>CM057349.1:446778753-447378753 GCA_030015575.1 Agapanthus africanus
AAGAGGAGGACGTTGGGGAAGAGAATGAGGGAGGAGAGCGAGAGAAGACATTGAGGGGATGGAGGAGGTGGCCGCGAAGATCGCGGAGGGGGGTCATTGGCGTGGCGAGGCCAAGGTCGGGGCGAGTACGAGAGAAGGGAGGGACGTCGGGAAAAAGAAAGGAAAAGAAAAAGAAGTAGAAGGAGAAGAAGAAGAAGATGGAGTGGGGAAAATGAGTCGGTCGGGTCGGGTCGAGTTTAGGGGTATTAGATTAGGGAAAGAAAAAAAGAAATAAAAATATGAAAATAATAGGAAAAATATATACAAGGAACTGGGGATTTACATCATACCCCCTTACAAAAATTTTGTCTTCGAAATTAAAGAATAAGAACAACGGAGCAAATAACAACTACTCAAACAGGTGCGGGAATCGTGGACGGACATCCTCCTCGCGTTCCCAAGTAGACTCTCGTGGAGAACGACCGCCCTAAGAAACTCGAACCAAGAGAATGGCTTTGTTCTTTAGCACTTTTTCCTAACGATTAAGAATGGCGACAGGCTGCTTCTCGTAAGACAAATCGGTACCCAACGTTAACTCTGAATGGTCTAAGATATGGCTGTCATCCTAAACGTAGCGCCGTAAGTAAGATATATAGAAAGTATTGTGCACACCAGTTAGCGATGGAGGCAAGGAAAGTCGGTAAGCTACTTCTCTTACTCACTCTAGCACTTCAAAAGGTCCGATGAACCGGGGACTGAGTTTCCCCGACTACCAAATCTGATCACTCCCCGAGTGGGTGATATCTTTAGAAATACGTAGTCACCACAACAAACTCTAACGATTTTCTGCTGCATCTGCCCAACTCTTCTGTCGGTCCTGAGCATCCTTGATACGTTGCCTGATCGTCTAAACCTTATTCACTGTCTGTACTATGAGCTCAGGGCCCAACAACCTTTGTTCACCCACGTTATCCCAACAAAGAGGGGATCGACACTTCCGTCCATGCAGAGCCTCGAATGGTGCCATCTGGATACTAGCTTGGTAGCTTTTGTTATACGAAAGCTCTACCAGATGGAGGTGGTCCTCTCGCGAGCCCTGAAAATCAAGCATGCATGCCCTCAGCATATCCTCGAGTATCTGGATAGTACGCTCGGATTGTCCGTCCGTCTGCAGATGATAGGCCGTGCTGAACTTGAAACGAGTTCCCAAACTCTCCTGCAGGCTCTTCCAAAAATGAGAAATGAACCTGGTGTCTTGATCAGACACGATACTAACGGACACTCCGTGCAGTCTCACAATCTCCTGCATATATTTCTCTGCAAGCGACTCCGTCGATTGTACGACTCGGAAAGGTATGAAATGTGCTGCCTTCGTGAGAAAATCAACAATAACCCAGACAACATTGTTGCCCCTTGGACTTCGAGGTAGTGCCGTCACAAAATCCATGGTGATGTGCTCCCATTTCCACTCTGGCACTGAAAGCGGTTGCAACAACCCAGCTATTCTCTGATACTCGGCTTTCACCTGTTGGCATACTAAACACTTGGAGACAAAGCGAGCAATCTCCCTCTTCATTCCATTCCATTAGAAGTGTTGTCTCGGATCTCTGTACATCTTGGTGCCTCCTGGGTGCACCGAGTAAGCGGAACTGTGTGCCTCAGGTAGAATTTCATCTCGAATACCCCCTTTGGAACACACAGCCGACTGCCAAATCTCAGAGAACCATCTTCGTGAATCTGCAAATCCGTCATCAAACCAGCCTCAACTAACCCTCTAAACTTCTGCAACTGAGAGTCTCCAGCCTGTGCAGCTTTAATGTGATCTATAAGCGATGATTAAACTTGCAACTGCCAGAGCTGTCCGGGCACACCCGATATAACTACCTCCAACTCGAGTCTCTGAAGCTCATCGAGAATCCTCTTCTGACAAGTCGGCAACGTAGCTAGCGACCTGCGACTAAGAGCATCAGAAACGACGTTCACCTTCCCTGGGCGATACTGTAGATCAATATTGTAGTCTGCCATCAACTCCAACCATCCGCGTTGTCTCATATTCAGCTCCTTCTGAGTGAACACGTATTTCAAACTTTTGTGATCCGTATACACCTCCACTCTTTCGCCTAGCAAGTAATGCCTCCATATCTTTAAACCGAACACCACGGCCGCTAACTCCAGGTCATGCGTGGGGTAGTTCTTCTCATGAGTTTTCAGCTGACGAGTGGCGTAAGCCACCACTCGACCGTGCTGCATCAAAACACAACCTAAATCTTTTCCCGACGCATCATTATGAACAACCAAGCCACCGGAGCGTCTGGCACAGTCAGGATTGGGGTCGTGGTCAGCTTCAGTTTCAACAGCTCGAACGCCTCGGTGCACTCTTCCGATCAAATATAAGGCACCTCTTTCCGTGTAAGTTTCGTCAAGGGTTCTGCTACTCTGGCAAAATCTTAGACAAACCGCCGATAATACCTAGCCAATCCCAGGAAGCTTATTATCTCAGCAACTGATTTCGGTGTCGGCCAGTCTTTGATAGATTCAATTTTCGTCGGATCTACTGAAATGCCGTCACTCGAAACGACATGCGCCAGGAATTGCACCTTGTCGAGCCAAAACTCGCACTTGCTTAGCTTAGCATAGAGCTTCTCCTCCCGTAGAACCTGCAACACAGTTCGTAAATGCTTGGCGTGCTCTTCTCGACTCCTGGAATAGACTAGAATGTCTCGATGAATACAACGACAGACTGGTACAAGTATTTGGAAAAGACCATGTTCATGAAGTCCATAAATATGGCGGGTGCATTGGTAACACCGAACGTCATTACAAGAAACTCATAGTGGCCATATCGGGTTCGGAAGGCCGTCTTGCATATATCCTGTGCCTTGACCCTGATTTGGTGATACCATGACTGAAGGTCTAGTTTAGAAAATACCCGAGCACCACCCAGCTGGTCAAACAAGTCGTCGATACGGGGAATGGGATACTTGTTTTTCACGGTCACCCGGTTCAACTCACGGTAGTCGATGCACATATGCAAGGAACCGTCCTTCTTCTTCACCAGTAACACCGGAGCGCCCTACGGTGAAGCGCTTGGATGGATAAATCCCTTGTCCAAAAGATCTTCTATCTGCTTCTTTAATTCTGCCAACTCAACTGGCGCCATCCTGTAGGGAGCCTTGGAAACTTGCACCGTCCTTGGAATCAGGTCGATCGAGAAGTCCAATACGCGAGGCGGGGATAAACCAGGTAGATCTTCAGGGAACACATCAAGAAACTCTTGAATTACCTCCGGTGCTGGCTTTTCGTCTATCTCCATAGCGATCAAGGTCTTCGGTTTCACTCGGAACTTAGCTGGTTCCAAAGACTCGCTACCACCCACGAACACGAACTCCGGGTGGTTAGGAATTCGAAATGTCACACTCCTAACCCGACAGTTGATAACAGCATGGAACGTACTCAACCAATCCATCCCCAGAATGGCGTCGTAGCTACCAGTCCCAATCAAAATGAAGTTTGTATAAAATTCTATGCCACAAACCACCACAGGTCATAACCTACACTCTTAGCTGGACACAATAATTTTGTTACTCGTATGTATCTCCCAACCCTTGGTCAACGGCTCGTGAGGTATAGAGTGTGTGTCAACAAACCGTGTAGAAATAAATCAATACGTAACACCCGAATAAAAAAGAACTCTATCTAGTAAAGAATAAATAAGGAGAGTAACTGCAACCACTTCTCCAGATGCCTCTGCCTGCTCGGTGAACAGGGTGAAAGCCTGCCCCTGATTCTGACTCGTACCCATCTGCCTCTGATCGAATAATCACCGCTGGGATACCAGAGGTGGACCCCTCTGAGCTGAAGTGCCAAACGATGGATGTTGTTGCTCGAACCCTCCATGCAGCTCGGATCTCTGGGGACACCCACCGATCCTGTGCTCGTCGGATCCGCAAATCAGACACTGCCCCTTGGCTCTGCGACAATCTCTCTACATATGCCCTGGCCTCTAGCAATAGTCGCAAATCAGTGCCCTCCGCTGCGACCGCTGAGGTAAGAAAGTACGCTTCATCTGCGTAATACCTGGCCTATGAACTGGGATCTCTCCATGAGAGGAAATGGTAGCTCGTGATGGAACTACGTGGGGTCTTCTGTCCACCGATCGTTGGACCTTGGCCTTCTCTGCCAATCTTTCCTGTACTCAAGCAGCGTTTAACACCTTTGTGAAGGTCTGCAGGTTGAGGGATGCGATAAGCAGTTGCAGTTCGATATCGAGCCCCTGCTGAAACCGTCTAGCCCTGGCGGCTTCGGTGGCTACCATGTACGGTGCGAAGCAACTCAGCCGGTTAAACTCTACAGCGTAGACATCTACTGAGCGTTCATTTTGCTTCAACATGATGAATTTCTCCTCCAACTCGGCCTTGGCAGTGGCCGGGAAATAGTGTTCTAGAAAGCACGCGGAGAACGTGTCCCATTCGATAGGCTTCTTTAGCCGGCTTTCCTCTATGGACCACCATGTGCGAGCCTCGTCCTCTAGCTAGATCTTCACCACGCTCACTCTGTCATCGTCAGCGGTCCGAGCGGCCGTCGAAAGGTTCTCCACGTTGATGAGCCATTGCTCGGCCTCAAGTGGATTTGCTGATCCCGTGAATACCACTGGATGAAGCCTCCTAAAATCAGAAACGGTACCAGCTCTATCATGTGTAGCCGGTACGAAGGTGCCCTCAGGAGCGGCGGGGACAACCATAGATCTCTCCAGAGCGGTAATTGCGGTCTCTTGCACCACTTTCAATTCCTCGGCCAAGAGATCGGTCTTCCTCTCCTGAGCCTGTGCTAGGGTCGTCAGTGTGCTGAGGATCTTTTCCGTACGATCGTGGGAACCGGCATCTGAGGAGTTGCCTGAGGAGTCCATATCTCTGAAAGATAATCAAGAAAAGGAATCGGATTCAAGCAAGGATTACACGATAATTCAATGAGGATTAGAAAAGTGAAAATGAAATGTAATAAAGCATAAATCAAGGGTGTAACTCAATCTAGAAATCCTTCGACGGAATTGTAATTTCATCCAAACCTGGCGCTCTGATACCAACAGAACCATGTCACGCCCCGCTTCCCAAAATACGGAATGCGAGGGGTGACTAGGCCAGCCATACTCCTACGGTCAAGGAATAATCCCACCGTAGTCACACTCCGGCTTCTAGTATTACATGGTAATCAGTAAATACAGCACTAGAGTAAAAGAAATCACAGTTCACGACTTTATTATATTAAAATAACAGAGTTCATGATAAATTTATTTGCATGAAAGAAATAACTAACCAAAGAAATAACAGTGTTCTTATAGCAAAAAAGAGATGGCGCTGATGTTGCGGTCTAAACCTCCACGATCTCGAATGGCAGATCCTGCTCCTGGGCTGGGTCCACTTCGTACTCTAAGCATGCACACTCAGGTCGTCAGGACGGCACATATAGAAATAAGATATATAGTGTGTGTATGATGTTATTAAACATGAAACGTGCGACAGAATACAGAAACATGAGAATAATGAATATCAAGTGAATATGAATAACGCGATATATGTATCATGTCAGCAAACCAGGCAATGTGTATGTCACTACTTATCAGTCACCAAGTCAATGAAATCAATTGGTGGAAATGATGCTCGTGTTTAACAAGGGTTTCGTGCATGCCCAAAACTAAGGTCCACTGATGCCCGGGACATAACCCTGCAGCCGTGCACTAGACCCAAGACCTAATGTGTGTGTGTGTCACTAATATCGAATGATCATCCTCTAAGTTACTGTACCTCGCTAAATACGAGTTCAATTCCACCTTGATTTTCCCATTCCTCGGGTCTCAATAATTATAAGTATAGGATTAATTGTATACTAGTACGTGCCAAATCACGGTCTTACTCATTTTCACTGCACTGTTCGCTTTCACCATCAATCACTTATCACTGGCAAGCTTGATACAACTAATCCAATACCACTCACGTTCGACAATGTAAAGTTCGCTATAAGTCACTATGAATGTTTGCTATCACTGAAGGTATCACGGTTGGGTGAAATACAAGAATGATGCAACATAGCGAGTCATGTGCGATATGAAACACCATGCACCTTATGATTTCAGAAAAATGTATTAATCTACACGATCGCATTTAGACAAAATGTTACAAAAGAGGTAAAAGTAAACTCCAACAACGATCTAACAAAATTGGTTCCATATCAAACGGGTTTCAGGTTTGCGAGATGCGATCGTTTCATTTTAAGTTTTCATCGCTGAAATTTCAGTTCCTGAACTGAAAGTCCAATTCGCGACACACTTTTACCCTGTTGGAATCATAATTAGGCAAAGACGCAGTTGAGTGAAATTTGGATCTTTTAATTATATTTTCAACTCACCATACGGATCGACAATACCCACTGTGTACTGGGAGATGCATTCCGTTCAAGATCAGGGCATACATTATGTCCCTGCTTGGGACTGCAGTACACTTTGACAGTTTAAATTGCAATTGAAATACCAAACGGTAGTAAAATTAAACGAAACCAAAACCAATAGTTATCTAACATGATTATCTTTACAACGGTATAGGGTTAAGCATAATTCCATGTCCGTACAATGCTACACATTCATATAAAGTCATGCATCATCGCGGAATGCTGCTCTGGACTGCAGTCCAGAGCCGCATTCCCAGTCAGTTCTTGTTGCCGTGATCTATCAGTATCGAAGAATAAACTATATAGTGTTCTAGATTATCGAGTCGGCTTCGATATAAGCCATAGAACATTACATTCCGACATGTATCAAATTTTATATTAAATTTAACATCTCGACATGTACAGTAAAAAATAGAATTGACGTCGCCTCTTTGGCGTGTTGTTACACGTGCGATACTTCGTCATTTAGAGTTCAGTCTTCTACGGAACATTCATAAGCAGTAAAAGGGAATATGGATAAAAGGTTTGAGCATGATCGACGGGGTTTAAGTTCAGTTCTCTAACTCGAACTAACAACACAATATCGAGAATTATCGAAATGACTTTGGTTTTACCTAACCCGTGAAAACGATATCTAACATTTACAACTTCCACGCGATATTAACATGACGTTTTCAGATCCGTTTGTGCTAAAAACTCACGCTTTAGATTTAATGCAATCATGGCATACAAAATATACGTGATAGTATATTACGTAACACGGATTCGCAATAAATGAATTAGTATAATGCTAATATGAATTTATATAGATCTAAGTACATAGCATGTTAAAACAAGTGAGGTTTCACTTGTCTTCGGTCGCTGATATGGAAGAGACACCACGTGCAGGATTCGTCTCGACACACGAGATGGCACGGTGTGTGGCACGTGCGCGATGTGCGGTGACCCGATACTGGACGCAGTGGCGACGCGAGCGTGATACAGTAGCGAGCATGGTCTTAGCTCGGTGCCTGGTGCGGGTGTGGCACGGCGTGACACGAGTCGCGACACGTCTGGGCACACGGGTGACACGGGTCTAGACACGGCGGTGGTGCGGTTGTGGCACGGAGGCGGGTACAAGGTGGGCACAAGGGCCTAGCACAGCGGAGGCATGACGATGCTCAGGTCTGGGGCTGGGATGATGAGTGTTGGCGATGGTTAGCAGCGATGACAGCGAAGACGGTGCGGGAGCGGCGGCGGCCACGGTAGCAAATAGAGGCGACGACGGCAGCGACATGGCACGACGCGGCAACAGTGATGAGCAGCTGTGGCAACGGTAAGGGATGAGAAGAAAAGCTCGGTGGATGATGGTGTGTTGGTGGCGTGGTATTCGACGAGGAGGTGGTGGTGGCGGCGAGGGGTCGCCGACGGTCGAGTTAGGGCAGCAAAGGGTGCTCGGGTGTAGGCTGATGAAGGAGGAGGTCTCGGTTGTTGACGGAGATAGAGGAACTGAGGTGGTCATGAGGTCGATGAACTCGCCGGTAGTGGCTGTTGGATGATGGTGATGGTGTAGAGGTCGGGGAAGAGAGGGCGGTGATGGAAATGAAAAGGAAAGGGAGAGAATGATGGGGAGATCAAGAAGCGGGGATGCTCGAGGTTCGTTGAAAGAATAGGGAGGTGGCCGAAGGGATCTCGGGAGAACGTTGTGCGAAGACGAAATCTAGGGGGAGCGGGTCACGCGGGCGGTTAGCGATGGAAAAGGAGCGACGCGGGGGAGCTTGAGGGAAGGAGAAAGAGGGATAAGTGAGGAAGGGAAATGGTTAGTAGATCACGGGGGTTTGTTGGTGTGGGGGCTTCATCGTGGGGTGCGGGTCTCGCGGGGGCCGTCGCGAGAAAAAAGGACGATGTTGGGGAGGAGAACGAGGGAGGAGAACAAGAGAAGACGTTGAGGGGATGGAGGAGCTGGCCGTAGAGATCGCAAGGGGGGCGTTGGCGTGGCGAGGATGAAGTCGGGACGAGTGCGAGAGAAGGGGGAGGGACGTGGGGGAAAATGAGGAAGAAGAAGGGGGAGTAGAAGAAGAAGAAGAAGAAGAGGGAGAGGGGGAAACGGGTCGGGTCGGGTCGGGTTTGGGGGTATTAGATTAGGGAAAGGAAAAAGAAATGAAAATATGAAAATATGAAAATAAAAGGAAAAATACGGGGAAAATATATATAAGGAACTGGGGATTTACAAAATTAAGACAACAAAGAACTTTCTAAAAGTTATTTTAATGTCATCGTTTTTCAAATTCTACTTTCATTTACTTATAACTGTCTTTTTTATTTAAATATTGTAATAACGTATTATTCTAGAATACTCTTGATCTAAGTTACCAAAATAAATATTTTATTCACTTATTAACATTCAAAATAATTTTAAACCAAAAGGCCCATTTTATATTTATCCGCTCAAAAGTTTTTTCTTAGATTCTAAATATGATAAAACTACAAGTGTATCGCACGCTGTTAATGTGTTTCTTTTAGATTTTTTTGGACGTCACAAGTAATGCCGCCTTATCTTTTTGGACTTTTCTACAAAAACCTCTGGCCCATGGTGAAAGACAACGTGTCACCCCTCTGACTCCACCACGCGTCCCTCAAATCCTTGGACTGTGTTCTCTGCTTTACAACAGAAAGCGTTCTCAATGGGCCACGGCCGACAACGCCACAAGCTAGGCCCACGGAGGCGAAAAACTACGGGCCGAATATCTATACGAACGCCCGCATAGAAACCGAAGGAATCTAGAGGAAAGAACCCTTTTCACACTGGGCCATGGAGGTTACGAGGTCTCGATTGGGCTAATCAAGGCCGAAGAAGGAAGCAGTGGCTGGAGTTATGAGCTGCATGAGACTAGGGCCATATGGACCACTGAAATTTATCCGGATTTAATTTTAAGTATTTTAACTGCAATTTTCTTTTGTGAGGAGCAGGTACTTCCTACAAAAAGTTTTTGGATTTTTGTGAAACGATGAATTTTCTGGAAGAGTTGACATCATGGCAAGTCTTCTCTACGATGCAGATTTCCCGCTCTGAGATTTGCAACTGACAACTTGTTCGGGGATCATTGAGATCAGATTGGCAGACGGTAAAACGCCAAATATTTGATGGAGTCTTGTTTCATTCTCTTTCCTTATTGTGATAGGAACTAACAGTGTAACGGTACACAGCGTCTTGAAGTATATGATGTGATGATCATGATAACATGTTTCTCCTTTTTGATGGTTTTAAAGCTATTTTCCATGATTTACTAGGTATCAACGGATGAAGCTAGCAAGCCATCTTGCATTGTGGCGGTTTCAGTAGCCGCAATAAGACAATCTCGTTGCATGTAGCTGTTGCAAACAAAAACCTTTTAAACTCTTACCTGTGACGTTCACAAACAATCATGATTGACAAAATAATAATAAACAATACAAATATTCTCAAACTTTGACAAAAATCAGAAACAGCTTGGTGAAGTAGGGATTAATGATATGCAAGGTGTCACTTGTTACTGGTGTGCTAAAGAATTAATCTGCTCCCATTACATACTCGACAAAAACCATTTGAAGGCAAAGGCAATGAAGAGCAAAATTCTTGGGCACAAAGCTGGTCACAAATTTCTGTACAAACTCACCCCTTAAACTTGCCAGAAACCACTAATACAGTAGAAATACTTTAAAACTGGATGATTAAGCTAATTAAATTCCATGTACCAACTTACAAGGCAACTTCAAGCCAGGGCTTTCAAAAAGGGAGGGGAAAAACATAATATACATATGACATAAAAGAAAAATCCCAATTTTCTCCAACATATCCTCATTCTTCCAAAATTTTCAATGAAATCCACTATCTCATCATTCCTCTGAATGTACTTCCTCATGAGAACAGATTCGAGCAGATATCGATGCCTGCCGATTTACAAAAGCTTTGCCCAATACATTTAGAGTCCTCACTCTATTCAACTCTTTCCCTATAGCCATAGGAAGAGAGAAGCGCAATTTTAATATCAAAACAACCAAATGTTTTACAGAACTTCAAATGTTTGATTACCTTCTTCCAGTGTAAGATGAATCGCTCTTTTCTCCAACTCATAAGCAAGCTTACTTCGCCCAGCTGGTGGTAATGATCTCAGTTCTAGAATCATAAGAAAAATTGCGACCCGATGAATTGGTCAATGTACTATGGGCTGAATTACACTTAACTACCCTTATCTATCAACATTTTTCTCTAAACCTCCTAAAAGTTTTTCTTTTTAAAGTTATGGTAATTTCTCTTAAAGTGCTACATTTAAGGGTGTTTAGATATAAAACCCAATAATACCAAAGTCGAGGCTTCACTGTAATAAAAACTTTAAGGTAGTTTGGTGAAAACAGTGATAAATAAAATTTGATTCAGCCCATATCATTGCAATTTCAGTTAAGGTAACATACTCTGGATATAATCTTCCAAATTAGATTGGTCGCAAGCTTTCAAGAACAACTGAAGCTGCCCAAACCGCTCTTTCCAATGTTGATCTCTTGTGCAATCAAGCTTCAATCTCTTCAGAGGCGAAGAATCAGAATTGTTGTCATTGACCGATTCTACCCCATTCTTCATAGAGTCAGCACTGTTACAATTGATCTTTCTTGAATCTGTTTCGAGTTTCCTACGTACATACACAAGATGCCCATTAATGCCGTTGCTGCCTATAGGAGTTCTATGTTTGGAAATTTGAGAATTCTCTCGTGATTTTAGAATGATAGTCTCATTAGGTTGATCCCTCGGTGCCAATTTATTTGTTGTAATTGGCTGTTGCTTATCTCCAGTGGCCATCATAGTTCCACTGTTCACAAATTTACACTCACTAAAGTTGCCTACCATAGGCTGAACCATTGGGGATGCAA
Source organism: Agapanthus africanus (assembly GCA_030015575.1). Lineage (NCBI taxonomy): Eukaryota > Viridiplantae > Streptophyta > Magnoliopsida > Asparagales > Amaryllidaceae > Agapanthus > Agapanthus africanus. Next base: position 446,790,058 of record CM057349.1, read on the forward strand.
ACTTCTGCAAAGAAATAAGCAAGTTCATAAAACACAAGAGGGACTAAAAATAAAACGAGAAAAGATTAGCAAAAATAGCAAATGAGAGAATACTGTATAGCTTAATAAAAATGTCATTGATTGCGCGCAATAAGAGGAAGTTTTTTTTTTACAGATGTGTGCACAGATGATTTGGTTGGGTCCCTTCATGGGCGTGTGCACAGATGATAATTAGTCATCCTCAACATAATTTTCTCCGTCAGAGTGTTGAACCAGGTTAATGCCATTTAAAATAAGAAATAACACATACCAAAATTAAACACTCTTTGATGGTATATTGATGACGACAGCAGAAAGAAGGGGTATACCTAACATCTAGTGTTGGCTACATGATTTTATTTTATTTCCCCCCATTTTTAGGGTATTCTCCTCTATTATATAGCTAACGAATATATTCTCACTATCTCCATACACGTTCTAACTGTTCATGAAAAGCAACATTGGCTGAAATGAATGTCTTGTTCAATTCTGGACTATAGCATTTGTACCCCTTTTGAGTACATAGGTATCCTAGGAACACACACAATAGCTTGGGATCTAGTTTAGACAAACCAGGCCGATGGTTATGAACGAAGCAAGTACAACAAAAAATACGAGTTGGAAGAGAGAATGGAGATTTTAATGGATACAATACGGAAAAGGGAGTCTTACCCCCCCCCCCCCCAAATTGAAGATGGCATACGGTTAATTGACCAACATGCAGTCATGACTGCATCATCCCAAAAACGTTTTGGGATGTTCATGTGAATCATAAGAGTGCGAGCCACCTCAAGCAAGTGTCTATTTTTTCTTTTCGATATACCATTCTGTTGTGGGGTGTATAGGTAGGACGATTGATGTTCAATGCCGGAAATGTCTAAGAATTGCACAAAATCACGATTAAAATATTCTTTTGCATTATCGCTTCGCAAAATGGACACACATGAACCGAATTGAGTTTGAATTTGCGCACAAAAGAATTTAAAAGTATCAAACACTTCAGAACAAGCTTTTAATGAGTACACCCAGGTTGCACGAGAAAAGTCATCAATAAAAGTAACAAAATAGCGATAACCATTTCTAGATACTATGGGACAAGGACCCCCAACATCTGAATGGATAACCTCAAATGGTTTATCCACTAATTTTTCCTAGATGGATAGGAAGCACAAGAATGCTTTCCCATTTCACAGGACTCGCACTCTAAAACAAACACTTGACTGCGAGATGAAACTAGTTTCTTCAGGTTCTCTAAATACGGATGACCGAAACGACAATGTGCATCAAATAAAGCACTAGAGCTAACACAAGCAACCGATGGTGACGTCTCATGCAGATAATAGAGGCCATCGATGGATGAATCCCCCGAACCAATAAGGCTCTTCGTCTCCAAATCCTGTAAAGTACAACCAGAAGGAGAGAAAGTTACTAAACAATTCATAATATGAACAAGTTTGCTACCAGAAAGCAAATTGAATGGAAAAGTATGAATGTATAGAACACCAGACACGAGGAGAAAAAGAGATGAAGAAATTTTGCCCGTGCTTTCCACTTTAGATATTGAACCATTGGCCAAGATAACAAGTGGACTTAGTGAATTGGAACGAAACGAGGTAAGTTTACATGTCTCCCCTGTCATATGATCTGAAGCCTCTGAATCAATAATCCAGGTATTAGATGCAGTAGCTGTGGAGAGAAGACATGTATCACCTTGAGCCATAGTTGCAGTAGGAGCCTGAGTTGATGATGACGATGATGAGGCTTGAGATCCGAAAGAGAAAGAGCGGAAGCGGAGTATCTCATTCTCTGTGAAGGGAAATGATGTGCCCGATATCGAGTCAGGATTAGGAGGCATAGCGGCGGCAACAACACAAGCAGCTCCAGACGGTCTCAACTCCGGGTGGAGAATGTAACAACGCTCCTTGACATGTCTCAGCATCTCATAACGAGGACGTTATCTCTCACCTCCCCCGTCCAACATGACCATGTCCCCTTCTCCACGACGACCACCACGTCCTCTGCCTCCATCACCACGGCCCATAGGAGTATATGCTTATGAAAGAAGTGCAGAATTATCCTCGGATGATTCCTTCTCTGAATGGTCTGATGAACCATCTGTAAGAGACGTGGAAAAAGTCCGTAGAATTGTGGCATAGGAAGCTACGAGATATGGAACATCTGGGCAGCCCAAAATTTGAGGTCGAATACTATCGAACTCCAATCCAATAGTCTTCAAAAACTTCATAACAAGCATCTTCTCACGGTTCTGGCGCATCTGTTGAAGATCGCTTGTAATAGGGTACATAGAAAGCCACTCGGTGTCGAGTTTTTTTAACTCGGCATAGCATGAAGTCACGGATCTATATCCTCTTTTACGATGATCTAGATCTTTGAGAACATCGTAGGTTCTGATAAGGTTGTTCTTCCCTTCAAATATCATCAAGTGTATCCAGATTTTTTTTGCATCCGCTAGATGATACATTTGGTCGGCAATGTCATCTTCTATAGCTTTGTCATTAGACGACGCATCATAGCATCGTTCGAAAACCAATCATCAGACGATGATTTAGGAGGCTCCTTGGTAAGATATTTCATTAACTTCTTTTGCGTCACAAACATTTCCATAGCATTCTTCCATCTCTTACAGTTATTAGTATTTAGACGCAAATGTGTAATATGAGAAGAAGACCATAACTCCTTCCTTTTGTTCTCTTCCATCTCTGACTAACAGTTCGCAAAAAAAGAAATGACTCGAAGGTGCTCTTTACACCAAATAAAAATGAGAGACTGGCAGGTCCTCTCTACAATAAACAAAAAGAAACCACAACAATGGTTCTTACTACAAATCAAATCGTGATCTGTCTAAAAGATTCAAATCAACGACTTACAACCCTTCGTCCTTCTTAAACATAAGGTCGAAGCCTAAAACACCTGATAGCACAAACATCTCCCACATGCTAACTGCGCAATAGGTCTTCATAAGTTGAGCATCAAACACCATATTTCAAGGGATCTATTGATAAATCATGATAGATCCATTGCTAGATCGGTTTGAAGAACTATTGATTTGGTGATCTATTGCTAGATCAAGGAGACGAACTATTGCTAGTTCGATTGGGAGATCTATTTCTAAATCAAAGAGAAATGTTTCTATTTCTCGGATTAGAGAAATATTGCTATTTCTCGGGTGGGGGTGCTCGGTGAGGAGGAAAGGGTAGCGGCTCGGTGAGTTGATGGTGAGGACGAGAGGGCAACGACTTGGTGAGGGCGGCTCGGTGACGACAGCGAAGGCGACAACGGCTTGGTGTGGAGGGCGACTCGGTGAGGACAGCGAAGGTAGCAACAGCTTGGTGAGGAGGGCGGCTCGGTGAGGGCAGCAAAGGCAGTAGCGGCGAGGAGAGGCGAGGGCAACGGTTGTGATGAGAAGATGAGGGGTGCCGACGGTGGTGAGGTGGGTGGCGGCTAGGTGTTAAGGTTTTGTGGTGGCTCTGATACCATCTTATACATATGGTATTTGAGAGGATGATAATAGGATAGAGATTTCTTATCTCTTACCTTCTTTATTTATAGCAAACTTATTAGGGTTTGGATACATACATTTTTACCTCAATACCCTTATACATAAATAAACCCTAATACAGATATAACCCATATTCTAACACTAACTATGCTTGCCTCTAGGCCTCGTTGCTCCATTAACTACAGTGGTGTCACTCTTTTGATTAGATGGATAGAATATTTACCACAATAAACTTGAGAAAAATGCATAAAGTTATAAGTTGCTATATCATACACAAGGCTGAAAAAGGAAATTTTGATATGGGAATGTAAAATATAATTCTTAACATACTATATATGTTCTGCATTACCATGAAAAGAAAAACCACAAATGAGTTTATTCCGCATGGAGTTTAAATTCATCAATCACCAGAAATTGTTGATAAGAAAAACTAAACAACACTGAATCCATGAGTTTTGCCGGTAAGATGATCTAATTTTTTACCGTTTCCTACTGAAATAGATCTTGATATGAATGGAAAAGGAACTAAGCAATCAGTCAAGAAAGCATACACAGAAAGTGAAGACAATCAACAGACAACTTCAAGTTACAACATGAACCGACAAAAAAGATAAAATTTAGAAAACCACCTACATATTATATTTATCCAATATATTACATTTTTCAAGTAGGGTATGACTCGATAAAGGGACATGGGTAAAGTAAAAGGTCGTACCGATCCCCGTTCATTTTACCTCAGTGTTTCAAATGACCACTCTAATGCTTAAGTCCAGCAAATAGAAAGAGTAATAATACAAGGGCCTTAATCAATTACGAACAGGTTAATCTCTGGATTATAGCATGTGATATGGGTAATAAAAGGACAAGAGTAAAGTAAAAGGTCATACTGATCCCCATTCGTGTTACCTAAGTTTTTCAAATGGCCACTATAATGCCCAAGTCCAGTAAATAGAAAGAGAAATAATGCAAGGGCCATAAACAATTACAAACAAATTAATCTCTGGATTATGGCATGTGATATGGTTACTATAATAGTTGATTTACTACAGCTAAAATATCCCTTCTCTTCTAAAATTGTTTACAGCTTCTAAGAGTAGTATTCTAAATATCGCCTATATATATCGGATATCGGCCGATATATCTAAAATAGAGAGTAAACAATACGATTTGGTGATCTAATATCTTTTTATAGCTTTGGGAAAATATCGGCATGTATATCTTAATATATGCCGATATATTGGTTATCATATATCAGTTAAAAATATCATGATTTTTTATATTTTATTTTGGCTTTATTGGGCTTTCATGTAATATTGAAACATGACCCGACCTGACCTGTAATGGAGGATAATTTAAAGTCAAAAAAGCTATTAGAAAAGGTCTATATTAGAGCTTTTCTTATCTCTGTATCCAAAAAAAAACTCTTCATCAAAACCCTAAATATATATCTTCCAACTTTGAAGTTTTTCTGTCTCTACCATTGAAGCTCGTTGAAGTCGAACAAGTCCAAAGTTCTTCATTCTCTCATCTTCGAAGGTAAGTGTCTCTTTTTCTCTAAAAGATGAATTTCTCACAAATTCATATATTCAAGTCTCAACTTCTCGGAATTTTAGATCTCAATTTCTCAGAAATTCAACTATGAATTGAGATATCTAGCATGAGTTTTTGAGAAATTCTTCATTCCGAGAAAGAGGGAGGTTAGACTTACCTTCGAAAACAAAAGAAGAAAACACTCACTTAAGAACCTACAACCAGTCACTTATTATAACCGCTCTACCATTGAGGTATTGAGCTATTGATAAACTCATTTAAAAGCCATCTATTTATATACGGTCCAATTTTTTGAAAATATCTCCCGATATATCACAATATCTGACATCCGATATGAAAATTTTCAGACCGATATGCTACCGATATCCGATATTGAAAACATTGTCAAAGAGAACTAACATCTCTTAAGTCAGGACATAGCTTCGTCGTCCAAAAAATGAAAGAGGCGCATGCTCAATACTTATGTCGTAAGATGGGGGAGAAGACAACAATGCTGATTAGAATTTCAAATTGGTCTTATTGCTTTATAACGTGATTAGCTACATCAAACAGTTCAATATGTAACTTAGTTGAGAACTTGAATTTGCCTTTTGTTACTTGGTTTTGCATCTCTAGATTTATTTATGACTTAATTTAGTGCAATTGCATCTTAAAAGTTGATATTGCCCAGAAATTTCACCTAACTCAGAGTGGTTATGTTAAGTTGACAACAGGTCATAAATGCTTGGTTAATTTTAAACTTTAATGACTTTGACTCATACACCAAATTCAACCGTCTTTGGAAAAGGCTTAAACAGAAATGCATAATGAGCGAATTAATTAAACCAATATCTCCAGCAGTCTATCTTTACATGAGAAATGTACCCTCTTTTTTTTAGATAATAAATGTCCAAACTATTTTTGAATAGAACTCTATCATATATAGTTACCAATGAATCCTTACAACCTGATCTAATTGGGTCTTAATGGTGTTAGTTCTTGGAATCTTCCAAGTGGACCATCTTGAAATTGAAATAAGGCTTGTTTGACAAATTTACATAATAAGCACAACAGTGAAGGCCCCAGATTTGTTTTTGTTTTCCAGAACCAGCTTTAACAAGTACCGAAGTACCATGTCCAGCTCCAACTTTCGATGTTTTGTCACATATACTAGTTTCCAGAGTTGCTATCTTGTGAATCAACAAAATTTTACACACATACTGAGACAGCCAAAATACGGTTGAAAGATAAGCAGCCTTGAGGATCAATTTCCAAAATTGAGTCAATAAATGATAGTTTGATGGATGCCTAATATAGCATGGAAATTTGAGTCAAAGAAGATAAGTACATGGACTAATTGTACATTCTTTCTCCGCAACTAGACTATGCATATCATTGTCTAAGAGACGGCACAGCTGCCAATTTTACAGAAAATACACTTCAAATTGATGTATATTATGATAAAGATTGAGCTAAAACTTTCCTTCTCTGACTTGACTCAGCTTGACCTACTTGACTCAGCGGTTAGAGTATCGCTTTCATACGGCGAGAATCATTGGTTCAAATCCAATAGTAGGTAAAACTGGCCGAAACCCCCGCTTTTGCCAGCATGACAGCAAGCACAGACTGGCATCAAGGAGTCAACTGAATGACCAACGGTTGCTTCCCCGTCTTTTGTTTCCTTCTTCGACCGACAGACAAGGAACCCCCCTCTTCCAGGCTCTTCGACGACCTCACGTCAACATCTGCCTTCCCTCCCCTCGAGAGGTCCCAGGGGGGCGGACGAGTGCGACCCGGAACAGCCGGATGAGCCTCGGCCTCCAAACGCTCTGCTAACAGAGCATCAAATCCGGAAGATTCTTTCCGACGAATGACGCGTCAGGCGACGACCCCAACCGACAGCTATCGTAAGCCTGACCCGCTACCACTGCATCCGTCCGTTTTCCTTTGAATGTTGTTATGCCCCAGTGACGGATCTACGATGGGACCGGAGACCCGGTCGAGCACATCGCTCATTTCGAGATCAGCTGTGGAGACACGGCTCACGACGAGCGTCTGTTACTCCGCCAGTTCTTGGCCTCGTTGTCTGGTGTAGCCTTTAGTTGGTATGGGAGGCTTCCTCCCAACTCTATCCATTCATGGCAGGAAATGGTCGAGGCCTTTCTTTCTTCAGTCTCTCGAAGCGTTTCCTATTCGGAGCTCCTTGTAACAAAGCAGACGAAGGGAGAACCGTTTGACGCAACTCTTGCCCGATGGCTGAAGTTCACGCTTCAGTGCGAAAAGGAGCTCGATGAGCCTGAAGTGCAGATGTGCATAGTTTGTTGTGTACATAATTTATAATAATATTTATTAAATAAATTAGGTCTTGAGTTACATATAATAAAACAAAAAAGTTTCAATATCTATCACAAATTCATTTTCTTTTCCCAATAGAAAAATCTTTGTTCATCCCTTTTTTCTATTGGGAAAAGAAAATGAATAAAAAAACTATCTCACAAATTAAATATTAAATAGATTCTAGAAAAAATATAAGATTTAGAACCAGCAGACAGAGAATTTTTATTCTACATATCATAACAGTTAGTTCTAACTAATCTTCAGGTGATCATCTTAGGGTGATCCTTTTGTCAACGGACGCCCTATTACATTAGTAGTCTCTGAAGGATGAGAACCAACTATGTAGCATCTACATCGAGAATTCAAGTATTGTATACTTCATTAGTCCGATCCTTTGTAGGAACTACCCGTAATAACGAACTTGCAAAATGGATCTGTTTATCATAAAGAGATTCATTGTTCCTGACCCTGCTTCACCTTAATTGTTATTTGAACAAAAAGATCACAAAAAACTTTTTTCTGTTGAGCGATCCGCATATCACACATTTAACATTTGTTTTAGGCTCCTAGAACTTTTTTTATGCTTTTTTTGACTCATCTCATATTTAATTATTTAATTTAAGCATGAAAAATGGACAGGGTCTACTCTACTCTTTTTCCAAATCCGAAGAAGTTACCATATAACTCCGCGGATCATCCGTTAATTGTTCAACCAACGACTTAATAACTTCTTGAGATGGGAAATAAAAATAAAAGAAATAGAATTAGAGTGCTATCTATATGTACATACATATTGTAATTTGATCTATATGAAGCCTATATTCGTATACAATACAACTTTCTGTAATAAAAAATAGTATACAATACTAGCTAGTGTGGTAGAAAGAACTATATATATAGTTCTTTCTACCACACTAGCTTAGATACTTACTTTTCTTGTAGCTGGAACTGTCATATCTTTTCTTCCTTGATTCATTATTCCATGAATTTATCAAAATGAGGTTCATCAAAATGAAAAATCTAATAACTAAATAACTAAAGATAAAAAATCTAATAATTAAAATTAACCTATTAGAACATGTTGTTCAAAAAGATCTCCTGTTCTTCCATCAAATATTCTGCTTTTTCCTGGATACTCGGGTTCAAATACCCATGGATTTTTTGTTTGCTTACTAGTTTCATATAATTCAGAAAACACTAGTTTTCTCGAAGCCTCTTGCTCATATCTCTCATCAAAAAGTGCTATTCTATAATGTCTCTTTAGCAGATCCCCCGCTAACCCAAGTGAACATTAAAATATGTGTCCCACATTCATTCGTGAGGGTACTCCTAATGGGTTGAAGATCATATCAACAGGTGTTCCATCTTGCAAGTAGGGCATATCCTGTCTAGACAAAATTTTAGAAATGATACCTTTATTCTCATGTCTTCCCGCTACTTTATCACCCACTTTGATTTCACGTTTCTGTGAAATATATACACGAATCCTTTCTGGATTATAACTGGAACCTACCTTTTTCTGGATCCATCTCACATCAATAACTCGACCCCTTCCGCCTATAGGTAGTTTTAGAGAAGTTTCTTTTGCAGTAGATACCTGAATGCCAAGTATGGCTCGTAATAATCTATCCTCCGGGGCATACGAGGGCTCGTTCGCTGTTAACTACCTACGTTCACAACATATCTATCTAGAATTCATTGAAATCCTTGGGGCGCACTCTTTCTAGAAGATAGTGCCTCAACATACCGAGCTGATAAGAACTTCATCTTCCCTTTATTAGAATAAACACGGTCAGATCCGTCTCTAAGACGATAAGATGTCTGTAACGACACATTAAGGTCTTTAAAGAAAGAAAGCGCTCACAAAGCGAAACTCTTTCAAACTTTTTCAGAGATGGGACTAAGCTAAGGCGCCCTTCATCAGCAACTTTTGAGTCGGCGATAACTATGTCGTCGCCCAACAAAAGAGCGTAATCATAGAATCTCCTCCTGGGGTATGCCCTCTAAGCCGCCAACCACACTAACATATGATTGATGTGTCAGTGCGAAGACCGGCCGGGAAGAGTCAAAGCCTAGAGGTTGACCATTTGTAAAAGGTAGTTTTAACTTGCTGACTTTCACGAGTGTCCTTTTCTATTCCATACTAATGATGAAAACAAAAACAATTTTTATTTTTACTTCATTTTTATGAACCTTGATACTCGAAGAAGTGTAAAAAAATCTATATTATAGAGAAACTTCCGACCCTTTCTAGTCATCAGAATAGCTTATATTTGGTTAATAACTGATTTTGTTCCTCCCCCTTTACTTGCAGGAATACATCTTGGATCTGTCAATTATGTTATGGCAGAAGCCCCACTCACGGCGACCTGGTTGAATTGGGAGAAGCCGTAGGTATTATTGCGGGTCAATCTATTGGGGAACCGGGGACCCAACTAACATTAAGAACTTTTCATACGGGTGGAGTATTCACAGGCGGTACTGCTGAACATGTACGAGCTCCTTCTAATGGAAAAATAAAGTTCAGTGAGTATTTGGTTCATCCCACACGTACCCTTTCTGGACAACACATACAAAGAGACCCGCCAACAGCCAAGTTTTTAGTGAACCTCTGAAAGATAGATATTTTATTTAGTTATTCACTAGAGCAATTATGATATTGAAGTCGATCCGGGGCAAGTGTTCGGATCTATTATGACATAACGATTAGGTGCCTAACGGACCTTCTTCGTAGAAAAGCTTTTCCCGGCGTGATGCAAAAACTATTTTTTTGCAACTTACTCTAGTGTATTCTTATCTGAATGTATAAGTGTTTCCATCTTAATATAAAAGTGCCCGTATGAATCTACTTTCTACTTTCATAGAGCATAATATGCTATTACTTTATTACAAATCACAAGATCTCATTCATTAGAATTAATAAGATACATCGAAGGTCTCTTTTATTAGTTTTCTTAGTTCTACGCTGTACGGTATACGTATCATTTATCCCTATACGATACCATACAAAAAAGAATAATTTTACTTTTACAAGGAAGGGATATAATGAAATTCTTGATTGGATCTTCTAATGTCATGGTAACGATCTATTTTATTTAATAATTCCTATTATGAATTTGAATTTAGATCAATTGGATCTCAAATGTTCAAATAAAGAAGCATGTCCCTTGAACAAATAAATGAGTTATGTTATATATGTTTTAACATATGTGTGTTTCTTTTTTGATATTGTTTAATATATGTATGTGTTCTTTTCCAGTTAAGTAATTAGGTAAATTGATAAAAAAAATACTAATAAAAAAAAAGATTAATACTTAATAAGATAAGAATATGAAAAATATTCATATTCTATAGTATATTCTATAGTTCTATAGTATTAATAATACTAAGAAATGACACTTCTCTCATAGGAATGGAGATAGAAATTTTCTTTGTTGTTGCTTCAATAACTTCAATAACAAGTATTTTTGATTTGATATCAAATCAAAAATAATAAAATTGTTTAATCTATGAAAGAAATGATTCATCAGAAGTAATAGCCCGGCCAGTACTTAACTAGGCCGGGGGAATGCACCTTTCTTACAAAATCAAAGAAGGTATTCTTTCTATATATATTCTATTGGAGATAATATATCTCTTTCAAATCATTACATTATCTAAATTGAATTACTGATTAAATTTGTGGATATCTTATCTATTTTAATATATTATTTATTTAGAATATAATATATTATTATCGTTATTTTATCCTTATAATAAAGAAAGAAAACGAGGTTTTTTTTCAATCTTTTTTATTTCACGTGTCACATCACATAAAAAAAATTCAATTTAGAATTAGGAGAGATGGCGAACCCATAGCTAATGATAGAACTAGAATATATATTTTTTGTTTCCTACTTACACGTGCCCATATCCTTGTTCTTCTATCAATTTCTAATTCCGATCTTCCTCCCCAATCTGATATTATAGTGCTGGTATAGGCAGAATTTCCGTTATGGTCCAATTCTGAACGATAGTAAATACCGGGACTTTGCAATATTTGATTGATCACAATTCTGTATATTCCATTTACTATAGAGGTTCCCAGGGAATTCATTAGAGGAATGTTGCTTTGAAAGGAGAAGAGAAGGGGTGATTCTACGGTTTAGAGCATTACCAAGATAGCTAGTTAGCTCCTAGTAGCTCTTAGTAGATGGCCGGTCCCAACCACTTTTCTTGATTCCTTACCGCCTTGAGAAATGAAGAAGGAGAGATCCCTATCCCAATCAGATAATCTTTTACCGGAACATACCTTGTTCTATTATACGCCTCCGCCTTGGTCGAGTCAAAACATCCTCCGATACTACTTCAACTAGAGTCATCTCCTTTGGTTGGTGGTTTCAGTGCTATCCTCGATTCTTCTTTCGCTACTGAACTATCTGGGGCAAGGAAAGCTGCTTCTTTAGAGGCGGGGAGTGAAGCTAGGATACTATACTACCTGGTATTGAGGGAAAGCAGTTAAACCAGCTAAAGAATGACTTCCTTTCATAGGAGAGGAGTTAAAGAAGCTACTAATCCGTCCCCCGAGGATGCGGGAAAGTAGGTTCGAAGCTACTCGACCTACCAGGAGAGGAACGAGACTAACAACCAGATCGAAGGGATAAGGGGGGAGGAGCTTAGCTGCTCTTAGAAAGGATAGGGGATAAGATGCTCTACTATATATAAACTCAAAAGTCTTCCTTATTGCTTATGCTGTCAAATCGCCGATTATACCCCTACATACATGGCTACCGGATACCCATGGAGAAGCACATTACAGTACATGTATGCTTCTAGTTGGAATCTTATTAAAAATGGGAGCATATGGATTGATTCGGATCAATATGGAATTATTACCACACGCCCATTCTATATTTTCTCCCTGGTTCGACATCTACTAGTTCGGAACTTAATTTGAAAGCCATATTTCGACCCGGGCGTTTTCGGGATGCCCCTAATAACCAACGAATGGCAAGTGTTTTTCCTTGTGTAGATCCTATTTCAATAGGAACTTGATGAGTCGATCCGCCTACATGCCTTGCTTTTACTGCTATATCGGGAGTTATTCCACGTATTGCTCGACGTAAAACAGATAGTGGATTTATTTCTGTGTTTTGTTGAATCTTTTTCACGGCTCGATAGATAATTTGATAAGCCAATGATTTTTTTCCATGTTTTAGAATACGGGCGCTTGAGGGCTCCCCTAAGCTTGTTTTCTTTTTCACCGTGAGAGAGCGAAGGAGCCTTCGCGAGCGGAACTTAAATCTCTTTTTTACAGGACCGGGTGTTCGATGAAAAGAGTGACTTCTGCAAGCAAGTAAGAAACCTTGTACTATTTGTTCCCCTCCGAACGGCGGCCGAGACATGGGGCTGTCTTGCCTGAGGTTCGGGGCAGATGCTAATTGGTGCTATCCGTCTATCTCTCCGAAAGTGCCAAGTTGATTTATGGCACCATGTATCGAAGGTTTAAACGGATGCGTCCGATATAGCAGACTTCGTCAGATTCCCCCTCGTTTGAGGGGATTTTGATTGTGGGGACGCTCTTCCCTGCAGGCGCAAGCCCCTGCAGTTAATTACGCTACCGCATTGCGGTAACAACTTTCTCCTTCTCCAGATGGTCACTTCGTGTCGTGTGTGTTTGTTTTATTTTTGGTTGCCCGTGGATTGTATACGGAGACTGAGTTATGTCGTCGCCCGTTGGGCGTGGACTAGTCCAAATCCGTATTATCTTAGATTTGGGTTTGGGGGTTTGGTTTGAGGATACGTTAGCCATATTTGAGGCTAAGATCAACTCAAACATTTGTTAAGGATACATTAGTCTAATTTGAGACTAAGATCAACTTAACGGGATCGTTTAGATCCGACAAAAGAGCGTTTGGGCTCTGTTGTTCCAGTTTAGGACCATAGTGGTCCATTACATGTATGGCCGTTGGGACCCATCACCTCTCTGACGACGTTGAAGGATTACAACGACAGATGTCAGAGGAGTTCAGAGATGTACCCTTGAACCAAAGTTGCTTGAGGGATTTATAGTCCAATTCGGGATTAAAGTCTGTTTGAAGGTTTAAGGATACGTTAGCCATATTTGAGGCTAAGATCAAACTTAAACGTTTGTTAAGGATACGTTAGTCCAATTTGAGACTAAGATCAACTTAACGGGATCGTTTAGATCCGACAAAAGAGCGTTTGGGCTCTATTGTTCCAGTTTAGGGACATGGTGGTCCAATGCCAGTTTAGGGACGTAGTGGTCCAATACCAGTTTAGGGACATAGTGGTCCATTACCAGTTTAGGGACATGGTGGTCCATTGGTAGTTTAAGAACGCATAAGTCCATGGGTTTAAGGACCCCACAGTCCATATGGGTGTGTTTAAGAACGCATTAGTCCGTTAGTTTAAGGACGCATAAGTCCGCGGGTTTAAGGACCCCATAGTCCGTATCTTGGTTTAGGGACGCATAAGTCCATGAGTTTAAGGACCCCACGGTCCGTGTTAATGTGTGGTTGTCGGGACCCGTCACCTCTCTGAAGACGTTGAAGGATTACAACGACAAATATCAGAGGAGTTCAGAGATGTACCCTTGAACCAATGAGTGGGTTGAAAGAGCAGATGTGCTCAGTTCAAGATGATTTGAGGACTTATGGCCAGTTTAGGCTAAGTCCAAAATATTGGCCCTCTGTTGGTCCATTGAAGGAGAGGCTTTGCCTCTGGCCATTTATCCAATTGGGCCAATGCCTAGTGTTAAACACTAAAGACCAATCAGTGTTGAACACTGGGAATGAGATTGATAAGTTAGTGTTTAACACTAAAAGATAGTTGGTGTTAAACACCATCAACAAGGCTTTCAAATTAGTGTTAAACACTAAAACAGATCAAAACACTGGCAGCAGAGATCTCAAATTAGTGTTAAACACTAAGGTAATCAGTGTTGAACACTGCAAATAAAGCTCTTTGATTAGTGTTGAACACTAAGGCCAAACAGTGTTTTAACACTGGATTCAGGGGTTCCAATTTAGCGTTAGACGCTAAGGCAAGAGGGGTCACGTGGTAGCACGTGAAGACGCCCTCCCTTCATTTATTCTGCTGAGAATATCGCATCTTTTGGAGCATCACGTGCCATCACGTGACGGGTGTTTAAATGGAGTATGTTAAAGCCTCTGCCAAGGGTCACGTGGGTCACGTGAGGCACTGCCTCAAAGGGGCTTTTCTGTAGATCTTTTTGGGGGTCACGTGGTGACACGTGACCCTGCCTCTATGTATGTTTTTTAGAAGATCTGTTAATCCCTTTCAGGAATTAAATTCCTCGTAGGGTTGAACCCTGGCAATAATTTCAGAGGAATTAAATTCCTACTTCCTTTTGAAGGTTCATATTCTGGAATAGAGTTGAACTCTGAATTTTCTGTAGGAATTAAATTCCTCATATATGTGAAGAACCGAATAGGGTTAAATCCTAATAAAAGCTTTAAGGAGTTAAACTCCCACTCTCTGTTAAAGAATTATTCTGGGGAATGAGATTAAGCGAATTAAATTCCTGTTGTTTTAACAGAACTAAGTTCTTAACCAGGATTAAACCCTGATTCTTTTCATTCACAGGGTCAACCCTAATTTTATTTTAAAGGAATTAAATTCCTATAGCTCTTGGAGAATTAAATTCTCGTGCTTCCATTCCCTCTCTATGCTTTGGATCTGCATGGCAGGATCCCAACCCATTGAGAATTAAATTCTCAACTCAAGGGGAGATGTGCACTTTACAGATCCTCCACCAAAGAGAGAACTATGTTCTTCTGTTTTTATATCAGAGTTAAACTCTGTTGAGAATTAAATTCTCTTTTCTTTCGAAAAGCCTTCCCTTTCTTACCTAGGGTTTTCTTTTGCAGAAGATCCAAATTCCTCCAAAGTATCAAGGCTCTCTCTTTTTTCTTCCCTCTCCATATATCTTTTTTTTGTGTGTCTCTTGGCTCCTATTTATAGGAGAAGCAGCCGAGTTAATTAGTTTTTTATGAATCTTTCATTGAGAGATATGATTTGTATCCATCATTCGTTTTGGACCCTTGGATTATTAGGTGAATTTTATTCACCATTGGATTTTAAATCCAGAGATTCTCCTTTGTTATTTCGGTTAGATTTTACGGGGAAATCTTTCCAAATTCGAGATTTTCCCATAGATAGATGATATTTAATCACCTTTAAATCTTTAATTCAATCGGTTGCTTTGGAAAGATTTAAAAGGTCTTTTCTCAGAATTTAATTCTGTTAACAGATAGGCTTTGAAAGCTGGTCACGTGTGGCCACGTGACCCTTGGTCACGTGTGGGCACGTGACCCCCTTGGGACGAGCCCTCTTCTTTCTTTCTGCGCTCTGCTTTCTGGTCGCTGCTTAGCTGTCACGTGCCACCACGTCACGTGTGAGCACGTGACCCTCGTCTGGAGCCTTTTTCTTGATTCAATCAGGGAATTGAGTCTGCCGCTTTTGAGTGTCACGTGCCAACACGTGACCCTGGTCACGTGGGAGCACGTGACCCTTTCTGAAGCCTTTTTTTTGATTTGATCAGGGAACCGATGTGTCTTTGAAGCCGCTTTTAAATGTCACGTGCCAACACGTGACTGCTGGTCACGTGTAAGCACGCGACCCTTTCCTGAAGCCTTTTCCGTAGGCTTTCCTGATTTTAAATCAGGAAACAAATGCCCCCACAGCGTTGTTCTCACGTGTCCGTACGTGAGTGCAACGCTGTCACCTTTTGTGACCGTTGGATTCCTCTAGGGATTTGGGGAGATGAAACGTTTACATCACTTCCTATAAATACTCATGTTTCTTCAGAAGAGCCTTCACTTTGTTCATCTTCTTCTTTTGAGAACTTTTTCCCTTGAAAATTTAATTCTCGCTTCCAGAGCTTAGTTCTCTGTCTTGAAACAATCTTCAGAGTTTAACTATGTTCAGGTGACCCTTTTTCCTCAGGTAATGTTCTTGGACAAATAGTAAATTTTCACATTCCTTTGGATTTTAAATCCCAAAACAAGGGTTTTTACTTTTTTTCAACAAGGAACCCATTTTTCTTCAAGTTTTTCCATAAGAACAGGAAACCACCTAACCTTCGAACCGTAGATCTGGTAGGGTTTAGATGATCTTTGGGGAGATGATGATGGTGTTTCAACTCCATGGAACTTAATTCCATCCAAAAATGTTTCTGGGAATTTAATTCCCTTCTCTTAATAAGGAATTTAATTCCAATGAAGAACTCAGTTTCTTCACATGGAGGCTTCTTGGAATCTCTCGACCCGAGATTGTCCTTCTGCAATTAATGAAACAGGAGCTTTGTAATGATGTCTTCCGCGGGAATTTAATTCCTTTGATCTTGTTGGATCCATTGTAGAGCCCGAGACAGATCCTGTTGGGGGAATGTGTAGGGTTTCCACTCTTTATTTAATGAGGATATTCCTTTTGTTTTATTGTGACTATTTGGTCTCATTATTAATGAGCCGTCATCCTGATTCTGTGGGGCCCATGTGTTTTGTAGCCAATGGTCCCAGAAAAATCTGCTGTTGCTTTCTTTAACTAGTCTTCATGTTCATGCATGGATATATATATATCGCTAACTTTGCTTTTAACGGTCTTCTTTTATTGGATTTCAGGTGCGATGGCTTCTGCTCCGTGTTTTCCCTTTACTCGTTCGGAGGCCGCTTTTCCTCAATCACCATCCGATGAGGAAGTGATGGCGATGATCCGGGCTCATGACCCGAACTGCACCAACTTGCTTCTATGGGGAACTTGGTATAGCCATATTATCCGGGGTCGCCGGAGTTTCCTCTGTGCAGTACCGACAGAGCCTACTTTCCCATTCTTGCCGATGGACCCTCCGAGAACGGTTTTTGTTGTGGAAATGCCCAACTGGACTCCAACGGGGAGGCTCGAGCCTTCAACGACC
The DNA here is from genome assembly GCA_030015575.1 of Agapanthus africanus. Taxonomy (NCBI): domain Eukaryota; kingdom Viridiplantae; phylum Streptophyta; class Magnoliopsida; order Asparagales; family Amaryllidaceae; genus Agapanthus; species Agapanthus africanus. The sequence goes on from CM057349.1 coordinate 446,807,400, forward strand.
GGCATTCCGAACCATCCGATCCCGGCCATAGATATCTTGGGGCGGCGTATTTGCCAGGGTGAGGCCCACCCGTGGGGGCAGATCTATAAGATAGGGCTCACTCCCCGACACCCTACGGGCTATCTTCTCTAGGCTCGCTACATCCTTGCCACCCATCGTGCGGGCTGCAGAAGGTCGGGCTTTATCAGGCAATATACGCGTCACTCTTCCATTATAAGTCCCCGCATGTCTGGTAGGTTAAGGCGTTTTTGAACCAATGGAATCTTCCCACCAACACTTTCATTCTAGAAGATCGCGAGGTCTCGATCTCTCTTGCAGAATTTTATGAAATCTCGGGATTGCCAATCAGGGGTGCACTGTATGAGGAGTTGTTGCCTCCTGACGAGTATGTCTTTAAGCCCGAGTCTGCACCGGCTGACGGCTTGTCTGTTGAGAACGCCATTCGCCACAAGCGTCCCAGTTTGATCAAGGCGCTAGGTATTTTCGACCGATTGTTCACCGAATCCGAAGAGCAGGGTGTTACTTTCAAGAGCTTCATTGCTTGTTTCCTTCGCGAGGAGGTCGTGTCGAAGACAGCTCCGAAGTTTGCCAACATTAGAGACCCCTTTGGGTTTGGTCCGAAGAAGCTGCCGACCACCGAATCGGATCTACCTCAATACTATATCCCCATCATGTCGCCGGTGTCTTTTGAGTCCATTGCAGCACCCGGTATTGACGAGGAGACGTTCTTCGTGGGGTTTGTCAGTGTCTGGCTTAGTTGGTTTGTCATCCCCATGCATCGTCATTTTATGAGGGCTTCGGTTATCTACCCGGCTCATTGTATAGCTGAGGGGACGCGGTTGGCCGTCCGTATCCCGGCGTTGGCGCATCTTTATCACGGGTTGGGCACCACAGCTAATACCTCTACTCCCGGCGTGGATGTAGTAAACTTTTCGCTTCATTATTTCACATCCTAGGTCGAAATGCATGTGCTGGGGGCTTTTGCCATGCATCAGAGGCCCTCATTTTACGATGCTTATCCCTTCCCACGACTTATGCGATTAGTGGATGCTTCTGCCGCCGACCCGACTCAGTTCGGGGCTATTCGGGTGCTGATTTCTCCTTACGCTGCCACTGGCGGGATGGTCTTTAATGATCGGGTCTTGTCTACTCCCTCAGGTCCAGTTCAACAATTCTGGGACCAGTCGAAAGACAACGCACCTTCTTTGAAGCCTCGGGAGGCCGCGCACTTGTATACAATTAGCCGGGCTACTTGGTGTTTCACCAGGACAGTGCCGCTCTTTTCATGCGGTACAATCCGCATCGATTCGCCCGACAACTTGGATATGACCAGGGTGTTCCTTTCGAGGCTTTCATAGTCGCCCCGATCCCTTCGGTCGATGCCGTTCGCGATGCCGCTCATCATTTCATGAGGCTAAACACCGGCTCCCACTTCATGGTCCCTGAAGCTGAATACCTGCCCCGGTGCGTGGGCGCGTTTACGGGTTGGTATCTTCATCGGGTCAGCCCAATCATTCTTGTGGAAAGGAGGGTGCTTCTTGGCCACGATGCCCCTGCTCTGGTTCCAGGAACTAAGCTGCGACCGAGGGCTCCGGTCCGCTTTCCTCTAAGGGATACCGGCACTGCGCTCATCTCAGAAGAATCGGAGGTAAACCTTACTCCAACGGCTGGTATGCCCCTGGGTTCCCGCTCGCGAGGTGGAAGGGCCCCAGTAGTAGCACCGCCTCCCGTGGCATTGACAAAGACAGTGTCATCCTCGGTCGTGGCACCAGGCGAGGGTAATAGAGATGAGGGCGTCGTAGGCGATGTGGGTCAGCGCCGCCCTAAGGCTTCGCGAGGGAGGAAACGGTCATCCTCGGCGACCGGCTCTGGGTCTAAACGGCGGAGGAAAGCGGCCACCAACCTGCTCGATTCTTTGGCGGAGTCTGAGCCTATTCTTGAAGATGAACCATTGGCCCTGCAAAAGTCAGACGCTGGACTTCTCTTCCCGAGTTCGGCTGATGAGGAGGCCGCACAGTTGGCTGAGGCCATACGGCGTTCAAAAGACGCGTCTCATAACGCCAAGGTTCCGAAGAAGTCTTATCCCGCTGTAATTTTTTACGAAGACCCTTCGTGGATTCGGCGGCGATTTATCGGTCCTTTGGAGAAATAGGGGGAAAGGGCTTTGAAGCAGGCCGCTTCAGAAGACGCAGCTGACGCACTTTCTTTATGGACCGGTGGTCATGAGTCTACCCTTGAACCCCGGCGAGCCCACCTCCTTGAGAAGGAGCAGCAGCTTGAAGAAGCCATATTGAGGGCTTCTTTGCGTATAGGTACGTTGTGCTTCTTTTGTAGTCTTTCCGATTATTTATGCCCGTGCATATGTATCATTATTCTTATTCGAATCGTGCAGAATCTTCGACACTGGGGGAGCTCTCTACGGGCCCATTAAAGCTAAAGCCCGCCGGAATTCTCAATGAGGCCTTGCTTGTGTGGAAGGGGTTGATGAGTCTGTTCCTCTCATGGTAGAGCCTCCAGCGGCGGTTCTTGATCAGGGAGCGCTTGCCCCTTTGGGGAAAGCTCCTTTGGAGGTCGCCGCCCCAATGACCCTTACTGAGGACGGCTCAGAGGCTGGAAGAGAGGTAGTCGGGACTACTCTTCCTTTGTTGAATCCTGACGTTACGGCGGAGACCGTTGAAGCTGCTATCCCCCGACTCAGAATGGGAGGAGCGTTGAAGATAACCCTCTGCGTTTTAATTTGGCAACCCTTTCATAGTCTAAACTCTTTTATCTTTCCCAGAATTGCGCGGTTTGGCGGCCACTATCGCTGATCTGTCGCCTCGACAGTCATTTCAGCGTTTATTGAAGATGGCAGCTCCGCAGGCGATCTCCCCTCAGCGTATTGTCCTTTCCTCCGGGCAAGGTTAGTGTCATTCGCCATTTTTTTTACCATAGCATTGTTACTATCTTGCGAAATGACGTTGATGTCTCTTATAGTTTTGGAAGCTGACGATGAGGTCGAGATCGTTGAAGGGCCAGAGGAACCTTCGGCTCCTACTTGCATGACTGTCGGTGAGTGACATTTTATTATAATCCCGTTCGTTCTGTGCTTAAGAATTTTACTAACATTTGTCAAATTTGAACAGCCCTGCCAGTCTCCATGGCGTTGGAATCGCGCATCGTGATGCCGCCCGGCCCTTACGCTTTGCGGGCTTCAGAACGCTTGGCCCAATTGAGCCTTGTCTCCCTATCATCCTTCGTCGAGGAGCTCCGTGCTGGTAGCGCGACCACGGCCGAAGCGTTTGCCGCTGAAGCTAACGGCTCTCTTCCTTTTCTCGCCACCTATCATAGCGAGGAGGTGGTGCGGGTCTGGGTGGAGTTCTGTAGGAAGGTGGAGGCTTGTTTGCACGCTCTTAAATGTTCTCGCCTTTCTTCGGAAGTCGTGGCTGCAAAAGCGGAGTTGCGGGGTTTGATAGCATAATGTGCGGCCAACATGACGTCATGCGAGAAGAGGCTTGGCCGCAAGTTCTCGGAGAGAGAGTTGGCTTCTAAGGCGCTGAGCGGGCTTCTAAGGCGCTGAGCGAGCCTCATAGCCAAAGCCAACAAAGCATACGAACTCTGGCGGGTGCTTCAGGAGTTCATAAAAGAGGTGGTGGCTCTCGATAAAGCTGCCATGTTTACTCGTGAGAGGGTCGAGGCTCATAAAGCCACCGAGAAAGAGCTCGAGACTCGGCTTGTTTCGTATCAGGCTCAGCAAGCTCAGGCGGAGGCTCGTCTTTTGGAGATCTTGCGTCATGAAGCCGTGGCTCAGCAACAGAACGATGAGCTGGTAAAATTACTGCACCGCCCGCCGGCTTGAGGACTTGTATCTTTTCCCCCTTTTTATACGTACTCATGGATGAGAGTATCTTTCTTTTTTGTTTCTTTCATGAATTGTACTTTGTATCCATTTTGGTTTATGAATAAAAGATACATTTTTCTTCTCAATGGTGTGTCCCCTTTCATTGAATGCGTTTGCGGACAATTTATCTTGATCTCCTTGCAGGGCAACGATAGCTTAGGATTCAGGGTTAAGATCTGCTTCCTAAGACTTTTACACTTTATGAGCCACGAGGGTCTCATAAAGAGTTTTTCTCCCCATGGGTCGAGAGGATCCCATAGGTGTAAGTTCTTCTTAAGAACCGTGAGGATTCTTAAGCGGGTTGTCCCTTGAGAGTCGTAAGGACCTCACAAGAGAGTTTTTCTTCCTTACAGGTCGTGAGGACCTGCAAGTGCTGGATGTGGTCGCCCTCGTCCGTGTTTCACGGAGTCAGGGGTTTCCCAAGGCATCGTAGTTTAAAGACATCGCGGTCAAGGTTAAGGACCTCATAGTCCGTGGATTTAGGGACTCCACCGTCCGATATTAGTTTTAAGACATCACGGTCAAGGTTAAGGACCTCATAGTCCGTGGATTTAAGGACTCCACAGTCCGATGTTTGGTTGCAGGGACCCGCCACCTCTTTGAAGACGTTGAGGAATTACAACGCCAGGTATTAAAGGAGTGAAGAGATGTACCCCTTAAACCAAGGTAGAATCCGTAGGGAATCGGGGTGGTTGATCGTTAGTTTTAAGACATCACGGTCGAGGTTAAGGACATCGTAGTCCGTGGATTTTATGGACTCCACAGTCCGGTGTTTGCTCTGGATGCTTCACACGGGTTCACTGCCGTGCTCTGCGAGGACCAGGATCCGCTCTGGGCGTTTTCTGCGGGGTCAAAGAGTGACGTTATCCGCGTTCCACGTAACCAGGAATTTTGCACTAGATGCTTCACACGGGTTCACTGCCGTGTTCGCAGAGGACCAGGATCCGCTCTGGACGTTTTCCACGGGGTCAAAGAGTGACGTTATCCGCGTTCCACGTAACCAGGAATTTTGCACTAGATGCTTCACACGGGTTCACTGCCGTGCTCGGCGAGGGCTAGGCTCCGCTCTGGATGCTTCACACGGGTTCACTGCCGTGCTTTGCGAGGACCAGGATCCGCTCTGGACGTTTTCCACGGGGTCAAAGAGTGACGTTATCCGTGTTCCACGTAACCAGGAATTTTGCACTAGATGCTTCGCACTGGTTCACTGCCGTGCTCGGCGAGGACAAGGCTCCGCTCTGGATGCTTCACACAGGTTCACTGCCGTGCTTTGCGAGGACCAGGATCCGCTCTGGACGTTTTCCACGGGGTCAAAGAGTGACGTTATCCGCGTTCCACGTAACCAGGAATTTTGCACTAGATGCTTCGCACGGGTTCACTGCCGTGCTCGGCGAGGACTAGGCTCCGCTCTGGATACTTCACACGGGTTCACTGCCGTGTTCTGCGAGGACCAGGCTCCGCTCTGGATGCTTCACACGGGTTCACTGCCGTGCTCTGCGAGGACCATGATCCGCTCTGGACGTTTTCCACGGGGTCAAAGAGTGACGTTATCCGCGTTCCACGTGACCAGGATTTTTGCACTAGATGCTTCACACGGGTTCACTGCCGCGTTAGGCAAGGACTAGACTCCGCTCTGGATGCTTCGCACGGGTTCACTGCCGTGTTCTGCGAGGACCAGGATCCGCTCTGGACGTTTTCCACGGGGTCGAAAAGTGACGTTATCCGTGTTCCACGTGACCAGGAATTTTGCACTAGATGCTTCACACGGGTTCACTGCCGCGTTAGGCGAGGACTAGGCTCCGCTCTGGATGCTTCACACGGGTTCACTGCCGTGCTCTGCGAGGACCAGGATCCGCTCTGGACGTTTTCCACGGGATCAAAGAGTGACGTTATCCGTGTTCCACGTGACCAGGAATTTTGCACTAGATGCTTCACATGGGTTCACTGCCGCGTTAGGCGAGGACTAGGCTCTGCTCTGGATGCTTCACACGGGTTCACTGCCGTGCTTTGCGAGGACCAGGATCCGCTCTGGACGTTTTCCACGGGGTCAAAGAGTGACGTTATCCGCGTTCCACGTAACCAGGAATTTTGCCTTAGATGCTTCGCACGGGTTCACTGCCGTGCTCGGCGAGGACTAGGCTCCGCTCTGGATGCTTCACACGGGTTCACTGCCTTGCTTTGCGAGGACCAGGATCCGCTCTGGACGTTTTCCACGGGGTCAAAGAGTGACGTTATCCGCATTCCACGTAACCAGGAATCTTGTTGATTGTATCCGCATTTCACGGGATGGAGGTTTGACTGTTGGCGATATGTATACCACCGAGCCATGGAACTGGGAGTTGCCGCTGTTCCGCTTAGCTTGAAGTTGTGTCTGTCGTTACGAGACGAGTGTTGGGATGATCTCTAGGTCGCTTGTGACCCGTCGAGATTTAGCTTCTTTCTTTGGTGAAACCTGGGGGGGAGGTATGTTCCCTTTTGTTTACGCCCTTGGATTGTGTACAGGGTGTGATGGAACATCACCTGTAGGGCATAAATTTTATTTTTATTTTATTTCTTTTTCCGCGATGCTCTATCGTTTCAGCTTTTATATCGCGAAGGTCGCGATTGCCCCATCATTTCGGCTATTTTTCGCGGTGCCCAATCATTTCGGCTATTTATTTATTTTCTACTCGCTGCTTTTCATTGCGAGTTGCCCCATCATTTCGGCTATTTTTTATACATACATTTTTACTTGCTGCTTTTTATTACAAGTTGCCCCATCATTTCGGGTATTTCGTATGCATGCGTGGCTTGCTAGCTTTTTCGCCGCAAGCTTGGATTTTAGACACCGATTTCAGCATCAGCACCGCTACAACTGGGATGTTGCCAGGAGCGAATCATCATTTGCCTCTGTCGATGTTGAACAAAAGTGGCTTAGCAAACAGGGTTAAGGGTCCTGTCGACCAAGGCTTTGATTGCATGAGCCGTAAGGGTCTCACCAAGGTATTTCTTCCTACAAGTCGTGAGGATCTCGTAGGTGTATTTTCTCCCTAGGAATCGTGAGCATCCCTAAGTGTATGTTCCTCTGTAAGTCGTAAGGATCCTACAAGAGGGTTTTCTCCTTATGGGTCGAGAGGACCTACAAGGGTTGCTCATTATATGAACATATCCCTAGTCACGGGTGTGACTTTGCTGGGGAAATGTTTATTCGCGCCCGTGGATCGTATACAAGGGTCAGTATTGAGCCGTTTGTAGGGCAATGTCGAAGGGTATGGGGGATTTTGCTTAAGCACAGGTTTAGGTCTCTGTGACTTAAGACTTTCAAATCTTATGAGCCGTGAGGGTCCCATAAAAGAATTCTCCATACGAGTCGTGAGGGTCTCGCAAGTGTATCTTCTCCTTAGGAATCGTGGGGATCCCTAAGTGTGTTGCTCCTTTGTGGGTCGTAAGAATCTCACGCGGGTGGTTTCTCGTTGCAAGGTCGTGGGGACCCGCAAGTGTCTTTTAACGAGGTTGCGCCCTTTCGGGTTTTCACAAACACTCACCGGCAGCCCTGCTGTTTTTTTTACTCACGGAGCCCTTTCGGGTTTTCATCCGTGCCCTTTTTGCTTGTGGACATACCTTTTTTTTTATTCTTTCCTCTCTTTTTTTTTACAAGGTCGCGCCCTTTCGGGTTTTCACGAACACTTGCTGGTAGCCCTGCTGTTTTTACTCACGGAGCCCTTTTGGGTTTTCATCCGTGCCCTTTTTGCTTATGGACATACCGTTTTTCTTTATTATATTTTTTTTATTATTTCGTCAGCCTAAGGATGCTGCGGTATTAGTTTAAGGACGTTTCGGTCCGCTATTAGTTTAAGGACATTTCGGTCCGTCGTTAGTTTAAGGACATTTCGGTCCGTTGTGGAGAGAGCCGGCTCCTACTTATAGAGCTTTGAGCTTTAGGAAGATAGCGAGCGGACATAGTCGTCGTCATCTATCATTGACCTAGGCTGTGGCTCCTTAAGCGTAGTATTTGTTTAGGAAGCGGCCGTTTATTGGCCTGAAAGGCCTTTCACCATGCATGTCCATGAGTAGATAGGCCCCACCCTGGTAGACCTTATCTATGATGTACGGGCCTTCATAGTTTGGCTCGAATTTTCCTCGCTTGGCGCGATTAGGGATCATCGGTCTTTTGACCACTAGCACGAGTTCGCCTTGGCGGAATGTTCTCGGCCTGGTCAATCTTTCATACGAGCGTGTCATCTTTGCTTTATAGGCCTCCAGATTTTGTTGCGCTATGAGCCGGGTTTCATCGAGGATATCAAGCTCCTCAAGCCGAAGGTGAGCATTTTCTTCGTTTGTCAATCCGTGGTGGACTACCACTCGTAGAGAAGGCAGCTCTATCTCGAGGGGGAGTACCGCTTCCGTACCGAATACCAGTGCGTATGGCGTCGTGTTCGTGGCCGTCTTGCACGTAGTTCGATATGCCCAAAGAGCCTCTTGCAGTCTTTCATGCCAGTCCTTCTTATTTCGGGACACCGTCTTTTTTATGATCTTTGTCAAGGTCTTATTGAAAGCTTCGGCCAGACCGTTAACTCGCGGATTGTAAACTGAAGAATATCTCCAGTCTATATTGTGCTGCTGCGCGAAGCGGCTAATCTTATGGCTTCTGTAGGCTGGCCCGTTATCGGAGATAATCCGCCGTGGGGTCCCAAACCGATAGATGACATGCGTCTTGAAGTGGAGGATATTCTCCGTCTTCACTTCCCTTAGCGGTACTGCCTCTGCCCATTTGGAGTAGTCAGTTGTCGCCAGAATGAAACGATGTCCCCGGGACGATGCTGGCTCGATGGGGCCGACTATGTCAGTCCCCTACATTTCGAATGGCCAGCTAGCCACCGTTGGGTGTAGTGGATTCGGATGCTGGTGGATGAAATCCTCATGAATTTGGCATGAATGGCATTGCTTCGCATATTCGAGGCAGTCCTGGATCATTGTGGGCCAATAGTAGCCCATCCGTTTGATCTTCGACTTCATCTTTGGGCCCGCTTGGTAAGAACCGCAGAGTCCGTCGTGAACTTGCTGAACGACTCTTTCTGCTTCGTCAGGTCCTAAGCATCTCAGCCACAGAGAATCAAACGACCTCTTATACAGAGTATCATTGACGAAAGCGAAAGATAGAGCTCGTTTCATGAGCTGATGTCTTGAGGACGCTCCTTCGGGCATTCGATGGGACTTAAAACAGTCTATGAAGACTTCCCTCCAGTCCTCAGCCTTCTTACGGTCTTTTATTTGTAGGATTGTCTGCTCAGTCGCTACCTTTTCTTCGCATGATTCCGGAGATATTTCTGCCGGGGCGAGCACTCGACGGCTTTGCACCATGATTTTGACGTCATCGAGGTTCTCATCAGCTAGTTCTTTAGCAAGTTTGGTCAGCGCGTCTGCTTTGCTGTTTTCTGCGCGCGGTATGTTCTCCAAAGAATAAGAAGGAATTTGGGTCAACAATTGTTGCACCTTTTCGCCGTACCTCACCAACTCCGGTTTGCACGTTTGGTACTCGCCGTTTACTTGACTAACGACCAGTTGAGAGTCCCCGTATATAGAGAGGTCTTCAATTCCCATGTCAATGGCGATCTCGAGGCCCGCTATCAGAGCTTCGTATTCGGCTTCATTGTTCGTTCTCGATTCCGTTAAGGAAAAAGCAAAGCGCATTATCCCTCCTTGTGGGGTTACGAAGATGAGGCCTACTCCCGATTTGATTATGGGGGTACATTGTTTGCGCTTCTTCATGGAAGATGCCCCGTCAAAATAGAGTTCCCATCGGGTATCACCGCCGCCGATCGCATCGAATGCATGTTCATCCGGCAAATCGCAGTTCAGAGGTGAGCCGGCAGGTATCGGATGCTCAGCGAGGAAGTCAGCAATGGCCTGGCCTTTCACTGCCTTGAGAGGTCGATATGTTATCGAGAACTCCATCAGTAGCAGGGTCCATTTAGCGAGTCATCCCGTCAATATAGCCTTTGACATCAGATATTTAAGAGGGTCCACCTTCGAGATGAGACGGACTTCGTGTGCCAACGCATAGTGCCTGAGTTTTGTTATCGCGAAGATTAACGCCAAGCATTGTTTTTCAATGGGAGAGTAGTTGTTTTCTGCCCCCAGCAGAACTCGACTTAAGTAGTAGAGTGCTCTCTCTTTTCCTTGATCGTTCTCTTGTGCCCACAATGCGCCTAAGGAACCTTCGAGGGCGGTTGTATAAAGAATGAGGGGTTTTCCCTTGACCGGCGCAGCCAACACCGGAGGGTTCTGTAGGTACTGCTTGATCTCGTCTAGTGCACCTTGGCATTTGTGATCCCAAACGAATGGAGTTCCCTTCTTCATCAGGTGGCTGTAAGGACGGCATTTGCCTGAAAGATTGGCGATAAACCGCCGGATGTATGCGAGCTTCCCTTGGAGAGACCGCAACTGTTTGAGAGTTCTTGGCGGAGGCATTTCCATGATCGCCTTGATCTTAGATGGATCTATTTCGATACCTCGGTGTCGGATGATGAATCCCAGGAATTTACCTGAGGAGACTCCAAACGCGCATTTGAGGGGATTCATCTTCAAATTATATTGCCGAAGGCGTTGAAATACAGTCTCCAGATGCTTTAAATGCTCTTCATATGACATGCTCTTTACTACAAGGTCATCGATATAGCACTCGACGATGTCATGTATGAGGTCGTCGAAGATCTTTGTCATGGCCCTTTGATAGGTAATGCCGGCGTTCTTTAGACCGAAGGGCATAACCCTGTAGCAGAATATACCCAAAGGGGTCCGGAAAATGGTGTGCTTCTGGTGTTCGGGATGCATCTTTATCTGATTGTACCCTGATGAACCGTCCATAAAGGAGAAAACCTCGTGAGTGGACGTGTTATCTATCATTAGCTCGGTTACTGGTACTGGGAAATCGTCCTTTGGACAGGCTTTATTGAGATCCCTGAGGTCCACGCATACGCGTACCGTCCCATTTTTCTTCATTACCGGGACGATATTGGCGATCCAGTCGGGATACTGGACGACTTGGATAAATCCAGAATCGATCAGCTTCTTGACTTCGGCGTTGATACTCATTTCAAGCTCGAGTCGCATCCTTCTTGGCGCCTGCTTGACTGGCTTGATATCTGGGGATATCGCTAATTTATGCACGGCAATCTCTGGATCCAATCCTGGCATTTCGGAATAGTTCTACGCGAAGCAGTCTTTATGCCGTAGAAGCACGCTCTTTAACACAGCCACCCTTTCTTCAGATAGCAGCTCGCTGACAAATATCGGTCGCGGGTCATCTGCCGATCCCAACTCAATCTTCTTGAGGTTATCTGCAGTAGTATGTATGCCGTCTTCCAGTTCTTTCGGAGCTGGCGGAAATTCTGAGATCACCTCATCATCGCTGTTCTCAAAGCACCAGGGAAGGTCATCCATGTTCTCGGGCTCTTCTTTTAATATCGTAACCGTGTAACAGGTGCGAATCCGCTTCCAGGGCTGAGGTGGATCTGGTTCTGCTTTTGCGGCTTTGGGTTTATGCTTTTGTGGCGGCGTTACCCTCCAGCCGTCGGATAAAGCGAATCTGCCCTGTTGGTACTGGTCCTCAACCCAGTTTTTGAAGGTGAAGCAGTCTTCGGTAGGATGTCCTATGGTTCGGTGATAAGAGCAATAGCTCAGATAAGAAGCCTTGTTAGCTTGCTCAGGATGTCTAGACTCTGGAAGCGCGATCAGTTGATGTTTTATAGCGAGCTTGAGTAACCTCTCCGTCTTGTCTCGGGGGAAGGAGTACGCTCGACTCATCTTCTTCATAAGGGACAAATCCGAGCCGCGCAATACCCGATCACGTAACTCTCCAATCCTGCGTCGTTGTTGTCGGCTCCTCTTTCTGCTTCTTGATTTATTTATGTCTCTCCGTCGGGCCTTTCGTACAATGGGTTGACAAGGATGAGCATCTTTGTCTTTTGCAGCCTGTTGAAACAGACGTTGCGTCCTGGCCTTCTTGTAGATGGCCATCTCGCGGTTGTAGTCTTCCCGAGCTTTTTGACCCACTTTCCTGATAGGCTTGTCCATTCATTCTTCAAACGACGGACTCGGCATTTCAATCGCGGGATCTAGTTTTGATGAGGGGTTGGCATTTCCTGACGGGACGTCCTCTTCTTCATCAAAAGTATATATGACGTAGCTACTGTGGACCCGTTCCCGTTTTCCGGTTCTCGCGTATCCAAGCCCAAGTGTTTCCATTTTCCCGTTGGGCAATTTGCGTTGGATCCCAGGGACATCCCAAATCCTGTTGTAGAACCGAGCTTGTCGAACAGTCTGTTTTAAGGGTACTCCTTGGCGCTTCAATAGCCTCTTTAGTCCATTTGTGTAGTATCTGGGCAAACGGATAGGTTGGAGCCTGTCGAGTGTAACATCCGCGCCATGCCAGATCTCTTTCTCTATTTTCGACTCTAAGGATCGATAGAATAGGATTAACTTCTCACCCCTTTGCCTGGGAGGGACGTAAAATGTTTGCAGGTCCTGCACATTGTGAACTTGAAGTGTGTCGAGATCCTTATAGTGTTCCCGCGGCACCATGGTGATTTGCAAACTCTGATCATCGCTATGGGATGCTTGTATTGACAGCCGATTGGAGAACACGGCAATAACCTCATCTTCCGAGTCACTTCCGAAGACCAACATGGGGGCGGACGTCCCCGGGTTGTTGCGTTGAGATGGCACGGCATAAACTATCTCTTCTTCTTCGGTATCGCTCCCGAAAACAGGGATGGTGGCGGCGGTTTTGTTCTCCGGGTTGCGACACCTTTCTGTATCCTCGAAATCTGGCAAAAAGTACTTCGCATCTTCGTATTTACGGACTTCGTTCACAGAAAATGGGTTCAACTCACCTGTTACGGTATACTCGAAACCATCCTTAAAGTACTTCATACACTGATGTTGTGTAGAAGGGATGATGTTGTACTCGTGTAACCAAGGGCGACCGAGCAAGGCGTTGTAGCAGGTCTTGGCGTCAATGACATGGAATTTGATGTCTGTGACGAGAAGTCCAAAGCGTAATGTTAGTATCACGGATCCGAGAGTCCGTGACGATTGTGAATCGAAATCGGAGATAGTAATTTTGTCACGAGCGAGGTGTTGCACACTCATGCAGATTTCCTTCAACACCCGAACATTAAGGAGATTGACGGAGGATCCATTATCCACCAGGATCTTGCCTATCTTGATATCATGGCAGTATCCAGAGACATATAGGGGACGGTTGTGGTCGCACGTCCCGAGAAGGAGGTCTTCGTCACCGAAAGTGATGTCGGCCGTATGCACTTCCTCCAATTCATCCTTCATCCTTTCAGTGGCGAGGAAGGCTTGGAATTGCTCAGGTTCTTGGAACGCCTTAATTAGTGAGTCTCGCGCTTCTTTTGATAATAGGAGGGCATCGAGAATGCTAAGCTGAGAAGGTAGCTTCCTTAGGTGCGCTAGGATGTTATGGTCCACCTTACCCTTCCTAGGAGGGTCTTTGGCAGCCAGCTCTTTCATGACTTGGTCATCTAAAGTGATATCTTCAGTGACCTTTTCCTTTCCCTTATCTTTTCTACTCGCAGGCCCGAGATTCTTTTCTGGGAGTGTGCGATTGCGCAGCTGAATGTTCTCGCAAGCCTCCGATTTCTCCTCTTTCCCTAAAACGGATTCTTTAAAGAGAGGGCCCAGAGCCATTTCTTCATCGGAGTCGCTCCCAAAGGTGAGAACTTGTGACCCTCCGGCGTTAACCATGTAACAGCTGCCAATAGTTCTGTTGTGCCCGTCGGCAGTACTCCTTCGTTCCCGACGAGTCTTGCGTTTCATGCGCTTAAAATGTTGCTGATGAGCAACATATCCTTACCACCGTATCCTAAACGCGTCGCACTCCTCCGTGGGGTGTGAAATTTTCCGATGATATGCGCAATAATCAGGGTGCCTCTCCACCCCATTGAGCGTGTTTTCTTCCGAGGGTGGTAACTTCATTCCCATTGACATGGCTTTGGCAAACCTTTTTCTCGTCTTGAATATCTTCTTGTCTGCCTCGGATGCCTTTCGATCTGGCGGGGGTACTTCAACTCTTTCGTTTAGTCGCCTGCGTTCGGCTCCTTCCGATGCGGCCATCTCACGCTCCTGATCTGCTTTACTCTTTTAGACGAATCTCGTCCAGAAAGGAGTCGACCATTTCATCTGTTGGTCACACAAGTCCTGGCTCAGGGTGTGCCCCCAGTTTCTCGGTGCCAGGAGTTTTCTCATCTTCCGAGTGGGAAATCACATGACAACTCGCCACATATCCCTCGGATTCATCCGATGAGCTCTCTTCCTCATCTTCCTTCTGAAAGACGTGGTTGAGGAACTCTTGCAGTGTGATGGGAGTCTGTGCCTTTTGATTGTACTCCTCCAGCGCGTCAATCTGTTTCTGCAAATCCGTGCGCTTGTTTCCAGGCTTCACGGGCTTTTTGGATTTCCTCTTCTTTTTCTTCGAAGATTTTGATGGTTGGGTGTGAGTACTTGGGCCATCACCACGAATCTTTGTAGTTGGGCGCGGCTTCAACATCCCTTCGATGATTTGAGGTTCAAGCGGGTTCTTCCATTCAACCGCTGGGCACGCATGAAGGTCACTCAGCATCCTTTTGGTTTTAGCTGATAGCACGATTTCCCATGGAGCTTCTTCAATAAAGGAACAAGTCGCCCCCGGTGCGTCCGTCTTCTTAGGAGTATGCGGCTGTGGCGGGTTCACCTTCCACTTTTCGGACAGCGCAAACTTTCCCTGGAGGTATTGATCTTCAATCCATCCTTTGAAGACGAAGCAATCCTCAATCGGATGGCTTACAGTTTGATGGTAAGGGCAATAGTTGGGGTTGTTCACCTCAATGGGTTGCGGCGGTCGTCTTGGATTTGGCAGGTTTATAAGTCTGTTGCGTACTGCCAGCTCGAATAGCCGTTTCGTCTTGTCCCGTGGGAACAAGTAGGGACGCTTCATCTTCTCATTATAATACCGGCGTCTTTCTTCCAGTTGATCCGTCAGCTTTGGGCATTGGGTTGCTGCTGGGCATTCGCGACGAAGGTGGCCTTTCCTTTACCCTTGTCATTCCGAGGTTCTGGCTTCGGGGGAGACGGTCTATGACCCATTTGGTCCATCTGAGCCAACTTGTCGATTAAAGCCTGGAATGTGGTTGGCTTAAAGAACATCATAAACTGGGAGATAGTTGCGTGAAGGTCTAGGGTTCCCACGAACATGCCCACCGCGGGCGCTTCCTCAATGCGTTGCTCGCATTTCGACCACAAATTCCGCCATCGTATGGCATACTGGACCCAAGTTTCGCCTGGTTTTACCCTGACGTTAATCAGTGCCGTTATTGGAGTGCGTTCGCTGACGCTTGCGAATCGCTGAGTGAATAGCAACTCCATTTCAGCGAACGTCTTGATAGAATCGTTCGGGAGTTCCGAATACCATTCGAACGCTGTTTCTGATAAGCTGCCCACGAACTGGCGAAGCAACAGTTTATCATCTCCGCCGGTGTTACCGCAAAAGGCCCTGAACTGGGCGACATGTTAGTAGGGATTGCCGGTCCCCTTGTAAACATGGAACTTGGGAATTGTGTAATCCAGCGGATACTTGATTTGGTCGTACCAGCTTAGATATGGCCGCCCCGTTTTTACGACTTGACCAGCTGCCTCAGTCGCCTGATGAGCTCGTATTTGCTGAGCTATATAGTCATCTAGTGCACCTTTGGGAATGGTTTCCTCCTTGGCTGTTGAATGAGCCGGAGGAGGATTAGATGTCTCCTCTTTATCGTCTTCAATAATGATCGGAGGGTCTTCAGCTGGAGGGTCCGGCTGTAACATCATTCCCACCATGTCTTAGAAGAGAATTGCCATTCGTTTTATGTTGGCAGCTTGTTCTGCTGCTTCTCTGTCCCTCTTTTTGAGGACTCTGCGAAGGAAGTCAGCATCGGTTTCTTGTTCATGACGCTGCTCTGATGACGCCTCCGGGCTTTCTTTTGGTCCGGTGAGCGCAGCCATTGCAGTCAGCATCTCCTGAAGCTTCTGCTGTTGTTGTTCTTGAGCCCTTGTTATTGATCGGGTGAGCGGTCGATGACCTGTGGAGATACGGCTGTCCTCTTTTCCGGACGCCATATAGACGGTGTGCACCACCATGCCTCCAGACTTGGGGCGTTTAGGTTCAGCGCTTTTACGGTTCGCCATATTCACAGGGGCTTTTGCGGCCTCCTTTTCTTTTAAGTGATTGACGTTGAGGGAGCCGTTGCAGTGGGCACCCAGCCAGCTGTTGCTTTTTCTGGCTTGACAGAGTAGTCCTTCTCCTGCCGAACCTTCATCTTTTTCTGTCGGCGGAGATAGTCTTGATCCACTACGGAGTCCTGGACCTGTCGCTAGACCTTGTAAATTTTAGAGGACAGCCGTTGAGAGGGCTGCTCCAGCTTCACCTTTGGGGCATTATCCACAGGTGTAGAAGATCTTTTCAATACGGCAGTTGGCGAGTTTTTGCGCACCCTTCTTAGTGGTTCAAAGCTATTCCCGGTCGGAACAGCAGCATTGATTTCCACCATCGGAGCTGGTGGCGTTAGTCCAGAGGGGGAGTTGCCCCCGGCCTTCCTTACTCGGCGCCAGTGACGACGGCGAGCATGTCGAGCGGACGGCGTTGGTTCAGCGATGGGGATGGCTTTGTCTTGCCCCCTGTCCAGATGAAGCGCTGCTGGTGCCAGTCTCTTGAAGACTGACGTCTTTTGAGTAGCGGTATCCAAACTGTCAAAGACAGACCTTCGAGCAGGAACGGGAGTCGGAATAGTCGGTCTTGTGAAGACCGACCCACTGGCAGGAGAAGCCGTCTTGACGACTTCAGGAGCAGGGATGGCTATCCTCTTCGGAACAACCTTTTCTGGTATTGCAGGCTTCTTCATGGGCCCACATGAGTTTTGGCCCAGTTTGCTGAAAGCTGAGGCATTGGGCTTGGGCGACCCGTTGAGAGCGGCCGCGATAGTTGTAAGCCGATCGAATACCGACTTTTTCGGAGCTTCTTGCGATGGCAATGGGGCATTGAAGCTCATTGGTGGGATCATGGTCCCGAAGAATAGCCCAGTGGTGGCCTGAGTCACCTGTTCCACCGGCCTAGCGAAGATGGAGGCCGCTTGGGACCCATAAGTCACTCCACCAGCAAGGACGGAGCGAGAGTTGCAGTTGCAGGTAGTGCAGTTTGAAGTCGTTGATCTTCTGTTTTCTGCACGGAGCAAGACACCAAATCTTAGTACCTCGAATCCACAGGCAACCACAGCAAACCGCGATTTGTTCGCGAACACGACACACGAAGTGTGGAG
The DNA here is from genome assembly GCA_030015575.1 of Agapanthus africanus. NCBI lineage: Eukaryota > Viridiplantae > Streptophyta > Magnoliopsida > Asparagales > Amaryllidaceae > Agapanthus > Agapanthus africanus. The sequence goes on from CM057349.1 coordinate 446,824,614, forward strand.
TGGAAAGAGGAAGAGGTCCCACCGGGCGTGCCAGAATCTGTTCCCCTTCGAACGGCGGCCGAGACATGGGGCTGTCTTGCCTGAGATTCGGGGCAGATGCTAATTGGTGCTATCCGTCTACCTCTCCGAAGGTGCCAAGTTGATTTATGGCACCATGTATCGAAGGTTTAAATGGATGCGTCCGATGTAGCAGACTTCGTCAGATTCCCCCTCGTTTGAGGGATTTTTTATTGTGGGGACGCTCTTCCCTGCAGGCGCAAGCCCCTGCAGTTAATTACGCTACCGCATTGCGGTAACAACTTTCTCCTTCTTCAGATGATCACTTCGTGTCGTGTGTGTTTGTTTTATTTTTGGTTGTCCGTGGATTGTATACGGAGACTGAGTTATGTCGTCGCCCGTTGGGCGTGGACTAGTCCAAATCCGTATTATCTTAGATTTGGGTTTGGGGGTTTGGTTTGAGGATACGTTAGCCATATTTGAGGCTAAGAACAACTCAAACGTTTGTTAAGGATACATTAGTCTAATTTGAGACTAAGATCAACTTAACGGGATCGTTTAGATCCGACAAAAGAGCGTTTGGGCTCTGTTGTTCCAGTTTAGGGACATAGTGGTCCATTACATGTATGGCCGTTGGGACCCATCACCTCTCTGACGACGTTGAAGGATTACAACGACAGATGTCAGAGGAGTTCAGAGATGTACCCTTGAACCAAAGTTGCTTGGGGGATTTATAGTCCAATTCGGGATTAAAGTCTGTTTGAAGGTTTAAGAATACGTTAGCCGTATTTGAGGCTAAGATCAAACTTAAACGTTTGTTAAGGATACGTTAGTCCAATTTGAGACTAAGATCAACTTAACGGGATCGTTTAGATCCGACAAAAGAGCGTTTGGGCTCTATTGTTCCAGTTTAGGGACATGGTGGTCCAATGCCAGTTTAGGGACGTAGTGGTCCAATACCAGTTTAGGGAAATAGTGGTCCATTACCAGTTTAGGGACATGGTGGTCCATTGGTAATTTAAGGACGCATAAGTCCATGGGTTTAAGGACCCCACAGTCCATATGGATGTGTTTAAGGACGCATTAGTCCGTTAGTTTAAGGACGCATAAGTCCGCGGGTTTAAGGACCCCACAGTCCGTATCTTGGTTTAGGGACGCATAAGTCCATGAGTTTAAGGACCCCACAGTCCGTGTTAATGTGTGGTTGTCGGGACCCGTCACCTCTCTGAAGACGTTGAAGGATTACAACAAATATCAGAGGAGTTCAGAGATGTACCCTTGAACCAATGAGTGGGTTGAAAGAGCAGATGTGCTCAGTTCAAGATGATTTGAGGACTTATGGCCAGTTTGGGCTAAGTCTAAAATATTGGCCCTCTGTTGGTCCATTGAAGGAGAGGCTTTGCCTCTGGCCATTTAGCCAATTGGGCCAATGCCTAGTGTTAAACACTAAAGACCAATCAGTGTTGAGAACTGGGAATGAGATTGATAAGTTAGTGTTTAACACTAAAAGATAGTTGGTGTTAAACACCATCAACAAGGCTTTCAAATTAGTGTTAAACACTAAAACAGATCAAAACACTGGCAGCAGAGATCTCAAATTAGTGTTAAACACTAAGGTAATCAGTGTTGAACACTGCAAATAAAGCTCTTTGATTAGTGTTGAACACTAAGGCCAAACAGTGTTTTAACACTGGATTCAGGGGTTCCAATTTAGCGTTAGACGCTAAGGCAAGAGGGGTCACGTGGTAGCACGTGAGGGCGCCCTCTCTTCATTTGTTCTGTTGAGAATATCGCATCATTTGGAGCATCACGTGCCATCACGTGACGGGTGTTTAAATGGAGTATGTTAAAGCCTCTGCCAAGGGTCACGTGGGTCACGTGAGACACTGCCTCAAAGGGGCTTTTCTGTAGATCTTTTTGGGGGTCACGTGGTGACACGTGACCCTGCCTCTATGTATGTTTTTTAGAAGATCTGTTAATCCCTTTCAGGAATTAAATTCCTCGTAGGGTTGAACCCTGACAATAATTTCAGAGGAATTAAATTCCTACTTCCTTTTGAAGGTTCATATTCTGGAATAGAGTTGAACTCTGAATTTTCTGTAGGAATTAAATTCCTCATATATGTGAAAAACTGAATAGGGTTAAACCCTAATAAAAGCTTTAAGGAGTTAAACTCCCACTCTCTGTTAACGAATTATTCTGGGGAATGAGATTAAGGGAATTAAATTCCTGTTGTTTTAACAGAACTAAGTTCTTAACCAGGGTTAAACCCTGATTCTTTTCATTCACAGGGTCAACCCTAATTTTATTTTAAAGGAATTAAATTCCTATAGTTCTGGGAGAATTAAATTCTCGTGCTTCCATTCCCTCTCTATGCTTTGGATCTGCATGGCAGGATCTCAACCCATTGAGAATTAAATTCTCAACTCAATGGGAGATGTGCACTTTACAGATCCTCCACCAAAGAGAGAACTATGTTCTTCTGTTTTTATATCAGAGTTAAACTCTGTTGAGAATTAAATTCTCTTTTCTTTCGAAAAGCCTTCCCTTTCTTACCTAGGATTTTCTTTTGCAGAAGATCCAAATTCCTCCAAAGTATCAAGGCTCTCTCTCTTTTCTTCCCTCTGCATATATCTTTTTTTTTGTGTCTCTTGGCTCCTATTTATAGGAGAAGCAGCCGAGTCAATTAGTTTTTTATGAATCTTTCATTGAGAGATATGATTTGTATCCATCATTCGTTTTGGACCTTTGGATTATTAGGTGAATTTTATTCACCATTGGATTTTAAATCCAGAGATTCTCCTTTGTTATTTCGGTTAGATTTTACGGGGAAATCTTTCCAAATTCGAGATTTTCCCATAGATAGATGATATTTAATCACCTTTAAATCTTTAATTCAATCGGTTGCTTTGGAAAGATTTAAGAGGTCTTTTCTCAGAATTTAATTCTGTTAACAGATAGGCTTTGAAAGCTGGTCACGTGTGGCCACGTGACCCTTGGTCACGTGTGGGCACGTGACCCCCTTAGGACGAGCCCTCTTCTTTCTTTCTGCACTCTGCTTTCTGGTCGCTGCTTAGCTATCACGTGCCACCACGTGACCCCTGGTCACGTGCCACCACGTGACCCCTGGTCACGTGTGAGCACGTGACTCTCGTCTGGAGCCTTTTTCTTGATTCAATCAGGGAATTGAGTCTGCCGCTTTTGAGTGTCACGTGCCAACACGTGACCCTAGTCACGTGGGAGCACGTAACCCTTTCTGAAGCCTTTTTTTTGATTTGATCAGGGAACCGATGTGCCTTTGAAGCCGCGTTTAAATGTCACGTGCCAACACGTGACTGCTGGTCACGTGTAAGCACGTGACCCTTTCCTGAAGCCTTTTCCGTAGGCTTTCCTGATTTTAAATCAGGAAACACTATTGATAATAATGTTGTTCACATCAAAGCAAAGGGTATAATATTAGGAACTTTAATGCAAGCATGTGCTTATTTAAATTCCTGAATCAGAAATATGCCATGAAGGACATTAAAATAGATAAATAAAAGGTGTTACAAACATATAGAGGTAACTGAACTAAGTAGACGAACATACAAGTGATTAAACATTATACAGCAAGCAGGTATGCTAAAATTCAATGTGAAACTTTAAGAACAAGAGCAATATTGTCGGCACCATCCCAATATGGGTATATTATGCAAGAAAGAGATCATAAGATGCCCTCACTAAATAGTAATCGCTAGTATTACTACAAACTGAAAATAGTAGTTGTGAGCATTAAACTAAGTAATTGAAGCACACAAAGGAAAGGTACAAGTCAGTAATTTAAATTACAAAATTGACATGTTTCGCTACCAGTGTTCATGTAAACAATTTTTCTTTTCTTTTTAGCTAACATATCCATGGTTGATGAGCTATTGTTCTGATATTCCAAACTTACAAAAATGAATTCAAGTCACACTCACTTTGAATCCATGTTCCGATTTGAATCTACCACATGCATCAAGTACAAAAATAATACACTAGGGAAAAAGCTGGATCCCCCCCCCCCCCAAATAAGAATAAGAATAAATAAATAAATAATATAACAAAAACTAAAAACTCTGGATCAGTTGCCTAGACATCTCTTTCAGTTTTTTATAACGCCAACCAATCCCCAAAAACTATCGCTCCTTAATACTCTTCCAGAAGTATCAAATGCCACTTCTTCTACATCCAAAATCCTAAAACTTGAACTAATACCTTACCCAAAAAAATCCTAAATGGCTAAAATCAAATTTCAGAACTCAATCATAAACTCATCAATTGTGCAAGACGGTAATACTTGGTTTGGAGTTGCGATTCAATGGATAAGGGTATTGTGGTTACATATAATGGTTTATAAGTAGAAAAAGAGAAAAGCGGTTATTTTTGCATATATAACTGGTGTCTAGATTTTGGACCTTAGATTTAGGGTTCTCCTGTTCAAAGAATCAAATAGAGTTTGCAAGGCAGAAGGAGAGGGCTTTTTCGTTTTCCAAAAAAAGGTTTGTGGTGGCTTAACATTTGGGGTAGCATTTTGAAGGTCGCCCGATAATTAGGCAACATAAAATTCGCAAGGGTAGAAAATTTACCCGATCAACTCATCATAATAAGCTAATAACTAAAATGTCGTAAAGCTAGTGGACCTTGCTTTACTTTTTTCGCAATTTATCTAACCAACTAAGTAAAGCCATCAACTCTTCTTGATACACAGAGTCATAGACATTATATTATTGATTCACAATAAACTTTGTAGATGACTAAAAAAACAGATGTCCATCCTTCAATTCACCCATAAAGACTTTAGGAACATTGATAATAAAGGAAAAATCCAAACAGCAAGGCACTCAAATTATTTGCCATATATAACTAAAATTTCCAACCTTATATCAACAAAATCACTAATTTCAAGTAACAGGATATTCCCAGCTACAATGCTTCCAACCCTAAATAAGCAAACAACACTTAAACCTACAACAGAATCAGTGAGCAATATACCAGAAAGCTCAACCCTGGCCTGCAAAATTTTATTAAAAAATGAACCAAACAACAAAAACCCTATCAACTATTGATGATTTCCGATAAAAGCAACTAATTGGAGCAGCGTGGAGTTCGAGGAAGCTGAAAAGCCATCGAAAATTACAAAGGAAAAAGAAAATACAATACCTAATTTTGCATTGGGATCGATTGTTGAAGGGCGAAGAAAGATGCGAGAGAAATTTGGGGGAATTTTTTATATTTTATTTTTGGAGAAGAAGGTGGCGAGCTTGGGACCCAACGGGCACAAAAGGCGCCCCTGAGATCGTGGCGTTCTAATAAACGGCTTCTTTTTGGTTTTATTTTTTAGGAAAAACAATGGTTTTTAATTTTACATATAAGGACAGAATTATCTATAGCTGGCAAAATAAAATGGCGGGAAATAAATATAATTGTATAATGTAATGCGGGTGCACGAATTGCCCTAGATATATATGAACTCTTTTTTTGGGGTTTTGTATATTCCAACCCTTGAAGCTTAGCTATTTCCACATTTCATCCAAAAAGCTGGATATTTCTATATTTCAGCCCTGATTTGACCCCTTGTCTAGAAAAAACAATGCTGCATGGTCACTTGGTGGGTTAAGTTTACTTGACAAAACCAAGCAGGCAGATTTAATTAAAGAAAAAGAAAAAATAACTACCGTGGCGATGGAGGTCCTTTTCGGGTCTCCGTCAGATGTTGTCTTCTGTTGATCTCCCGGTGGACTTTGTTGATTATCTCCTGTTGCGTGGGTCTCAATGGGTTTTGGAGAAAGAAGTGGAATGAGGAGTTTGGTGCCGAGTACCTGCAAAGAAGCCCCGGGATGGTTTGGTACCACCAAAGACCCTCTGACGATCAAGTTAGTGATGGGATCCGAGCAGAGTAACGGCTTAGAAGAGTAAAGAATGGCTTACTTGACCCCTCTGTGATGGGGGTTTATATAACGGTGGCGGCACGCAGCAGCAGGCGCGAGAATCTCGCCGGCAGTTACGTTCCCGACGTCACGCCCGCGTAGAGAGCGGATCGCCCATTAATGGGGATCGTGATGGCGTGGAACGTGGGACGTTGCTGGCGTAAAATCCGCGCATGGCGAGATTCGCGCAACGGCGGATACGCCTGTGAGTGGTGGAGTTGGTCGGAGGGCCGAGAAAGACGACCTCGGCGGGAGCTCGGGGATGAGCGAAGAGGCCGGGGAGTCTTGGTCCTGTGGCAGCTCGAGGCGAGCTGAGGGGCCGAGGAGGCTAATTTGTAGGGAGCCCCGAGGAGGGCTAGCTTGTGCTTGCAGGTCGGGCGTAGGGTGGCCTGGTCGGCCCCCGTGGGCCCTTTCTTCTGAGTCTTGGGACACGTCATCTGCCACGTGTCTTGATCCTGGAGATGATATTGAGCATCATCATTAGCCCCCCACTCTTGTTCCGGCCAGCTAGCGGGTCGGGCCAAGAGTGGACTGCCGGGCCTCCCGAGGTGAGTTCCTTTCTAGGGCTTTATCAAGACGAGTCCTCGGGCCGTCGGTTGTTGATCAGTCGAAAATATTGTATATTTTAGCCGGCAATTTCCTTAACATTTGCATACAGTTAGAAGTGTTCGGCATTCATATTCTACATATTAACAAATCTGTCACAAAATATGAGATTTCATGTAGTAGACTTTTAAACCGACACTTTAAAGGAAATTAACCGTATTTCATGGCATCGCATCATTTCTGTATTTGCGCAACACTTGTCTTGAGTCTATGCAGGAAATACGGAAGAAAATCAAACGAAGCTGATCAAACAATACGCCAACTAAATCATTTCAGATCTGGTAGCAATACAAAAGGATATATTAAATTCTATATATCAGATAAAGCCCAATACAACAGTCCAAGACTACCACAGAGAGAACAAGCCCCAAGGCTCCAAGAGAGCCGCGCTTCCGCGGCGGGAACCAGGCTTGAGCCGCGGAAGCGCGGCGGTTATGCCACGTCAGCATGAAAGTTTTACAGCATAATTCCACTCTCTGGGTCCACAGTGCTTTCAGATATGTAGAGCTCCAGAACTCTCTCGAACCTACTACCAGATCAGCAAAAGACAATTAGAAAGGCTAATCCTAAATTAAGCTCCTAAACTAATCCTCTTCTAGAAGCTCCTCCTAACTAATCACACCTAGAAGCTTCTCCCCTAACTAACTTTTGGAGGGAAATTTGAATTCTCTCAACAAACTTTTGGAGAGAAACTTAGAATTTGAAATCCTAGATCTAGGGTTAGTTATCTATAAATAGGAACCTAGACCTAGGGTTAAAGGCTAATCACTCTTTAGTGAATAATTCTACATCATCTTCTTCCACAAGCTTCGTGACAAAGCTTGTGCGAAACCCTAACCCTAATTCCACTCCAAATCCAAGATCTTGAGTACCAAATCAAGTGAGAAGCCTTCAACCTTTTAGGAGCCGAGCCGATCTTCAATCGGGCAAGTGATCCAAGCCGATCCGCGATCCACGGAGACGAGCGAAGCCAAGTCGACGATCAAGTTCTTCCTCTTGTAGTTCTTGAGCGAATGTAACTAAATTGTTGATATAAATAAAAGGTGAATTTCTTTAATCTCGCTTTCTTTTAATTCTTGCATCATGATTAGATCTCAATTTGTAATTGTTGTTCTTATTGTGATGTTTGAGTAAAACTCCGCTCGTGAAGGAGTTGAGACGATTGTAGAATGATGATGTAACAAATCTTTATACGATTTTTAAGTCCTACGAGTTTTGTAAACCCTAGCAAGTTCAAGAATCGATGACCTAGTTTCGTAGCGATGCTTTCTTGATTGTGATCGCTCGAAATTAGGGATCTACGATCGTTTCTTGAATTTACTAGAGGCTAGAATATGAATGGTATCAATGAAAGAACAAGGGATAAGATGAAACCCTAGTTTCACAAGAAATCCCTAATTCTCATCGATAATCATCGATCTAGTATCAATTCATCGAAGGATAAGAATACGTAATTGTAAGATTACATCACATCTATAGATCCGATCGATTCCTACGAGCCTCATTTCAATTCTTGAGATTTGGTTTGGAAAAATCAACAAACTATCAATTCTTGATTCTATCTTTTTAATGCTTTCTTAGATCTAGATATTTTCTTTTTCTTGAAATACAAAATTTAAATCATGAATTGTTTTGTTTTCTTTTCTTAAAGTTTCGACTCATCTAATTCTAAACACGAACGATTACACTTTCCCTGTGGACGATCCGCACTCACTAACAATCTACATCCGACACCGTAGTTGATTGCGGTCAAATTATTTTTGGTTGTGATTTCTTTACAATTTTCTCAAATATACACAACGAGAAATTCTTTTCAATCAAATGGCGCCGTTGCCGGGGACTATTTGATTAGATAAACACAATCGGAAATCTTTTACAATCAAATGGCGCCGTTGCCGGGGACTATTTGATTAGATAAACACAATCGGAAATCTTTTACAATCAAATGGCGCCGTTGCCGGGGATAGTGCGCTAATTGTTCGTATTTTGAAATTTGAGTTGAACAATTTATTCCATTACAATTTTTAGATCTAAACTCGTGCAAACACTAATACGAGTGTTGTGATTTGATTGCGAGGAAATCTGGAATCATTGGAGCTTTGGGAAAATTTTTGTGAATATTCCAGAGAGCTGAGGAATTGTAGAGGAGATTGCTGAAGAAATTCTGTGCACTGAACAGTAAATCCAACCGCCCATCCGCGGCATATACCCCTAATCCGCCGCGGAAGCGCCGCAACCTTAGCTCCTCTCTGCATCAATTTTGCTCTGTAACTTTCTCACTTTCTTATCTTCTCCTTTCTCTGCTCCAACTAATATTTTGTGCAGGTTTCTTTGCAAATAAATCGCAGCGCCGCAAAGCAATAAAAATTTTGTGCGTGTTTTTGATTCTTGTGGTTGTTGCATATTAATACGGAATTTAAGGGGCACGACCAAATTCAAATTAGGTGGGGATTTCATTACCCTTCCTAGGCCCCGAAAATCGCAAAACTTGCATCCGCATTTACCCTCATTAATTAAAAGAAATCTAGAGATGACTCTAAGGACCGTCGCGCTCAATTAGGACAAGAGAAGGCCGTGGGTAATTCATTGCTTATCCGAGTTTTCTTGTGGTGCCTAAGGCGAGTGTGTCTAAGGCTAGTGGTTATTAATTAGGCCCACTGTAGTGGTGGTTCCTTCCCACTTACCTGGCACTTATCCGGCCACAGGGGAACAAAGAGGCAGTGGAGGATTGATCCTGCGACTTGTCTTTTGGCAGTTAGGAGCGGTCTAGAGTTTGACCTAGGTGACCACTAGATTTTAGGGTTTTGTGTGTTGCATTTGTTTTGTTGCATCATATTTTTCAAAAATCCGTATCTTTTTCAAAACAAACACCAACCGCATACATCATTTCCCCTAATTATAATTCACGCTGCCACTTGTACTAACCCTTTTTAGTGCAAGATAGGCTGGACACGGGTTTCTAGTGCCTGTTAAGTCCGCGTTTCCCCCGATCGACCCAAAAGTCGGTATTTCTACATTTACTTTTCTTTTACCCACCACCACACCCACATCGATGGATCCACCTCCATCGAACTTCTTTTCCACTACCCTGCCGCCGTCCGTTGGTGCGCAGAATCCATCTCGCATCTCTCTCCAAGAGAGATGTTATCCTACACGAGGCCCACTTTCCACCTGTCTTTCCATACCACCAGCCAACGGGGAAAATTTTCAAATAAAACCCCAATACATCAACCTTCTACCAAAATTTCACGGTCTCGAGTCTGAAGACGCATACGTGTTTATCACGAAATTTGAAAATGTATGCGCAATGATGGGTACTTCACAGCTTTCTGTGGATGCTTTCCGTCTACGTCTTCTCCCATTCACTTTGTGCGATTTAGCCGAGAAGTGGCTATATAACACTACCGCACATTCCATCTCAAATTGGGACGAATTCGTCAAAGCATTCCTTAAGAAATTCTACCCACATCACAAAACAGCTCGAGTCCGTAGCGAAATCTATCAATTCACCCAGCTTCCAAATGAAACATTTTCAAAATGTCTCGACCGTTTCAAGGATCTGTTAATCCAATGTCCACATCACGGCATCCCGAGATGGGAACTGTGCCGAATCATTTATGAGGGCATTACTCCTTACACAAGACAGACCCTTGAATCCATGTGTCAAGGCAATTTTATGACCAAAGATGATAGGGAAGCCTGGGAATTCTTAGAAAATTTCGCAGAAAAATCTTTACAGTGGGAGGGTGTGAGTCAATCATCTAGGGATGGCAATGATATTTCCATAGAAATTAGAGCTGAAATTTCAGCTTTACACAAGAAATTTGATGCTATGGAAAACAAATTTTTAGCCGCCGCCCTAAGTCAAATATCACTCTCCAAAACTGTATGTGGCTGTTGTTCTGATCCGTCTCACTTGACGGAAGAATGTCCGTTTTCAGGTCATGAGCATACCAATGCTGCATTTCAAAGACCTAGAAACAATCCATCTTCCTCCACATATGATCAGGGTTGGAGGAATCACCCTAACTTTGATTGGAACCAATCCCAATTTCAAAACACGGTTCCAACCCAAAACAATTTCCAAGGGGCCCCTCCACCACAACAGCAACCACCACAATTGAGTCAGCACCCCTTTCAAGCACAAAATTTCCAAAATCCGGCCAACACTTTTGCACCATCTAGTCCTTTGCAATTGACCGGTACAGATAACACCTCTGCACTAGCACAAACCTTGGATACTTTCATGAAACAATCCATCCAAGGGACGGCAAGTTTGCAATCTTCCGTCGAGAATGTGATGAAGATCATTATCTCTCAAAATGATAATATCAAATCGATGGAAGCACAAATTGCACAACTAAAAGCCGAAATGAGTGCACGAGAGAAAGGGAAACTTCCAGCTCAACCTTTACCCAATTCTAGCTATTCACATCATGTGGATGAGATCACGTTGAGATCTGGAAGAGTGCTTGACCATCACCTTGGGGAAGAGTTTGATGATACTAATAAATCAATCAATAACACCCCGGCTGAGACCTTTCCTGACACACATAGTTCTAACCCTACTTCTTGTACCCCACCATCTTCTTCCGAGCCTATTCTCCATTTCCCAAAAGGCTCGCCACTACAGCCTACCTCTTTTACCCCTCCACGGACGATTCCCACTTCTATTATGGGATCGGTTCCACACCCACTTCCTTCTCCTATGATGGACCCAGCGCTTATTGCTAAAGCACCTTATCCTAATCGGTTAAGGGCTAACACACCGAGTCCACATATGGAGAAGATTATGAACATTTTTAAGCAAGTAAACACCAACATCCCTCTCCTAGATGCTATCCAACAAGTTCCGTCCTATGCGAAAACTCTTAAGAACTTGTGCACTAGGAAGAGGAAGAATCCAGTGCCCAAGAAGATTTTTATGGAAAAAACAATAGACACGGCTTTCCCCCAACAATTACCGAGGAAACGTAAGGATCCAGGATATCCTACTATTTCCGTTTCTATTGGGTAAAAACACATCAACCGTGCTCTACTAGACCTTGGCGCTAGTGTTAACTTGCTTCCATATTCTGTTTATGAGCAACTAGGAATCGGAGAGTTGAAGCCAACCAATTGCACTCTCCAGATGGCTGACCGATCAATCACCAAACCTAGGGGTGAACTGGAGGATGTGTTAATAAAAATCGGAGAATTTATATTCCCGGTAGATTTTATTGTAATTGATACACAACCTGTAGCGAACCCACGGAATCAAATTCCGGTGATTTTAGGTCGCCCCTTTTTGGCCACTTCCAATGCTATTATCAACTGTCGTAACGGTTCTATGACCCTATCTTTCGGGAATAGGTCAATAGAGCTGAACATTTACAAGTTGGGAAGTGTACCCTTCGAACCTACTGCTCAGGTCTGTTCTGTCGACTTAATGGATGTCGACAGCAGCGAATTTGATGATCCTCTTTATACTGATCTTGACTCTTTTCATACGTTGTTGTTTGACCCAATTATGTATCATACACATACGGACTCTTCCACCGAGATGTCCGGGTCAACAATTAACACTGGTTATGAACTGTTCTTAGAGTCTGAAGATCACCCCGCACTTTATGACGATATTATTCACCGGGGTATTGATGGAACTTTTGAGGAGATCTTCGCTGATGAACTCGCATTTTTAAATGACACGGGTGTTGAGATGAATCATCTCCAAATCAATGAAATTGAACCTCCACCCCTTTTTGTAACTTGTAAAAAGAATGCGAGCAATCCATCACAAACACTGCATCGTCTCTCCAAAATGAGACGCACACACATTCTATTCCACCACTTAACCTTTCCACACTTCTTCTTCCACCAACCAGAGCACTGCATTGACAAAATTTTCGAATGGTTGGTGTTGACATTCGGTCTTTGCAAAGCTTGGCATCGACCACTGATTTTTGACCCCCTCATATGATTTTCAAAGATTAACATTGCATAACTCAAGTTTGGGGGGGACATTTAATCGGGCTCTTAAAAAGAATTTTTACAAAATGATGAGCCAAGAATAAGTTTCGGGGAGGGTCTTCACTTAAATATTTTGCCCCCACTAATAAATTCCTCCCAGACTTACAGGTTTTGTAGATTTAGCAGAAGGCAACAGTGAGGACACTGTTGAAAACAAGTTTGGGGGAGGTTTGTGCTTATTTTTGCATCATTTGCATATCATTTGCATAAGCACAAAACATTTTTTTTGAAAACCATAAAAATTTAAAAAAAAAATTTCAAAATTATAAAAATATTTTTTGTACATAAATAAGATAATGAAAGTTTAGATAATGAACAATTACATCCATGAGATTAGAAAAATTTAAGAAAACTAAGAAAATTAGAAGTTTTCTTATACGAACTAGTAATAAGTAGTTATGAGCCGTTGTCCCAAGGGTTAGTAAGATGAAGGACGTCACTAATCTGAGGATAAAAATAAGTCTGAAAAATAGTTTCTATTCTGGAAGCCAAACATTTTGAACGTGGCTACCCTGCTATTCGCACTTACACACGTCTTGAAGCCTGGGATAGTAGAGGATACCTTGAAATGCTCTTGTCTTAAAGCCAAAAGTATGAAAAAAAAATATGTGTTTTAAAGTGGTGAGAAAAATGGATACTGGTTTTGTTATCACCGAGGGCAATAAAAATATATAGCAAAAGGGTGCTTCTTCACCTAGTGCCCCAAGGTCAACTGGTCTGGGAGTCACTGCTATGCCTGAGGTGGTGCAAGACGAGGAAAATACACCAAGCATGCAAGCACATTAGTAATCGGTCGGTTAGTACCTCAAGAAGTATTGACGGTCGCATGAAAGTGTGTAAGCAATCTCGTTTGCCAAGAAGTACTGAGGCCGATGGGCAAGGGTATGATAGCTTGAATTGAATTCTCCGGGTGTAGGGATGTCTTTACACACACGCAGGGTGATATGATCGATGTTTGGAATAAAGATAGGAATGAAGAATAAGACGATGTTTTATTGAGGGAGGACGTGATATCTGACATCTTTTCATGACCATTAAGATAGGGCTCATGACAACCGAAAAGCTAGCTTAGTTGGAAACCCTAATTTTCAAGGCTTTTCTTTTACAATTCTTTTCTTTAAATGTAATATTCATGATCTTCCTTTTATTATTGGATTTTGTGGGTGCAATCCGCTGAAAACCCTCAGGAGACAACACTCCTCCTACTAGGGACACCTAGAGGTTTAAAGGCTTGTTGCACGTGCTCAGTGCAATCGTGTTGCCTACGAAAGTGTGCTAGTTAGTTTTACTCTTTCTTTATTTTCTCCTTCTCTTTTTAATAAAACATTCGCTCGAGACGATCGAAATTAAGTTTGGGGGTATTTGATCAGTCGAAAATATTGTATATTTTAGCCGGCAATTTCCTTAACATTTGCATACACTTAGAAGTGTTCGGCATTCATATTCTACATATTAACAAATCTGTCACAAAATATGAGATTTCATGTAGTAGACTTTTAAACCGACACTTTAAAGGAAATTAACCGTATTTCATGGCATCGCATCATTTCTGTATTTGCGCAACACTTGTCTTGAGTCTATGCAGGAAATACGGAAGAAAATCAAACGAAGCTGATCAAACAATACGCCAACTAAATCATTTCAGATCTGGTAGCAATACAAAAGGATATATTAAATTCTATATATCAGATAAAGCCCAATACAACAGTCCAAGACTACCACAGAGAGAACAAGCCCCAAGGCTCCAAGAGAGCCGCGCTTCCGCGGCGGGAACCAGGCTTGAGCCGCGGAAGCGCGGCGGTTATGCCACGTCAGCATGAAAGTTTTACAGCATAATTCCACTCTCTGGGTCCACAGTGCTTTCAGATATGTAGAGCTCCAGAACTCTCTCGAACCTACTACCAGATCAGCAAAAGACAATTAGAAAGGCTAATCCTAAATTAAGCTCCTAAACTAATCCTCTTCTAGAAGCTCCTCCTAACTAATCACACCTAGAAGCTTCTCCCCTAACTAACTTTTGGAGGGAAATTTGAATTCTCTCAACAAACTTTTGGAGGGAAACTTAGAATTTGAAATCCTAGATCTAGGGTTAGTTATCTATAAATAGGAACCTAGACCTAGGGTTAAAGGCTAATCACTCTTTAGTGAATAATTCTACATCATCTTCTTCCACAAGCTTCGTGACAAAGCTTGTGCGAAACCCTAACCCTAATTCCACTCCAAATCCAAGATCTTGAGTACCAAATCAAGTGAGAAGCCTTCAACCTTTTAGGAGCCGAGCCGATCTTCAATCGGGCAAGTGATCCAAGCCGATCCGCGATCCACGGAGACGAGCGAAGCCAAGTCGACGATCAAGTTCTTCCTCTTGTAGTTCTTGAGCGAATGTAACTAAATTGTTGATATAAATAAAAGGTGAATTTCTTTAATCTCGCTTTCTTTTAATTCTTGCATCATGATTAGATCTCAATTTGTAATTGTTGTTCTTGTTGTGATGTTTGAGTAAAACTCCGCTCGTGAAGGAGTTGAGACGATTGTAGAATGATGATGTAACAAATCTTTATACGATTTTTAAGTCCTACGAGTTTTGTAAACCCTAGCAAGTTCAAGAATCGATGACCTAGTTTCGTAGCGATGCTTTCTTGATTGTGATCGCTCGAAATTAGGGATCTACGATCGTTTCTTGAATTTACTAGAGGCTAGAATATGAACGGTATCAATGAAAGAACAAGGGATAAGATGAAACCCTAGTTTCACAAGAAATCCCTAATTCTCATCGATAATCATCGATCTAGTATCAATTCATCGAAGGATAAGAATACGTAATTGTAAGATTACATCACATCTATAGATCCGATCGATTCCTACGAGCCTCATTTCAATTCTTGAGATTTGGTTTGGAAAAATCAACAAACTATCAATTCTTGATTCTATCTTTTTAATGCTTTCTTAGATCTAGATATTTTCTTTTTCTTGAAATACAAAATTTAAATCATGAATTGTTTTGTTTTCTTTTCTTAAAGTTTCGACTCATCTAATTCTAAACACGAACGATTACACTTTCCCTGTGGACGATCCGCACTCACTAACAATCTACATCCGACACCGTAGTTGATTGCGGTCAAATTATTTTTGGTTGTGATTTCTTTACAATTTTCTCAAATATACACAACGAGAAATTCTTTTCAATCAAATGGCGCCGTTGCCGGGGACTATTTGATTAGATAAACACAATCGGAAATCTTTTACAATCAAATGGCGCCGTTGCCGGGGACTATTTGATTAGATAAACACAATCGGAAATCTTTTACAATCAGTTGTCTTTTCCGCTAGCGAATCAAGGCGAGATCTCTGCATTTAAAGAAGGTGCGCCGGTTCGTGCACTCTGCAACTGAAGCGACGGCCCACGTGTCGAGCGCCGATTGGCTGATGCGACGTACGCAGGCCTGCGGTGTCTGATGGGACGCGGTCCAGCGCAGAACTGACACGTGGAGCGATCGGAGCCGCTGGGTGCGAGGTGCCGTTTCGGTGGGAGATGATGGGCGCCGTTGGATGAGGCCGTATGCAGCAATAAACATGGGTGAGGTCCGCTCTAGGGCCCTTACTCCTTCATATTTTCCCCTCTCAAGTCTCGGTTGCTCGGCGCTCGTCTCCCTTCTCCCGTTTTCAGCCCTTAAAGATTTTCTTTTCCAAGTTTAGATGTCTTCCTCTGTAGAATCAGTAGACGTTGTAGGAGTAGGTGCTAGGGTCCCTTTAGCTGTGTCTGAGTCTCCTCGGGGAGCAGGGGTTGGATCCTCTCCCCGGGATCGTGAGGCGGGGGCCGCCTCCAGGGAGGCGGCAGATGTGGCCTCTAGCACCTCGTGCTGGGTGAAGCATGAGGACGAGCTCGCCAATGCTCGGGCTCGCTTCCACATCCCCTCGCGTTACACGCTTCGACTGGACAAGGAGGGAGAGAGGGCAGATCAGGTACGGGGCAGGGAGATCGCCCTGTATTTGGAAGCTTTTTGGGGCGGAATGCGCCTGCCCTTCTCTCCTGAGGTCGTTGCCGCGCTGAATTTCTTCGGTTTGGCCTCCGGCCAGTTAGTTCCGAACTCATGGAGGATCCTTCTTGGGTTCTTGATCCGCCTGAAGTTACAGGCGGTTCCCTTCAGCCTTCCTCTTTTCGATTCCTCCCTCGTCTTCAAGAGTCACCCTGGTGGTCGAGCGGGCGACCTGAGATGGGTTTATCTTACCTTCAGGAAGCGGCCGGGGGCGCTGCCGGGACTGGGGCATAGCCTTGCCCTCCTCCATACATGATTGGAAAAAGAAATTTTTATTCGTTTCCCCTCTCGAGGGCGAGGACTGGCCCGTGCCTACCAAGTGATCGAGGGAGAAATATCTGCCAGGGAACCAGTCCGATGACCCCGCCGCGGTGAGAGTGGCGTCGTGGGAGCCCATCCCCCGACCTGACGTGCTGCTGTCCGAGAGGGTCTTGAGCTGGGCCGGGCTTAGCCCTGTCGAGTTCGTCGGTAAGTTAGGCTTGCTTTTGGGTTTGTGTTTTACTCGTGTCGCTGATTTGTTAGGTGTTTGTTTTGTGCAGGACCCATGGACTTCGTCTCCCTCCGAGCTTCCATGCGCCAGCTGAGGAAGCCTACTAGGGCTGGGGGCGCCAGTTCTTCTCGGGCCGGTAGCGACGCAGATCTCCGGGCCGAGTTCCCCCTCGTGGGCGCCGACGAGCAAGGGGAAGAGGTTCCTAGCGAGGAGGTCGCCGAGGACCCAGCGCGCCACGTGGTGGAGGTCGAGGACCTCGAGGTCGTACCTGGCCCCGAGGTGTAGAGCCCCCGTTCTCCTCCTTTATTTTGTTTTCTTGAATTTTGTAAGACTGGGGAGCCCAAAAAATACCCTTTGTAAAACTTTTGTCTTTGGTAGTAATAAAGTTTTTCTTCGGCTCCATAGAATTGCGCTCTTCCATCTGTTTATGAAGAATGCTCGTAAGATATCTTTGCTTGTACCGTTGTGCTTTTATGTCAGGTTGGCCATCTGTCTGGCGATCGTCTATCGAGTTGACTTCAATCACTGGCCGATGAGTGTGCCAAGCGCTGCCGAGGAGGTATCCCCCTGGGCCCCGGAGTCGAGGGGAGATCGTTTAGGCTTGGATAGACCTGATGCCGTCTCTAATTTCGAGCATTGACTACCATCCGGGGGTGACTGGGCAGGGTAGCTGTCATGTCGCCTCTTGCAGGGGCTTTCTGGTCCCTGGCGTTGTGGTAGGGGAGCTACCCGCCAGGGATGGCCGAGCAAGGACTCGACTGCCCCTGGGAGGACTTGGGTCCTTAGCGCTGGAGGGGTTGTAAGAAGCCCACTAAGGATGACCGGGCAGTGAAGCTGCGCGGTTGCCTCTTGGCGAGGGTTTTGACCTCTGGCGTCGTGGATAGGCAACTACTAGCCTGGGATGAACGAGGGGGTAGCCGCTTTGGTGCCTCTCGTGAGGGCTTTTGATCCCTGGCGTCGAGGGTAGGGAGCTACCAGCCGGAGTTGACCGAGCAGGTTAGCTGCTCGGTTGCCTCCTGCGAGGGCTTTGATCCTTCAGGACGGGGACCGAGCAGGGTTACTGCCCAGTGCCTCTTGGCGAGGACTTTGATCCATGTCGGTTGTGGTAGGAAGCTACCAGCCGGGGATAGCCGAGCAAGGACTCGACTGCCTCTGGGAGGACTTTGGTCCTTAGCGCGGGAGGGGATGTAGAAGCCTACCAAGGACCCTTGTCCGGACAGGGTTACTGCCCGGTGCCTCTTAGCGAGGGCTTTTGTCCTGAAGGATAGCCGAGCGAGGGATCCTCGGGCTCGACTGCCTTTGGGAGGGCTTTTTGATCCCCGGCGTTGTAGCAGGGAAGCTGCCCGCTGGGGATAGCCGAGCGAGGGATCCTCGGGCTCGACTGCCTCTGGGAGGTCTTTTTGATCCCCGGCGTTGTGGCAGGGAAGCTGCCCGCTGGGGATGACCGAGCAGGGTAGCTTCCGGGTTGAACCTTGACGAGGTGTAGCCCGACCGTCCAGCTGTAGGTGCGGGGAATGGGAACGGTCGGGGCAACGGCGCGCGTAGCCAGTGCATTGAATGTGGGGGGAGGCGAAGCGCTAGGGGCGCATCGCTTCGATTCCACCGGAGAAGGCTTGATGGCTGCCGCGTGGCGGCGACTCCCTGGGTGAAAGCGGGCGACTGTTGGGCTGCGCAGTGGGCTATATAAGGCTGAAGGAGTACTGGTCCTTCCATCCTTCGTAAACAGGTCGTCGAGAATGCAGGACTTCCCTTTTACCATCTCCGACATTGTCCGCTTTGAAGATGTGTACCTTTACGACCCGTGCTGCACCGAGGACACGGTGCAGCTGGTCTACGGGAGCATTGAGGACCATTTCGGCCGGCTGCTCCCCAGACGCTCCTCCCTGCTGCAGCTGCTGATGTACGTCATCTGGAGGGCGTCGCCGGGGCTTTACAACCCCCTGTCTAAGCTGCTCTATGACGAGGCCGTGGGCAAGCTGCGATCTTTGAGGCGCTTCTGCTTAATCTCTGCGAACCGGCTGGCCCGCTCAGAGGCGCTCGTCCGCGAATGCTACGAGCTGAGGCTTGGGATCGACGCGCGCGAGGGGAACCGGGGACAAAGGTTGGACCTTGCGAGGCCCCGGTTGGCGGAGATCTTTACCGAGTACCACAAGCAGTGCTCGTTGCACCCCCTTCCCCTACTGTTGTAATTTTCTTTTCTTTTTGCATGTATGGCTGAGGAGCCCATAATACCTGTTGCCCGCCGAAAACCGGAGACGCGTTGGACGTCTTGCCTGAAATTCGGGGCAGATGCTAATTGGTGCTATCCGTCCACCTCTCCGAAGATGCCAAGTTGATTTATGGCACCGTGTATCGAAGGTTTAAACGGATGTAGCCGATGTAGCAGACTTCGTCAGATTCCCTCTCGTTTGAGAGGTTTTTAATTGTGGGGACGCTCTTCCCTGCAGGCGCAAGCTCCTGTAGTTAATTACGCTACCGTATCGCGGTAACAACTTTCTCCTTCTCCAGATGGTCACTTCGTGTCGTGGGTGTTTGTTTTGTTTGTGGTTGCCCGTGGATTGTATACGGAGACTAATTTATGTTGTCGCCCGTAGGGCGTGGATCAGTCCAAATCCGTATTTTCTTAGATTTGGGTTTTGGGGTTGGGTTTAAGGACACGTTAGTCTCATTTGGGACTAAGATCAACTTAAACGCATGTTAAGGATACGTTAGTCTAATTTTAGACTAAGATCAACTTAACGGGATCATTTAGATCCAACAAGAAAGCATTTGGCCTCTGTTGTTTAGTTTAGGGACATTGCGGTCAAGGTTAAGGACATCATAGTCCATGGGCTTAAGGACCCCACAGTCCGAGGTTAAGGACATCATAGTCCGTGGGTTTAAAGGGACCCCACAGTCCAGGTTAAGGACATCGTAGTCCATGGGTTTAAGGACCCCACAGTCCAGGTTAAGGACATCGTAGTCCATGAGTTTAAGGACCCCACAGTCCAGGTTAAGGACATCGTTGTCCATGAGTTTAAGGACCCCACAGTCTAGTCTAAAGACATCATAGTCTGTGGAATGCATGGCTGTCGGGACCCGTCATCTCTCTGAAGACGTTGAAGGATTACAACGACAAATATCAGAGGAGTTCAGAGATGTACCCTTGAACCAATTTTGGTTGGGAGATCTATAGTCCAATTTGGGACTAAAGTCTGTTGAAAGGTTTATGAGCATATGGGCTCAGTTGATATGAGTTGAGGACTTACGACCAATGTTGGGCTAAATCCAGTAAATGTTTAACATTTTATTGTTCTGGCTGTTGAGCCTTTATTTTGGCTTAGGCCTTTTAATAATGTTAAGCATTAGATCCTGACATTTTTTGTCTTTTATTGAATGCATAGTATTCTTCAGAACAATGTGTGTTCTGACAGTGCGCCACGTGGCGCGCCAGGCGCTTTGCGCCAATTTAAGAGCGCACGCAAAATGGACACGTGTCGCGCTTAGCGCCAGTTTATAAGCGTATTGCGCTTTCAGTTTATGAGCGCTTTGCGCTTTCAGTTTATGAGCGCTTTGCGCTAGTTTGTTGGCGCACCAGTGAGTGACACGTGGCGCGCTTGGCGCTGAGTGCCGGCCCATGGGCGCAGTGCGCTGTTTCAGAAGCGCAAAGCGCAAGCTGTATACGTGGTTGACACGTGGCATATTTTGGCGCTGAGCGCCGGTCCAAGGAGCGCAAAAGTGCAGTTCATGAGTGCAAGACACTTTTCAGTAGCGCAAAGCGCATTTGATCAAATTTATGATCAGAAAACAAGTTTATGTTCTTTTTTTTAGAGGAGGCCTTGCCTCAAGGTAACAAAAGTTCTTATTTACAAAAAGGCGCTGCCTTTGTAGATCGATGATCTGTGAATGAAGTAAATACTTCTTTTTTGTTTTTATGATGAGATCTTTTGATCTCTTTTTTTTATCAAAGACCTTGGTCTTTTGTAGATCTATGATCTTTTTTTAGAAGATAGTTTTTTTTCATGGGATGATTTCATCTCTGTGTTCAAGAATCATGTTCTTTACCTTGAAGAAAATGATCTTTTTCTAGGGGATTGCTTTTTCTTTCTTTGAGTTTTCTTAAAGTTTGTAGGGGGGTTTCTCTATCTCAGACTTGAAGTCTTGGGGCCTTTTTATAGGGCAAGTTGATTTGTTGAATCAGTTGAATAGATCTTTCTCTGATTGATTTGGGGATGTTTCCCCACCATTGGATCTTTGATTCTAGGGCTTCTGTTTTACAGAAGGCAATCTTCTTGTTTTTAACAAGATTGGAAGATCTTTCCATACAGAATTTATTCTGTCTTTTGGTAATTTTTATTTACCGTTGGATCATTGATCCAACGGTGCTCTGATTTACAGAGCACAATCTTGTTATTTGGAAAGATTTTGAGGAATTTTTTCTTAACAGAATTTAGTTTCTGATTAATTAATAATTTATCATTTTTATTAGATCTTTTGATCTAACGGTGGGGAATTTTATAATTCCAGCGCTGGCGCACCCATGCTTTACACATGGTGCGCTGCTCAGAGCGTAGCGCACCTACGTTTGACACGTGACGCGTAGCGCAGAGCGCAGCGCAGCTGGCGCTAGCGCATCCGTGTTTGACACGTGGCGCGCAGCGCGCCTAGAGCTGGATCTGAAGCGTTGCTTCAACTTTTAAATTTTGAATTTTAAAACAGAGTTTTGCTCTGATTGGAGGAAACAAATCCCCCCTACCATTGCGCTCACGAGGCCCACATGCGAGTATAACGGTGGCGACATCTGCGCCCTCAGATCAACTCAGAAGTTGAAGAGGCTTTTCAATGCCTATAAATAGGACCTTTGGTCTCTTAGATGATTTTCATCTTCTTCTTGAGAATTTTCACTTCTGAGAATTTCATTCTCCCACAGAGTATAGCTCTCTTGTTTAAAACTTTTTTAAGAGTAAAACTCTGTCAAAACTTAAGGTAAAGTTAAGAACTTTTAATAAATTAGGGTTTTACCCATTAACAGAGCCTTGCTCTTCATAGATCTTTGATATAAAGAAAACCCATTTAGGGTTTCATTAACAGAGCTTTGCTCTCAGAAAGGATTTTACTTATAACTTTTTAAATCCATTAATGGAGCTTTGCTCCTTTCAGATCATATAGAAGAACTCTTAAGAGTTTGTTCATGGATTTTGAAGATCAAAACTGAAATTTTAGTTTTGATGGATCATCTTCTTAGAGCGAGGCTTTTCTTGAGGAATTTTATTCCTTCATCATTAGACTTTAACAGATGTCTGTCTAGTGAAGAGCGCTACTCTCAATGGGAGTTTTACTCCTCTGCCCGAGGGATTTCTCTCATTTAATGAGAATCTCTTGAGGATTTCCTCTTTTAATGACAGCCTCATCCAATGATGAGTCTGTTTTATTAATGATGAACTGTCATCTAGATTTTGTGGGTCCCCATTTATCCCTTTTAACTGCATTGCAGTGCGGTACGGACTTATAGTACTTTGTAATAGAATTTAATTTATAGCATGGGTAGCTGAAAATTCACTCCTTTTCGCGCAGGCATTATGTCTTCCGACACCTCCTTCCCGTTCATTCGCTTAGAAGGCGGGTTCCCTGAAGCACCCGTTGACCGTAAGGTTTTTGCGTTGATAAAAGACCATGACCCGGAGCACAAGAGCCTTCATTTATGGGGTAAATGATATGACCAAATTATTATGGGCCGATGGAGCTTTTCCTGTGCGACACCCTCGGAGCCTATTTCAGCGATTGCTTATGCAGATGCGCCTCCGATAAATTACACTGTGGAGGAGGTCAACTGGACTTCGGAATGTCTCCTTCGGCCTTCTATCGCCGCAATACCCGTGCAGCCGCCGGTAGCTTTGGATATCCTAGGGCGACGCATATGTCAAGGCGAGTCGCGTCCTTGGGGACAGCCGTACAATGTAGGACTAACTCCCCGTCACCCAGCCGGGTATTTGCAGTAGGCCCGATATATCTTATCGGCAAGGAAATCACAGTTGATGAATCTCGGATTGTATTCCTCCGTTTATGCTTATTTGTTTCAATATTCCACACCCCCTGCATGGTGGGTCAGGGCATTTCTGGAACAGTGGAACATTCCAACCCACACATTCCTCCTATCAGATCGAGAAGTCTCCATTTCTTTTGAGGAGTTTGCAGAGGTCTCAGGTTTACCCATTATGGGGGAACATTATGAGGAATTGCTTCCCCCGGATGAGTATGTTTTCGCTCCCAAAGCCATGGTAATGGGTGTTACTCCCGAGAATGCTATTCAACACCAATTTCCGAGCTTGATAAGGGTGTTGAATATATATGAAAACCTCTCTCTCGTGTCCGAAGGTCGTAGAGTTAATTTTACGGCTTTTATTGCTGATTTTCTTCGCCCGGAAATGTTGAAGGAAGAAGTCGATAAATTTGCTAGTCTTGACGACCCCTTCGGCTTGGGTTTAGGCAATCTGCCGGCGGCGGAGGTAGATCAGAAAAGCTTCTTTCTACCTGATACCCCGGTCATCCCTTTTACGGAATGGGCGGCTCCTTGGATTGATGAAGAAACGTTCTTTTTAGGGTTCCTTGGATTGTGGCTGAGTTGGTTCGGGCTTCCCATGCACCCTCGCCGCATGAGGCCGTCCGTCTTCTATCCTGCGCATCGAATGGTTGCCAAGATACCAGTAGCTGTGGGGATTCCTGAGTTAGCCTATATGTATCACGGTCTCATCTTGGCAGCTGATACCACTGAGCCAGGGGTGCAGTCGGTAAATTTCCCGATGCATTATTTCACGTCATGGCTCGAGTTACACGTGCTAGGCGTCTTTGGCATCCACAAGAGGCCGAGTTTTTATGACAGGTGCAGGTTCCCTCGGATCATGCAACTGGTTGGCGCTTCCATCGTGACTCCGATGCAACAGGAATCTAGAGGCTTGCTTCTTCGCCCACGCACGGTTGGGGCTGGAATGTCTTTTACTGATAAAGTTTTGACTGTCGGCCAGGAGTCGGGGAAGACGGTGCTGTCCTTGCAGGACATATTTAAAGACGGGGTCTCCGTCTTGAAGGCTCGGGAGATTCTTCATCTGTACTCCATCCGGCCGTGCTTTCTTGTATTCAAGATGAATGACTCGGCTTTATTCATGAGGTATAACCTGCATCGCTTTGCCCAGCAATTAGGTTACAATCAGGACGTCCCACTTGAGGCTTTTTTGGTCGAACCTGCTGCTACCGAAGAGGGAATGCGGAGCGCACTGCATCATTTCATGCGCTTAAACACAGGGTCCAACTTCTTTATCAGCGAACCGAGCTGCGTCCTAAAGGCCCTTAATGTGTACGCGGCGTGGTATCAGCATTCAATAGGTGCCGTCATCAGGGAAGAGAAGCGATTGTTGCTCGATCGCAAGGGTGCAGTGCCGGCTGGTGATCGAAATATTCCTCTGAAGCGACGGAACATTGTTCATCTTCCCCTGAGAGAGGTCACTGTAGTTGAGCCTCCACACGTGCTAAGCTCTACGCGCGGGTTGCCCCAATCCAGCACGCCTGAAAAAGAGGTGGCTGCCGCGTCCCCCGAGTCGGACGTAGGAAAAGAATTTGGGACTCGTCGTCCAAAGGCGTCTACCAAACGCAAACTCGTGTCATCAGCCACCGGCGCCCGTCCTCAGAAGAAAAAGAAGCAAGTACTTTCTTTGGAGACTATATTAGGATCGACGCCCCCTGCTCCGTCTAGCGAAGGCTTGACCGAATATGGGACCAACGAGGGTTTATTCGGGATGCTTGATGATATTGATTTGGAGGTTGCCATTGAAGCTTCCAAACGATCAGCCGCCCTCGAAAAGGAATTGGCCGCCCTTCCGCAGTCAGGTATACTTTATCCTTATCTCTCCGCTGTTTATTTCGATCTTCTTTTTTTTTTTATCATACTTTGACTGATGCCTCCTGTTTTAACAGGTGCCTCTACAGAAGAAGCCATTGCTGCTTCGCTTAAAACCTTTGAAGAGGAGGAAAGGCTTCGCGCCTCGTTGCCAATAGAGGTTTCTCTTGAACGACCGACGATGGATACCGTAACGGTTCCAGAGGTAAAACCTAGCCCTAGTGATAATATCTCCTTGGCGAAGGTCCTGAAGAAGTCTACTCTCCCTGTCAAAATCGAGAAGCAGCCCAAAAAATATACGGCCAGGGAAAAGGAGCGATCTTCTGCAATCACTAGCTCTAGATCAAAGCGAGGGAAGAAGACCGTTACTAATCCACCAGAAGTCGGTCTTCTTTTTCCTGGTTCATCTGCTGAGGAAGCCGCATAATTGGCTGAGACTATAAGACGCTCACAAGACGAATCTGAGAATGTGGGGATCCCGAAAAGGCCTTACCCTGCCGTCATCTTTTATGAAGACCCTCCGTGGATACGACGACTACAGGCCCTCTGGAAGAATGGGACGAAAAGGCTCTTAAGCAGGCCGTCTCAGCCGACGCCGAGGATGCACTTTCATTGTGGACTGGTGGCCACGAGTCTACTCTCGAACCTCGGCGAGCGTATCTCCTCAGGAAGGAGCGTCGGCTTGAACAAGCCATACTAGAAGCTCCCTTGTGCATCGGTATGTTCACGTATCTGTTCGTAATATTTTGTATTGCTTGTATACATACATACATACATACATACATACATACATACATATATATATATATATATATATATATATATATATATATCCTTATCCTCGTACAAACTTTGCAGGGACTTCGACGATGGCAGAGAAGCTGAGTCCAAGTCATGCCCTGACTATGAACTTTGCAGATAACCCCGATGAAGCACTAATCAGTGTGGTGGGGATTGCCGCCATTGTTGTTCCTGCGACGGAGCTTCTCTTGGTGATTCCTGCTCTCCAGGTGATTGCTCCTCCGGAAGAGGCATCTTCATTGGCCGCGGATCTAATGGATCTTTCTAGGGACGGCCAGACGACTGTGGGACAGGTGGTCGAAGCCACTGTCGTTTCATTGGAGCGTGCAGCGATGGTCACCGCTTCTCCACCGGACGTAACTATACCAGCTGACATACCTAATGATTTTCTCGGGAACACGAAGGGGGGTGAGGCAGCGCTGCATCCAGTGATGCCCTTGTCGTGGTCCCGACCGGTGACTTACCAGGTAAATTTCAGGTTATTGCTTTCTATTCTATTTTGCAATCCCTTTTCTATCTTTTCTGAAAATACTTTTGTTTTGTATGCAGCTGCGGTGGGCGTTGAGATTGGGCCACCCGAGGAAGCGCCACCAGTTACCGCTTTGACGGTGACCGCCCCTCCATCTTCTCTTATATCTTCTCAAATGCTGGAAGGTATGGGTTTGTGATAAATTTAAATCGGGGACAACATCTTTCGTGTACTGACCATGTATCATCGTGATCTCGCAGGAATTCTTCTTGATCATTTGTATCAGGTGCTGAACCCGCACTTCTCTTTCCCGTCGGATATTGCTTCATCTAGTGGCGCTGGTGAGTACAGCCTTCAGCTAATGTTCCTTCTTTTACCGGCAGTCACATTATTGCCAATCCCTCTTTGTATTGCTTGTATCCTTACAAATTGAAGGTGGGGACGCGGCTATCGTTGCGCCACCAGTACTCCCAGCTCTGCCCCCTGTTGCAGCCGGTATAGTAGACTCTATTTTTCGTGTATTTTCTTTATTTCTCGAGCCGTCATCTGATTGTGATTTGTTTTGCAGCGGTCACATCGACTCCAGCCCCGTTCGAGTCTCGCGTCATAATGCCGGCCGGACCCTTTTCCAGACGTCCATCCTCGAAAGGCGCCGCGAATAGTCTGCGCATGGTGAGCGACTATATTGAGGAGCTCGACGTGGAGACTTCTACATCTGCCGCGGATTTTGTCGCGGAGGTTAACCTAATGCTGGCGACGCTTGTAAATTTCCATAACGAAGGCGTCGTCGAGTCTTGGGTTAAACACTATCGGAAGATTGAGGCCTGCCTGCATGAGCTTGAGCTTATGCGTCCTGCTCCTGAGATTCAGGTTTTGAACTCCCAGCGGGCTGTATGGGTTGAGCAGAGTGTGTCCTTCTTCTGCCATTTTGAACAAGAAGCAACCTTGAGGCGGAAGGAATGCGAGGAGGCTTCCACTGAGTCTGCTCAATTGCGTGCCCAGGTTGAAGCGAACGCCGCGCAAATGAGAGACGTCTTTAACACCTTGCAGTAGTGTATTTCGGACGGGCTTGTATTGAGACAGAAGCTCGACTCCATCGAGCGGATTATGCAGAGTCGTGAACCTGCTCAACGGGAAATCGATGAGAAGATTTCACCATGCTTGCAGCAAAGGAATCGAATCGAAGCGGAGCTGGCCGCGACGGCTGATCAAGAAGATGGGCTGAGGGAAGTGCGCGAGCGACTGGTCGGATTATTGAAAGCGCTTCCCTCTCAATAATTTTTTGTACCATTTGTAATTTTAAATAAAATGTATTCATTCTTTTATTCATTCATATGATGTATTTTGTACCCAGTTGAATTCATGAATAAAAGATACATTTCTTTCTTTGTAATGTCTTGTGACATCTCTCTGCTTTCTTCTTTCTTTTGTTATCAGCATGTTACCTTAGTAAATATAGCCGGCAGATGATAGGGTAAGCATCTTGTTTTGGCTTCTTCGGAGTAATGATGGCTTAAGAAGCAGGTTCAGATCTGCTACCTAAGACTTTTCAACTTCATGAGCCGTGAGGGTCTCATGAAGACTTTTTCTCTCTACGAGTCGAGAGGATCCCGTAGGTGTATTTTCTTCTTAGGAATCGTGAGGATCCCTAAGCGCGTTTTCTCTTGAGAGTCGTAAGGATCTCACAAGAGAATTTTTCCTCCTACAAGTCGAGGGGACTCGTAAGCGGTTGTTTCCCTCCTTGTCGAGATTCGACTTTGGAGAGTGTGGCCCGCGAATAGTATGCAAGAGTTCATTTTAGACCGACTTGCGGGGCCCCAGTGCTTAGGAAACCGATTCTTATCCCCATTGCCTAAGGCTTTTCCCTACGAGTCGATACGAATCGAGAAATTCTCGCAAAGACACTAATTTCCTCACGAGTCGAGACGAATCGAGCAGTTCTCGCAAGAATATCCTAACGTCACAGTTAACCTCTGCTCTTTACAACAGAGGTCCGTTAGGGTTTGTGGTACTAGGGTTTTGTCCGTCGTACCGTCGCGTTGGCTGATGTATTCCTCGATAGGCAATCTTGCTGTTCGAGTAGCCTTGCGACTGTCGTGTCTCTGATCCCTTCGGGGGCTGGACAAGACGTCTTCAAGCAATCCTCCTCGGCAGTTTGACCGTCGAAAGAGCAAGCGTTAGGAATTTTGCCATGCCGCTTTTTACTTGAGGTTAGGCTCATTTTGGAGAGCCCTGATAAGTCATAACCACTCCGCGCTGGTGTGGGATGGTCTCCGATAGTCTTTCAGGTTTTATATGAGTTACCGTCAAGACCCTGAAGCTAGGAATTTGTCCTTTGCTTCATTTGCTGGCATTACGTCTGCTGTATCGAGACGAATGTCGCGGTTGTCTCTAGGTTGTTGGTGAACCGTCGAGGTTTGGAACTAGGGATTTTGCCGTGGCTCCGTTGTTTGATTGTCGCGTCTGAATCCTGCTGGAGACATAGTCACATAATTCGCGAATTATTCGTCGAATTCGTGAATAATTCGCGAATTTTTGATCAGACGAATTAATCTTTGAATTAATCGCGATTGCCGAACTGGCCGAATAATTCGCGAATTATTCACGAATAATTCACGAATTATTCCCGAATTATGTGAAAAATAGCGAATAATTCAAAAAAACAGCAAATAATTCACAAAATCAAAACCTAGCGTCTCATATGTTAATTTATTGCTCGAAATCATTCCCGAACATTTCCCGAACACTTACCGAATCTTTCCCGAATACCTGCCGATTTTTTCCGAATAGTTCTCCGAATCCGAATTTTCGACCTCGCCGAATTATTCCCGAACGACGAATTTGTGACTATGGCTGGAGAAAGAACGCTGTGGTGACATCTCGTCCGCTGTATCGAGACGAACGTCGAGGTGGTGACCACTCCATGTGGGATGATCTCCGATGGTCCTTCAGGTTTTATATGAGTTGCCGTCAAGACCCTGAAGCTAGGAATTTGGCCCTTACTTCGTTTGCTGGCATGTCCGAATCCTGTTGGAGGAAGGACGCTATAGTGACATATCGTCTGCTGTATCGAGGCGAACGTCAAGGTGGTGACCACTCCGTGCTGGTGTGGGATGATCTCCGATAGTCTTTCAGGTTTTATATAAGTTGCCGTCAAGATTTCGAAGCTAGGAATTTTGCCTTTGCTTCCTCTGTTGGTTTTGCGTGTCCGAATCCTGTTGGAGGAAGGACGCTGTTGTGGGTCTCCAGGCTGTAGATGTGGCCGTCGAGACTTGGAACTAGGGATTTTTCCATGACTCCGTTGTTTTGACCGTGAGGTCTTTCGTTGACGTTGCATCTGCATCCTGCTGAACTGTGAAGGAACGCCGTTGTTGACATTGCGTCTACTGTAACGAGACGAATGCTGAGGTGGAGCTGGGATTTTTCCATCACTCCGCTTTGTTTCGACCGTGAGGCCTTTTATTGACGTTGCGTCTGCATCCTGCTGGACTGTGAAGGAACGCCGTTGTTGACATTGCGTCTGGTGTAACGAGATGAATGCTGCGGTGGAGTTGGGATTTTGCCGTCACTCCGCTTTGTTTCAACCGAGAGGTCTTTTATTGATGTTGCGTCTGCATCCTGCTGGACTGCGAAGGAACGCCGTTGTTGACATTGCGTCTATTGTAACGAGATGAATGCTGAGGTGGAGTTGGGATTTTGCCGTCACTCCGCTTTGTTTTGACGTTGCATCTGCTATAACGAGACGAATGTCGAGGTGGTCTCTAGGTTGTCTGTGAACCGTCGAGACTTGGCTCTCTTTCGGATGGAGCCTGGTGGGAAGGTATGGTTTCCTTTTTGTTTGTGCTCCTGGATTGTATACAGGGATCGATGTGATTTTACCTGTAGGGCATAAATTTCATTTTTCATTTCATTTTTTTTTATTTCTTTCCGCGATGCTCTATCATTTCAGCTTTTATATCGCGAAGGTCGCGATTGCCCAATCATTTCGGCTATTTTTCGTGGTGCCCCATCATTTCGGCTATTTATTTTATTTTTACTCGCTGCTTTTTATTGCGAGTTGCCCAATCATTTCGGCTATTTTTGCATGCATACATTTTTTACTTGCTCATTTTGTTGCAAGTTGCCCCATCATTTCGGCTATTTCGTATGCATGTGTGGCTCGCTAGCTTCCCACTGCAAGTTTGGAATTAGACACCGATTTCGGCATCAGCACCGCTACAACTGGAATGTTGCCAGGAGCGAATCATCATTTGCCTCTGTCGATGTCGAACAAAGGTGGCTTAGTAGACAGGGTTAGGATCCTGTCGACTAAGGCTTTTGACCTCATGAGCCGTAAGGGTCTTATTAAGGTATTTCTTCCCGCGAGTCGTAAGGATCTCGTAGGTGTGTTTTCTCCTTAGGAATCGTGAGGATTCCTAAGTGTATGGTCTCTTATAAGTCGGAAGGACCTTATAAGAGTGTTTTCTCTTTTTAACTCGAGATGACTTACAAGGGTTGTTCACCATGTAGACATATCCCTAGTCACAGATGATACTTTGTTAGGGAAATGTTTATTCGCGCCCATGGATTGTATACAAAGGTCAGCGTTGAGCCGCTTGTAGGGCATTGCTGGAGGTTGTGGGGGCTGCTTAAGAACAGGTTTAGATCCCTGTAGCTTAAGACTTTCAAATCTTTATGAGCCGTGAGGGTCTCATAAGAGCGTTCTCCTTACGAGTCGTGAGGATCTCGCAAGTGTAATTTCTCCTTAGGAATCGTGGGGATCCCCAAGTGTGTTGTTCCTTTGTGAGTCGTAAGGATCTTACGCAGGCGGTTTCTCCTCACAAGGCCGAGAGGACCTTGCAAGTTTCTTTTAACGAGATTGCGCCCTTTCGGGTTTTCACAAAACTTGCCGGTAGCCCTGCTGTTTTTACTCACGGAGCCCTTTCGGGTTTTCATCCGTGCCCATTTTGCTTATGGACATACCATTTTTTTTACGTCAGCCTGAGGATACCGCGTGTTGGTAGTAGTTTTAACGACGTTTCGTTCATCAGCTAGTTTTAGGACATAGCGGTCCATCGTTAGTTTAAGGACATTCCGGTCCGACGCCAGTTTTAGGACATAGTGGTCCACTGTCGCCGTATTTGAGGCGAATCTCTAGTTTACTGACTTTTCGGTCTATGGGGCTTTCCTTATGAATGAGCACGATGTCCCCGGCATGTCCACCTTTTTAGGGGCATGAGGTTGTGGTGGGCTCACCTTCCAGTTTTCCGATAATGCGAACTCGTCTTGTTGGTATTGGTCTTCAATCCAGTTTTTGAAGACGTAGCGGTCTTCGATCGGATAGCCTAATACTCGGTGGTAGGGGCAGTAATTGGGATCGTTGACGTCATTTGGCTGCAACGGACATTTTGGATCTGGCAGATTGATGAGTCTGTTGCGCACTGCCAGCTCGAACAGCCTCCTCATTTTATCTTGAAGAAATGAGTAAGGATGTCCTAGTCTCTCCTCGAGGGATGGGCATGGACGCATATTGTTCTGGTGACCAACCGGGTTTGAGTTGCTCTGCTGTCGTTGAGTATTGGCGACGAAGTCGCTTTTCCTTTCCCCTTTTCATTCCAAGGATCCGTCTTCGAAGAAGATGGTCTATGACCCATCTGGTCCATTTGGGCCAACTTGTCAATCAAGACCTGCAAAGTAGTTGGCTTGAAGAACATCATGAATTGCGAGATGGTCGCTTGCGGATCAAGAGTGCCCACGAACATGCCTACCGCCGGTGCTTCTTCGATGCGTTGTTCGCACTTCGACCATAAGTTCCGCCACCGTATTGCGTATTGAACCCATGTTTCACCTGGCCTTACCCTGGCGTTGATCAATGCGGTGATCGGGGTGCGCTCGCTGGCGCTTGCAAATCTTTGAGTAAATAATAGCTCCATTTCTGCAAAAGTCTTGACGGAGTCGTTTGGAAGTTCAGAGTACCATTCGAAGGCCGTCTCCGACAAGCTGCCGACGAACTGGCGAAGTAGCAATTTATCATTGTAAGTGCACGACAGCGCCCCGGCCGTCTATCCGAGGCCAAAATACGGAAACGATACTTTTCTTTAAACTTTTAAACCGGCGCTACCGCGTACTAAAAACCCGGATCGGGCCATTAACCTACTCCTAGCTAACTAGAGAATGGGGTAGAGAGCTATACCGAGCGATCCGTGTCCTTCGGTCTTCGGCCTCCATCCCGATCTCCTCGCGGTATCTCCGGTCTTCATCTCCTCGTCGGAAAGGGCACTACATCTCCGGGTTTTTTTACGGGCTCCTACCTATGGACCGAGGTAACTCGGGCATGAAATTGGCGAGTCGACGTGTCCAAGAATGCTGTAGGCTAAGTGTAGAATGGTTTGTCTCGAGGGGTTGTTGAAGTTGCCCCTTTTGATGTGTAGGTGGAGGGATAAACTTTCAAATGGTGATGTGGGATTTTGTGTGAGCTCATGAGATAAAAAACCCCACACTAAAAATTGGGCAGCCCCATCTCTAGAATGGCCGGACACCTCCAAAAAAAAATGAGAGAGGGAAAAAAATCCAAGGGGGGGTGAGCAATCATACAAGAAAGAGAGAAAGGTGATGATTAAGAATCATCATCACAACAAAGTCCACACTCATAAACCCATCACCAATCTCATCAAAACAAAAGTCAAGTAATGATGAACCAAGAAGTCAAATGATGGTTGAACCATCATGAAGCGACAACTTACAAGAAACACCCTCCACAATACTAATTTGCACATTTGCAAATAAGCCCCTCCATACCAATTTTCAGCCAAAGAAAGATAGAAAGAAAAATGGCCGAAACAGAAAGCAAACTGGCAACTTCAAAAAACTGATCCCGTAATAAATTACAGGAAAACCCCGCGACTGTATATACATACCCGCATTTGTATTCCGACCGAATACAAATGCAATGAGACAAAATCTATACTGTACAATACTAGGATCCGGCTTAAACCAAAATCCGCTAGTATTATCCGTCCGATCATGATCCGTGCAATACCGCACGTATATGATCGAACCCTGCCATATCTCCATACGGCCTCTACAGCGTTTCGCCCGAAACTTGAGAAACTGTCTGTGGGGGACTCTAAAGACTCGTCAATACTTTGGCTGTGGATTTAATCACTAGCACGTCAGAGGTATTAGCCATACGTAACGGGCTACCAGGTATTGACCAAAAGGGACGTCGATGAGCGAACTCATCCTGACACCCTACTGAGCCTGTCAGTGACAATAGCCGTACAGTCCGGTCCGTTCGTCTATGAGCATCGCATGGCGGGACTAGGGGGTTGGTAAAAGTCAGACGCCCAAAAGCGGTACGAGTCATGTCGGAGTGTAGCCCAGAACACCCTGAGATACTACTGGAATACCTACCAGTAAATCTCCTTCCTTGGCCAAGGATTTCGTGTAATGGCTCTCCTAGACACAGCGCGACCTCACCCCCAATACCGGGAGAGACGAACCCGTACAGATCCGCTCACTGCCTCCATGTGGCTCGGGACTGTACCCAACTAAAACCTGTTTGCACGACTCCTTTGAGCCATGGTAGGGTAGTAATCAAAGTACAGTGGGAACTCACACGAGACAAATGTCGATCTCAGCTCGATGAACTAACCTATACACATGTCATCAGGGAACTGCTATCTGACGTCAGGTATAAGACCAACTAGCATGTTCCCGGCGAGTCCTGTCCGGTGTACTCATAACCCAATGAGCACCTGTATACATCTTAGGTGAACCAACTGACACCAGTGACTTGTGAGACCGGCCACCGCCCATCGTCCGGGTCTCGACTGTATACACTAGTCTACTCTAGAGTATCGATGCCCTGTCTCGAAAACTCCCACGACTAGGGACCTTTTAAGGATATGCTTACAGACCCCAGCTCCCACGTATATGATCGCCATCATACTGCTGGCCTTCAAACAAGAATCCTAAGGGCTCTATCAACGCGCAATAGTGACCTGTAAGGTCACCTAAAGCAGTACACGATGATAAAGATAAACCAGATAGCATACTATCATCTTGAGTAAGACCGTCCTACCGGTATATGTCCTCCCTCAATCATTGCAATCACGTGTCTGTGATCCAATAATTGATCCTGAGGGCACTATATCCAATAATCCCCCACTTGCACTCAAGGCTAATTATTGCGATGTCGCATACTCACAGCCCGTGCGATACCGAACACCCAACTCCTCTACTAATCAGTCTCATAAAACCCGTTTGTGAAACTATTGCATTCGAGGAATAGCCTCAGTGAGTGGATCCGCCCTGATGTTTCTTTCTATGTCTCTCTTGATCTCAAGTTCACGGAGAAACCCATCTCCCGAAATGAGCAATACCTGTCTTAGAATATGTCTGGATATCTGATGGGGCCTAGCTCATAAATGAACTCCAAATCTATACTTCTTAGACTGTATCGTTAACTGAACTTAATCAGTATCCCGCGTAATGCCTCCCTCAGTGTCCGCTTGGATCACCTGTCCAAAACACTGCCCCTCGTCAGAGAGAAAACTATAACTCTGACAGTCACTCTGTCATCCAGGTCACCTTGGAAGCCTGGAATGATAACTGTCTCCCGAATGAAGCTGTCGTTATCATATCCCTAGAACATCCACTTATGTTCTAAAACTGCTTCCGAATATTTCTCCAGGATTGGATCAATATTAACTTACTGCATCTTGTGCAAAAACAACATCTGGTGTGGTACTTGACATCTCATGATTGACTCAATTGCCTAAGCAAGTGATCTGCCAATCATGCACATCCCTCTCCCTTTTAGTCTATAAGACACCTTCAGAGAGGGTGACTCCATCACCTGCAGGTACACTACCGTGTCAGGAGTCGTCCATTCTAAAACACCTTTAGAATGCTGTTTAAATACCCAGATTGGGAAACTACCCAAATCTAGATCTAAAACCATAGATCTAGTAACCAGAATGTCTAATATAATATCCATATCCTATGTGGAGAAACTACTGTGTGATAACCAAAATATAACCGACCGTAGTATAGGAATTTCACTTCCTATTCTGTGTATGTCATCCAAATACCAGGACATTACACCCTACTACCTTCTTAACAGATCCATCCCCTATTCTGATGAAGTCAAACCTATGACTGTCACATCAGAAATAGATGATCTATCTCCGCTATATCTGTTTTAGTCTATAAATAGACATAAGCTACCTGTCCACTATGCTTCCGCTGCTCCCACTGACTACGACAACCCTCTGGCAAAGTCATATACTCGTACGCTTCTAAAGCCAGTTCAGAACGACGCTATACTCATCCTCCTGCCGGGTCTCATAGTCTGGAACAACAGCATTGGCAAGTCTGGGTAAACAAGAACCTCCCTTCCACCGTCCTTGAGGCTACCGGAGTACCTCTCGGGTGCCTGAGGTTACCCACCTTATCTGCGGAGTGGCCAATAGAATGTCAAACCAGATTGAATCTTTAGGTTGTTATCAAATTTTCAGTAATCGTTTGCGGTTCTGGAGTCACTTCCAGTTCTACCATACTCCCACTCCTGTTTTCTGAAAAAATCCATTTTTGTTAAAACTGTGGCGAGTCTAGAACAATATCACTATTGATCTTCCAGATGGTAGAAAGTCAACCCTCATCATAGCCTGGGTCAACCCACAAACAGCCATTACAGAAACGTGCCTTGAGTTATCCAGAGTCTGGTTTTAAGCATAAGCCGGACAACTCCCCGTATCTTAACATCGTTAAGATATGAACTGTTCTATATCCAATACAGAAACAGAGGCACTGATTTAATTGAACCAGATTCAAATCATGCAGCTGTCTCCAGTGCATGTTAACTAAATGGAGAGAGAGGCCGATCAGTTTTACTCAACTTAGGAGTGCTTCCAATTATGAGTAACCTGAAAGAGAAGCAAGTTCTCTTAACCATTACTATTAAGTGAATACCATACACAAGTATCTACATCTTCGATCACCTTGAAGAATCCCGATACTCGCAACATTTGGTTCTCTACTTTACTCTTATACCTACAACTTCTCAAAACTCAGACCTTGTATTTCTACGAAACACTTGTCTAAGAACTAGAGAAATCATAAGTAAACAGAATATAGTACGAGGACCAACCCCTCTGTCCTCATAGACACTGGACAACATACAATACTCTGTATAAGTCCCTTGAATTTAATAACTCATTCCCTGTGTGTCGTAGGCTGAAAACTGTACTTATGGTTAAGAAGAATTACACCGCTGTTTAATGCTCCTTACCTAACCATCCACTGATAAAGGTAAATGTCATAGACATAATTTCAAAAAGTTATATCTCACTCTATAAAAATAGACGTACAGATATATCAATTTGAAATTGGTGCATTACAACGGATATTCAAAACCAAATAATTGCCGTCCGGCAAACTACCCAGGAGATTTCCTCAAATATCACCAATTACAACGAATCCCGATATAATGAGGATAAACACCCAATTCCCAATAACTTACTCCCACTCAACATCTGTAAAACCATACAGATATGAGAATTATACCTGGTAAATATATACCCAGGAGCAAGTGTCTAATTGGGAAATCAGTTTTCTATTAACAATACACAGTGAAACTGAAACATGGATATGTTTCGAAAGGGTATCCGGGTATTCCCAATAATACCTCTTCCATTATCCAGATTCACAACTGTAACCGTATATTTCTTTGCCATCTCTCCAAATCCCTATTTATGTCTTTAGTCATTACCTTCTGTATACCCTCTTAGGCTAAATGGTTTTCTTCCTTCCCTACCGTTCGGCACCGGCCTATGGTTTAGAAGAAGACTATCCAATAAGCATAATGGGTGTACTGTCCTAATCTTAGGAGCACTCGCAACCCGAGAGAAGGTAAAGATAAAAGACACATGAATAAACCTTATTCCTATTTCTCCTGAACCAGAATCCATCCCCGAACTGGAACAAGTTCCTTTCGAGTTCGTATATAACCATACGATGGAGTATCCAAATAACTGTGGATCTTCGTAGTGATACGGAGTGTCCTGCAGAAATACAAAGGTGAAGCAGGAGTGGCGATGAAATACTTGGTTCGGTCGTGAATAGCAGTCGCAATTTACTTTGCCCTCTTTCTAATCCCTTTATTTGTCTTAACTTAATACCTTCTGTACACCACACTTAGGCTAATCGGCTTTCTTCATTCCATACCGTTCGACACCAGCCTAAGGTTTGGAAGAAGACTATCCAATAGGCGTAACGGGTGTACTATCCCCTAATCCAAGGAGCATTCGCAACCTGAGAGAAGGTAAAAGGAAAAGACAACTGAGTAGTCCTATTCGTTTTCTCCAGAACCGGAAACCATCCTCGAATCTTGAACAAGTTCCTTCGAGTTCGTATATAACCATACGATGGTTTTATCCAATGGAAGTGGATATTCGTAGTAATATGGGGTGTCCTGGAGAAAAGGGTAAAAGTAGGAGTGGCAATGAGGTATGCAACTCTGACAATCCAAAAGCCAGTGTTTAAGAAGGCTCGGTTAACTTGGTCACTGAGTCATAGTCAAGGGTCGAGCCATGGTCGCTGCCAAAGAGAGAGAGAAAAGAAACACTCAGCGTGCACTCTAACCTAGATCAGAATGGTTATCACTTTATCTAATCAGAAAACCTCCCACTGTAACGTCAAATTCTCCTCCAAACCTAAAAGAAGAATTAGTCGGGATCACCCGAGGAGTAAACCAACTCATCAGTGGGAATCGGGATCCAACTATCATCGCATGATAAAGTGATGGAATCCACTCACGTTATCGCACTCCAGAAGGTATGTGCATATCTGGCAGGTTTCAGTTTCTTTAGAAACTCCCGATGTGATTTTTGCCCCATGCTCTTATGACCTTGACGTAGGCCAACATATCATAAGTCACATGTCAAGTTCTACCCGTCATTATCCAGGTTAATTTGAACCCACCCGTACATACCCTTGACGTAGGCCAAAATAGTAGTACGACTGTCCCAAACTAACGCATCTATCTATGCAACAGATAAATATCCGGTAGCTACCAATCACTATGCCTTGGCGTAGGTCAAAATACATAGCTTAAATACTACCGAACATTTAACTGAAATGACGGAGGGCTACGAATGGTTTTTGGCGAAAAACCTTTAATGTAATGAACTTGATATCGTTGAAGGAACCGGATAGCTTTTATAAAAATATAGTGGCGAAAACCTTTACTAAAGAGGTCACTCCCGGTGAATGGATCTCGGCTCTTTCCCCGTAGAATGAGGTGCAGGATATTCCAACTGAGTACCACGATGCAAAGCAAAAGGCAATCGGCTATAGTGAAGTTATTACCCTGACGCAAACTTTTGTCCAAGGGGTCACTCCCGGTGAAGGGATCTCGGCCCTTGCCTCGTCGACCGAGGTGCTGGATATTCATAACCGAATACCCTGTGCAAAACAAAAGAGAACGTCCTTGCAATAACAGCTTTTTGAAAATTGTTCCAACAACATCAGAATAGGTTTGTTTAGCTTGCATTGATCCGAATCAATGCAGTCCCATCAATTGATCACACCAATAAAGAATGAAAATAATGATGTACGTATATGCCATCCGCATTCGCCACTGGGTCCCATCATCACCCGTTAGGTTACTTAACTAACGACAGAGCGGGGACCGGACTAGCGCGGATGCAAAACATATACAACATCTATTAGTATATATATCGATATATAATATTCGCTCAAGGTGTGATAAAATGCAACATCATAGAAATGTAATAAGTATCACAGAACAATACAGATATCTGGGATCCCCGGGTTTCATAGAGCCACTACTGAAACCCGACGTTCCCCTGGTCGTGTGGATAGCCTGTGCAATGAAATCCTAGACCCCTACGGGCACGGCAAGTTACCCGCCAAAACCTGAAGCGAGGCAGCCTCCTTCAGCAACGTGAATGGACCACCCAACACTTCACGGAATCCGGTAACTTGGGCACCCCTCCTTGGGTCAACCCGTACCCCCTACAAGTGCGACGAATGGCCCGCCAATTCTAGAGTGAAGCCTCCTCCGTCTCAATGTCATGAGACGCGGGCCCATTGCCCTCTAGAACCCGGCTACCTGTGCACCCCACCGCGGGGTAATCCTAGTACAGAAAGTAAAATATACATACAACGGGTACATCGACCTCAGCCCGGTCGTGCCCCAAAAGAATAATATACAAACAGGCAGTGACGGCAGTCTATATGTCGGACGCTCGCCCCGCAATATCAAATGTACATATACAACCAAACTGTACTAACATTACATCCAGGCTATCCACCACGACAAATCCGTAACATCACAGCACAACACAGAATATCAACGTGAATGTCACGTTCGCAAATCCGTCTAAAGGGCTATTGCAGTTAGACAGGATTTACCGATCAAGTGACATTCACGGTCGCAGATATAATGTAAATACTTTGAACTAACATGTTTAAAATTTTCGATCGACTAAATTTACCGAAGTGGGCCCCAAGCACTACTGTAGCACTCAAAATAAATCTGGGTCCAAAAAGAATATACCAGAAACCCTATTTCCATGTCAGAAACCCACTGTAGAAATTTGGTGCAGTTTGGCCACAGTACGGCGGCGGATCCGTGGCTAAAACGTAGTTTTGGCCGCTGATCCGCCGCGCTACAGTAATATCAGCCGACCAAATTTTCACAGAATGCTTATAAAACCCTGCACGTATTTTTTCAATGTACCAAATAATTTTTTGAGCACAGCAAAAATTCGACAGAAACCTGAACTTGAAAATGGGGTTTTTGGAAAATCCGTTCGATCGAACTTGTAAACACGTTAGAGCAAGCTAGACTAGGTTAATGGCGTGGCTCTGATACCATTGTAAGTGCACGGCAGCACCCCGGCCGTCTATCCGAGGCCAAAATGCGGAAACGATACTTTTCTTTAAACTTTTAAACCGGCGCTACCGCGTACTAAAAACCCGGATTGGGCCATTAACCTACTCCTAGCTAACTAGAGAATGGGGTAGAGAGCTATACCGAGCGATCCGTGTCCTTCGGTCTTCGGCCTTCATCCCGATCTCCTCGCGGAATCTCCGGTCTTCATCTCCTCGTCAGAAAGGGCACCACATCTCCGGGTTCTTTTACGGGCTCCCACCACTGGATCGAGATAACTCGGGCACGAAATTGGCAAGTCAACGTATCCAAGAATGCTGTAGGCTAAGTGTAGAATGGTTTGTCTCTAGGGGTTGTTGAAGTTGCCCCTTTTGATGTGTAGGTGGAGGGATGAACTTTCAAATGGTGATGTGGGATTTTGTGTGAGCTCATGAGATAAAAAACCCCACACTAAAAATTGGGCAGCCCCATCTCTAGAATGGCCGGCCACCACAAAAAAAAATGAGAGAGGGAAAAAAATCCAAGGGGGGTGAGCAATCATACAAGAAAGAGAGAAAGGTGATGATTAAGAATCATCATCACAACAAAGTCCACACTCATAAACCCATCACCAATCTCATCGAAACAAAAGTCAAGTAATGATGAACTAAGAAGTCAAATGATGGTTGAACCATCATGAAGCGACAACTTACAAGAAACACCCTCCAGAATGCTAATTTGCACATTTGTAAATAAGCCCCTCCACACCAATTTTCAGCCAAAGAAAGATAGAAAGAAAAATGGCCGAAACGGAAAGCAAACTGGCAACTTCAAAAAACTGATCCCGTAATAAATTACAGGAAAACCCCGCGACAGTATATACATACCCGTATTTGTATTCCAACCGAATACAAATGCAATGAGACAAAATCTATATTGTACAATACTAGGATCCGGCTTAAACCAAAACCCGCTAGTATTATCCGTCCGATCATGATCCGTGCAATACCGCACGTATATGATCGAACCCTGCCAATCTCCATACGGCCTCTACAGCGTTTCGCCCGAAACTTGAGAAACTATCTGTGGGGGACTCTAAAGACTCGTCAATAGTTTGGCTGTGGATTTAACCACTAGCACGTCAGAGGTATTAACCATACGTAACGGGCTACCAGGTATTGACCAAAAGGGACGTCGATGAGCGAATCATCCTGACACCCTACTGAGCCTGTCAGTGACAATATCCGTACAGTCCGGTCCGTTCGTCTATGAGCATCGCATGGCGGGCCTAGGGGTTGGTAAAAGTCAGACCCCCAAAAGCGGTACAAGTCGTGTCGGAGTGTAGCCCAGAACACCCTGAGATACTACCGGAATACCTACCAGTAAATCTCCTGCCTTGGTCAAGGACTTCGTGTAATGGCTCTCCTAGACACAGCGCGACCTCACCCCCAATACCGGGAGAGACGAACCCCTGCAGATCCGCTCACTGCCTCCATGTGGCTCGGGATTGTACCCAACTAAAACCTGTTTGCACGACTCCTTTGAGCCGTGGTAGGGTAGTAATCAAAGTACAGTGGGAACTCACACGAGACAAATGACGATCTCAGATCGATGAACTAACCTGTACAAATGTCACCAGGGAACTGCTATCTGACGTCAGGTATAAGACCAACTAGTATGTTCCCGGCGAATCCTGTCTGGTGTACTCATAACCCAATGAGCACATGTATACATCTTAGGTGAACCAACTGACACCAGTGGCTTGTGAGACCGGCCACTGCCCCTCGTCGGGGTCTTGACTGTATACACTAGTCTACTCTGGAGTATCGATGCCCTGTCTCGAAAACCCCCACGACTAGGGACCTTTTAAGGATGTGCTTACAGACCCTAGCTCCCACGTATATGATCGCCATCATACTGCTGGCCGTCAAGCAAGAATCTTAAGGGCTCTATCAACGCGCAATAGTGACCTGTAAGGTCACCTAAATCAGTACACGATGATAAAGATAAACCAGATACCATACTATCATCTTGAGTAAGACTGTCCTACCGGTATATGTCCTCCCTCAATCATTGCAATCACGTGCCTGTGATCCAATAATTGACTCTGAGGGCACTATATCCAACAATCTCCCACTTGAACTCAAGGCTAATTATTGCGATGTCGCATACTCACAGCCCGTATGATACCGAACACCCAACTCCTCTACTAATCAGTCTCACAAAACCCGTTTGCGAAACTATTGCATTCGAGGAATAGCCTCAGTGAATGGATCCGCCCTGATGTTTCTTTCTATGTCTCTCTTGATCTCAAGTTCGCGGAGAAACCCATCTCCCAAAATGAGCAATACATGTCTTAGA
Source organism: Agapanthus africanus (assembly GCA_030015575.1). NCBI lineage: Eukaryota > Viridiplantae > Streptophyta > Magnoliopsida > Asparagales > Amaryllidaceae > Agapanthus > Agapanthus africanus. Next base: position 446,867,081 of record CM057349.1, read on the forward strand.
ATATGTCTGGATATCTGATAGGACCTAGCTCATAAATGAACTCCAAATCCAAACTTCTTAGACTGTATCGTCAACTGAACTTAATTAGTATCCCGCGTAATGCCTCCCTCAGTGTCCGCTTGGATCACCTGTCCAAAACACTGCCCCTCGTTAGAGGGAAAACTATAACTCTGACAGTCACTCTGTCATCCAGGTCACCTTGGAAGCCTGGAATGATAACTGTCTCCCGAATAAGGCTGTCGTTATCATATCCCTAGAACATCCACTTATGTTCTAAAACTGCTTCCGAATGTTTCTCCAGGATTGGATCAATATTAACTTACAGCATCTTGTGCAAAAACAACATCTGGTGTGGTACTTGACATCTCATGATTGACTCAATTGCCTAAGCAAGTGATCTGCCAATCATGCACATCCCTCTCCCTTTTAGTCTATAAGACACCTTCAGAGAGGGTGACTCCATCACCTGCAGGTACACTACCATGCCAGGAGTCGTCCATTCTAAAACACCTTTAGAATGCTGTTTAAGTACCCAGATTGGGAAACTATCCAAATCTAGATCTAAAACCATAGATCTAGTAATCAGAATGTCTGATATAATATCCATATCCTATGTGGAGAAACTACTGTGTGACAACCAAAGTATAACCGACCGTAGTATAGGAATTTCACTTCCTATTCTGTGTATGTCATCCAAATACCAGGACATTACACCCTACTACCTTCTTAACAGATCCATCCCCTATTCTGATGAAGTCAAACCTATGACTGTCACATCAGAAATAGATGATCTATCTCCGCTATATCTGCTTTAGTCTATAAATAGACACAAGCTACCTGTCCACTATGCTTCCGCTGCTCCCACTGACTACGACAACCCTCTGGCAAAGTCATATACTCGTACGCTACTAAAGCCAATTCAGAACGACGCTATACTCATCCTCCTGCCGGGTCTCATAGTCTGTAACAACAGCATTGGCAAGTCTGGGTAAACAAGAACCTCCCTTCCACCGTCCTTGAGGCTACCAGAGTACCTCTCGGGTGCCTGAGGTTACCCACCTTATCTGCGGAGTAGCCAATCGAATGTCAAATCAGATTGAATCTTTAGGTTATTATCAAATTTTCAGTAATCGTTTGCGGTTCTGGAGTCACTTCCAGTTCTACCATACTCCCACTACTGTTTTCTGAAAAAATCCATTTTTGTTAAAACTGTGGCCAGTCTAGAACAATATCACTATTGATCTTCCAGATGGTAGAAAGTCAACCCTCGTCATAGCCTGGGTCAACCCACAAACAGCCATTACAGAAACGTGCCTTGAGTTATCCAAAGTCTGGTTTTAAGTATAAGCCGGACAACTCCCCGTATCTTAACATCGTTAAGATATGAACTATTCTATATCCAATACAGAAACAGAGGCACTGATTTAATTGAACCAGATTCAAATCATGCAGCTGTCTCCAGTGCATGTTAACTAAATGGAGAGAGAGGCCGATCAGCATTACTCAACTTAGGAGTGTTTCCAATTATGAGTAACCTGAAAGAGAAGCAAGTTCTCTTAACTATTACTATTAAGTGAATACCATACACAAGTATCTACATTTTCGATCACCTTGAAGAATACCGATACTCGCAACATTTGGTTCTCTACTTTACTCTTATACCTACAACTTCTTAAAACTCAGACCTTGTGTTTCTACGAAACACTTGTCTAAGAACTAGAGAAATCATAAGTAAACAGAATATAGTACGAGGACCAACCCCTCTGTCCTCATAGACACTGGACAACATACAATACTCTGTATAAGTCCCTTGAGTTTAATAACTCATTCCCTGTGTGTCGTAGGTTGAAAACTGTACTTATGGTTAAGAAGAATTACACAGCTGTTTAATGCTCCTTACCCAACCATCCACTGATATAGGTAAATGTCATAGACATAATTTTAAAAAGTTATATCCCACTCTATAAAAATAGACGTACAGATATATCAATTTGAAATTGGTGCATTACAACGGATATTCAAAACCAAATATTTGCCGTCCGGCAAACTACCCAGGCGATTTCCTCAAATATCACCAATTACAACGAATCCCGATATAATGAGGATAATCACCCAATTCCCAATAACTTACTCCCACTCAACATCTGTAAAACCATACAGATGTGAGAATCATACCTAGTAAATACATACCCTGGAGCAAGTGTCTAATTGGGAAATCAGTTTTCTATTAACAATACACAGTGAAACTGAAACATGGATATGTTTCGAAAGGGTATCCGGGTATCCCTAGTAATGCCTCTTCCATTATCCAGATTCACAACTGTAACCGTATATTTCTTTGTCATCTCTCCAAATCCCTATATATGTCTTTAGTCATTACCTTCTGTATTCCCTTTTAGGCTAAATGGTTTTCTTCCTTCCCTACCGTTCGGCACCGGCCTATGGTTTGGAAGAAGACTATCCAATAAGCATAATGGGTGTACTGTCCTAATCCTAGGAGCACTCGCAACCCGAGAGAAGGTAAAGATAAAAGACACATGAATAAACCTTATTCCTATTTCTCCTGAACCAGAATCCATCCCCGAACTGGAACAAGTTCCTTTCGAGTTCGTATATAACCATACGATGGAGTATCCAAATAACTGTGGATCTTCGTAGTGATACGGAGTGTCCTGCAGAAATACAAAGGTGAAGCAGGAGTGGCGATGAAATACTTGGTTCGGTCGTGAATAGCTGTCGCAATTTACTTTGCTCTCTTTCTAATCCCGTTATTTGTCTTAACTTAATACCTTCTGTACACCACACTTAGGCTAATCGGCTTTCTTCATTCCATACCGTTCGGCACCAGCCTAAGGTTTGGAAGAAGACTATCCAATAGGCGTAATGGGTGTACTATCCCCTAATCTAAGGAGCACTCGCAACCCGAGAGAAGGTAAAAGGAAAAGAAAACTGAATAGTCCTATTCGTTTTCTCCAAAACCGGAAACCATCCTCGAATCTTGATGGTTACAGCGCCGTATTGAAAAGTAGATGCCATTGCTGTTTCGCTTTCTGCGCCAAGCAAGAAACTAAATCTTAGTACTTCGAACCCAAGGGCAACCATATCAAACCGTGATTCTTTCGCGAACATGACACACGAAGTGTGGAGTCGAAAGAGGAAAAGGTCCCCCCGGGCGTGCCAGAATCTGTTCCCCGCCGAAAACCGGAGACGCGTTGGACGTCTTTCCTGAAATTCGGGGCAGATGCTAATTGGTGCTATCCGTCCACCTCTCCGAAGATGCCAAGTTGATTTATGGCACCGTGTATCGAAGGTTTAAACGGATGCGGCTGATGTAGCAGACTTCGTCAGATTCCCCCTCGTTTGAGGGGTTTTTGATTGTGGGGACGCTCTTCCCTGCAGGCGCAAGCCCCTGCAGTTAATTACGCTACCACATCACGGTAACAACACTCTCCTTCTCCAGATAGTCACTTCGTGTCGTGGGTGTTTGTTTTGTTTGTGGTTTCCCGTGGATTGTATACGGAGACTAATTTATGCTGTCGCCCGTAGGGCGTGGATTAGTCCAAATCCATATTTTCTTAGATTTGGGTTTGGAGGTTGGGTTTAAGGACACGTTAGTCTCATTTGGGACTAAGATCAACTTAAACGCATGTTAAGGATACGTTAGTCTAATTTTAGACTAAGATCAACTTAACGGGATCATTTAGATCTAACAAGAAAGCATTTAGCCTCTGTTGTTTAGTTTAGGGACATTGCGGTCAAGGTTAAGGACATCATAGTCCATGGGCTTAAGGACCCCACAGTCCAGGTTAAGGACATCGTAGTCCATGGGGTTAAGGACCCCACAGTCCAGGTTAAGGACATCGTAGTCCATGGGTTTAAGGACCCCACAGTCCAGGTTAAGGACATCGTAGTCCGTGAGTTTAAGGATCCCACAGTCCAGTTTAAAGACATCATAGTCTGTGGTATGCATGGCTATCGGGACCCGTCACTTTTCTGAAGACGTTGAAGGATTACAACGACAAATTTCAGAGGAGTTCAGAGATGTACCCTTGAACCAATTTTGGTTGGGAGATCTACAGTCCAATTTGGGACTAAAGTCTGTTGAAAGGTTTATGAGCATATGGGCTCAGTTGATATGAGTTGATGACTTACGGCCAATGTTGGGCTAAATGTTTAACATTTTATTATTCTGGCTGTTGAGCCTTTATTTGGGCTTGGCCCTTTTAATAATGCTAAGCATTAGATCCTGACATTTTTTTATCTTGTATTGAATGCATAGCATTCATCAGAACAATGTGTGTTCTGACAGTACGTCACATGGCGCGCCAGGCGCTTTGCGCCAATTAAAGAGCGCACGCAAAATGGACACATGTCGCGCTTAGCACTAAGCGTCAGTTTATAAGCGCATTGCGCTTTCAGTTTATGAGCGCTTTGCACTAGTTTGTTGGCACACCAGTGAGTGACACGTGGTGTGCTTGGCGCTGAGCTCCAGTCCATGGGCTCAGGGCACTGTTTCAGAAGCGCAAAGCGCAAGTTGTATACGTAGTTGACACGTGGCATGTTTTGGCGCTGAGCGCCGGTCCAAGAAGCGCAAAAGTGTAGTTCATGAGTGCAAGACACTTTTCAGTAGCGCAAAGCGCATTTGATCAAATTTATGATCAGAAAACAAGTTTATGTTCTTATTTTTTTTCAAGAACAAAAGTTCTTATTTACAAAAAGGCGCTGCCTTTGTAGATCGATGATCTGTAAATGAAGTAAATACTTCTTTTTTGTTTTTATGATGAGATCTTCTGATCTCTTTTTTTTTTATCAAAGACCTTGGTCTTTTGTAGATCTATGATCTTTTTTTAGAAGATAGTTTTTCTTTTCATGGGATGATTTCATCTCTGTGTTCAAGAATCATGTTCTTTACCTTGAAGAAAATGATCTTTTTCTAGGGGCTTGCTTTTTCTTTCTTTGAGTTTTCTCAAACTTTGTTGAGGGTTTCTCTATCTCAGACTTGAAGTCTTGGGGCCTTTTTATAGGGCAAGTTGATTTGTTGAATCAGTTGAAGAGATTTTTCTCTGATTGATTTGGGGATGTTTCCCCACCATTGGATCTTTGATCCTACGGCTTCTGTTTTACAGAAGGCAATCTTCTTGTTTTTAACAAGATTGGAAGATCTTTCCATACAGAATTTATTCTGTCTTTTGGTAATTTTTATTTACCATTGGATCATTGACCCAACGGTGCTCTGATTTACAGAGCACAATCTTGTTATTTGGAAAGATTTTGAGGAATGTTCCTTAACAGAATTTAGTTTCTGATTAATTAATGATTTATCATTATTATTAGATATTTTGATCCAACGGTGGGGAATTTTATAGTTCCAGCGCTGGCGCACCCGTACTTTGCACGTGGTGCGCTGCTCAGAGCGTAGCGCACCTACGTTTGACACGTAGCGCGCGGCGCAGTTGGCGCTAGCGCATCCGTGTTTGACACGTGGCGCGCAGCGCGCCTAGCGCTGGATCTGAAGCGTTGCTTCAACTTTTAAATTTTGAATTTTAAAACAGAGCTTTGCTCTGATTGGGGGAAACAATACCTTTTGAATAAACAAAGTTTTTCTTCCCTTTTCGCAATGCTCCATTGATCTTTATTAAATTAACAATAGATCCTAGGAAGAATTTACATTGCTTTAAAAGAAAGGTACAGGCTAGTAGATGACTTTATTGGCTTGGGCCGACCTCCCCGAGGGGCTGTTGGCCTCCGCGCTTGGCCTAGGGTATGGGGCTCCCTGAGCTCCGGACCGGCCGTCCGCTGAAACGAGCATGATCTGACCGATGGTCAGGTCGGCGGGAGGGTGATGCTACTCCTGCTCGCGGTCGGCCTGCCGTTTGTCCCTCAAATAGGCGGCAAGGTGCCCAGACCGGATGAGCTCTTCGATGTAGCCCCTCAGTTGTTTCCAGTCCTCCGTGGCGTGGCCCAGTACCCGGTGGAAAGCGCAGTAGGGGCCCCGGGTTCGCTTTGCGGCCTGACACGGGATCGGAGGGAACTTGAAGAACCCCTCGTTCTGGGCCTCTTCCAGCAACACTGCGAGGGAGACGTTGAGGGGGGTATACTCCTGGAACTTCGGGTGGTAGGGCTGGTGACGCTCCGGCCTCTCCTCCCGAGCCCTCTTCTTCTGGTCGGACCGTTCTGCCCGGAGGAGGTTAGCATTCACCTCGGATTCCAGCTGAACCTCGCGCTCGGTCCACGCCTTGATCTTGGCCATGGTCTTAGGTTGCGCCAACGCAAAGGAGCGTAACCATTCCTTGTGTCTCAGACCAGATCTAAGCGCCGTGATGACGGTTTCGTCCCGGTGCTCGGGCAGCTCGAGAAGGGCATTGTAGAAACGGGTAATGTAGGCCTTGAACGTTTCCTTGTCCCACTCTTAACCGTGAAGATTTAGTCGACCGTGCGCTTCTGTCGGCGGTTCCCTATGAAATGGCCGAGGAACTGGGTAGCTAGCTTGTTGAAGGTCGAAATCGAGCGGGGCTCGAGCCCCCGGAACCGGTCCCGACCGGCGCAGATAAGGGTGGCCGGAAAGGCTCTGCACTGGGTGGCGTCGGAGTTATCCCGGAAGCTCATCCCTGCGGTGAAAGCGTCCAAATGGTCCTTCGGGTCGGTTTTCCCGTCGAACAGAGAGACCTTTGGGGGCTTGTTGCGCGAGGAGACGTGGACGGCGAGCAGTTCCTCGGTGAACGACTTTGTGAGCGAGGCGGAGGCATACTTAGCCTCGTCGCTCGAGAGGTGAGCCTCCCGGTGCATGCCCTCGATTTTCTTTTCGAGGGCGTCGAGCCGACCGTGGTATCCCGAGGAATCGACGCCTTGGGATCCCTGGCCTTCGTTGCGGGTGACTTACGTCTGGGAGAGGCCTCGGTTCCTCTCAACGAGGTGTCTCAGATCCCGAGGCGAGGTGGCTCTAGGACCGCCGAGGTGAACCCCTTCCATGCGGCCCCGCCGAGTGTGGTGGTGTCGACCACGCCTGTGGATAGGCGAGGTGACTGACATCCCCTCAGGAGGATAAGGGTCACGTAGAGGCTCGGGGCGGGGCGTTCTGGCGGCGGATCTTAGTGTGGAGCCGTGGGGCGCCCAGCGGGCCTCAGGGAGCACCGGCTCGAGAGATCGGTGGCCAGGAGTTGTTGCCTGTTGGTGGTCAGCCATCCAGACGGGGGCAGAGCCTTCTGGAGGCGGTGGAGCGGCGATCTGGGGCCCAGTCCCGGCCGTTTGGACGTGGACGAGGGCCTCCACGAGGGATTGCAGCCGATCTATCCGGCCTGCGAGGGCGTTGATGACGGTTATTGGAGGAGGCTCATCCCGGCCTTCGGTGAGTGGAAGGCGGTGGCTGGTACCGGGATGTTCAGGGTGGCTGCTTGCCATTTGGGCGGAGATCGAAAGGCCAACTTTGTGTTTTGTGGAGTGTTCCCACAGACGGCGCCAACTGATGGAGGTCCTTTTCGGGTCTCCGTAAGATGTTGTCTACCGTTGATCTCCCGGTGGACTTTGTTGATTATCTCCTGTTGCATATGGGTCTCAATGGGTTTTGGAGGAAGAAGTGGAATGAGGAGTTTGGTGCCGAGTACCTGCAAAGAAGTCCCGGGGTGGTTTGGTACCACCAAGGACCCTCCGACGATCAAGTTAATGATGGGATCCGAGCAGAGTAACGCCTTAGAAGAGTAAAGAATGACTTACTTGGCCCCTATGTGATGGGGGTTTATATAACGGTGGCGGCACGCAGCAGCAGGCGCGAGAATCTCGCCGGCAGTTACGCTCCCTACGTCACGCCCGCGTAGAGAGCGGATCGCCCATTAATAGGGATCGTGATGGTGTGGAACGTGGGACGTTGCTGGCGTAAAATCCACGCATGGCGAGATTCGCGGAGCGGCGGATACGCCTGTGAGTGGTGGAGTTGGTCGGAGGGCCGAGGAAGACGGCCTCGGCGGGAGCTCGGGGACGAGCGAGGAGGCCGAGGAGTCTTGGTCCTGTGGCAGCTCGAAGCGAGCTGAGGGGCCGAAGAGGCTAATTTGTAGGGAGCCCTGAGGAGGGCTAGCTTGTGCTTGCAGGTCGGGCGTAGGGTGGCCTGGTTGGCCCCCGTGGGCCCTTTCTTCTGAGTCTTGGGACACGTCATCTGCTACGTGTCTTGATTCTGGAGATTGCCGATATTGAGCATCATCTCATGGTTTTTTTAATCCTAACCAGTATCCTTTAGGATCATTTATTCATACTTTTGAACCAAAATTTATCTTTGTGTCTCCATCAGCCTTTATCTTTCCTGATGCTCCACGCTTGATGTATGCGACATCAGATATGGAATCTCTCTTTTATGTTGCGGTACGAGTGATTCATCAATTTGTTTTTCTTGTTTTTTTAATGCCTAACAAAAGAGTTAATAATTAAATCCTTTATTAGCTAAACCCTAACCATGACCTCTCCCTCTACCCACTCCGCCGCCACTCCGCCGCAGCGGCATCACCGGCTTCCTTCTCCTTTTTGCCCATCACCGGCATCCTTCCTCTTTTCCCCTGGCAAACCCAAAACTAAACCTTAACTATACGAGTAACCAAGACATCCATTTTATTATCCTTCTCCTTCGCCATCTGCTTTGTGTTCACTCTATCCCAACCTTCTCCTCCATCTTTCTCAACCCTAAGTGAGATCTCATCTCCCTTCTCTGTCTTTGTGTAGTCCTAATTGAGTCTCACGCTCTTCTCGTTCAAATGGAGCTCCAACTTTCATCATCTTCTGTTGCGGCAAGACGATCACAAAGATATGCAAATGATAGAGAAGTAACCACAAAACAAACCACAAACAAATAGAAAATAAAAGTCCCAACCAAAAGGCAAAAGCGGAGTTTTTATTAATCACCAAATACGGAGGAATACAAATGGAGGACAAATTACAAATCCATAAAAAAACATAGCTCTCACAAATACAAAAGAATTCTCTCGAAACATCACAAAAACTATCTTAAGGCTATCATATCTAGGTACAAAATACTACATTATATATAGTATTAGAAAAGATAGATTTAAATAACCAGTTTCCTAACCAACAAATATCCGGCCCATGACAACGGCAGACGTTTGATGAAGGAAGTGATGACGTCTGCCCAAAAGTCTTCAGAATTAACAGAGCATTCCCAGGTGTCTGAAGAAGGAGCTTCAAACGACTGGTCTTGAGGTTTCGAAAGTACAAAGCGCTCATAAACGTCTGATGTGTTCTATGCAGACGTTTGCCCAATGTATGCAAAACATACAGAGCGTAGACAGACGTCTGAAACTGCCGGGTTTCGCCGGTGCTATGGCCATCTACCGTGGCCGATGCGGAACAAAAACTGACGTTTAAAATTTTTGGCGCAAACAAAACCCGCTCCAAGATCGAACCATAAACCTATACTAGCAAACTAAAGAAGCTAAACTAAAGGGTTAGAATGATTATACTAAAAGAATCAAGTCCTTCGGTCTTCCGTCATCCTCCTTAGCTCCTTGAGACGTGCTCGAACGAACTTGGCCGCCGGTCTTCCTCCGTTGAGATGATCCACCCGAGAGATGTAGTCATGGTTCTAGCTCCACATCAAAGAATGTAAGTGAAGCAACTAGGGTTTCTAGGTTGCTAATCTAGAAAGACTAGGATGTAGTGAGTGAACTAAGTATTTATCTATCTCATCTCACCTCCTCTCATGATTCTCAACACATGAGATGGTTGAGAGGAGGTGGAAGATGAAGGCGGAGGAACAAATGAAAAACTAGAGAGGAGTGAAGCTCTAATGGTGAGAGGAAGATGGCATAGTCAAGAGAAAGAACCATCTCACAAAAATAATGAAGTCCATATGAGAGAGAAAATCTCATGCTTGGTTTTGTAAAACATTTCTTTATTTTTTTAAAATCCACCCATACTTGAATAGTATGCACAAATGAATTAATAATTCATTTGTGCATACTATGCAATTATGGTCCTCACCATACCCCCCTCAAATCTTTACCACCTCATTTATCCATTTATAATAAATGGTCAAACCCTAAAATGAGATGTCCACCTTCTAGAATACTATCTGTAAAAAATATGGATTACATTCTACTGTATATACATGCATGTATTTGTATCGAAACACGAATACCCGAAGAGATAGAATAACACAAAGAACACAATAACAGAATAGACGTATCGAAATACATATACGTAAATTATTAAATCAATGTCTGATTTAATAATCCAGCTCAAACCTGAGCCGGCTAGTATTATCAACTGTCCAATCGAAAGTCCGGGTATATAGTATACCCAATCGATCAGAACCCTGCACGTAACCAATACGGCTACTATATCGGTTTTCCAGAACCAAGAAACCCTCTGTGTGGGACTTTAAAGGCTCGTCAATACGCTGGCAGTGGATTTAACCACAAACATATCAGTGGTACTAGCTGTACGTAAAGGCTACCCAGGTATTGAGCGAAAGGAAGGCCGAGAGCAAGCTCATTCAACCCCCTACCGAGCCTGTCCGTGACAATCTCCATACAGTCCGATCCGTTCGTCTAAGAGTATTGCATGTCGAGTCTAGGAGGGTGGATAAAGTCAGACCCCTAATAACGCGACATTTTATGTCGGTACGAAGCCCATCATCCACTGAGAAACTGCTGATCCAAATCAGTAATTCTCGTCCACCTCGGCCGAGAATTTCTGGTGATGGCCACTCGTGCACAACGCGACATCAACCCCCAATACCGGGAGAGACGAACCCCCAACGATCCGCTCATTGCCTCCATGTGGCTCGGGACTGTATCCAACTAAAACCTGTTTGCACGACACCTTTGAGCCATGGTGGGGTAATAATCAAAGCATAGTGGGAACTCACACGAGAAAAATGACGATCTCAGGTCGACAGACTAACATGTACTCATGTCACCTGAGAACTGCTATCTGACAATAAGTATAATACCAACTAGCATGTTCCCGGCGAGTCCGTCCAGTTTACTCATAACCCAATAAACACCTGTATACTATCTTAGGTGACTAACTGACACCAATGGCTTGTGAGACCGACCACCGCCCCTCATCGGGGTCTCGATAAGTATATACTAGTCTACTCTGGAGTATCGATGCCCAGTCTCGATACTCCCACGACTGGGGACATTTAGGATGTGCTTATAGACCACCCAGCTCCCACGTATATGATCGCCATCACAATGCTGGTAGTCAAGCAAGAATCCTATGGGCTCTATCAACATATAACAGCGATCTGTAATGCCACCTAATGCTGTACATGATAATAAAGACAAACCAGATAGCATACTATCATCTTGAGTAAGACTGTTCTCCCTGTATAGGTCCTCCCTCAATCATCGCAATCGCATGCCTGCGATTCAATAATTGACTTGAGGGCAGTATAGCCAACAATCTCCCACTTGCACTTAAGGCTAATTATTGCGGTGTCGCATACTCACAGCCCGTGTGATATCGAACACCCAACTTCTCTACTAATCAGTCTTGCAAAGCCCGTTTGTGAAACTATTGCGTTCGAGAAATAGCCTCAGTGAGTGGATCCTCTCTAGTGTTTCTTTCTTTATCTCTCTATATCTCAACTTCGTGGAGAATGACTATCTCCCGAAATCAGCGATATCTGTCTTAGAATTTGTCTGGATGTCTCTGATGGGACCTAGTTCACAAATGAACTCCAAATCCAACAAACTTCTTAGACTGTATCATTTACTGAATTTAATCAGTAACATGCGCCATGTTCTCCTCAGTATCCGCTTGGACCACCTGTCCAACATATTGTCTCTCAAAAGAGGGAAAACTATAACTCTGACAGCCACTCTGTCATCCAGGTCATCTTGGAAGCCTAAAATGATAACTGCCTCCTGAAGAGACTGCCGTTACTATATACCAAGAATATCCACTTATGTTCATAACTGCTTCCCAACGTTTCTTTAGGATTGGATTAATATATGTTTATTGCAGACAGTGTAAAACCAATATCTGGTGTGGTACTTGACATTTCATGATTAACTCAATTGCCTAAACAAGTGATATGCCAATCATGCAGATCTCTCTCCTCATCGGTCTGAAAGACATCTCTTTAGAGAGGGCGGCTCCATCACCTGCGGGTACACCACCATGCCAGGAGTCTTCCATTCAAAACACTTTTAGAATAGTGTCAAGTACCCAAATTGGGACACTTCCCAAATCTAGATCTAAAACCATAGATCTAGTAACCAGAATCCCTGATATTTTATCCAGATCCTGTGTGGAGAAACACCTTGTGACAACCACAGTATAACTGATCACAGTATAGGAATATCACTTCCCATCAAGAGCATGCCATCCAAATACCAAGGCATCACTCCCTACTACCTTTTTACCAGATCCATCTGTTATTCTGTTGAAGTCAAACTCTATAACTGTCATATCAAAAATAGACGATCTATCTCCGTTATACCTGCTTTAGTCCATAAATAGACATAAGCTACTTGCCCACTACGCTTCCGCCGCTCCCACTGACTATAACAATCTTCTGGCAGAGTCATATACACGTGCAATTCTAAAGCTAGTTTAGAACGACGTTATACTCATCCTCCTGCCAGATCTCATAGTCTAGAACAATAGCATTGGCAAGTTTGGGTAATCAAAAACCTCCCTGTCACCGTCTTTGAGGATACCGAAATACCTCTCGGGTGCTTAAGGTTACCCACTGAATCTGCGGAGTGGCTAATAGATCGTCGAAACCAATTGAATGTTTAGGTTCTACTAAATTTTCAGTAATCGTTTGTGGTTCTGGAATCACTTCCAGTTCTACCATACTCCTACTAATGTTTTCTGAAAAAGAATCCGTTTTACTAAAACTGGTGGCGAGTTAAGAACAATATAACTATTGATCTTCTAGATGGTAGAAAGTTAACCCTCGTCAAAGCCCGGGATAATCCACAAACTGCCATTACTTAAACGTCCCTTGAGTTTATCCAGATTCTGGTTTTAAGCATAAGCCGGACAACTCCATATACCTTAACATCGTTAAGATATGAAACCATTCTATATACCATATAGAAACAAATGCACCAATTTAATTGGAACCAGATTCAAAATATATGCAGTCGTTTTCAGTGCATATCAACAAAATGGAAGGAGGCTAAGCAGCATTACGCATCAAGGAATGCACCCATGTATGAGTAACCTTAAAGAGAAGCAAGTTCTCAAAACTATTACTTACAACGGAATACCTAGCACAAGTATCTACATCTTCGATCACCTTGAAGAATCCTGATACTTTGCAACAAATGGTTCTCTACTTTATTCTTATACCTATATCTTCTCAAAATCTGGACCTTGTATTTCAACGAAATACTTGTCCAAAACTAAAGAAGTCAAAAGTAAACAGAATATAGTCGAGTACCAACCCTTTTGTCCTAATGGACACTGGACAACATACAATACTTTATATAAGTCTTCTGAGTTTAATAATTCAAACCCTGTGCGTCATAGGTTGAAAACTGTACTATGGTTAAGAAGAATTACACAACTGTTGAATGCATCTTACCCAACCATCAACTGATATAGATAAATGTTATAGACATGATTTTAAAAAGTCATATCTCACTTTATAAAATAAACGTACAGATATATCAGTTTGAAATTGGTGTATAACAACGGATATTCAAAACCAAATATTTGCTGTCAGGCAAAATCCAGGTGATTTACTCAAATATCACCAATTACAAAGAATTCCAATATGTTGAGTATACAATCACCTAATTCCCAATGTCTTACTCCCACTCAGCATCTGTAACGCCATACAGATGTGAGAATCAAGTCTAATAAATACATACCCTGGAGTCAGAATCTAATTGGGAAAACAGTTTTTAATTAACACTGCACAGTGAAACTGAAACATGAAGATGTTTCGAAGGAGTATCCGGGTATTCCCAGTAATAACTATTCCACTATCTAGATTCATGACAGTAACCGTATACTATCTTGCCCTCACTCCAATCCCTTTATATGTCTTTACTTATTACCTTCTGTACACCTCACTTAGGCTAATTGATTTTCTTCCTTCCCTATCTTTCGGCACCAGCCTAAGATTTGGAAGAAGATTATCCAATAAGCGTAATAGGCTTACTCTCATAATACCAAAAGCCATCGCAACCCGAGAGAAGGTAAAGAGAAAAGACAACTGAATAATTCTAATTCTATTTCTCTTGAACCAGAATCCATCCTCGATCAGAAACAAGTTTCTTCGAGTTCGTATGTAACTATACGATGGCATATCCAATAAATGTGGGTCTTCGTAGTGATACGGGGTGTTCTGGAGAAATGCAAAGGGGATGTAGGAGTGGTAGGGGTATACTCGGTTTTGTCATGAATGATAGCAGTCACAATTTTCTTTGCCCTTACTCTAATCCCTTTATATGTCTTTACTTATTATCTTCGGTACACCACACTCAGGCTAATTGGTTTTCTTCCTTTCCTACCTTTCGGCACCTGCCTATGGTTTGGAAGAAGACCGTCTAATAAGCGTAATAGGTGTACTCTCCTAATACTAGGAGCTCTTGCAATCTGAGAGAAGGTAAAGTGAAAAGACAATCGAATAACCCTATTCAATTTCTTCAGAACCAGAAACCATTCTCGAACTGGAACAAATTCCTTCGAGTTCGTATGCAACTATACGATGACATATCCAATAAATGTGGATCTTCATAGTGATACAAGGTGTTCTGGAAAAATGCAAAGGAGATGTAGGAGTGGCAATGATATATGCGACTAAGTGACAATCCAATAGCCAAAGTGTTTTAAGAAGGTTCGGTTAGCTTGGTTCATGAGTTTTAGTTTAGGGTCGGGTCATGGTCGCTGCCAAAGAGAGAGAGAAAAGAAACACTCAGCGTGCACTCTAACCTAGATTATAATGGTTAATCACTTTATCTGATCAGGATGTCTCCCACTGTTTTCTCGAATTCTCCTTCAAACCCTAAAAGGAGAATTAGTCGGGATCATCTAAAATCACCCGAGGAGTAACACCTACTCATCAGTGGGAATCGGGATCCAACTATCATCGCATGATAACTTGATGGAAGCCACTCAAGTTACTACACTCCAGAAGGTATGCGCATGCATGGCAAGTTTCCTGTATGTTTGAAACTCCCGATGTGATTTTAACCCAAGCGGCTTATGACCTTGACGGATGCCAACAAATTATAAGTTGCAAGTCAAGTTCTACCCGTCATTTTCCTGATTGATTTAGACCCACCCGTACTCGCCCTTGACGGATGCCAACAAGGCTGTACGACTGTCCTAGATTAATGCATATCCATGCTATAGAAAAATAACACATAGCTACCGCACACTATGTCTTGACGGAAGTCAACAAACAAAGCACGAATACTAGGCGCTACTTTTCTGAAATGACAGAGGGCTACGGCTGGTTTTTGGCGAAAAACCTTTAACGTAATGAACTTGATATCGTTGAAGGAATCTAAGTGGTTTTACAAATATATAGTGGCGAAAACTTTTGCTAAAGAGGTCACTCCCTGTGAGGGGATCTTGACTCTTTCCTCATCGAATGAGGTGCAGGATATTCCTAACTGAATACCACGATGCAAAGCAAAAGAATCGACTATAGAGCAGTTATCACAAATACGCAAACTTTCGCCTAAAAGGTCACTCCTGATGAAGGGATCTCGGCTCTTGCTTCGTCGAATGAGGTGCTGGATATTCTGAACCGAATACCACTGTGCAAAGCAAAAGGAAACGTCTTGCAACAACAGTTTTTCAAAATTGGTTCCAACAACATCAAATAGGTTTGTTTTTTCTTGCATTAATCAGAATCAACGCAGTTCTATCAATTAATCCATATCACACTACAGAAAAGGAACGAAAATAAAATGTACGTATATGCCATCCGCATTCGCCACTGGCCCCGTCATCACCCGTTAGGTTACTTAACTAACAACATAGCGGGGGCTGGACCAGCGCAGGTGAAAAACATATACAACATCTACTAGTATATATATAAATATATATAACATTCGTCCCAGGTATGATATAAGCAACATCACAGAATCTCAGCCGGCAACACAGAATGGTGGATAATTTTGGAGCCTCGGGTTTCATTTGAGCCGCAAATGAGACCTGATGTTTCCAGTCGTGTGGATAGCCTATGCAATGAAAGCCTGGACCCCTACAAGCGTGGCAAGTTACCCGCCGATCCCAGAAGTGAGGCAACCCCAATCAACAAAGTGAATGGGCCACCCAACACTTCACGGGATCCGGTAACTTGAGCGCCCCCTCGTGGGTCAAACTATACCCCTACAAGTGCGGCGAACAGCCCGCCAATTCTAGAGTGAAGCCCCCTCTTTCTCAACGCCATGAGATGCGGTCTTGTTGCCCTCTAGAACCCGGCTATTTGCGCACTCTACCGTGGGGTAATCCTAGTACAGAAAAGAAATATATATACAATGGCGACATCGACCTCAACCCGGTCTTGCCCCAATAAAAGAATATACAAACTGGCAGAGATGGCAGTCCACAGCTCGCCCCGCAATAATAGATATACAAATGAATCTGAACTGTACTACTAGTATTGCACTCCAAGATATCCACCACGACAATCCAGCCACAATATCAGCACAACACAGAATATCAACGTGAATATTATGTTCGCAAACCCGTCTAGTTGAACATATAGCAACTAATCGGGTTGTACCGCTCAATAATATTCACGATCGCAGATATCATCACATATACTGATAATCACACAGTTTAAAATTTCGATCGACTAAAACTTTCCCAAATTGGTCCCAGATGCAAAATAGCACATTAAACAAATCTGGGCCAAAACTAAATATACCAAAAATCAAATTTCCATGTCAGAGAGTACCAGAAGAAATTTGGAGCAAAATACCCACAAATCCGCCGCGCTTCCGCGACCAATGTGCATGTATTGCCGCGGAACCGCGACCATTTGGTGGGTTCTTGTCCCTAAATTTCTTGTGGCGCCCTAAATATGCCTGCACGGATTTTTAAGATACACAGAAAGATTTTTTGAACACTTTTCAAAATCGACAGCAAGCACATAAAAATGGAAAAATGATTCGGAAAGTTTGGTCGATCGATATTCTAACTTCGTGCAGACTAGCTAGTACTGGTTTATGGGTGGCTATGATACCATTGCTGGGTTTCGCCGGCGCCATGTCCATCTACCGTGACCGATGCGGAACAAAAACCGGCATTTAAAATTTTTGGCGCAGACAAAACCCGCTCCAAGATCGAACCATAAACCTATACTAGCAAACTAAAGAAGCTAAACTAAAGGGTTAGAATGATTATACCAAAAGAACCAAGTCCTTCGGTCTTCCGTCATCCTCCTTAGCTCCTTGAGGCGTGCTCGAATGAACTTGGCCGTCGGTCTTCCTCCGTCGAAGACGATCCACCCGAGAGATGTAGTCATGGCTCTAGCTCCACATCAAAGGATGCAAGCGAACGAACTAGGGTTTCTAGGTTGCTAATCTAGAAAGCGTAGGATGTAGTGAGTGAACTAAGTGTTTAGTTATCTTATCTCACCCCCTCTCATGATTCTCAATATATGAGATGGTTGAGAGGAGGTAGAAGATGAAGGTGGAGGAACAAATGAAAAACTAGAAATGAGTGAAGCTCTAATGGTGAGAGGAAGATGACATGCTCAAGAGAAAGAACCATCTCACAAAAATAATGAAGTCCTCATGAGAGAGAAAATCTCATTCTTGGTTTTGTAAAACATTTCTTTCTTTTTTTAAAATCCACACATACTTGAATAGTTACTTGAATAGTATGCACAAATGAATTAATAATTCATTTGTGCACACTATGCAAGCATGGTCCTCACCATACTCCCCTCAAATCTTTGCCACCTCATTCAACCATTTATAATAAATGGTCAAACCCTAAAATGAGGTGTCCACCTTCTAGAATGTTATCTGTAAAAAATACGGATTACATCCTACTGTATAAAAATAGAAGTCTAGGTATCTGCTTAAGTGGTCTGCTCGTATTCGTACCGAAACACGAATACCCGAAGAGATAGAATAATACAAAGAACATAATACTAGAATATACGTATTGAAATACATATACGTAAATTATTAAATCAATACCTGATTTAATAATCCGGCTCAAACCCGAGCCGGCTAGTATTTTCAACTGTCCAATCGAAAGTCCGGGTACATAGTATAATCAATTGATCGGAACCTTGCATGTATCCAATACCGCTACTACATCGTTTCGCCAGAACCATGGAAACCCTCTGTGTGGGACTCTAAAGACTCGTCAATATACTGGCAGTGGGTTTAACCACAAGCACGTCAGCGGCACTAGCTGTACGTAACGGCTACCCAGGTATTGAGCGAAAGGAAGGCCGACGACCAAGCTCATCCAAAGCTCTATTGATCCTGTCCGTGACAATCTCCATACAGTTCGGTCTGTTCTTCTAAGAGTATCGCATATCGAGTCTAGGGTGTGGATAAAGTCAGACCCCTAATAACGCGATATTTCGTGTCGGTATGAAGCCCATCACCCACTGAGAAACTGATGATCCAAATCAGTAATTCTCGTCTACCTCGGCCGAGAATTTCTGGTGATGGCCATCCGTGCACAACGCGACATCAACCCCCAATACCGGAAGAGACGAATCCCCGATGATCTGCTCACTGCCTCTATGTGGCTCGGGACTGTAGCCAACTAAAACCTATTTGCATGACTCCTTTGAGCCGTGGTAGGGTAGTAATTAAAGTATAGTGGGAACTCACAGGAGACAAATGACGATCTCAAGTCGACAGACTAACCTGTACTCATGTCACATGGGAACTGCTATCTGACAATAGGTATAATACCAACTAGCATGTTCCTGGTGAGTCCGTCCAGTGTACTCATAACCCAATGAGCACCTGTATACTATCTTAGGTGACTAACTGACACCAATGACTTGTGAGACCGGCCACCGCCCCCCGTCGGGGTCTCGATAAGTATACACTAGTTTACTCCAGAGTATCGATGCCCAGTCTCGATACCCCCACGACTAGGGACATTTAAGGATGTGGTTATAGACCACCCGGCTCCCATGTATATGATCGCCATCATAATGCTTGTAGTCAAGCAAGAATCCTATGGGCTTTATCAATATGTAATAGTGATCTGTAATGCCACCTAATAATGTACATGATGATAAAGACAAACCAGATAGCATACTATCATCTTGAGTAAGACTGTTCTCCCCATATAGGTCCTCCCTCAATCATCACAATCGCGTGCCTGCGATTCAATAATTGACTTGAGGGAACTATAGCCAACAGAAGCTTGCGCTCGAATACGGAACATTCGACATTTACTTAATTCCATCCTTTGTTTGCGGTAATGAACAAGCTGAAAGTTAGAAATGAGCTAACAACAAAGTATTTACAGATTTAGCGTCTGCCATACCAAAACACTCCAAAACTTTCTCAACGTATTGCTATTGAGACAAATAAAGTTTTCCTTCCTTGTGATCTCGTCCAATCTCCGTACCAAGTAATAAGGATTTGTAACGACCCCAATATAACTATACCTTCGTGTTTTCGTTCTTTAGTAAAATATTGTATTTATTTATTCTTAATATTTTTCCGTATATTTTGTTTTCTATTAAATATATTATTTTATTATTCCATCTATTTTTCCCAAACCCATTTTTTTAAACTAAATCTTAACCTATTTCAAATTAAACGCAAGACCTGACCCAGCCCATAACCCAAATCCAATTTCATTTTCATTTTCTTTTATAAAACTATGAGCCCAAAAGCCTACTTTCTTTTCAAGGAACAACATATATTTAATTCTAATTAAATATATGCATGAACAATCTTGTGGCTCATTGGTTTAGTTCTTACATTGTCATTCCATAAGTCACATGTCCAAATCCATATTCTTGCAATTATTTATATTTATTTTTTAAAACTCTCTCATAACCTACAAATGAGACCTTTCATTTCATCTTCCATTTAACTCTCAAAATGAATGCATACCATTTAACTCTCAAAATGAATGCATATAATAATTAGTATGGTTATGATTATGAATTATTACAATGATCGTATTAATATTGTTTTATATGTTCTCTCATTCATTGTTCATCCTCCTTCAAAAAAATTATTTCAAATCTTCATCCTTAGAGCTCTCAAAGTTTCGGCGCCATCGAAGCTCACTTCGTCCCTAGGAATTCAAGACCAAAATATTGTACCATTTGTTTCCCCAATTAAAGCAAACCTCTGTTCAGAATTCAAAATTTGAATTAAAGCTGTGTTTTTATAAAAGCGCTGCGCTACAACTAGCGCACCCCGTGCAAAGCGCATAGGCGCTAGCGCTAGATGCGCTGCGCTCCAAGTAGCGCACCACGTCCAAAGCACGTGTGCGCTAGCGCTAAGAGCGCTGCGCTCCAAGTAACGCACCATGGGCATAGCGCATAAGCGTTAGCGCTGGAACTAAATGTTCCTCACCGTTGGATCAACTATCCAACGGATATGATTAAATTATCAATTAACAAGAATGAAATTCTGTTGAATCTTTCCAAACAGAAAAGATTGTGCCCTGAATTTGGAACACTGTTGGATCAATGATCCAATGGTGATTAAAAATCACTAAAATACAGAACAAATTCTGTAAGGGGGAAAGATTTCCCAATCTTGTTAAAAAACAAGAAGATTATCTTCTGTAAACCAGAAGCCCTTGGATCAAAGATCTGACGGTGGGGAAATTCCCAAATCAATTAGAGAATAAATCTCTTTAAACGATTGAACAAATCAGCTTGCCCTATATAAAGGCCCCGAGACTTCAAGTCTCAGAGAGAGGAACCCCCCATAAACTTTGAGAAAATCTCAGGAAGAAGAAGAAACTCTCGGCAAAAGAAGACAATTCTTTTCAAGGTAAAAAAGAATAGAAAGACGAAATCATCTTAATATAAAAAGAAGTATTTACTTGTTTCACAGATCATAGATCTATAAGACAAATTATCTTTCACAAAAGAGATTATGAACATCTCATTATAAAGGAGGGGGAGAATTATTTAATTCTTTTAGGATCACAGATCTATAAAGACAAAGCCTTTCATAAAAAAGAGATTGAAATATCTCCTATAAACTAAGAACTTTGTTCTTAGAATCTTGAGACAAAGTCTCTTATAAAAAAAAGATAATCTTCAGAGCGCAAAATTAACCTAAGAAGAGCCTTAGCGCTCATAATTTAAAAGTGCCTTAGTGCTCTTCATCTAACGCAAAGCGCTGCAGTGCCATAGAGCTTCAAACACAGCGCACTGCGCTCATTGGCTAGCGCTCAGCGCTAAACGCGCCACGTGCTCCTCACGTGTGCGCTGCATTACTAAAAGCGCTTTGCGCTCATTATATTACACCAGCGCCAAACGCCTCAACGCTTCAACTATAGCGCATCAGCGCTCTACATCTAGCGCAAAGCGCTAAGCGCATCAGCGCTCTTCATCTAGCGCAAAGCGCTAAGCGCATCAGCGCTTCATATCTGGCGCAAAGCGCATTAGCGCTTTAACCATAGCGCACTGCGCTCATCGACTGGCGCTAATGCCAAGTGCGCCACATGCTTTTATGTGCACTTGGACAGAACATAAACTGTTCTTTGAATAAGCCTGGTGCTATGATAAATGCACAACATTCAACTAAAGACAAAATATTGTCAGAGACCAAACCAATGCTTAGTATTTTTAAAGGGATTGGGCTCAAACAAACATCTAACAACTCAAAAACAAATGTTGAACATTGTAATTGAATGGACTTAGCCCAAATTGGCCATAAGTCCTCAATTCAGATTAATTGAGTTCATATGCTCATAAATCACAGATCTTAGTCCCAATTGGACTACAGGTCTCTCAACCCATATCGGTTTAAGGGTACATCTCTTAACTCCTCTGATATTTATCGTTGTAATCCTTCAACGTCTTCAGAGAGGTGACGGGTCCCGACAACCATGCATTTCATGGACTATGATGTCCTTAAGCTGGACTGTGGGGTCCTTAAGCCCATGGACTATGATGTCCTTAACCATGACTGTGAGGTCTTTAAACTCACGGACTATGATGTCCTTAACCTTGACTGTGAGGTCTTTAAACTCACGGACTATGATGTCCTTAACCTTGACTGTGGAGTCTTTAAACTCACGGACTATGATATCCTTAACCTGGACTGTGGGGTCTTTAAACTCATGTACTATGATGTCCTTAATCTTGACTGTGATGTCTTTAAATTCAGGGACTATGATGTCCTTAACATTGGATCGTAATGTCCTTAAACTAATCGACCGCAATGTCCCTAAACCAAACAATAGAGCCCAAATGCTATCTTGTTGGATCTAAATGATCCCGTTAAGTTGATCTTAGTCTAAAATCAGACTAACGTATCCTTAACAAATGTTTAAGTTGATCTTAGTCTCAAATGAGACTAACGTATCCTTAAACCCAACCCCCAAACCCAAATCTAAGAAGATACGGATTTGGACTAATCCACGCCCTACGGGTGACAACATAAATCAGTCTTCGTATACAATCCACGGGCAACCAAAAACAAAACAAACACACACGACACGAAGTGACCATCTGGAGAAGGAGAAAGTGGTTACCGCGATGCGGTAGCGTAAGTAACTGCAGGGGCTTGCGCCTGCCGGGAAGAGCGTCCCCGCAATCAAAACCCCCCTCAAATGAGGGGGAATCTGACGAAGTCTGCTACATCGTCCGCATCCGTTTAAACCTTCGATATACGGCGTCATAAATCAACTTGGCATCTTCGGAGAGGTGGACAGATAGCAGCAATTAGCATCTGCCCCGAAATTCAGGTAAAGATGGACCCTCGTGGTCGTGTCTCCGTGTTTCGGCGGGGAACAGATTCTGGCACGCCCGGTGGGACCTTTTTCTCTTTCCACTCCACACTTCGTGTGTCGTGTTTTGCGAACGAATCGCGGTTTGACATGGTTGCCCCTTGATTCGAGGTACTAAGATTTGGTGTCTTGCTCCGTGCAGAAAACAGAAAATCAATGGCTTCCAACTGCACCAACTGCAACAATTGCAACAACTCTCACTCCGTTCTGTCCGGAGGAGTAACTTACGGGCCCCAAGCGGCCTCCATCTTCGCTATGCCGGTGGAACAGGTGACTCAGGCCACCACTGGGCTATTCTTCGGGACTATGCTCATACCCATGGACTTCAATTCCCCGCTGCTATCGCAAGAAGCCCTAAAGAAGTCGGTCTTTGATCGACTTACCACTACCGCGGCCCCTCTCAACGGGTCGCCCAACTCCACTGCCTCAGTTTTCAACAGACTGGGCCAAAGCTCCAACGAGCCCATGAAGAAGCCCGCAATACAAGAAGGGGTTATCCCGAAAAGGATAGCTATTCCTGGTTCTGAAGTCATCAAAGCGGCTTCTCCTGCCAAAGGGTCGGTCTTCACAAGACTGGCCGTTACAACTCTCCATCCAAGCGAAGTCGCCAAGGCTACTTCCCCTGATCGAAATTCTGCCTTCGACAGACTGGCTATCCCCACTCAGCGGACATCAGTCTTCAATAGGCTGACAACGACAACTTCTGACCAACACAGGAGGCATGAGGAAGTCACCCCTACAGCCGAGACAATCCTAACGACTCGACACGCTTGACGTCGCCACTGGCGCCGAGTAAGGAAGGCTGGGGCAAATCTCCTTCTGGACTGACTCCGCCGGCTCCAATGGTGGAAATCGATACTGCTGTTCCAACTGGGAACAACCTTGAACCGCTAAGGAGGATACGCAAAAACTCTCTGACTGCCGTGATGAAGAGATCTCCTCCACTTATGGAGAATGCCCCAAAGGCAAAGCTGGAGCAACCCCCTCAACGCCTGTCTTCTAAAATTTATAAAGTTTGGTGACAGGCCCAGGAATCGGTGATTGATCAAGATTACTCTCACCGACAGAAAAAGGTGAAAGTTCAGCGAGAAGAGAACCATCCTGTCAAGCCACAAAAGGCGACAGCTGTTTGGGTGCCCACTGCAACGGCCCCCTCAACTTCGACAGCTCATAAGAGGAGAAGGCCGGAGAAAATCTTTGAGTCTGCAACAAGTCGCAAGACCACTGAACCTAAACGCCCTAAGTCTGGGGGCATGGTGCTGCATACCGTCTACATGGCATCCGGAAAAGAGGAAAGCCGTGCTTCTACGGACCATTGACCGCTTCCCCGATCGATAACAAAGGCTCAGGAACAACAACAACAAAAACTTCAAGAAATGCTAACAGCTATGGCCACACTTACGGAACCGAAAGTAAGCCCGGAGATATCCTCGGAGTAGCGCTGTGAGCAGGAAACTAATGCTGAATTTCATTGGAGAATGCTCGAAAAGAAGGACAAGGAGGCCGCGGAGCAGGTAGCCTGTTAGTGTATATGCCCTAGGGGCCATTATTGTATCATACTAGTTTGTATATTACTTAATGGAAGCTTGGGATATTCACATGTATATAACAGTCTTGCTAAACATGGTAGTATGCTACTTGGTTTTTCTATCTTGATATGTGAGTATACGTATTGATAGAGCTCTTAGGATCTTGCTTGACTACCAGCGTTGTGATGGCAGTCACACTAGTGGGGGCTGGGTAGTCTACAAGCACATCCTTTTTCAGGTCTCTAGTCGTTTGATTATCGAGACAGGGCATCGATACTCCGGAGCAGACTAGTGTGTACGCTTCTCATCCCAGTTGGGGAGATGGTCTATCCCACAGCCGTCAGTACGTCGTACTGGAGATGGTATACAGGTGCACGTTGGGTTACGGGTACACCGGACAGGACTCGCAGCGAACTGTTGGTTGGGTTTTATACCAGTCGTCAGTTAACAGTTCCCAGGTGACATGAGTACAGCATAGTCCACAGACTTGACACTGCTACTTCGCCTCGAGTGTGTCCCACTGTTCTTAGATTGCTACCCTACCACGACTCAAAGGAGTCATGCAAACAGGTAGCAGTTGGGTGCAGTCCCGAGCACTTGGAGGCAGTGGCGGTTAGACAGGATTCGTCTCTCCCGGTATTGGGAGTTGATATCGCGCTGTGTCAGAGAGCTATTACGCAAAGTCTCTGGCCAGGGCAAGCGAGATTTACTGGTAGGTTCCAGTAGTTTCTCAGGGTGTAATGGGCTACGCTTCGACACGACTTATACCGCTATTAGGGGACTGACGCT
Organism: Agapanthus africanus; assembly: GCA_030015575.1. Taxonomy (NCBI): domain Eukaryota; kingdom Viridiplantae; phylum Streptophyta; class Magnoliopsida; order Asparagales; family Amaryllidaceae; genus Agapanthus; species Agapanthus africanus. The sequence goes on from CM057349.1 coordinate 446,892,298, forward strand.
TGCCGCCCCTAGGCCTGATATGCGATAGTCTTAGACGAACAGACCGGACTGTACGGAGATTGTCACATCAGGCTCAGTAGGAGTTCGGATGGGTTTCCTCATCGGCCTTTTTATCGACATCTACCTGGAGACCGTTACGTACAGCTAGTGCCGCTTGCGGTCTGTGGTTAAACCCATTGCCAGTGTATTAGTCGAGTCATTAGAGTCCCAAACAGAGAGTTTCCCTGCTCCAGGAGAAACGATATAGAGGTCGTATGGTTTTACGACAAGGGTTCGGACGCATACGTGTGTTTTCGCACGTATGACTTTCAGACTGTATTTACTAGCCGGCTTTAGTTTAAGCCAGATTCTAGTATCGGGATATTGGATTTGTACAGTCTAAAGTTTTTCCGTGTTTTCACAGATAGGAGGGGCGTTCTCGTAATTTCGCGAGAAGCTTCTAGAAGGTTGGTGACTTGGGGGTTTAGGTGGCATATGCATTAAATGAGATTAGTGACTCATTTGAGTGATTCATCCTTATCATTAATGCATCATAAATGCTTAATGACTCATGGAGATGAATCATCCATTTGTATTTATGAAGCATGGTTGTTAAATCCTATTTTCTATTTATTTGATAAAGATTAATGCTTCATATATATCATGATAGATCACAATCTCATTCTCATTCTCATGCTCACCTTCTCTCTCCTCAAGCTCTCTCTCTTCAAACCCTAATCCTCCCCTCTCATGTGTCGAGATCAAGGATTAGAATAGACTAATCACTCCATAATCCAACTCTATATCACCTAGGTTACTTAGATTAGCACTTTAAGAAACCTTGTTACCTCTAGTTTGAGGTGAAGCTTGAAGTATAGCTCTCGGGTGGATCGTCTACTACTTGGAGAAGGCCGAGGAGGAGGTGGAGAACGAAAAGACGAAGGACATGGTTCATTAGGTATAATCACTTCACATAGTAGTTGTTAACTTCTATGTTTCTTGTTAGTTATAGTTTAGCAAAGATTCTTCGGTTAGTCGATGTTTAAGCAAAGAACAAGATCGTTTTTCATTTTTCCGCCTCCCCGCAAGTCGTGGGGTGTTGTACATCGACTTACAGTGGTATCAGAGCCTCGCTAAACAATAATTAACTCTTTAGCAAAGTCGTATGAATTTCGAACGCAAAACGAACCGGAAAACACATCGATATCACCATGTTTCTGTTGAATTTAAAACTGGCTCTAAAAATTTTTCAGGTTGCTGCAGAATAACAAGCATAGAAAGATAAGAACACAGGAGAAAAATAGGTTAGTGAATCGGCCATGCAGCCGCAGAACCGCGGCCGATCCCACCGATCCGCGGCTGAGTTGGGGCCGATTCGACCCAGTTTGCTCCAGTTATTCTTTTGTGATATTTTTGTATTTTCTGGAATGTTTATTTTCTGCTCAAATCTCAGGTGCACAAAGAAGTTTTGGGAGTAGAATCTGATATGTTTACTCGATCGAAATTATACGATGTTTGCTATATCTGTGATTGTATAATGTGTTCGTAAACCTCCCCTAACTGTTAGTATGTAGGTTGGCAGGGGGTTGCACATTTCTGTAATGGATTTTACTGTTTGTGGTTATGAACTGTATTGGATTATTATGATGATTAGCCGGGGTTTTGTGATGAGTTATTATTTTAATTCATTCAATGTAATTGTAATATGTTATAATATTATTTTGCGGGGCGCATCCAGGTTGCGGTTGTAGCCACCGTTGTATTATTTCATTTTACTGTTTTTGCTCCTAGGATATACCCAAGGTGGGGTGCACAAACTATCGGATACTTTGAAGTGTTTAGTGGCCTACTCACTTTGTTGAGGGAGACCGCTTCATTTCGGGTACTTGGCGGGTAGTTTGCCGTACCCGTAGGGGTCTAGGGTGGGGTAATGGCTATTCATCACAACTGTATAATCTGTCTTTTGTTGCAGGCTCAAAACAAACGCGGATTGCTTGTATATCCAATAATGTTCATCTGAGATCTGGAATGCCTATTATTGCGTCTGACGAATGTACAATATCTATATATAGATAGTTATTTAGACGTCACTTATGTTTTATACCCGCGCTAGCCCAGCTCCCGCTCTGTCGTTAGTTAAGTAACCTAACGGGTGATGACGGGACCCAGAGGCGAATGCGGATAGCATAAGAGGACGTTGTATTTTCGTTGTTTTCTGCAATGATAGGTTAATGATGGGACGCATTATTATTAATGCAAAGAAAATAAATCAAAGTTTAATCGTTGGAACAATTTAAAAGAAACCACTCGGTTATTTTTAAAATAGAAGATATTTTTTAATTGCGGAGCTTTAACCACTCCTTTTAAAAGCTATCAGGTTCCTTCGGTTATATCAAGTTCACTACGTTCACGGTTTCGCCAAAACCATTCGTAGCCCTCCGTCATTTCATTTGGGTATTCAGTAGTATTCAAGCTATGTATTTTGACCAACGCCAAGGCATAGTGTTTGGTAGCTACTGGGTATTCATTTGTTGCATAGATAGATGAGTTAGTTTGGGACAGTCGTATTATCATTTTGGCCAACGTCAAGGATATGTACGGATGGGTTCAAATTAACAAGATAATGATGGGTAGAACTTGACATGTGACATATGATATTTTGACCAACGCCAAGGTCATAAGAGCATGGGGCAAAAATTATATCGGGAATTTCTAAAGAAACTGAAATTTGCAAAGAGATGCATACCACTTGGAGTTTGATGAATGTTGGTAGGATTCCTTCAGCATTATCAGACGATGATATTTGGATCCCGATCCTACTGTAAGTATATGCTACTTATCAGGATATTCGTCACTTAACGATCAATGCTATAAACCAAGTAGGTGTCTAGAAAGGTGTCAGCCACCTTGACCGTTTTACCCTCCTTGAATCCTTCTTCCGGATCATGTCGACATGCAAACTTACTTTGCATTGTCAATTCGAAAACCTAACTTCTTGTTATCTCTAGGACTTAGGCGACTTGGGTGGAGTTAAGTAATTGCGGCTATGATACCGCGGCATAGCTACAATGCGGTACTCTATTTAAGTATCTTGGAGTTCTAGCCTTGATCCACATTCAGAATCTATCATCATGCTAATGTTGGGTGTTTTGAGTTCAGGATTATGACAGGTAAGAAGTTGAAGACGTACCAGAGGCGTGTGAACGAAGCCGCCATGCTTGGAGTGATAAGAGAAATGCTGGAAATCAAAGAAACAGACCGAGCTGATCCAGCAGCAAGCGGACTTGTTTCAGGAAGGTTTGCAGATCGTTCAGCAGTCTGTAAACGATGTTGGAACTAGACCAGTTGACCGAGTAAGGACCGTAGCAGATTTCAGACTTTTGGATCCGTCTACTTTCACTTTTCTGGAGGAGCCGTTGCCAGCCGAGCAGTGGCTAGTAGACACGGAGAATTTACTGATTGCGGCACAGATCCCAGACGACAAGAGAGTTGATGTGGTGCGCATTCAGCTGGTGGATTACGCCCGAGAGTGGTGGCTGGTGGAGGAGACCCGCTTGTCCAAGCCAATCAGTTGGGCGGATTTCTCTAAAAGTTTCTTGGAAAAGTTCTTCCCGCGGACTGCACGGGAGGAAATGGAGGAGAAATTTATCGGACTAAGGCAGAATGGAGCAACCGTGGACGTGCATGCAGCGGAGTGGACGAGACTCAGTAGTCTCGCTGGACCTTTCGCGGCCAACGATGCAGACAGCAGTTGCGGTAAGGAAGCAGTTCTGTCGGGCCGGTCGAGTTTAGGGCTAGGCCGACGAACAATGTTCTTGCGGCTATGGTAGTGGATAGTAATGAAGAGCCGGCAGTTGTCCGCGACTTTATGGATGTATTTGCAGATATTTCGGGCTTACCGCCGAAGCGAGATATGGAGTTTGCGATTGACCTTATTCCTGGTGCAGCGCCAGTATCAAAATCTTATTATCCGATGGCACCGGTGGAATTGGAAGAAGTTAAGAAACAAGTGGGTGAATTACTCGAGAAGGGATGGATTCGAAGCAGCAACTCGCCTTGGGGAGCTCCAGTCCTTTTAGTAAAGAAGAAGGATGGCACGAGAAGGATGTGCATTGATTATCGAGAATTGAACCGGGTGACTATTAAGAACAAATACCCGATCCCTCGCATTGGAGAACTTTTTGAGCAGCTTAGTGGCGCTAGGGTATTCTCGAAACTGGACCTGCGATCAGGATATCATCAAGTCCGGGTGAAAGCAGAAGACATTTGCAAGACGGCGTTTCGGACTCGGTATGGGCATTTCGAGTATTTAGTGATGCCCTTCGGAGTGACTAATGCGCCGGCAATATTCATGGATTTGATGAACAGGATCTTTTCACCGTTCTTGGATCAGTTTATTGTGGTATTTATTGACGATATTCTGGTATACTCGAAGAGTCCGGAGGAGCATGCTGAGCATTTAAGGATCGCACTGTAGACGCTGAGACAAGAGAAGTTATTTGCGAAGATGAGTAAGTGTGAATTCTGGCTGGAAGAAGTGAAGTTTCTGGGGCATGTTGTGTCGGGCAATAGAATCGCCGTTGATCCCGAGAAGATTACAGCAGTTCGAGATTGGCCTATTCCAAAGATGTTGCGGAGATAAGAAGTGTTCTTGGACTCGTCGGTTACTACAGAAGATTTGTGGAGAACTTCGCTCGTTTAGCTGAGCCGTTAACCAAGCTTACGCGTAAGGAGGTACCGTTTGTTTGGACGGATGGATGTGCATTGGCCTTCGAGACGTTGAAGCAGAAGTTGATAACCGCCCCGATCCTGACCGTACCGGATAATTCAGGAGGACTGGTGATTCATAGCGACGCATCTGGAAAGGGATTGGGATGTGTTTTGATGCAGAATGGGAAAGTCGTCGCTTACGCATCGAGACAACTGAAGACTCATGAGAAGAACTATCCGACTCATGACTTAGAGCTTGCAGCCGTGATCTTCGCCCTGAAGATTTTGGAGACACTACCTTTTGGGGGAGAGAGTTGAAGTCTTTACGGATCACAAGAGTTTGAATTATGTGTTCACTCAGAAGGAGTTGAACATGAGGCAACGCAGATGGTTGGAGCTGATGGCCGACTATGACCTTGATCTTAAGTACCATCCGGGAAAAGTTAACGTCGTGCCAGATGCGCTGAGTCGGTTACCAGCAATTCAGATATTGACTGCACAGAGAGAGATCGTTGCGGATTTTCGGAGATTTGACTTGGAAGTTGTGCTATCCCATGCTACGGGACAGTCGATGCAGTTGCAAGTACAGTCGTCCTTAGTTGAGAAGATTAAAACAGCACAATCGCAGGATCCTAGACTACAAAAGTTTCGAGAGCAGGTTGAAGCCGGACTACGAACAGATTTATTGATCTACGAAGATGGTTCGTTGAGGTATGGTAGCCGTGTGTGTGTGCCAAAAGGGGATGTGCGTGAAGAGCTTATGAAGGAGGCACACAATTCAGTTTACTCTGTACATCCAAGAGGGACAAAGATGTACCAAGATATTCGACAGCATTTCTGGTGGGAAGGCATGAAACGGGAGATTGCTCGCTTCGTGGCTAAGTGCTTGGTATGTCAGCAAGTCAAGGCTGAACACCAAATGGTTGCTAGTTTATTGCAACCACTTCCGATTCCTCAGTGGAAGTGGGAACATATAACCATGGATTTCGTGACGGCTTGCCGCGGAGTCCAAAGGACAACAATGCCGTATGGGTGATTGTCGATCGTTTGACCACAGCAGCTCACTTTATTCCTTTTCGGGTTGGTCAATCGACAGAGACTTTGGCAGAGCGATACATGCAGGAGATTGTCAGATTGCATGGAGTGCCGGTAAGCATCGTGTCCGATCGGGACACTCGGTTCTTGTCGCACTTTTGGAGGAGTTTACAAGAAAGTTTGGGGACTCGATTGAAGCTCAGCACAGCTTATCATCCTCAAACTGATGGACAATCAGAGAGAACGATCCAGACCCTTGAGGATATGTTGAGGGCTTGCATGTTGGACTTCAAAGGTTCTTGGGAAGATCATCTACACCTGGTGGAGTTTTCGTACAACAATAGCTTCCAAGCGACTATTCAGATGGCTCCGTTTGAAGCGTTGTATGGTCGTAAATGCCGTTCGCCTGTTTGTTGGGATGATGTGGGTGAACGAAGGTTACTAGGGCCAGATTTGGTGGTACAGACAGTTGATAAGGTGAATACAATCAGAAAGCATATGAAGGCAGCTCAAGACAGACAGAAAAGTTGGGCCGACACGTCAAGAAGACCTCTAGAGTTCGCCGTGGGTGATTTGGTATTCCTGAAGATATCACCGACTAGAGGGGTGATTCGCTTTGGCAGTCGGGGAAAGCTTAGTCCTCGATTCGTTGGACCCTTCAAAATATTGGAGCGTGTTGGAGAGGTAGCGTACCGGTTGGCGTTACCGCAGTCATTGGCAGGAGTGCACAATGTGTTTCACGTATCTCAACTCCGTAAGTATGTTCGAGATGAAACACACGTTTTGGATCATTCAGAGCTAACAGTACGAGAAGACTTGACTTTTGAGGAGCGACCAATTGAAATCAAGGATCGAAGAGAAAAGGTTCTTAAGAACAAGGTTATCCCCCTTGTGCTAGTCTCTTGGGGTAATCGATCGCATGGAAAATCCACTTGGGAGCGAGAAGACGAGATCCGGCAGAAGTTTCCTCACCTTTTCCTGTAGTTATCTATCTTGAATTCTTGGAATTTCGAGGACGAAATTCTTTTTGTAGTTGGGTATGATGTAACACCCGAGCCCAATAATACTATTTCTGTTACTGGTTGAGTGTCTGGCATTGCTCATTTCATTTATCTTACTTGTTTGGTTCTTATTGCACAATTTACCCGGCAAAGTCATTTCTACATATAACAAATTTTAGCATCTAAAATAAAATTGAAAATATTCATCTTGGCCTACTTGACACCCTTAGCCTCGTGGTAGCGTCCGTGCATTGTGTTCTCGTCCCGTTCAGTAAAACGGGCAAGTTTGGATAGCTACGTGCACGCACGTGTGTCCGTTTTGAGAGTATGCTTTTTAATCATAAAACATTTCATTTTAAAATTTGGAACCCGCTTAAAATCCTATTATTTGAATTTCGAATTTTTGGACCCAACCCGGGCGCAATTTGGAAATGTTTCATTTGGCGCCAAAATCCCAAATTTTTAATATTATTAAAACCTTCGCATATATTTTTCTAACTAATCTGATATCTTACTGTTCATTACCTATCTTTTAAATCTTTAAGTTAACCATATAATATTTTTACAATCTCTTATATCCTTCTCAATTTATTCTCTCAGCCAATGGCAACCTCCCCTTTAACCCCGTGGTCCCCACTTTCTCTCTCTCCTTCTTCTCTCTCTTTCCACTTTCTCTCTCTCTCTACCCCTTATATATTCTCTCGTACTTCTCTTTATCATTTTTCTCTTCTTGCTTCATGTCTCGTTTCTCATTTCTTTTAATTGTTCTTTTGTTACCGGAATTCCGTCGTGCCGGTGACGTTTCTCGACGTTCCAGCGAGATACCCCGACCCGTGTGGTTCCTTTGTTCGTCGTTTGGGTTCATTCCGTGAACCGTGCGCCGTCGCGAGTTTTCCCCGCCGACGGTTAACGTTCCGTTTTCCCGATTCGCGACCCATCGAGGCAAGTTAATCTTGCTACATGCTATATACTTTTATAATCTTCATTTTATAATATTATACATTTGAAAATCTTATAGTTTACATATGAAATGTCGTTGAAAAATCGGATATGACAAATCTGAAATTTACTGTACACCTTATCTTATAAAATTCATTATAAATCATAGAAAAATCATTAGGATATGTTCTTTAGTTCTTTACGAAGCTAATTCAGAATACTATAACTCTATGAAATATTTACTTGCAAAATAAATTGTTTAATTAACGTAAAATGCAAATGAACACGTCTCTAAACTGCTGTCCAGGGAAATTCCAGCAGCAAACTTTCAACTTTGAATATTCATAACTTTTTGTAGGGATAACTTGAGATGCTTATACTTATAAAACTGAAAACCTTATTGAATTATCTTTGTTTTGGTATATGATACGTCCCTTTTGGAGAACGTTTGTTATTTTTAAGCTATTTTACAAATTAGGGTGACGCTGAATTTCTGAACGGAACCTTCTTGTGCATGGTTAATCAATACAGCTTTTATAGTTACTAATCGCTTTGAATATGCTATCCATATTAATATTATTATATAAATATTTATATCACATATTGCTTAGTTGTACATCCCACACTACCATTTTATAGTTTTATAACTCTTCGGATACCCGTTTGCATCCATCGCATTTAAGATAAATATAATTGCATCCATAGATCACATTACTACATAATAATGTGATATTAATACTCCATGTTTAATAAATTGCATCCTAATTAATATTGGAACTATAAATGTAACCCTAATCGATAACTGTGCATCCATATCCTTGAAATTATATCTATTGGCATATCATATTACATGTTCCAGTTATTGTTCTGATAGTACTCATGCTTGTTTATTTATACACATGTTTATGTTAGTTTGATTATGAGCACCCACATGACATCTTGTGCTTCCTGACATGACCTGTTACACTTCCTACTTGACATGACATGGTACCGTACACTCTTGACATGACATGACACCTTTATACATTACCTGGTTGACCTGATGTACCATGGCTTTACCTGTTACCTGATCTCATGCCTAATGCCGACAAACCTGACCATTCCCGCTGTCTATCCAGACAGACCTACTCTTACCGGATTTTGTGTTGGCATTAGTCCTTGACTACTGAATACCTGACCTGACATACATAGCTTGGGGGTATGGGGAAATCAAAGGTGAAACCGACTTGTAACTCAACAGTTCGATACTTGTTCTGATCAGTCTTACGGGCTTGGCCAGCTCCGGAGTGATGATGCTGACATCACTCATCTATCCTACTACCTTTTACTGCTTAGCGGCACGTCTCGGATTCAGCCCCGAGGATCATGACCATGGTCCCGGGCACGCACGGGATACTATTGAGTTACATCGACGATTCATCAATTGGTTTCAAAGACTATAGAGTAGAAAACCTGATAGGACAGTTTAGTCACCACTGCACATTACCCTGCTCGTTATTTTCTTATTACTGCTTATTCATGTTCATACTTGCATTGCTCATTACCATGTTTATACTATGTACTTGATGTCATGACGCGCTGACGTCTGGGTTTTGCATGGCCCAGATTCCGTACCTTTGTCGACGACCGAGCAGGAGTACTTCAGCCAGCAGGCTGAACAGTGAGTCCTTAGGGTTAGTTTATTTATTTCTTCTCATTTCCAGGTGTGAGCCCGCATTATGGGACGTACTGTTTATTCATTGTATTGGATCATTAGCTTCCGCACTTATTGTTTATTGATTCTTGTTATTATGGATTTGGACATGTATTAGTTTAGTTTATTTTTTTTACTGTTCTTGATATCTCTACAACCGTAATGTGACTGTGGACGGATGCGTCCTACCCACAGGTAGCATGGTTGGCTATGTCACGTGCCCAATTTTGCGTACTTTGGGAAGCGGGGCGTGACAGGATATTCGTCACTTAACGATCAATGCTATAAACCAAGTAGGTGTCTAGAAAGGTGTCAGCGGGGCTACGCCCCCAGAGAAAAGAGGTTACTTAATTAAGGAATTTCGTGAAAGCGTTGGAAAACCTCCCTCGAAGTATCGACACTGGCCTGGCTGAACGGTTAAGCAAGTATTGTACGGTGAGAATAGTCCTGGCTAATTCTTCTTTTATGGTTTGGGGAAGGATTCGAGAAACAGTGGGAGCCATCCATTTTATATAAACTAAAAACCACTCTAAACTTGCAAGAGCATCATGCTAAAGTGTTTTCTTCTCTCTCTCCTAATTGCAGTGACCCTGAAAATGACTGGACTTAAGTTACTTTTAGAGAAAAATATACTGACAGGGCCAAACTATAAAAATTGGCTGCTGAATGTCAAAATGGCTTTGACCTATGACAAATTGGGGTACGTCCTCACCGCTAAGGCACCTGCTGTCCCTGGTCCCAAATCCAGTAATGCGGATAAGGAAATCCGCAAAACCTGGGATTTCGATTGCGCGAAGGCCAAGTGCATCGTGCTTGCCTCGATGAACAATGAACATCAGAGGAGGCACGAGGATATTGAACTAGATGCCATATTTCTCCATACAAAGGAACTTTATGGAGAGCAATCTCGTATAGCAAGATACGAGACCTCAAAGAACTTGTTTCAAGCGAGGTTGGCCGTCGGATCATCGGTAGAAGAACATGTCCTAAAGATGATAGGCTATATAGAAGAGCTCGCAGACCTTGGGACGACTTTGGATAATGAGCTCTATACAGACCTTATTCTCCAGTCCCTTCCTTCCACCTACGCCCAGTTTATTCTGAATTTCAACATTCAAAGAAAAGAAGTTGAACTTCCAGAACTCCTTAACATGTTGAGGAGTGCAGAGGGCACCTTGCAGAAGGTAAGGGAAACACCCGCTATGTTTGTTAGCGGTGATTCTTCTTCCGGGTCCAAGGCTAGGGCCAAAGGAAGGAAGAAGAAGGCCGCCACCAAACCTAGAGGAGGTGTTAGTAAGGTGGGAAGGAAGGGAAAGAAAAAGATTGCGGTGCCGGTAGTGGCCCAGGATGAGTGCTTCCATTGTCACAGGAAAGGGCACTGGAAGAAGGATTGCAAGGCGTGGAACGCCAAGAACCAAGGACCGAAGCAAGCTGTGGCTTCGACTTCAGGTGTATTTGTTATTGAGAATTGTTTGCCAATCAACTCTACTTCCTGGGTATTGGATACCGGATCAGGATCTCATATATGCAATTCATTGCAGGCAATGAGAAACCGTAGAGTACTGAAGGAAGGTGATATGACCCTAAAGGTTGCTAACGGAGCTAGTGTGGGAGCTGTGTCCGTCAGGGATTATCACCTGGGATTGACGAGTGGACATATTTTGGTTTTACATAACTGTTTTTGTGTACCTAGTTTAACGTGTAATATCATATCAGTTTCCTTGTTATCAAATAAAGGTTATGATTTCACGTTTGTAAGCGATGTTGTTAATATCCACCTTAATCATAGTTTGATTGGGTCCGGTACACTGAATAACGGTATATATTTCTTAAACCAACTCCAGATTTTCAATGTCCAAAACACACTAAAAAGAAAGTCTCCAGATTTAAATAAAGCTTTCTTATGGCATTGTAGACTAGGTCACATCAATGAGACAAGGTTAACTAAGTTACATAGAGAAGGATATTTGGACTCGTTCGAATATCAAACTTATGCCACTTGTGAATCATGTCTCAAAGGAAAGATGACAAAGACTCCATTCACTGGACATGGAGTAAGAGCGAGCGAGCTCTTAGGACTCGTACACAGCGATGTATGCGGTCCAATGTCTACACATGCAAGAGGTGGTTTTTCCTATTTCATTACTTTTACGGATGATTATTCAAGGTACGGATTCATTTATCTGATGAAACATAAATCCGAGGCTTTTGAAAAATTCCAGGAGTATAAGAATGAAGTAGAAAACCAAACCGGCAAAAGTATCAAGACACTAAGATCTGATCGAGGTGGTGAATACTTAAGTGTCGAGTTCCTAGGTTGCCTAAAAGAGAAAGGAATTCTCTCTCAGCTTACTCCTCCATACACTCCACAACATAATGGTGTATCGAAGAGACGGAATCGAACCCTATTGGATATGGTACGATCCATGATGAGTAATGCTGAGTTACCGCGATCTTTCTGGGGTTATGCGCTAGAATCAGCGACATATCTTTTGAACATGGTTCCTACCAAGACTGTGCCTACCACGCCATATCAGATGTGGAGTGGGAAGAAACCCTATCTTCAGTATGTAAAGATATGGGGGTGTCCAGCTTTTGTTAAAAAGCAGCATGTGGACAAGCTCGAGGCACGATCAGTAAAATGTTAGTTTGTGGGATATCCAAAGAATTCCAAGGGGTATCTATTCTATTACGCAGAGGAACAAAAGGTTTTTGTTTCTCGTAATGCCCATTTTCTAGAATATCAGTTTTTAGAAAAGGAAATAAGTGGGAGCGAAATAGAACTGGATGAAATTCCAGAACCACAAACTACTACTGAAAGTTTGGTAGAGCCAGTAGTTCAAGAAGAATAGGACATTCCCGCACCTCTCCGCAGAAGTAGTAGGCTGTCTCATCCGCCTGAGAGATACTACGGTTTTCTCATAGATGGGGATAGAGAGGATTGCATCATTGATGATGATGAACCTACTAGTTTCCAGCAGGCCATCCAGAGCGGCGACTTAGTACGATGGATAGATGCAATGCGGACCGAAATGGAGTCCATGTACACCAAAAAAGTATAGACTTTGGACTTTACACCAAATAGGGTAAAACCCATAGGATGCAAATGGATCTTCAAGAAAAAGATTGGTGTAGATGGACAGGTGGAAACCTATAAGGCTATACTTGTTGCAAAGGGTTTTCGTCAAAGACCTGGTTTGGACTATGATGAAACTTTTTCTCCAGTGGCTATGCTCAAATCCATTCGGGTCCTTCTTGCTATTGCTGCCTTCCATGATTATGAAATCTGGCAGATGGACGTAAAGACGGCTTTTCTGAATGGTAATTTAGAAGAGTGCGTCTATATGGATCAGCCAGAGGGTTTCAATCAGAGTGGGATCAGCGGGAAAGTATGCAAGTTGCTTAAGTCCATTTATGGACTGAAGCAAGCATCGCGGAGTTGGAACATCTGTTTTGATGAAACAGTCAAAGAATATGACTTTATCAAAAATCCAGATGAACCATGTATATATAGTAAAGTTGTAGTCAGAAGTGTCGTATTCCTCGTCTTGTACGTGGATGACATTCTATTGATAGGAAATGACATTCCTATGCTACAATCTGTCAAAGGATTCTTGTCACACAGGTTCTCCATGAAAGACCTGGGTGATGCCTCTTGCATTCTGGGGATCCGGATCTATCGTGATAGATCCAAGAGGATGTTGGGACTTTCGCAGTCCAGGTATATCAACACTATACTGAAAAGATTCAGTATGGAAGATTCTAAGCGCGGTAATCTACCGGCTTGTCACGGAATCACCCTATCTAAAAAGATGTCTCCCAAGACTGATTTGGATAGGGATCGCATGTCGATTATACCCTACGCTTCTGCGGTAGGCTTTATAATGTATGCGATGTTGTGCACCAGACCAGATGTAGCTTACGCACTCAGCGTGGTAAGCCGGTATCAGTCAGACCCAGAGGAGAATCACTGGATAGCAGTAAAGAACATTCTCAAGTACCTAAGAAGGACTAAGGATATGTTCTTGGTTTACGGCGGAAAAGACCTCAAGTTAGAGGCCTTTGCTGATTCCGGCTTCCAAAGTGATAAGGACGATTCCAAGTCCATGTCGGGTTATGTCTTTACCCTCAATGGAGGGGCGATGTGCTGGAAGAGTTTCAAGCAGGACACCGTTGCTGACTCGACAATGGAAGCGGAGTATATTGCTGCTTGCGATGACGCAAAAGAAGCGGTCTGGATGAAGAAGTTTCTAACAGAACTTTAGGTGGTTCCTACCATAGTTGATCCGATACCTCTGTATTGCGACAACAACGGAGCTATAGCTTTAGCGAAGGAACCAAGGTCCCATCAGAAGTCCAGACACATCTTAAGGCGGTATCACCTGATCAAGGAGATCATTGATCGTCGGGAGATCGAGGTTCGGAGAGTTGCTACTGAAGAGAACATTGCTGATCCATTCACGAAGGCCCTACCTCAGATTCAGTTCGAGAGGCTACTCGAGATCATCGGTCTTCGATACACCAGTACATGGCCCTAGTGCAAGTGGGAGATTGTTAGTGTATATGCCCTAGGGGCCATTATTGTATCATACTAGTTTGTATATTACTTAATGGAAGCTTGGGATATTCACATGTATATAACAGTCTTGCTAAACATGGTAGTATACTACTTGGTTTTTCTATCTTGATATGTGAGTATACGTATTGATAGAGCTCTTAGGATCTTGCTTGACTACCAGAGTTGTGATGGCAGTCACACTAGTGGGGGCTGGGTAGTCTACAAGCACATCCTTTTTCAGGTCCCTAGTCGTTGGATTATCGAGACAGGGCATCGATACTCCGGAGTAGACTAGTGTGTACGCTTCTCATCCCAGTTGGGCAGATGGTCTGTCCCACAGCCGTCAGTACGTCGTACTGGAGATAGTATACAGGTGCTCGTTGGGTTACGGGTACACCGGACAGAACTCGCAGGGAACTGTTGGTTGGGTTTTATACCAGTCGTCAGTTAACAGTTCCCAGGTGACATGAGTACAGCATAGTCCGCAGACTTGACACTGCTACTTCGCTTCGAGTGTGTCCCACTGTTCTTAGATTGCTACCCTACCACGGCTCAAAGGAGTCGTGCAAACAGGTAGCAGTTGGGTGCAGTCCCGAGCACTTGGAGGCAGTGGCGGTTAGACAAGATTCGTCTCTCCCGGTATTGGGAGTTGATATCGCGCTGTGTCAGAGAGCCATTACGCAAAGTCCCTGGCCAGGGCAAGTAAGATTTACTGGTAGGTTCCAGTAGTTTCTCAGGGTGTAATGGGCTACGCTCCGACATGACTTATACCGCTATCAGGGGACTGACGCTTGCCGCCCCCTAGGCCCGATATGTGATAGTCTTAGACGAACAGACCGGACTGTACGGAGATTGTCACATCAGGCTTAGTAGGAGTTCGGATGGGTTTCCTCATCGGCCTTCTTATCGACATCTACTTGGGGACCGTTACGTACAGCTAGTGCCGCTTGCGGTCTGTGGTTAAACCCACTGCCAGCGTAGTAGTCGAGTCATTAGAGTCCCACACAGAGAGTTTCTCTGCTCTAGGCGAAACGATATAGAGGTCGTATGGTTTTACGACAAGGGTTCGGACGCATACGTGTGTTTTCGCACGTACGACTTTCGGACGGTTTTTACTAGCCGGCTTTGGTTTAAGCCAGATTCTAGTATCGGGATATTGGATTTGTACAGTCTAAAGTTTTTCCGCGTTTTCACGGATAGGAGGGGCGTTCTCGTAATTTCGCGAGAAGCTTCTAGAAGGTTGGTGACTTGGGGGTTTAGGTGGCATATGCATTAAATGAGATTAGTGACTCATTTGAGTGATTCATCCTTATCATTAATGCATCATAAATGCTTAATGACTCATGGAGATGAATCACCCATTTGTATTTATGAAGCATGGTTGTTAAATCCTATTTTCTATTTATTTGATAAACATTAATGTTTCATATATATCATGATAGATCACAATCTCATTCTCATTCACATGCTCACCTTCTCTCTCCTCAAGCTCTCTCTCTTCAAACCTTAATCCTTCCCTCTCATGTGTTGAGATCAAGAACTAGAATAGACTAATCACTCCATAATCCAACTCTATATCACCTAGGTTACTTAGATTAGCACTTTAAGAAACCTAGTTACCTCTAGTTTGAGGTGAAGCTTGAAGTATAGCTCTCGGGAGGATCGTCTACTACTTGGAGAAGGCCGAGGAGGAGGTGGAGAACGAAAAGACGAAGGACACGGTTCATTAGGTATAATCACTTCACATAGTAGTTGTTAACTTCTATGTTTCTTGTTAGTTATAGTTTAGCAAAGATTCTTCGGTTAGTCGATGTTTAAGCAAAGAACAAGATCGTTTTTCATTTTTCCGCCTCCCCGCAAGTCGTGGGGTGTTGTACATCGACTTACATAGCCAATATAAAACGAATGGCTCTTTTGTTCCAAGACATGGCCGGGATGATGTTACAGCCGGAACCACCAGCTGAAGACCCCCCGATTATCATTGAAGACGACAGAGGGGAGACATCGAACCCTCCTCCGGCTCTTTCAGCAGCTAAGGAGGAGACCATCTCCAAGGTCGCTCTGGATGATTACATTGCTCAGCAAATACGAGCTCACCAGGCGAATTAAGCGGCTGGACAGATCGTTAGGACTGGACAACCCTATCCAGGCTGGTATGACCAAATAAGGTACCCACCGGGATATATGATCCCCAAATTCTACGTATATAAGGGCACGGGAAATCCGCATCTACATGTCGCTCAATTTAGAGCCTTATGTGGCAACACCGGAGGTGACGATAAACTGCTACTTCGCCAGTTCGTCGGCAGCTTGTCGGAGACAGCGTTTGAATGGTACTCTGAACTCCCGAACGACTCCGTTAAAACTTTTGCAGAGATGGAGCTGCTATTCACCCAATATTTTGCGAGCGCTAGCGAACGTACCCAATCACAGCGCTGATCAATGCCAGGGTGAAACCGGGAGAGACTTGGGTCTAGTACACAATACGGTGGCGGAATCTATGGTCGAAGTGCGAACAGCATATAGAAGAAGCTCCTGCAGTAGGCATGTTTGCGGGAACCCTTGATCCGCAGGCGACCATATCCTAATTCATGATGTTCTTCAAGCCGACCACCTTCCAGGCCTTGATCGATAAGCTGGCCCAAATGGACCAGATGGGCCATAGACCATCCTCCTCAAAGACGGATCCTCGTAATGAGAAGGGGAAAGGGAAAGCAACCTTTGTCGCCAACACTCAACAACAACCGAGTGTCCTGAGACCGGTTGTTCGCCAAAGCAACAAGCGGCAATCTCTTAATGAGAAGTTGAGACGTCCTTACTCGTTTCCCCGGGATAAAACAAGGAAACTGTTTGAACTGGCAGTGCGTAATGGGCTCATTACTCTACCGGAGTCGAGGCACCCACCTCAACCAAACGACGTCAATGATCCCAATTACTGCCCCTACCACCGAGTATTGGGCCATTCGATCGAAAACTGCTACGTCTTCAAAAATTGGGTTGAAGACCAATACTAACAGGGCAAGTTCGCGCTATCTGAAAACTGGATGGTGAACTCGCCACAACCTCACGCCCCTAAAAAGGTAGACATGCCGGGGGCATCGTGCTCATTCATAAGGGAAGCCCCATGGGAATTTGTTCTTTCGGCAAAAATGAAAAGAATGCTGAAGGATCTCCAAACATGCCCGACAATCAGGTGGAAAAATCCACTGGAACCCGAGATCGTCGAGGGAATGCTGAAACCGCGCCCAACTACAAAAATTGGTGGTGATAGTCAAAGCGCTCGCACCCAACCGTCAAAGTCTTCGAAGAAGAAGAAGAAGACCAAAAAGCCCGTGAAGCTTGATGACAAGCGCACGGACCTGCAAAAACAGATTGACGCGCTGGAAGAATATAACCAGAAGGCGCGGACCTCAATCACACTCCAAGAATTTCTCAGCCACGTTCTTGAGGACGGAGATGACGACAATGGAGAAGACTCGTGGGATGAACCTGAGGATTATATGGTAAGCTGTCATGTGATCTCTCATTCGTTGATAAACTGTGAAGAAGCTCCTAACGCAATGAAATTAGGGGCAGATCCTGAGCCGGAACTTCTAGGACCATCGGACGAAATGATTGATGCATTCCTGAATGAAGCTCTTCTGAAAAGCAAAGCTGATCGGGAGCGCGGGATGACCATATTTGAAAAAGCCAAACGCCGACGACTGGACGAAAATGTTAAAACACCCAAACCAGACCGAGGCATGCCCGCGACAGATAAAAGCAGGTTCAAGACACGGAAAATGTTCGCCAAAGCCATATCGATGGGAATGAAGTTGCCCTCTTTCAGATGAAATTCTCCTGGCGGTATACATCTTGATGAAGCGGACATACATCCTAACTTCTACTTATACCATCGGAGGATTGCACACCCTATCGAGGAGTGCATAACCTTTAAAAACTGGTGACAGGGATATGTTGCCCACCGACAACACGTTCAACGAGTGAAGCGCAAGGCTCGTTGGGAACAGAAAAGCACGACAGATGAGCGCAAAAGAGCCGCTGGTAACTGTCGCATAGTCGACACCAAGGGATCGCAAGTTATCACCTTTGGAAGCGACTCTGACGAAGAAATCGCCCTCAGCCCTCTCTTCAAAGAATCCACCTCCGACACAAAAGATGCGAAGATTTGCGAGAAAATCTAGCTGCGTAATCGTACGTTGCCCGAAAAATCTCGGACCTAATGACCGAAACGTCTTTAAACTACTACAAACCCGCGGCATCCCCAGGTTGACGTGGTTAAAAAAAAGGGTACGTCCACAAGCAAGATGGGCACGAATGAAAACCCGAAAGGGCTCCGTGAGTAAAAACAGCAGGACTACCGGTGAGTTTTGTGAAAACCCGAAATGGCGCAATCTCGTTAAAAGACACTTGCAAGGTACTCTCGACCCTGTAAGGAGAAACCACCCGCGTGAGATCCTTATGACTCATAAGGGAGCAACACATTTAGGAATTCTCACGATTCCTAAGGAGAACTTACACTTACGAGATCCTCACGCCTCGTAAGGAGAATTCCCTTTTGAGACCCTCACGGCTCATAGCACTCAAATGCCTTAAGTTACAGGGATCTGAACCTGTTCTTAAGCCATCACAATCTCCAATTTTGCCCTACAAGCGATTCAATATTGACCCTTGTATACAATCCACGGGTGCGAATAAACATTTCCCTAAGAAAGTCCCACCAGCGACTTGGGATATGTCTACACGGTGAACAGCCCTTGTAAGTCCTCTCGACTTATAAGGAGAAAACACTCTTGTAAGATCCTTACGACTTATAAGAGAACATACACTTGGGAATCCTCACGATTCTTAAGGAGAAAACGCACTTACGAGATCCTCACGACTCGTAGGGAGAAATACCTTTATGAGACCCTTACGGCTCGTAAAGTCAAAAGCCTTAGTTGACAGGATCCTAACCCTGTTCGCTAAGCCACCTTTGTTCGACATCGACAGAGGTAAATGATGGTTCGCTCCTGGCAGTATCCTAGTTGTAGCGATACTGATGCCTCAATCAGTGTCAAATCACAAACTCGCAGCGGAAAGCCAGCGAGCCACAAATGCATATGAAATAGCCGAAATGATGGGGCAACTTGCAACAAAATTAGCAAGTAAAAATATATGCATGAAAAATAGCCGAATTGATTGGGCAACGCGCAATAAAAAGCAGCGAGTAAAAATAAAACAAATAGCCGAAATGATTGCGCACCGCGAAAAATAGCCGAAATGATTAGGCAATCGCGACTTTCGCGATATAAAAGCTGAAATGATAGAGCATCGCAGAAAGAAAACAAAAAAAAATATATAAAATGAAGCTTTTTGCCTTACAGGTGAGATCATATTGATCCCTATATACAATCTAGGGGCGCAAACAAACAGGGAACCATATCATCCCGCCAGGCTCCATCAGAAAAAGAGCCAAGTCTCGACGGCCGCATCTACAGCTTGAAGACCCACAACAGCGTTCCTCCTCATTCCAGCAGGACTCAGACGCAACATCACTAAACGGAGCCACGACGTAGTCCCTAGTTCCAAATCTAGACGGTTCACAGACAACCTGGAGACCACCTCAGTATTCGTCTCGTTACAGCAGACGCAATGTCAACAACGGCGTTCCTTCGCAGTCCAGCAGGATGCAGATGCAACATCAACGAAAGACCTCACGGTCGAAACAAAGCGGAGTGATGGCAAAATCCCAGCTCCACCGCGACATTCATCTCGATACAGCAGACGCAAAACCAACAAATGAAGCAAAGGCAATATTCCTAAGTTCAAAGTCTTGACGGCAATTCATATAAAACTTGAAAGACCATTGGAGATCATCCCACACCAGCGCGGAGTGGTCACCACCTCGAGTTCATCTCGTACAGCAGACAAGATGTCACCACAGCGTTCTTCCTCCAACAGGATTCGGACACGCCAAAGCAAATGAAGCAAAGGCAAAATTCCTAGCTTTAGGGTCTTGACGGCAACTCATATAAAACCTGAAAGACTATCAGAGATCATCCCACACTAGCGCGGAGTGGTCACCACCTCGACGTTTGTCTCGATACAGCAGACGAGATGTCACTACAGTGTCTCAACACATGAGAGTTATAGAAAAATCAAGAGAGGAAGAAGAAGGAGGAACCATGGGAGCTCTCTCTTTTGATGAGAGAGAACGAGCAAGAGATAATGATGCATAAGAAGAAATAATTACTAATCTCTTATCATGATAAAGTGTGATGGATACTTTTGATTTGACCATTATCATCTTAAAATTAAATCCAAAAGAATATGAAGGATCTAGTGCTCTCATGAAATATCCAAGTCAACAATGGTCAACTAGGTCAAATGGTCAACATGGTCAAATGGTCAAAGCAATTAGCCATAACACAATTATCATTAAAAATATTAGTAAATAATTTCTTCACCTCATTATGGTTTTGACCGAATCAATGATCAGAACCCTAATGAGGCACCTCCTTCTTCGCTCCTCACAACTGTACATACACGCCCGCATCCGCATTCCGTAGAATGCGAATGCACAGAAGACAAAACCAATCCATCTATACAATACTAGGATCCGGCTTAAACCAAACCCCACTAGTATCGTCTGCCTGAACATCATACGCGCACAAGTGCACGTAAGTGATCGTAGCCTTACCGTAAAACCATACGGCCTCTACACCTTTTGCCCAGTGCAGGGAAACTCTCTGTGTGGGACTCTAAAAACTCGACACTGCGCTGGCAGTGGGTTTAACCACAGACCGCAAGCGGCACTAGCTGTACGTAACGGTCCCCAGGTAGATGTCAATAAGAAGGCTGATGAGGTAAACCCATCCAAACTCCAACTGAGCCTGAATGTGACAATCTCTGTCAGTCCGGTCTGTTCGTCTAAGAGTATCGCATGTCGGGCCTAGGGGGCGGTAAACGTCAGACCCCTAATAGCAGTACAAGTTGTGCCGGAGTGTAGCCCAGAACACCCTGAGAAACTACTGGAAACACTACCAGTAATTCTCGCTTGCCCTGGCCAGGGACTTTGTGTAATGGCTCTCCTAGACACAGCGCGATATCAACCCCCAATACTGGGAGAGACGAATCCTATCTAACCGTCACTGCCTCCAAATGCTTCGGGACTGCATCCAACTACTACCTGTTTGCACCACTCATTTGAGCCGTGGTAGGGTAGTAATCTAAGAACAGTGGGAACACACTCGAGGCGAAGTGACAGTGTCAAGTCAACGGACTAAGCTATACTCATGTCACCTGGGAACTGATAATTGAAGATAGGTATAATACCAACCAACAGTTCCCAGCGAGTCCTGTCCAGTGTACTCGTAACCTAACGAGCACCCGCATACTATCTCCAGTACGACGTACTAATGGCTGTGGGACAGACCATCTCCCCTGCTGGGATGAGAAGCGCATATGCTAGTCTACTCCGGAATATCGATGCCCCGTCTTGATAATCCTACGACTAGGGACCTGTATAAGGATGTGCTTGTAGATTACCCAGCCCCCACTACTGTGACTGCCATCACAACGCCGGTAATCAAGCAAAAATCCTAAGGGCTCCACTAATATGTATAGGCGATATGCTAAAAGAAACACATGCACATATTAAAGTAGAAACAAACCAAGTAGCATACTACCATTTTGAGCAAGATTGTCTATACAACTGTGAATATCCCAAGCTTCCATTAAGTAATATACAAACTAGTATGATACAGTAATGGCCTCTAGGGCATATACACTAACATTGACGGCAACTCATATAAAACCTGAAAGACTATCGGAGATCATCCCACACCAGCGCAGAGTGATCACCACTATGACATTCGTCTTGATACAGCAGACGCAATGCAAGCAAACGAAGCGAAAGCTAAATTCCTAGCTTCAGGGTCTTGACGGCAACTCATATAAAACCTGAAAGACTATCGAAGATCATCCCACACCAGCGCGGAGTGGTCACCACCTCGACGTTCGTCTCGATACAGCAGACGAGATGTCGCTACAGTGTCCTTCCTCCAACAGGATTCAAACACGCCAAAGCAAACGAAGTGAAGGCCAAATTCCTAGCTTCAGGGTCTTGACGACAACTCATATAAAACCTGAAAGACTATCGGAAATCATCCCACACTAGCGCGGAGTGGTCACCACCCCGACGTTCGTCTCGATACAGCAGACGAGATGTCACTACAGCGTCCTTCCTCCAACAGGATTCGGACACGCCAAAGCAAACGAAGTGAAGGCCAAATTCCTAGCTTCAGGGTCTTGACGGCAACTCATATAAAATCTGAAAGACTATCGGAGATCATACCACACCAGCGCGGAGTGGTTATGACTCATCGGGGCTCCCCAAAATGAGCCTAACCTCAAGTAAAAAGTGGCATGGCAAAATTCCTAACGCTTGCTCTTCCTACGGTCAAACTGCCTAGGAAGATTGCTTGAAGACGTCTCGTCCAGCCCCCGAAGGGATCAGAGACACGACAGTCGCAAGGCTACTCGAACAGCAAGATTGCCTATCGAGAGATACATTAGCCAATGCGACGGTACGACAGGCAAAACCCTAGCACCACAAACCCTAACGGACCTCTGTCATAAAGAGCAGAGCTTAACTGTGATGTTAGGACATCCTTGTGAGAACTTCTCGATTCGTCTCGACTCGTAGGGAAAAGCCTTAGGCAGTGGGGATTAAAAAACCTGTTTCCTAAGCACTGGGGCCCTGCAAGTCGGTCCAAAATGGACTCTTGCATACTATTCACGGACTACACTCTCCAAAGTCGAATCTCGACAAGGAGGGAAACAACCACTTACGAATCCTCTCAACTTGTAAGAGGGGAAATTCTCTTATGAGATCCTTACGATTCCCAAGAGAAAAACACACTCAGGAATCCTCACGATTCCTAAGGAGAAAATACACCAACGAGATTCTCTCGACTCGTAGGGAGAAAAGTCTTTATGAGACCCTCACGGCTCATGAAGTTGAAAAGCCTTAGGCAGCAGATCTGAACCTGCTTCCTAAGCCATCGCTACCTCTCGAAGAATTCAAAACGGAATGCTCTCTCTATCATCTACAGGCTACGCTTACTAAAGTGACATGCCGATAACAAAGAAAAGAAGAAAGCAAGAAATGACACAAGATAGTACTAAAGAAATGTATCTTTTATTCATAAATTCAATTGAGTACAATTTACATCATATGAAAGGATAGAAAAAGGGGGGATACATTTTATTCAAAAATTACAAGTGGTGCAAAAACAATTATTGGGAGAGAAGCGTTTTCAGTAGGCCAATCAGTTGCTCGCGCACTCCCCTCAGCCCCTCTTCACGGTCAGCTGCCGCGGCTAACTCCGCTTCCACTTGATCCTGTTGCTGCAAGTAGGATGAAAGTTGCTCATCAATGACCTGCTGATCCGCCCTACGACTTTGCGCATCCCGTTCAATGAGGTCGAGCTTCTGCCACAGTGTTAGCCCGTCAGAAATACATCGTAGAAGGCTTTCGAAGGTAGCTTTCAGCTGTGCAGCGTTTGCATCAACTTGAGCATGCAATCGAGCAGACTCGCTTAAAGTCTCCTCGCGCTCCTTACGCCTCAAAGCCGCTTCTTGTTCAAGATGGCGGAAGTAAGGGGTGCTCTGCTCGACCCATGCAGCCCGCTGGGATTCACAGCCAGGACCTCAGGAGCAGGACGTCCGACCTCGAGCTCATGCAGACAAGCTTCAATTTTTCTGCAATGATTAACCCAAGACTCAACGACGCCCTCGCTATGAAAGTGCACGAGCGTCGCCAACATGGGATTAACCTCAGCAGCAAAATCTGCAGCAAGGGCAGGAGTCTCCGCGTCAAGCTCCTCGAGGTGATCACTTAACATACGCAGACTATTCACAGTGCCTTTTGAAGATGAACGCCTGGAAAAGGGTCCTGCTGGCATTATGATTCGAGATTCGAGCGAAGTTGAAGTCGGTATCACCGCTGCAAAACAAATCACAGTCAAGTGACGGTTAAGGAAATAAAGGAGGTTCATGAATAACGGAGTTTACTATATCGGCTGCAGCAGGTGGCAAGACCGGGAGTACCGGTGGTGCAACTGTTCTTTCGTCTCCTCCTTTGATCTGTAGGGCTGCAATCAAAACAAAGAAGAATTAGAAACGATTTGACTGCCCGTAAAAGAAAAGAAAAGATGTTAGCTAAAGGCTGTACTCACCAGCTCCGCTAGAAGAGGCAATCTCTGACTGGAAGGAGAAATGTGGGTGCAGCACCTGATACAGGTGATAAAAAAGGACTCCTGCAAGGTTGTAATAATGCAATGTCAGTACATAAAGTATACTGCCTACAATGAAACCGATGGGTCACAAGTCCGTACCTTGCAGCATTTGAGAAGATACGAGAGAAGGCAAAGGGGCGGCCACCGTCAAAGTAGCAACTGGCGATACTTCCTCGGGTGGCACAATCTCAACGCTCGCCACGCTTGCATTAGAAGCGAAAGAAATACTGTCAGGAGAGATTGAAAGGGATTGCAGAATAAAGGAGAAAGCAATAACCCAAAAATCTACCTGGTGAGTCACCAGTTGAAACCGCGAAGGGCGTCACTGGGTGCAGCGGCTGCTTCACCCTCTCCCATCGGAATGGTCTCGCCGCCCGTAGCTTCATCCCCCGACTCCACGAGAATCGTCGTGACACTCGCAGCGCCCGGCAGCGGCAAGGAGCTGCAAGGGGAAAGAGTGGCGATTGGGGCAGTGCCAGACTCTTGAGAAAGAGTGGCTACCTCAGGCTCGACGATTGCAGCCATCTCGCCTACCGCTACCTCAGGCTTGGCGATTGCAGCCATCTCACCTACCGCTACCTCATCAAGACTCGGCCTTGCAGGATAGGATATATGAGAATCTGAAAATTAAAACTATGACAAAAAGAACTCAATGTCACGTTACCTTGGGTCAGTTTTTCGACTGCTTCCCGAGCCGCACGTGCTGCCTGTTTGTGGGCGGTAGAAAAGGCAGCCGAAGCATCCTCTGAAGGAGGAGGGGCAGGGGTAGCAGCGCTTGAACCTGCACCAGCAGCCAAGGCGGCGGTACGCTCTCTTGCCGTGTTCATTCTACGCTTCCTTTCTGCCCGGGCCGTGAGGGCAGATCTTCTAAAGACCTCCGTCAACGGGAAATCATCGTCCGCGCCAATAGTTACCTCTGGAGCCGTTATGGCATCCGTCATCGGTCGTTTGAATAAAGCCTCTTTTGGCAGTGCTGAGGAGGTCGAGACTTCGATGGCTGGCCCTGGAAGCATCTCCGCATCACCCTGTGGGATTGACATTGTAGTCCCTGCGATAAGATAAGAAGGGGTCAGATTGTCCATAAGAAAGGCGAATGAAGGCGCAATGAGCCGAAATATACCAACGCCCAGCGAAGCGCGAATCCTTTCCTCCTCCTCGAAAGTCTTGAAGGACGCCGCGAGAGCCTCTTCAGTGGAAATGCCTGTTGGAGAAAGAGTGTCAGTCAAAGCATCATAACAAAAACGTAGTAGCAAAAAGGTACGATTGAAGCTTACTTATTGCGCGAGGGCGGCTAGTTCCGTTTTGTGGCTTGCTGATCGCTCAGAAGCGACAATGGCAGCCGCCAAATCAGTATCGTCCGGTGCTATCAATAGACCCTCGTTGGTCCCATATTCGCTCAGGCCCTCGCTATAAGGAGCTTGAGGCTTCTGGCCGAGTACAACGTCTACAGGGAGGATCGACTTCTTCTTCCTCTTCTGCGAGCGAGTGCCCATCGCCGCAAGCACAAGTTTACGCTTGGTGGGCACCTTGGGATGACGAGTCCCGATATCTGAACCCACACCAGACTCGGGGGAAGCTACAGTCACTGTTTCTACGGGAGCACGGGGTATCGGTAGCTCGGGCCTGTCACGCGGAACTTCGATCACGACAGCTTCTCTTAAGGAAGGACAGACAATGGTCCGTCGCTTCAGAGGGACGTTTCGATCACCGGCATGGGGTGCACCCTTGCGATCGAGCAGCAGTCGCTTCTCCTCCCTGATGACGGCGCCCATTGAATGCTGATACCAGGCTATGTATACATTAAGGGCCTTCGGGACACAGCTCAGTTCGCTGATAAAGAAGTTGGGCCCTGTGTTCACGCGCATAAAATGATGCAGCGCATTTCGCATTCCCTCTTCGGTGCCAGCAGGTTCTAACAAGAAAGCCTCAAGCGGGACTCCCTGATTATAGCTCAGCTGCTGGGCGAAACGATGCGGATTGTATCTCATGAATAACGCCGCATCATTTTGCCTAAACGCTAGAAAGCCCGGTCTGATGGAATATAAATGAAGGATTTCCTGAGCTTTCAAAACAGAGACTCCATCTTTAAAAATGTCCCGCAATGGCTGCACCATTGTTGCGGACTCTTTGCCGATAGTCAGAATCTTGTCAGTAAAAGTCATGCCATCTACAACCGTGCGAGGACGAAGGAGCAAACCCCTAGCTTCCCGTGGTGACCGATTTACAATAAATGCGTCGACTAATCGCATAATCCGGGGGAAGCTGCACCTGTCGTAGAAGGAAAGCCTTTTATGGATACCGAAAACGCCAAGTGCATGTAGTTCGAGCCATGACATGAAGTAATGCATCGAGAAGTTCACATGCTGCACTCTTGGTTCAGTAGTATTTGCCGCTTGGCTGAGGCCGTAATACAAATGAGCTAACCCGGCAACCCCGACAGCCACTTTCACCCTAATAA
The DNA here is from genome assembly GCA_030015575.1 of Agapanthus africanus. Taxonomy (NCBI): domain Eukaryota; kingdom Viridiplantae; phylum Streptophyta; class Magnoliopsida; order Asparagales; family Amaryllidaceae; genus Agapanthus; species Agapanthus africanus. The sequence goes on from CM057349.1 coordinate 446,918,954, forward strand.
CCATTCGGTGAGCTGGGTAGAAGACAGACGGCCTCATACGGCGAGGGTGCATCGGAAGCGCAAACCAGCTCAGCCATAACCCAAGAAACCCCAAAAGGAACGTTTCTTCATCAATCCCAGGGACTGCAACCTCCGCAAAAGAAACGATTGGAGTGTTGGGAAGGAAGAAACTCTTTTGATCTGCCTCCGCCGTTGGCAGGTTGTTTAAACCTAAACCGAAAGGATCGTCAAGTTTGGCGAATTAAGCAGCCTCCTTCGAGAGGACTTCCGGGTGGAGAAAACGAGCGATGAAATCCTCGAAATTAACCCCACGGCTTCCAGATTCGAGGAAAAGGCCCTCATAAATATTCAACACTTTGATCAAACTAGGGAATTGGTGTTGAATGGCGTTCTCCGGGGTAAGGCCTGTCATCACTGACTTAGCACCAAAAACGTATTCATCCATAGGAAGCAGTTCCTCATAATGCTCCCCCATAATCGGTAAGCCAGAAACTTCTGCAAATTCCTCTAAGGAGATTGATACTTCTCGGTCCAGCAAAAGGAAGGTGTGAGTAGGAATATTCTACTGCTCCAGAAAGGCCTTAACCCACCAAGCGGGAAGCGTAGAATACTGGAAGAGAGAAGCATAAATTGCGGGATACAACCCAAGTCTCAGCAACTGCGACTTCTTCACTGACAGAATATAGCGGGCCCATTGCAGATAGCCAGCTGGATGTCGAGGAATTATGCCAATCATATATGGTTGTCCCCACGGGCACGTCTCGCCTTGACAAATACGTCGCCCCAGGGTATCCAAAGCCATTGAAGGCTGAATAGGTATCGAAGCCATAGCAGGCTGAAGAAGACCTCCCGAAGTCCAATTGACTTCTTCCACGGTATAGTTCACCGGGGGTGGGTCGGCGTAATGGATCGCCATGATGGGCTCTGAGGGTACCGCAAACGAAAAGCTCTGCCGACCCTTAATAATTTGATTGTACCATGTCCCCCAGAGATGAAGATTCTTATGTTCCGGGTCATGATCTCTGATCAATGCTAAGACTTCCCGGTCCACAGGCGCTCCAGGGAATTCTCCCTCTGAACGAACGAATGGGAAAAAAACGGTTGAAAGACATGTCACCTGCGCGAAAAAGAGGACAAAAGTCAATTGTCAGTGCTATAATTTAAATTCTGACACTTGGTACTTTAAAATTCGTACCACACTGCAATGCAGTGGAGAGGGACCAAGGGGGGCCCACAAAATCTAGACGACAGCTCATCATTAATAAAACAGCCTCATCATTTGATGAGGTTGTCATTAAATGAGGAAATCCTCAAGAAATTCTCATTAAATGAGAAATCCCTCGGGCAGAGGAGTAAAACTCCCATTGAGAGCAGCCTCTTCACTAGACAGACATCTGTCAAAGTCTAATGATGAAGAAATAAAATTCCTCAAGAAAATCCTAAGAGCCTTGTTTTGAGAAGATGATGGAATAATCCATCAAAAATAAAATTTCAATTTGATCTTTAAGATCCATGAACAAACTCTTAAGAGTTCTTCTATATGATCTGAAAGGAGCAAAGCTCCATTAATGGATTAAGAAATCATAAGCAAGATCCTTTTAGATTTGTGATTCCAAGAGAGCAAAGCTCTATTAATAAAACCCTAAAAAGGATTTTCTTTAGATCAAAGATCTATGAAGAGCAAGGCTCTGTTAATCGGTGAAACCCTAAAAGATGTTTCAAAAAGATTTAATCTTTTACCTAAAAAAATCTGACAGAGTTCTGTCCTTAAGAAAATTCTCAAGAGGAAGAGCTGCGCTCTGAAGGAGAAAATAAATTTTCAAGAAGGATTGAAGATGAACAGAAGTCATCTCAAGGGCCAAGGGTCCTATTTATAGGCACTAAGCGTCGTTTCAATTCCTCGGTTGATCCAAGAGTGGAGATGCTGCCACCGCTGTACCCATGTGTGGGCCCCGTGAGCGCAACGGTGGGGGGCATTTGTTTCCCCAATTAGAGCAAAGCTCTATTCAGAATTCAAAATTTGAATTAAAGCTGCGCTTTTATAAAAGCGCTGCGCTACAACTAGCGCACCCCGTGCAAAGCGCATAGGCGCTAGCGCTTGATGCGCTGCGCTCTAAGTAGCGCACCACGTGCAAAGCACGTGTGCGCTAGCGCTAAGAGCGCTGCGCTCCAAGTAGCGCACCATGGGCAGAGCGCATAAGCGCTAGCGCTGGAACTAAATGTTCCTTACCCTTGGATCAAATATCTAACGGATATGATTAAATCATCAATTAACAAGAATAAAATTCTGTTGAATCTTTCCAAACTAGAAAAGAATGTGCCCTGAATTTGGAACACCGTTGGATCAATGACCAATGGTGATTAAAAATCACTAAAATACAGAACAAATTCTGTAAGGGGGAAAGATTTCCCAATCTTGTTAAAAAACAAGAAGATTATCTTCTGTAAACCAGAAGCCCTTGGATCAAAGATCTGACGGTAGGGAAATTCCCAAATCAATTAGAGAATAAATCTCTTTAACCGATTGAACAAATCAGCTTGCCCTATATAAAGGCCCCGAGACTTCAAGTCTCAGAGAGAGGAACCCCCCCATAAACTTGAGAAAATCTCAGGAAGAAGAAGAAGCTATCGGCAAAAGAAGACAATTCTTTTCAAGGTAAAAAAGAATAGAAAGACGAAATCATCTCAATATAAAAAGAAGTATTTACTTCTTTCACAGATCATAAATCTATAAGACAAATTGTCTTTAATAAAAGAGATTATGAACATCTCATTATAAAGGGGGGAGAATTATTCAATTCTTTTAGAATCACAGATCCATAAAGGCAAAGCCTTTCATCAAAAAGAGATAGAAATATCTCCTATAAACTAAGAACTTTGTTCTTAGAATCTTGAGACAAAGTCTCTTATCAAAGAAAAGATAATCTTCAGAGCGCAAAGTTAACCTAAGAAGAGTCTTAGCGCTCATAATTTAAGAAGAGCCTTAGCGCTCCTAATTTAAAAGTGACTTAGTGCTCTTCATCTAGCGCAAAGCGCTGCAGTGCCATAGCGCTTCAAACACAGCGCACTGCGCTCATTGGCTAGCGCTCAGCGCTAAGCGTGCCACGTGCTCCTCACGTGTGCGCTGCGTTACTAAAACCGCTTTGCGCTCATTATATGGCACCAACGCCAAACGCCTCAACGTTTCAACTATAGCGCATCAGCGCTCTACATCTAGCGCATCAGCGCTAAGCGCATCAGCGCTCTTCATTTAGCGCAAATCGCTAAGCGCATTAGCGCTTTATATCTGCCGCAAAGCGCTAAGCGCATTAGCGCTTTAACCATAGCGCACTGCGCTCATCGACTGGCGCTAGTGCCAAGTGCGCCACATGCTTTTATGTGCGCTTGGACAGAACATAAACTGTTCTTTGAATAAACCTGGAGCTATGATAAATGCGCAGTATTCAACTAAAGGCAAAACATTGTCAGAGACCAAACCAATGCTTAGCATTTTTAAAGGGATTGGGCGCAAACAAATATCTAACAACTCAAAAACAAATGTTGAACATTGTAATTGAATGGATTTAGCCTAAATTGGCCATAAGTCCTCAATTCAGATTAATTGAGTTCATATGTTCATAAATCACAGATCTTAGTCCCAATTGGACTACAGGTCTCTCAACCTACATTGGTTTAAGGGTACATCTCCAAACTCCTCTGATATTTGTCGTTGTAATCCTTCAACGTCTTCAGAGAGGTGACGGGTCCCGACAACCATGCATTTCATGGACTATGATGTCCTTAAGCTGGACTGTGGGGTCCTTAAGCCCACGGACTATGATGTTCTTAACCTTGACTGTGAGGTCTTTAAACTCACGGACTATGATGTCCTTAACCTTGACTGTGAGGTCTTTAAACTCACGGACTATGATGTCCTTAACCTGGACTGTGGGGTCCTTAAACTCATGGACTATGATGTCCTTAACCTTGACTGTGATGTCTTTAAACTCACGGACTATGATGTCCTTAACATTGGACCGTAATGTCCTTAAACTAATCGACCGCAATGTCCCTAAACTAAACAATAGAGCCCAAATGCTCTCTTGTTGGATCTAAATGATTCCGTTAAGTTGATCTTAGTCTAAAATCAGACTAACGTATCTTTAACTAATGTTTAAGTTGATCTTAGTCTCAAATGAGACTAACGTATTCTTAAACCCAACCCCCAAACCCAAATCTAAGAAGATACGGATTTGGACTAATCCACGCCCTACGGGAGACAACATAAATTAGTCTCCCTATACAATTCACGGGCAATTAAAAACAAAACAAACACACACGACACGAAGTGAATATCTGGAGAAGGAGAAAGTAGTTACTGCGATGCGGTAGCGTAATTAACTGCAGGGTCTTGCGCCTGCAGAGAAGAGCATCCCCACAATAAAAAACCCCTCAAATGAGGGGGAATCTGACGAAGTCTGCTATTTCGACCGCATCCGTTTAAACCTTCGATACACGGTGTCATAAATCAACTTAGTATCTTCGGAGAGGTGAACGGATAGCACCAATTAGCATCTGCCCCGAAATTCAGGCAAAGACGGACCCGTGCGGTCGCGTCTCCACGTTTCGGCGGGGTACACCATTCACAAACTTCGTAAGCATCGCTTTACATTTCTTTTCTTTCCTCTCAAAATATACATAGAGAATACTTTTAGAAACTAACTTGATCCTTGTCTTGGTTGCTCGAGCCTAGGTCACCTAGACTTGTTTTTGCCGCTAGAATCGAATCGGTAAACCGGTTATTATACCGACTCACACAACCCGTAAGTTCCCTCTCCTCCTCCTTTTCTCTACTTGAAATCCATCTCCTTATCATGCCTCCATCATGCCGAATCTTAATATAACTAGTTGGTCACATGATAAAGTTTTTTGTTAAATAAAAAAATGGTTGAAATAAAGCATATATATTTAGTTATAAAATCTTGCATGCAATGGTTGATAACATGTTAAGTATTATTGTTTTAGACGGTTAATCATGGTCGGATCATATGTTTCCGTCACATATGTTAATTCATGTTTTTTATCGCTGAAATTTTAATTATTTATATTTATTTTTGCATATAAGAGAATAAAGTTATAAATAAATACTATAGATTTATCATTTTCAAATACGATCTTACAAAACCTTTATTTTTAAAATAATTTTTATAAATTAATTTCCACTTCTTGAAATTCGTGGAATAGGAGGATAAAATAATAGATAGAATTCCAAATCTACAGTAAAAATTTCATATCAAACCGAATAACGGTTTAGAAGTTACGTAGTTTTTATTCACTGTTTTTAAAACCAGAAAACTGCCAATATGGGTCTTCTTCGAGAGACCATAACTCTATAATCGTTAATCCAAATTAAGTGTTTTCAGATGTTTTTAATGTATACATCGAAAGATCTAGATTTTCTTAGTTTTAAAATTTTACTGAAAATTGACGTAAAATATAGAAAACTGCGTTACAATATTAAGCGATGAATCTGGACAGAATCTGTCCTGATTCACACACTATTTTTAACTAGGACATAACTCAAACTCCCGATATCCGTTCGTGAAAAAATTTAGATGTCTAGATGAAAATTGACAGAACTATAATTTCCTGTATATTGGATTGCTTAGAAATGCATGAAACAACCCGATATAGGATTTGCAATATAATATATAGTTGCTGTCCAGAAATCTGAATTTCTGTTTTAAACGCTGATATTAAAATGATCATAACTAGAACTTTAGAAATCCAAATCACATGAATATGGGTGTTTTAGTTAATTACATCGAAATACCTACAATTTTTGAAATTTTTTTGTAACCTGAAACCCGATAGAAATTAACTTAAACCGCGTTTTAAAAACATGTGACGGTGCTGAACAAATTCTGATATGTTTTGCGTGACGATACGAAAACATGTATATCTCCCAAATCGGTAGTCGTATTTAGGCGAGACTGGAACTCACGTGTGCATAGCACTTAAATATATGTTTTCGTTTATATTCTGACTTCAAATGACTTGATTAACTAGTCGTACATATCACATATTTACAACATTGTTTTTGGACGTTTCTTGTATACTTATCTTATATCATGTTCTGTGATTGCTTATTTATTTTTATTTATATGACTTGTGATTAAACCATTACATATTAGAATTGACTTGATCTTGACACGACTCAATCATGAATACTTGAACCCAATATGTACACTTGACTCGACTTGACCCAAACCATGAATACGTAATGACTTGACATGAACACTTGACATGAATACATGAACAATTGACTTGAATATTTGAACTCAACTCAATACTTGAATTGCACTCTCTTATGTATTCATGGATTTGGGCAAGACTTGCAATTTTAATCACAGACTAATATACGCAGGGTGTTGGGGTAGTTTGAGTATGAATCCAACTGAATCTCAGGAGTCCCATTACTAAAAGAACGTTGCTGTGGTACGGGGCTGAAATGGTACAAATAATGTTGCTGTGGTACTGGGCTGAAACAGTACATCACAAATTCATGAATGATGCCCCGTGTTTCCAAGCCCCTGGATGATAGCCTGTTGGGTTTGGAATATTTTAATAACAATCAAAGTCCCGCTATTTTGGGCCCGTGATTCCTTACCCCTAGACGATAGTCTTGGGTTCGAGAATACTCTTGAGATTGGTTGATATTCATATTTGAACCGACGTTAGGATATATTACCTTGTAGAGACCCCTTAGTACATGGACATCCACTTCATGTTCACTATACTTACACTCCATGGCCATGTTATACTTGTTGGCCATGCTGACATAGTTGCCATATACATTACCATACTTGTCCACATATTACAATTTCTATTTATACTATATTACATGTCATCTTGCACTCAATCTATATATTACACATCTTTTTGGGACTTATCGAGCGCAAGTTTACCGACGGGCATTCCACCCATCTTTTATTTCTTGGAATGCTCGTCAAGTAACTTAGGATCAGAGGAGGTGTTATCTACTGCAGAGAATTACAACCAGTTCGCACCTGAAGCGGATCATTAGTTTTCTTTCCTGCTTTCTTCTTCAGTAAGCCACATGTTTCGACACTTTGTTTTTATGTTCAGACTTCTTGTATCAGTTAAACTCTGTAAAGTTAAGAATGTAAATATATAAAGTGGTTGGATTTTATTTTCACTTGTCTTTTCTTGTCATTGTTATACTGCTTATATTACGCTTAGCGTATTTATTTTGAGAAATGACCTTCTCTAAATAAATATGTCGCGGGTTTACCACGTCACCGTTTCCATCTACTGAGAAGCGGGGCGTGACAGGATTTTATAGTCTCCAAATTAAACTGCAAGTATACGATGATGCAATCATAATACTTAAGGGTCGATATATAGAGAAGTGTGTTAACTACTTTTAAACTATGCTAAAGTGTTAGAATTTTTTAAAAGTGCAATTAAAAGTGGGCTTTTTATGAATATAGAAGAATTTAGGGTTTTGTATTTATTTATCTTTATTGGTTGGTTTAAAAGATGACACTTCTTTTCTAGTTCTATATTTAATATATTTTCTATTAATCCTATAAAAGCATAAGTTAATTTAATGTTATTAAAGTTAACATATCAATTATAAAAATATCATTTAGATAGCAATTTAAGAACACTTTTTCTAGTTAATTAAAGATAATCTTTGATTAATCGCGGTAGATAATCAATCTATTTCTATCATCTTATCGAATAATCTAGACCACCCTTAACTATCTAGTTTTAATTTCTTTTAATTAAACTCGTCTCCTACCTTCTCTTATTAGATCTCTAGGGCGTCAACCTATCATTTAACCTAATAAGTTTTTTGGTGTTATCATCTTCCCTTAATTTTCTTTCTGAGCGTCAACTATTATTAAAAAGATTAGCTTTTTAGATAATAAACTTAATAAGAAGAATTTAAATAATAAGATATTAATATCTAAGCACAAGAAAAGAAAGCAATATAACATCCAGCCGAATAGAGTAAATAAATACAAAAACCTAGAAAATAAATTAGTTACGCTTCATATTAAACTAAAGCAAAAATTTATTCATAAAAATTACTTACAATGGTATTAATCTCTTAAATGAAAACCTTAGAGTTTATTGCCAAGTGAGAGATATGAAACCCTGAGACTATACATGTGCTTATATAGGGGTAAAGAACCTTGGAGAACAAGTAATAGAAAATACAAGAGAATCTACTTGCTAACAACTATGAAAATCTAATCTAATTGCTCTGTTAGATACTGTTGCGAGCCTTCAGAATCTTCGAAAAATAAAACGATATATCTTAAAACGATGTATATGCCAAGATGATTGTGCCCATAAAAATTGGTGATGAACAACACAGATTGTGCGGCTGATCCACCGCGCTCATGCTTAACCTGTGGCTGATCCACCGTGCTTTGTTGGGTTCATGGCACGAATTCTTTTGTGCTCGATTCTCTTGATTTGTTGAGCTTTTTTTAGTTATCAGATCATGAAAATTATTCTCGTTGCTTTATGGTTACGTGGATCTCCGAATTGTTCCTAAATTTTGCATATAATTAGGCAGATTTATTTGTAGCTTTTGATTTGATTTGGTTTTTACAACTGATTTGTTGTGTGATAATTGATTTATCTCTATTTGTTACAATTTTTGTTGATTTGCAATGATATTCCCAAATTTATTCCAAATTTGCAAATTATTCTTTTGATTTTCTGGATAATTCCCTTAATTCAACATTGTATGTAATCCTTCTTTTAGGACAATTTTCCATCTTTTTGCATCCAAACCCTGTTATCTGTAATAATTCATAAAACATACCCGAAACAACATAATATATGACAATAAAATGATAAATGGGTTAGAAAATTATGCAATAAATTACACCTTGTTCACCACCGGAGATGGAGACGAACCGGGATAGATCGTCTTGCCTGAGTCCTGAGGGCAGATGCTATTTGGATTTATCCGTCCACCTCTCCGAATATACCAAGTTGATTTATGGCACTATATATCGGAGGTTTGGACGGATGCGGCCGTTGTATCAGATTCTATCAGATTCCGCCTCGTTTGTGAGGGTTTTTTTTTTATTGTGGGGACACTCTTCCCTGCAGGGGCAAGCCCCTATAGTTAATTACGTTACCGCATCGAGATAACCACTTTCTCCTGCTCCGGAGGTTCACTTCGTATCGTGTGTATGTTTGTTTTAGTTTGGTTGCCCGTAGATTGTATACGGAGACTATTTTATGTTGTCACCCGTAGGGCGTGGATTAGTCCAAATCTGTATATTTTAAGATTTGGGTTTGGGTTGATTTAAGGATCGTTAATCTGGTTTGAGATTAAAATCGACTTAAAACGTATGAGCATTTGGGCTCGATTATTTTAGTTTAAGGACATTGCGGTCCTTTATTGCCATGTTTAAGGCGAAATTTTAGTTTAGGGACATTTCGGTCCACTATCGCCATTTTGGAGGCGAATATTAGTTTAAGAAAATTTTGGTCCTTTATTGTCGTATTTGGGGGCGAATATTAGTTTAATGACATTTCGGTCCATTATTGCCATTTTGAAGGCGAATATTAGTTTAATGACGTTTCGGTCCATTATCGCCATTTTGGAGGAGAATATTAGTTTAGAGACTTCTCGGTCCTTTATCGCCATTTTGGAGGTGAATATTAGTTTAGGGACTTCTCGGTCCTTTATCCATCTTGCGCACACGTGAATTTGTTACGTGACGAAGCGAATAATGGTGATATGGAATGGACCCAATTTGGGGTGCGATCCAATTTGAGATGTGCGCGTCAATTTAGAAGTGCATAAACGTGGGTTGTATCGTTCCCAGTCTTGATGAAGTTTTATATCAAGTTGGGACAAGAAAAGAGTTATTGGTTGTCGGGACCCGCCGCCTCTTCGAAAACGTTGAAGAATTACAACGACATATATCAGAGGTGTGGAGAGATGTACCCTTAAACTAAATCCCGTGTTTGAGGAAAAAGGGGTTATTGTGGCTTTAAGAATTTTTGTTAAGGATACGTTAGTCGCATTTGAGACTAAGATCCACTTAACAATATTTTAGGATCTTCTTTATTTAAGACCCAGCCACAGAGCATTTGGACTCATTTGTAAGACTTTAGCAACTTAACCAATTTGGGCTTTAGTCTGCTTAGTCTCCCCTCTTTTCTGAAAAAGTGCTAAACACTTGTTTGGGCTCTGTTTAATCAGGCCCCCTTTTTTTATGCAGAAAGTGCCGAGCACTTATATGAGTTCTGACGCCCATATATGATCATGTGGAGTTTTCAGTCATGAGGATTGCATAATAAGTGTTGAACACTTTACTTCTTTTGTTTTTATATGGAGTGCTGAGCACTCTTTATGGCATCCACGTGGGGAGCACGGGAGGTGCTGGGCGCTGCCCAATGAGTGTTGAACACTCAGCCTTTTTAGACTGCTTGTGGAGTGCTAAGCACTCTTTTTTTTCTTTTGCAGCACACACGTGGGGAGCACGTGAGGCGCTGGGTGCTAGGCCTAATGAGTGCTAAGCACTCTTCCCTTCCGTGGTGCCCACGTGAGAAACACGTGTGGCGCTGCCCAGAGAGTGCTAAGCACTCTTCTCTTCTGTGGAACCCACGTGAGGAATACGTGCGGCGCTTGGCGCTTTTATCCTCTGCTAATATCATTTTTGCCCATTAATGATCAATATGATCTTTGTTTTGTAGATCTAGGATTAAGCTTCATTTTTAAGAACCAAGTTCTTTTATGAGAACTAGGTTTCTCTTATATGTTTTATTTTGAGGAATTCGATTCCTAGTTCTTTTCTGAATTTTTGATTCTCAAGAACAAGTTCCTCTCGATGAGAATTAAATTCTCAACCTGTGGGAGACTTGTCTTGTGGATCTCAGATCCAGAGAAAGAACTAAGTTCTTTGAGAAGGGTTAAACCCTTTAGATATGTAAATGAGATGTTTTTATCTCTATATATTTTTTCGTTTACCTAGAGTTTTTAAGGAGGGAGATCTTCTTCCTTGAGAACTTAATTCTCTGTTCCTTTTTGAAGCTTTCTGTTTTTGTTTTTTGAAGCTTATGGGGGAAGGGGTTCCTCCTTATCAGACTTGAAGTCTTCGGTCCTTTATATAGTGGAGGCAGGTTTGTTAATTAGTTTTGAAAAAATCTCTCATTAAGAGATCCCAATTGATTTGGGGAATTTTACCCACCATTGGATCTTTGATCCAGGGGTTTCTGTTTTTACAGAACATATTTTCTTGTTTTTAACAAGATTGGGGAAATATTTTTCATATGCGGAGTTTTACTCTGTGAAATGGTGATTTTTAATCACCATTGGATTTTCAATCCAAGGGTTCTCTGTTTTACAGAGGGCATATAATTTTATTCTATGATCCAACCGAAGGTATCTTTCATATTTTAGAAAGATTTGTATCTTGATGTCACACCCCACTTCCCGGTGTACGGCAAGGGGATGCGGCGAGACCTGATACGTATTTACTCAGAAGTAAACACGCTAAGCGTATCTAAGCAATATAAAGTAAATGTACATAAGAGACAAGAATATAAATGAACAATAACCTTATTTATTAAACATTCTTTTACAGGTACAACCGGAATGTAAATACATGAATAGAAAGCAATACCTAAACAATGTCATAACTGAAATGAAATGTATGTATAAGTGCCTACAGGTCTGGGTTGATAGCAAACTACTCCAAGTCCTCAGTACTGGGCTCGGTCTCTAGTGCGTCCAAATCACCTGACAACATTCCAAACAAAGAAGAAAAGAAACGTCATCAGCGAACAATCGCTCGGTAAGTCCCAAAGATGAGTAGAGATAGAATATATAGGAAGAGAATAAGACTAGTAATGTTTGATTATATTATTAACGCAGTTATTTGTAGCTTGGTACAGAATATGCCCGTATATATGAGAGGAATCTCACTATTCCGGAGACTAAAGTATACGGAGCATAAGGAACCGTTCAACCACGGTACAACGGCAATGGATATTCCGGTTAGGTGTATTAAGGTTACAGTCTCGTGCCACTTCTAACACATTCCGTACCAATCTGTTCCTTTATAAACCCCGCGATGTCTTTTGTATTGATTGTATTGTTTTGTTATATAGATGGATGACTTGCCGAAACCATGATATCAGTAAACAGTCTGGATATAAATAGATAGTCATGTAGACGGAGTATATCCATGGTTCGGCTCAGTCAATATAGATTGATATAGATTGAATAGACGGCTTCATGGATTCATGTTGTATTATAGTTTATACTTGAATCATATTCAAGTCAGATTGATTAGATTGAGACTCGGTCTGAATCAGACACTTTGAAAAGAACTTGAAATCCTGAATTATTTTTGATGTTATCGGTAACTGCTGCACATGGACGACAAGATTTATGTCTTTTTCCAAGACAATTACCGTATTGATAACACCGTTTGTTAGATTGTCTACCTTAGATAGGCAAGCACCCACATTCTCCGGCTCCCTGAGGCTCAAGAGAATTGTAATTTAGTGTAACTTGAGGGAGTTTTATGTAAAAATAGTTTTGATAAATATTCAAAATACACCTCAAGCATTTAATTATCATCTTTAGGGTTTTCATAGATGTATATTTTATAAAAGTGAAGTTTCTAGTGAGTAGAACCTAGTTTTCATTGTATATGGTATTTTATTGAAATATTGGAATTTTGCATTGAATTGAAATGGTATTTTCCTGTAACGGTGATTTCTTTGATTTAGAAAACTTGGAATATTTGTATAATATATTTCAATAGATCTTTTGATAATATTCATATATATCTATATATTTAATAAAAATAAATTTTATTTAATTTTCTAGAAATCTCATTTTCTTAAAAATAGCATTAAAAATTCCATCGAGATCGAATGCTCCTTGCGGAGGTCTGCATCTCGCTCTATTAGGCCCGAGGACGTGCGATAACTCGCACCATCCCGATCGAGGTTCCCCAAAATGGGTTGTAGAGGCGTAATTGCAAGGAATTAGATAATACTCTTTTTAAAGAAACGGTTTTGTAATAGTTTAGGGTATTTTATTGTAACTCGTGATATTCCCAAAAATATTGCCCAAAAGTAAATCGTGCTATGTCCAAGATGTGTGTTGCGATGAGGTAGGTCATTACCTTGTGAGTTTTCTAAAGGTAATACAAGTAAATATGTGAATTATGGCGAAATATAAAGTATATGGTATTTTACCGTAAAAATACGATAAAATTTGCATAAAAGATTCTTCTAAGATGAAACTTGTTTTAATGTGTTTGTTAATGTTTGTTAAATATTATATGAGAGTATGGTATTAGATGGTTTAAGAAAAGTTAGAATTGTTAAAGAAAAATGAAACGGAAGTCGGATTAACTCCGCTTTCGTCGAGTTTTAAAAATGAAAGTTTTTAGAATAGAAAAAGAGATGGGGAGAGGGGACTTACTAGCTACAAGGATAGAGGGGAGAAGGGGGAAGTTAGGGAAAGTGTCGGGGCGTCGTTTCGTCACCGGAATCTCCTTGAAATTTCGTCGGAACTTCGCCCTTTGCTAACTCCACTTGCACAACTAGAACTTAGGAATTTTATAGAGTTTTTGTGAGGAAATTCTGAATGAGGGGTGAAACGTGATGTGGTATTTATAGGGAAAATTAGGGTTTAGGGGGTTAAAGAATGCATTAAAAATTGGATTAAAGGGTGTTTTATTGTTCTCTGGATAAATTCAGAGTAAACAAACAATATGGGGTTAGTGGGGTAGGCGGAAAGATGCCAGGGGAGAAAATTGAGGGCATTACCATCGGTTTGAATCGACGCCGCCGGTCTAACCCAACATCTCTCCGGCTAATTCCCGGTGGTTGGTGCTTGGATCGTCGCCACGTGTCCCCGTCGTCTCATATACCCCAGTACACGTGTTTGTTTATTCTGCATCTCTTCATTTTATGTGTAGTGCACGTGTAAACCCTTGGGTTTCTAAAAGTTTAAAAGAAAAATTAATAAAAAGATAATGTGGCTGGGGGATTCGATCACAAGGGCTACGTCACAGCAGTGCAAGGCTTTACCAATGAGCTACAAGTGCTTTCTTGCTGTTCAAAAGCAAATCAAATTTATAACTTGTGCTCAGGCTTAGATATTCCTTTCTGTATTTTTGGGAAAAATTTGTACAGAAAGTTTAGGGTTGTTACATTCTACCCTCCTTATAAAAATTTCGTCCTCGAAATTTGTAGAAGGAAAGTGTAACAGATTCAAAGCAATTTAGTGATAGAACTATTGATAGTGCATGAAAAATATTTGGATGAACGAAAGAATGCGAAGGTTTTGGTAAGATTGAAAAAGATGTGAGTGAATTACCAGGGTTCCCTTGGTCTACAGTCTCGGCTTCTATGGCCGCTAATGTGAAAGCCTGACGCTGGGATACATTCCTCCTAGCTGGAGGCACATTACTCTGTCCTTGGAGCTTGTTTCTCTGCCCTCGAGGTATGTTCCTCAGTGCCTGATGGAATTGGCGATTAGGTTGTGCAGGAGGTCCAAGTGGAGGTGGAGCTAGGAGTGCAAGATGAGGTGCATAAGCCTGGATAGCTGGCCACTACGGGTAAGTGTTGTGAATTGAAACTGGGTTGTGTCTATAAGGACATGTTCCAATTCCATGATTGGATACGCCATAAACTAAGAACAAGCCTTTTGCGCGCCTGCAGTCCTTCCACAGGTGTCCATCTCTCTTGCAATAGAAGCAAAAATCTGGACTTGGCTGGTTATTGTTTTCTTCCGGTCTCCTGAGTTCAACAGTTGTCCTTGAAGAGGCTCCTCCTGCCATCTGAGTGGCAGGGCATTTCACTCCGGCAGATTGAGGTCTGCCCTTCCTCTTCACTACCGCTTTGTATCTTTGGGCAGCCTTCAAAGCCAAATCATGGGTTGGGAAATCCCCTGTAGCTAAGGCAGCTTGGATTTCCTGGTCCAACCCTTGCTGAAATCGTCTAGACCTGTCTCAGCAGTCGGTATGAGATGGGCCACAAACCTGTTATGGTCTTGTTTTAGATGTGTAGTATGTGATATTTGAATATCAAATATTGAGACATATCTTACCTGCTGAGCATGATGAACTCAGCGTCATATTCATCCACTGATTTGGTCCACATAGAACCCTGTTGTAGGTGAATGAATTGATGTTTCATGTCAAATCGGGTAGTCTCAGGGAAGTATTTTGCGTCGAACATGTCGTGAAAAGTCCTCCATTCGATCGGCTGGTCAAGACGACTTTCTTTCGTCTTTCGCCAAACTCGGGCTTTGTCGGTGAGTTGCAGCTTCGCGACTCGTACCAAGCGATGTCTGGCACTTTGCTACTGCCAGATCATTCTCAATACTTTGAGCCCATTCCTCAGCTTCCAGAAGGCTCTCTTTTCCCGAAAACTATTTTGGGTGCAATGCCCGGAATTAGTTTACTCCGGGCGCTTCCGCTTCTGGACGGTTCAGTAATATAGCAGTCTGCTGCTGCTGTCCTTCCAGGAGGCTGCAGATTGCTTCAAGCAGTACCTTCTGCTCATTGATCGGAGCAGCGACGGTAGGTGTAAGCGGTAGAGGTGGTGGTGTGTAGTTGAAGTTGGTGTTGGTATTGTTTGGAGAATCTATAACCTTGAAAGAAAAATAGGGTTAGGATAGATTCAAGGTATATGAAATTTTAAGATTCAAGGAATATGAAATGTAAAGAATTTTTTTAGTTGCTGATTCTTGTGTTATATTGGTTAGGACTTCATGCAGAATTGACCCGCATGTCCATGCAGAACTGACCTGCATATCCATACAGAGCTGACCTGCATGGGCCACAACAAAACCTGTCACGCCCCGCTTCCCGGTGTACGGCAAGGGGACGCGGCGAGGCCTGCTACGTATTTACTCAGAAGTAAACACGCTAAGCATATCTAAGCAATATAATGTAAATGTACACAAGAGACAGGAATATAAATGAACAACAACCTTATTTATTAAACATTCTTTTACAGGTACAACTGGAATGTAAATACATGAATAGAAAGCAATGCCTAAACAATGGCATAACTGAAATGAAAAGTATATATAAGTGCCTACAGCTCTAGATCAATAGCAAACTGCTCCAAGTCCTCAGTACTGGGCTCGATCTCTAGTGCGTCCAAATCACCTGACAACATTCCAAAGAAAGAAGAAAAGAAATGTCGTCAGCAAACAATCGCTCGGTAAGTCCGAAAGATGAGTAGAGATAGAATACACAGGAAGAGAATAAGACTAGTAATGTTTGATTATATTATTAACGCAGTTGTTTGTAGCTTGGTACAGAATATGCCAGTGTATACGAGAGGAGTCCCACTATTTCGGAGACTAAGGTATACGGAGCACAAGGAACCGTTCAGCCACAGTACAACGGCAATGGATATTCGGGTTAGGTATATTAAGGTTACAGTCTCGTGCCATTTCTAACACATTCCGTACCAATCTATCCCTTTATAAACCCCGCGATGTCTTTTGTATTGATTATATTGTTTTGTTATATAGATGAATGACTTGTCGAAACCATGATATCAGTAAACGGTATGGATATAAATGGATAGTCATATAGACGAAGTATATCCATGGTTTGGTTCAGTCAATATAGATTGAATAGACGGATTCATGGATTCATGTTGTATTGTAGTTTATACTTGAATCATATTCAAGTCAGCTTGATTAGATTGAGACTCGGACTGAGTCAGACACTTTGAAAAGAACTTGAAATCCTGAATTAGTTTTGATGTTATCGGTAACTGCTGCACATGGACGGTAGGATTTGTATCTTTTTCTAAGACAATTACCGTATTGATAACACCGTTTGTTAGACTGTCTACCTTAGATAGGAAATCACCCACATTCTCTGGCTCCCTGAGGCTTAAGATAATTGATCCCGCTTAAACCTATATTTACTAGGGTCCTTATTGTAATTTAGTATAACTTGAGGGGGTTTTATATAAAAATAGTTTTGATACATATTCAAAATACACCTAAAATATTTAATTATCGTCTTTAGGGTTTTTATAGATGTATATTTTATAAAAGTGAAGTTTCTAGTGAGTAGAACCGAGTTTTCATTGTATATGGTATTTTATTGAAATATTGGAATTTTGCATTGAATTGAAATGGTATTTTCCTCTAATGGTGATTCCTTTGATTTAGAAAACTTAGAATATTTGTATAATATTTTTAAAATAGATCTTTTGATAATATTCATATATATCAATATATTTAATAAAAAAAATTTATTTAATTTTCTAGAAATTTCATTTTCTTAAAAATAGCATTAAAAATTCTATCGAGATCGAATGCTCCTTGCGGAGGTCTGCATCTCGCTCTACCAGGCCGAGGATGTACGATAACCCGCACCATCCCGATCGGGGTTCCCCAAAATGGGTTGTAGAGGCGTAATTGCAAGGAATTAGATAATACTATTTTTAAAGAAAACGGTTTTGTAATAGTTTAGAGTATTTTATTGTAACTCGTGATATTACCAAAAACATTGCCCAAAAGTAAATCGTGCTATGTCCAAGATGTGTGTTGCGATGAGGTAGGTCATTACCTTGTGAGTTTTCTAAAGGTAATATAAGTAAATATGTGAATTATGGCGAAATGTAAAGTATATGGTCATTTACCGTAAAAAAACGATAAAAGTTGCATAAAAGATTCTTCTAAGATGAAACTTGTTTAAATATGTTTGTTAATATTTATTAAATATTATATGAGAGTATGGTATTCGATGGTTTAAGAAAAGTTATAATTGTTAAAGAAAAACGAAACGGAAGTCAGATTAACTCCGCTTTCGTCGAGTTTTAAAAATGAAAGTTTTTAGAATAGAAAAAGAGACGGGGAGAGAGGACTTACTAGCTACAAGGATAGAAGGGAGAAGGGGGAAGCTAGGTAAAGTGTCGGGGCGTCGTTTCGTGGTCGGAATCTCCTCAAAACTTCATCGAAACTTCGCTCTTTGCTAACTCCACCTGCACAACTAGAACTTGGGAATTTTATAGAGTTTTTGTGAGGAAACTCTGAATGAGGGGTGAAACGTGGTGTGGTATTTATAGGGAAAATTAGGGTTTAGGGGGTTAAAGAATGCATTAAAAATTGGATTAAAGGCGTTTTATTGTTCTCTGGATAAATTCAGAGTAAACAAACAATATGGGGTTAGTAGGGTAGGTGAAGAGGTGCCAGAGGAGAAAATTGAGGGCATTACCATCGGTTTGAACTGCCGTCGCCGGCCTAACCCAACATATCGCCGGCCAATTCCCGGTGGTTGGTGCTTGGATCGTCGCCACGTGTCCCCGTCGTCTCATATACCCCAGTGCACGTGTTTGTTTATTCTGTGTCTCTTCATTTTACGTGTAGTGCACGTGTAAACCCTTGGGCTTCTAAAAGTTTAAAAGAAAAATTAATAAAAAGAAAATGTGGCTGGGGGATTCGATCACAGGGGCTACGACACAGCAGTGCAAGGCTTTACCAATGAGCTACAAGTGTTTTCTTGCTGTTCAAAAGCAAATCAAATTTATAACTTGTTTTCACGCTTAGGTATTCCTTTTCTGTATTTTTGGAAAAATTTTGTACAGAAAGTTTAGGGTTGTTACACTTGATTTATTATCTTCGTTGGATCTTTGATCCAACGGCTCTTTTTAACAGAGAGTAGAATTTAATTCTATCTGGGCGCCGGCGGTCACGGGTTCCTCACGTGCGCGCCATTTAAGAATTTGGTCCTTAAGGTGGGCATTCTGTTCTTTGCACACTGGCGCCCGCGTGAAGAGCACATGTGACGCTATATGAGAGTTTTAACTCTTATTTAATCTAATAGATTTTTTTGTGTTTTGCACACTGGCGCCCGCGTGAGGAGCACGTGAGGCGTCACCATAGGATTTGATCTTATCGGCGCTGGCGCCTTTGTGGAAGGCACGTGAGGCACTGCCTCATTAATTTTGAACAGAGCTTTGCTCTTTTGTTGGGGAAACAAATGCTCCCCCACCGTTGCGCTCACGTGGCTCGCACGCGAGTGCAGCGGTGGCATCTTTTCTACTGTTCGATCTCCTAGGGAGTTGAACCGTCTCTATAAGTAGGGCCTTTGACCCTTGAGATGACTACTATTCATCTTCTTTAGTCTTCTTCCTTTCTTGAGAATTTAATTCTCTTTTCAGAGCTCAGCTCTCTGTTCAAAGAAACTCCTTCAGAGTTAAAACTCTGTCAAAATTGGTAAGAATCATGACCATGTCTTAACTCCTGAAGAAACCTTTGAAGGAATCTCTTCATGTTCTAGGGTTTTTAACCCATTAACAGAGCTTTGCTCTTCTTTTGTAATGATTTTTTAGAGATCTAAACTTTTAGTTAAGTAGCCCATAGATCTTAAAGATCTTTACGGTTTTATCCTATTATTAACTTTGATTTTTGAGGGTTATTTGGAATTTAATTCCATTTCTCGTGCGGATATTTGGAATGTTATCCCGTTGTTCTACAGAGCTTGGCTCTGAAAAATCTTTTAAAGAAATTCTTTTGGGAATTTTATTCCCTTTCTTATTTTCCTTGCAGATTTTAAATCTGTTTGCAGAACACATTTCTCGAGAGAGTTTAACTCCCGAGTTCAATGATATTTTCTCATTAAATGAGAATCCTTTTGGATTCTTTCAATGAGTGACTGCCTCATCATTGATAGGGCATTACCTTAATTTTGTGGGTCCCCTTATCTCTTTCTCTTTGAACCGTGACACAGTACTATTTTAGGTGTAAAAGAATATTGTGTCAATAATTAACCCCTCCCTTTTTTGTGTGCAGGTACTATGGCTTTCGATTCCTCCTTTCCCTTCGTTCGCTCGGAGAGTGCTTTCGCCGACGCACATACAGATCGAGAAGTCTTCACACTTATTCGGGACCATGACCCAGAGCAAAAGTCTCTTCATTTGTGGAGGTCATGGCACAGTCAAATTATCCGGGGTCGACACAGTTTTACTTGCGCAGCATCTTCAGAACCGATCCCGGCGATCCATTATACCGATCCACCGCTGGTAAATTACGCAATAGAAGAGGTCAACTGGTCCTCAGAAGGTCGTCTTCAGCCTTCCATGGAAACAATACCAGTGCAGTTGCCAATGGCCTTAGACATTAGGGCGACGCATATGCCAAGGAGAGTCACGTCCTTAGGGGCAGGTTTACATGATAGGAATGATTCCCCGTCATTTGGCCGGCTATCTGCAGTGGGCTCGATACATCCTGTCAGCCAAGAAATCGCTGTTACTGAAGACCGGGCTGTATCCTGCGGTCTATGCATCCCTCTTTCACTACTATACTCCTCATGTGTGGTGGATCAAATCTTTCCTAGAACAATGGAACATCCCGACCCACACTTTTCTCTTATCATTTCGGAAGGTTTCGATCTCATTGGAGGAGTTTGCGGAGATATCCGGATTACCCGTCAGAAGGGAACATTATGAAGAGATACTTCCCCTCGACAAGTATATCATTGCCACTAAATCAGTGGTGATGGGTCTTACCCAAGAGAATGCCATTCAACACAAGTTTCCAAGCTTGATTAAGGTGTTGAACATATACGAGAGCTTATTCCTGGAGTCGGGTGGGCTCGGAGTTGGCTTTACAGATTTCATCGCCCGCTTCCTTCGTCTGGAGGCTTTGCCGAAGGAAGCTGCCAAGTTCGCCAAGCTTGATGATCCGTTTGGATTTGGCTTGGACAAACTACCGACTGCAGAAGCAGATTTAAAGCAGTTTTTTATTCCGGATACTCTGATCGTTTCCTTCGCAGAGGTCGCTGCTCCTGACATTGATGAGGAGACATTCTTCCTGGGGTTCATTAGCCTGTGGTTGAGCTGGTTCGCACTCCCGATGCATCCTCGTTATATGAGGCCATCTGTCTTTTATCCGGCTCACCGTATTGTGATGGGGACATGCTTGGCAGTTGGGGTTGCAGGTCTGGCTTACTTATACCACGGCTTGAGTCTAGCGGCTGACACTACTCAGCCGGGTCTGAAGCCCGTCAATCTCCCACTCCATTACTTCACTTCATGGATTGAGATGCATGTACCGGGTGCCTTTAGGGTGCATAAGCGACCCAAATTTTATGAGGGATACAATTTTTCTCAGGTCATGCACTTAGTCGATGCTTCTTCACCCGACCCGACACAACAGGAGGCTCAGCGACTGCTTCTTCGCTCACGCATGGTCGAGGATAGCATGACCTTCGTTGACAAAGTCCTGACCATCGGCAAAGAATCTTTAATAGTGATCCAGTCATTGCACGATGTTGTAAAGGACGAAGCTTCTGTGTTGAGGGCTCGTGAGATTGTCCATCGGTATTCTATCAGGCCAGGTTTCCTGGTATTCAAACAAAACGTCTCGGTTTTATTTATGAGATATAACCCACACCTCTTTGCCCAGAAATTGGGTTACAACTAAGGGGTTCCTCTCGAGGCGTTCATCGTGGACCCAGTTACTACTAAGGAAGGTGTTCGTAACGCGACGCATCACTTCATGTGTCTAAATACGGGTCCCACTTCCTTGTCAGTGAGCTGGGTTATACTCCAAGGGCATCGAATGCTTACGTTGCTTGGTACCAACATGCAACGGGTGCTATCATTAGGGAGGAGAGGCGGCTACTGTTTGACCATAAGGATGCCGTTCCCGCTTGTAATCCAGCGGTCCTGCTGAAGCGACGAACAATCGTTCATCCTTCTTTAAGAGATATCGCTACAGCTGTAATCCCGTGAGCTTTTCCTGATAAGGCTCCCATGGATGTTCCTGTGACTGCGGTAGCCGTGGCATCCCCGGAGTCGGGCATTGGTTCGAAGATTGGGACTCACCGTCTGAAGGGACCCGTCAAGCGAAAACTCTTATCATTGGGTGTTGGTGCCAGTTCGCAGAAGAGAAAGAAATCCTTATTTTCTGCTGACGTCGTATTCATCTAGGAGCCCCATGCCCCCTATAGCGAGGGCTTGTGCGACTATGGCACTAATGTCGGTCTGTTCGATGCGCCTGTGACTGATACCGATCATCAGGCTGCCATTGAAGCTTCATATGACTGGCCCGTGAACAGGCAACGCTAGCCTTTATTGCAGAGTCCGGTATACTTCATTTATACTCTCCTGTATATGTCCCCTCCTTTTTTTTGAATTTATTATTCTTTACTAAACGCTCTCTTCCTTAATAGGTATTTCTGCTGAAGAGGCTCTCTCGGCTTCCCTCAAGACGTTTGAAGAGGAGGGGAGGCTCCGCGCCTTCTTGGGCCTTGGTATGATTCGTTTCACTACACCTTTATATTTTTAGTTCCTTTTATTTATGATCTGACCCTTTTCTTTATTCTATTACAGGAACCACCATAACCCAGGTTATTCCAAATGTAGTGCCAACCCTGGGTGATGATGTAGAAAAGCCTTCAGAGACATCGGCTATGGTTGAGGCCTTCCTAAGGCCACCGCAGGAGGTGTTGCTGAAGGTACCAATGAGGGATGCCACAGCGGATCCGGAGGCTGAGCTCGATTTGGACGATGATGTCCCCTTATCAGAAGTTTTGAGGCGATCGGCTCATACAGCCCGGGCTGAGGGGAGACATAGAAAGCACGCCGCGGGGGAACGTCAAGCTCTCTTAGCTGTGGGTGCGGGTTCGAGTAATGCTCAACCCCCTGGTGTTCCTATAGTGGACGTTACTTCTGCCATGTCTACTGCCCATAGACAGGTTGCGCGTACGGCCCGTAAAGAGATTGAACGACTACTTCAAGGTAGAACAATGCACGGTTCTTAGTAACAGCCCTTTTCTTGCATCATAACACACACATTTCTTAACAGGGCCAAATTTAGGTGATGGCGTGGCAAGTGAAGTGCCAACGCCTAAAGAGCCTGAAGTGTCCAACCTTTCTCTAGAATATGGGATCGCTCCGACTGTCGCTTCTTCTCCCTGTGGATCCTTGATATTGGCGGGGGATGCAAGCATTATGACGGCCCTTATCGAGTCAGGGGATGAAAGTGTGGGTGCTGAATCCACTTTCCCAATGGAAATCGAGGAAGCCGTCTCAACTGGTGACGATTCGGGTACTGTCTCAGTTTCTACTCTGTCAGGTACTCCTTGAGTTATTATCTTTGAGTTTTTAATCCCACTAGACATCTAACGATATCTCCTTAATTCTGAGTATAGGGACGGGAGACCCTGACGTGTACTGACTGAAGAATTGTCGCCGGTCATTGCTCTGACTGTCACGGTTCCACCCCTTTCTTCTGTGTCTCTCTGAACTCTGGAAGGTGAAGATTTCTCATTTCTTTGCTTCAGTGCGGATACCATTTTCCGACATTAACCATATATTGTCACAATCCTGCAGGAGTGCTCTTTGATCGCTTAAACCAGGTGTTAAGCCCGTATTTTGCATTCCAGTCGGAATTCGTTCCCCCTTCCGGCATTGGTTAGTATACTCCTCGCTTGGTGTTTCTTCTTTTCATTCCGTTGCTAAGCATTCCTCATATTGGCCACAGTACCACGGCTTGAGGGAGGGAGCGAAGGAATAGCCGAGCCTCTGATTTGTATGAAATTTATGATCAAAAATATTTATAACCGCAATCAAGAACGGCGTCGCTTGGTAGCTAGCCGGTGAGTACGGGTCGGTCCACAGGGATTTTGTGAATTTCCTAATTGTTCTTACGAGCTAATTCCGAAAGGTGTGAACGGATTGATTAAATCTAAAAACTAAATCTATCTAGATCTAAATCTTGCTAGGGTTAGGTTTAGGGTAGGTTTGGAAATGTAAATAAATCTCACCGCTTTCTATACCCAAAATAAAATCTATGAGGTGTTATGGTAATTATTAATAAAGGGGATTAGAACCATTCGGGAAGGTGTTTCTTCCTCTAGGTTCTTGTCCTTCCTTTATCAATCCTTACCCTAACCTCCATGGAAAACACGCTCAACCGGGCCTTTATACTACGGTATCACCGCTACCTCGTGGGATAGGATGCCGTAGGGAGCGGTGTGTGCATGTATGCATGGAGTCCTATTGATTATATGTGATGGGCAAGAAAGGGATGAGAGATCTTCATCTCTCAAAAGCCTTCCCCAAAGCTAACCCTAACAAGCGAGGAGACTACTCGCTCATTAAGAAATTGAAGAACATGCTATCTATCTATCTAGGGCAAGGAATTAAAGATCTATACTAAGGCAATTAAATAAAACTACTCACTTTACAGATGGCTCTCTCCAAACATTTACACAAGACTTGTCAGATCTGAATAGATGAAATGAAAAGAGGCATCGATGCTCTTCAAAAGAAATCTGAATTTTATTAATGAAAGGAGGCATAACCTAATACAAGAATTAGGGTCTCTATTTATAGAGGATAGAAACCCTAGGGTTACAATTGACTCGCATATCTGCTTTTACAAAAATACCCCCTAAGAAAAAGACCTATTCAACGCTCCACGCATCGCCACAGAAATCCACCGACACTGGCATATAACGGCCGCGGAACCGCGGCCGCAAGCATGGTTTGGCCGTGGTTCCACGGCCAAACAAGTGGCTTGCTGCTGAATATTTTCTGGGCTTCTTTATGATTCTTTGGGCTTCTTGTTTCTTTGGTTCTTTTCTCATGTTGGCTTCTAGGTTTCTTCCAGATTCCATAGTGAATAATTGTAGTGGACTTTTACCGTTGCTTCGTGACGAAGTCTTGAACCTTGCGCTGCCTTGTACTTTATGAACTGATCTTCGTGTAGGCTTGATCAAGATTCCAACATTTATTGGTCGTAGTCTGACTTTTGTCTCGTCTTTTCACTGTTTTTGTCCCGAGAATCTGTAACTTGCAACTATGTAGCAGACATGGGTCAAAAGCACCTGTTTATTTGTAAAATGACTAGGACTGGAGAATATAATAATGCAATATTATGATATGAACAAATACCCCCAAACTTATCTTTTGCTCGTCCTCGAGCAAACCTAGTTTTATTCTCAACAAAAACCTAACCTCACTTTCGCAGGGAATCGCGATTGCACTGAGCTCGTGCAACAAGCCGTTAAACCTCTAGGTGTCCCTAGTAGGAGGAGTGTTGTCTCCTGAGGATTTTCAGCGGATACTACCCACAAAATCCTATCAATTTAGGCCCATTGACTTTTATTCTCCCATTAGGTTTTCTAACAAGGAAGTCTATTATTTTCGACTCAGAAATTATCCACCCAAATTCTTCACGCTTCCTTATCATTCAACTTAAGATTATATATATTCTTATGAATTTACTTAGCTTTTGGCATCTCTTAAGTTTTCCTTCTGGGGTTCTATCTCAACTTAGGAATTTTTATCATCTCTATTAAATATATAAGTTCTATTCTTCATTCCTATCTCTTATCTAAACCCCAATCACATATCCCTACGTATGTGTATGTATCACCCCTACACTTGAAAATTCAAATCAAGCAATCATACTCTTGTCCGTCGTCCAAAGCACTTCTTAATAGGTGAATTTTTAGATGAATTTTGCTCACACATCCTTCATGCGATCGTTAATACTTCTTGAGGTACCAACAACCGATTACAACATGTGTTTACACATTAAAGCGTAATTCCTAGTTTTGCAACACCTAAGGCTTTAGCAGTGACTCCCAAACCAGTTGGTCTAAGGCACTAGGTGATGAAGCACCCTCGCTAAATATTTTTTCTATTTTTGCAGCCTTAAGTAATCACAAAAACCAGTGTTCATTTTTTTATTATCTCTTTATTCACACTTGAATTTTTATTTTATTTTCTTTGTACTAAGGACTTTAGACAAGAGCATTTCAAGGTCTCTTCTACTATTCCAAGTTTCAAGGTTCGTGTTTGTGCAAGTTGTAGGGTATACATTTTCAGAATTTAGACTTAAGGTAGGAATTATTTTTCAAACTTATACTTTAATAAAAGCATCAATACTCTTCCCTTGGTTTAACTTAGCCCAAGAAGTTAATTCAAAATTTGCCTATTTCTAAATAAACTACAAAGACATATACTTTCTACCGTTAAATTTTAAGAAAGGTTATTTTTAGGGTTTTTAATTTATTAAGTCTAGAATCTAGTTGTTCCTAGCTAGTTAACCTATATGTCAAACTCAAGTCAATTATGGCCCAAATTGAATACTTTAATTTTTATAATTTTTTAAAATTTTCAATTTTTATGGGTTTTAAAATAAGTATGCAAATGCAAGAATATACACATGAATGCGAAGGAAGAAGGCTTACCGAGCATACCCCCAAACTTAAACTTGACAGTGTCCTCATTGTCATGCCACACCAAGAGGGTTGAGAATGTCGGCAGTCCCCTGTTTATTTATTTATAATTTTTTTTTGGAATTTTTTAAAATTTTTTTTATTGTTAATGGAAAAAGAAAACAAAAAATATACATATACATATATACAACAAGGTCCTCCCCAAACTAAACAAGGCCTTACACAAGCCAAAGGTAAGCACCAACCATTCAAAAATTCTATCGTGATAATGGTAGAGTTGGTGAAAGAATGGAATGTTAAGGAAAGAAATGAGAAACACACGAGACCATATGGAGATAGAAACGGTATACGGTCTCGGTGGAGGAGAAGAATGGCGGAAAAGAGAAAGAAGTGTAGTACGATCTTGAGGGTGTAAATTGAGTGAATAAATTAGCGCAATTTGTGATGACCGATGTGTTAAAAGCGATTGTGCTAATCTATCAACTCGTCGAGAAATGGGGTCAAACCCCTCAAGATTCGTAAGAAAGCATGGGTACGTCGAACTTGGTAAACCCTCCATTGAAAATGGAAACGCGACGGAGTCTTGCGTGGTCGAAATGATAGGAAGGACAAAAGGGAGTGATTTAGGGATAGTCTTATTCTAACCTAAGTAATCTGTCTCGAACTTGAAGGATTCCATCAATGGTTCGAAACAACTGTAAGCAACCGAGTCTGATGGTTCAACTAACTCATCTGAAAATGTAAAGGACTCAAACTCGGGAGGTGAGTTTTCAAAATCGTCCGAAAAAGTGAAACACTTGTAATCATTATCGTCTGTGAGAACTGTGTTCGATTCAAAGGGGTACGCACTAGTGGAGTCCAAACTGCTATGATCGAACAGAAAATTTTCAAACTCACAGTCCTCAAGCGTGATCTTTTGCATGGTCGGAACGATGGAAAGAAAGGGGGTGATTTAGTTAAAGGTTCAATGATGCATGTAGATTAGGGTTTATGGAGGGAAAATGGTTCCCACTCTTAACCCTTACCTTGACATGGATCTCCGTTCATGTCTAGCCTTTACCAAAACAATCGTTAATCTAATCTTTAATCACGATCGTGGCTCCCAATGAATTGGTAGCGCACCCGATTAGAATGTTATTGATTCTTTTGGTAAAATTTATAAACTTTATAGGACATAAAAAGAGTTTAAAGATCTTCATCATTCATTAATTTACCCTAATCCTACGAACCCTAACAAGTGGAGAATTACTCGTGCATGTTGGGAAAAGAAAAGATAGAAATCATGAAGAAAATAAAATGCAATAGAATAAAACTACCTTTATTAATCAACAAGATCAAATACACTTTGTTCCTTTAAAAAATGATTACAAAACCCTAGTTTTTTTATCGATCTCTTCTTAAGGAGGTAGATGAACTATCGATGATCAACCATGATTCTTGAGCCATCGTGGACTTCATGATCGCGTCGGTTTGATGATTTTTTCAAGAGGGGCTCTCGGTCCTTTAAATAGTCTTAAAGCCAGAAACCCTAGTTTCCTAATATGGTAATTTGTTGTTACGATCCTAGCAGGAAAATCTCACATCCTAACTCCCCAAATCGGAGGCGGAATCGCCGCAATATACATGTTTTGGCCGCGGAAGGGCCGTATTTTGTTGGAATCAATTGATGAAATTTTCTGTGGTCTCTGGTGTTGACACGTGGAGATTGTTTTGATATATGGAATCTTCATATCTTCTTTAAGTCTCCGCCAGAATTGATTTCTTTGATTTACTTTAATATTTCGTCAGATTTGATCTCGATAACTCGAATTTCCTTGATTCCAGTCCTGATGTAATTTCTGCACAATATCTCAACAAATAATGTTAGTAGAATATGTTTTTATTGAGATATTATCCTACCCATTTGATATGATATTATAGTTTAAGAAAATTGGTTAAGGATATTTGATAAGGTAAGCATATTTAAATGGACTAAATATTATATAGATATTATATGCTTACTTTTTCCTTCATAATGTTAATTATGATATATAAATATATGAAAATAGTATTTTTATAGATAAACCCTCATATGTGTCATATTTATAATAAACACCTTTTATTATTTAAAAATAGTAAGGAAAATGTCATATTAAATGCATGATATTTTCGACTGAACAAATACCCCCAAACTTAATTTTGATCGCCCCGAGCAAACTAGTTATTCAAGAGAAGGAGAAAAAGAAAAAAACCTAAGTAGCACATTTTCGTAGGCAACACGATTGCACTGAGCACGTGCAACAAGCCGTTAAACCTCTAGGTGTCCCTTGTAGGAGGAGTGTTGTCTCCTGAGGGTTTTCAGCAGATTACACTCATAAAATCCTATAATAAAAGAAAGATAGTGAAATTTACATATAAAGATAAGAACTATAAAAGAAAGAACTTGAAAATAAGAGTTTCTAACTACACCAGTTTTTCGGTTGTCATGAGCCCTATCTTAATGGCCTTTAGTCTTCCTCCCTATCTTTCTTCCAAATATTGATCATATACCCCTACGTGTGTGTAAAAGACATCCCTACACTTAGAGAATTCAATTCAAGCTATCATACTCTTGTCCATTTTCCAAAGTACTTTATAGTTGGTGAATATTTTCGATAAAATTGCTCATACATTCTTCATGCGACTGTTAATACTTCTTGAGGTACTAATCAATCAATTACAAAACGTGCTTGCGCATTTAGACGTAATTCCTCGTTTCGCAACACCTAAGTCTTAGCAGTGGCTCCCAAACCAGTTGGTCTAAGGCACTAGGTGATAAAGTACCCTCGCTATATTTTTTTTATGCCGTCTTAAGCAATTACAAAATCAGTGTTCATTTTTTTTCCTACTTATATATATATATATATATATATATATATATATATATTTTCTTCATACTAAGTCTTTTAGCAAGAGCATTTCAAGGTATCCTCTACTATCCCAAGTTTCAAGATGTGTGTAAGTGCGTATAGTAGGGTATCAACGTTCAGATGTTTGGCTTCAAAAATACGGACTATTTTTCAGACTTATTTTTATTCTCAGATTAGTAATTTCGTTCATCTTACCAACCCTTGGGACAACGGCTCATGACTATCTATTACTAGTTTCGTTTAAGAAAACATCTAACATTCTTACTTTTCTTAAACTATTCCTATCTTTCAAATGTAATTTTTCACTTTCTAACTTCCATTATTAAAATTTTTTTGTGCTTATATAAAGTATAATGCAAAATAATGCGTAAATAAGCACAAACCTCCCCCAAACCTGTTTGCAGTAGTGTCCTCACTGTTGTCATATTTTAAATCTCAAAATCTGTAGACTTGGGAGGAAAAAAGGGGACAAGAAATAATGAAAGTGGAATTCTCCCCCAAACTTATTTTTGGCTCGTAATTTTGTAAAAACTTATTTTCAAGAGCCAAAATATTTTTCTCCTCCCCAAACTTGAGTAAAATAGTATTAAGCATTTAAAATTATTGGGGGGTTAAAGTTATTGGTCAAAGTAAAGCCTTACAAAGACCAAAAGTCAATACCAACCATTCAAAAAATTTATCAATGTAACACACCGGTTGGTAGGAGATCATGTTACCTATTGACGTGAAGAAGTGGGGAGGAGATAAGAGATGTAACGGAAATGTTTACGTCTAGGTTTGTAGAGACAAAACAGGGATGGTGGATTACTAGCATTCTTGTTTTTGATAAGAAAAAGATGTGGCGGTTCAACTTTTTTAGGTTGGGGTTGATTCATCACAACGTCCATGTCTTCTAAGAATGCGAGTTCATCAGCGAAGATTTCCTCGAACCTTTCATCGATATCCCGAATAATAATCTCATCGGAAAGAATGGGATGATATTCTGACTCCATAAAAGGTTCACATTTAGCGTTAGATGTTGACCCGGACAACAACGTAATAGCGGAGTCGAGATCAGTATCGTAAAGCTGTTCAAATTCGCTGCTGTCGGTATTTATCGCTTCGACAAAAAATACTCGAGCATAGGGTTCAGAGGGTTCACTTCCCAACTTGTAAATGTTAAGCTCAAGTGACTTCTTCCCGAAGGATAGGGTCATAGAGCCATTTCGACAATTGATTATCGCGTTGGAAGTCGCAAGAAAAGGTCAACCTAAAATCACTAGAATTTGGTTTTGTGAGTTCGCTACAACTTGTGTATCTATAACGATGAAGTCCACAGGGAATATGAATTCCCCGACTTTGATTAAAACATCCTGTAGCTCACCCCTAGGTTGGGTGATAGATAGATCGGCCATCTGAAGAGTGCAGTGCACCGGTTTTAACTCTCCGATCCCTATTTGCTCATAAACAGAATACGGAAGCAAGTTAACACTAGCACCTAAATCGAGTAGAGCACGATTGATATTTTTACCCCCAATATAAATAAAGATTGTAGGACTTCCGGGGTCCTTTCGTTTCTTAGGTAGTTGTTGTGTAAAAGCAGTGCTCATATTGCTCGCAAGGAAAACTTTTTTAGATAATTGAATTTTTCTCTTCCTAGTGCACAAGTCCTTTAGAATTTTCGCATAAGACGGAACTGGTTGAATAGCATCTAGGAGAGAAATGTTTATGTTAACTTTCTTAAAAATTTCCACAATCTTCTCCATTTGTGGACTTGGTCTGTTACCCCTTAACCTGTTTGGATAATGTGCTTTATCAATAAAGGTTGGGTCCAATATTGGAGAGGATTATGGGGATGGAATGGATTCCAGAATTGGAGTGGGGATCATTTTAGATAGATTCGAGGAAGTGGGCTGAGGGTTCGAGCCTTGTGGAACACGGAGAATAGGCTCGGAAGAAGGTGGGAGACTAGACAAATTAGGGGAAGAAGTAGAAACCAGGGTATCATTAATATCCCCAATGTCATCAACATGTTCACCCACGTGGTTATCTAGCACTCTTCCCGATCTCAACATGGTAACGACACTCACATTATAACTTTGTGAGTAGCTATGATTAGGTATAGGTTGAGATGGAAGTTTCCATTTTTCTCTCGCACTCATCGCGGCATTTAGTTGTGCAAGTTGTGCTTCTATCGATTTTCTACTTTCACCGTGGGAGTTGGTGGTCTGTGTTAAAGTTCGGATAGAAGACTTGATTTCGTCCGTCGACTGCATGGAATGTTTAATAAACATATCCACACTTTGTTCAAGCGCAGACGAGTTTTCGGTACCGGCTGTTTAGAAAGAATTATTGGACGGATTCTGAAAAGGTTGTGATTGAAAGGGGTGCTGGCTTTGTGGTGGTGGTTGCTGTTGCTGTGGAGGAGGTCTTTGGTAATTGCTTTGGAACTGGTTTTGATTTTGGTTGGTTTGGTTTTGGCTCCAAGCAAAATTAGGATGATTCCTCCATCCTTGATTGTACGAGGAAGAATAAAGATCGTTTCTAGGTCATTGCTGAAAAGCAGCATTAGTTTGCTCGTGACCTTGAAACGAAGAATTTAAAGGACATTCTTCCGTTAAATGAGATGGATCAGAACAACAACCACACACGGTCTTGGGGAGCGTAACCTGTTTTAGGGAGATTGATGAGAATTTGTTTTCCATAATCTCGAGTTTCTTATGTATTGTTGCCATTTCGGTGGCTATGGAAACATCGAGCTGATGGATACCTCCCCTATAAGGTGGTCTAACGCTTTCCCACGGCAAAGTGTTTTCAGCGAGATCTTCCAGATATTTCCAGGTTTCACCATCGTCTTTGGACATGAAATTGCATTGACATATGGTTTCAAGCATCTGCTTTGTCGCTGGATTAATGCCTTCATATATAATTCGGCATAGATCCCATCTATTTATTCCATGATGAGGACATTGGACAAGCAAATCCTTAAACCGTTCAAAGCACTTCCAAAATGGTTCATTGGGAAGCTGGGTAAACTGGTTGATTTCAATCCGAACACGGGCGGTCTTATGATTGGGGTAAATTTTTTTAAAGAATGCTATCACGAATTCATCCCAATTGGTAATAGAGTGTGCGGCAGTATTATAAATCCATTTTTCTGCCAAGTCGTACAAAGTGAACGGGAGAAGACACAAGCGCATAGTATCCACGGACAGTTGTGAAGTACCCATCATTACGCATACGTTTTCAAATTTGGTGATAAAAACGTATGCGTCTTCAGACTCGATCCCATGAAATTTGGGCAACAGGTTGATGTAGTGGGGTTTAATTTCATAATTATCCCCGTTGGCTGGTGGAATGGATAGACAGGTAAGAAGTGGACCGCGTATAAGATAGCATCTCTCTTGGAGAGAAATGCGCGGTGGATTCTGCGCACCTACGGGCGGTGGCAGGGTGGTGTTATAATCTGATGGAGTACCGTCCATCTCGGTCGATGTGGTGGGTGGTGGGGAAAAAGAAAATGAAGAAGTACTAACTTCGGAGTCGATAGCCGAAACGCGGACAAGGCGGGCACTAGAATCCCGTGTCCAGCCGAGCATGAACTAAACGGTTTTAACGCAAGTGGCAGCGTGTGTGTGATTTAAAATTTGTTTATTTTTGAAAAAGTGGGACTCAAGACAAATCACACAAAAATTCACAAACAACCCTAGAACTAAGGTTACCTAGGTCAAGTCTCTAGACCGCTCCTAGACTTCCAAAGGACAAGCCGCAGGATCAATCCTCTACCACCTCTTTACTACTCTTGTGGCCAGGTAAGTGGGAGGTATCCGCTATACGAATCACCGAAAATAGCGGGCCTAATTAAGTAACCACTTGCCTTAGACACACTTGCCTAGACACCACAAAAGTAATGCGGATAAGTGATAAATTACCCACGACCTTCCTCTGTCCTATTTGAGCTCGACGGTCCTTAGAGTCTTGTCTAGATATTTTTTTAATTAATGTAGGGTTGATGCAGATGCTCATTTTGTGATTTGTGGGGCCTAGGAAGGGTAATGAAATCCCCACCTAATCTGAATTTCGTCTTTGCCCCTTAATGTCCGTATTAAAATATGCAAAAACAAACCGCAAAACAAAACTTGCAAAATGATTTTTGCGCAGCGATATTTTGCAAAGAATCCTGCAGAAAAGATATTTTATTGGATTTCAGAGGAGAGAAGGAGTTGAGAAATATACCAGAGAAGTTTGAAACCCTAGTTCCCTAAATGCGCCATGTTTCCGCCGCTATTTAGCCTTACTGCCGCAGTTTCGCCACCGAAAGGAGGGGTCTCATGAAGATATTTGCTACGTGGCCTCCCTTTGCTCCTCTGGATCTTGATGAATGTCTCTGACTCTCGTCAAAAGTGTCCTCACTATGATACTGTGCAAGATCAAACAATGATGTACTAATGTCGTCAAGATCATCAAAGCAAAGTTCATCAACCTTGCATCTTTTGGGAGCAATCTGTGGACAGAACAGGCATGAAGAATATGAGCAGAAGGTTTAGATGATTGACTTCCTCTCTTGTAAATGTTAAGCTCAATTGTCATTTTCCCAAAGGATAGGTTCATGGAACCGTTTCGACAATTAATGACAGCATTGGAAGTGGCTAGGAAGGGTTGACCAAGAATCACCGGAATTTGGTTCCGGGGGTTTGCTACAGGCTGTGTGTCCAAAACAATAAAGTCCACAGGGAATATAAATTCCCCGACTTTTATCAACACATCCTCAAGCTCACCCCTAGGTTTGGTGATGGATTGGTTTGCCATCTGGAGAGTACAATGAGCAGGTTTCAACTCTCCAACCCCTAACTGCTCGTAAACGGTGTATGGAAGCAGGTTAACACTTGCGCCAAGGTCGAGTAGAGCATAATTAATATTTTTACCCCTAACAGAAATAGAAATTGTAGGACAGCCAGGGTCCTTACGTTTTTTTGGTAACTGATGGGTAAAATCTGTGCTAACATTACTCGTCATGAACACTTTTTTCGGCACTTGAGTCTTTCTCTTCCTAGTGCACAAATCCTTAAGTATTTTCGCATAAGCCGGAACTTGTTGGATTGCATCTAGGAGGGGGATATTTATATTAACCTGTTTAAACATTTCTATAATCTTCTCCATTTGTGGACTTGGTTTGGTTCCCCTTAACCGATTTGGATAAGGAGCTTTAGCAATAAGAGCTGGGTCCAACATTGGAGAAGGTCGTGTGGGTAGATCAGATCCCAGAATTGGAATGGGGATCATTTCAGACTGTGTCAATGAGGTGGGCAGAGGGTTCGAGCCTTGGGGAAAACAGAGAATATGATCGCAACGAGGTGGAGTAGACGAAATAGGGTAAGAAGTGGAAATGGAAGCCGGGGTATCATTGATTGATTCCTCATTATCAATCTCTTCACCGACATGGTTGTTTAGCACTCTTCTAGATCTCAACGTGGTAATAGCACTCACATTATGATGCAAGTAGCCAGGATTTGGAAGGGGTTGAGCTGGAAGTTTCCCTTTCTCTCTAGCACTCATCGCGGCATTTAACTGTGCAATTTGTACTTCTATCGCTTTTATACTCTCACCGTGTGAGTCAGAGTCTTTCTTTATGGTATCGATAGAAGATCTTATATCAGTTGACATTTGCATGGTATGTTTCATAAATAAATCCAATGTCCGTTCGAGTGAAGAGGAGTTTTCGGTACCAGCCGTTTGGAAAGAATTATTATATGGTGCAGAATTGTTAGCTGGATTTTGAAAATTTTTTGGTCGAAAGGGGTGCTGAATCTGTGGTGGTTGCTGTAGCTGTGGAGGAACCCTTTGAAAGTTATTTTGGTTTGGAACCGTATTTTGGGTTTGGTGTTGGTTCCAAGCAAAATTAGGGTGATTCCTCCAACTTTGATTATATGTGGAAGAATAAGGATCGTTTCTCGGTCGTTGCTGAAAAGCAGCATTAGTGTGTTCTTGACCTTGAAACAGAGAATTCAAAAGACATTCTTCCGTCAGATGTGATGGATCTGAACAGCATCCACACACAGTTTTAGGGAGCATCACCTGATTTAGGGAGGCTAATAAAATTTTTTTTCCATAGATTCGAGTTTCTTTTGCATTGCCGCCATTTTGGCTTTTACGGCAATGGAAACATCAAGTTGATGGATACCACCCCTAAATGATGGACTAACGTTTTCCCATTGCAAAGTGTTTTCAGCAAAATCTTCCAAAACTTTTCAGGCTTCACCATCGTCTTTAGACATGAAGTTTCCTTGACACATGGTTTCAAGTATCTGCTTTGTCATTGGATTAATGCCTTCATATATAATTCGGCACAGATCCCATCTATGGATTCCATGATGTGGACATTGGACAAGCAGATCCTTGAATTGTTCAAAGCATTTCCAAAATGGTTCATTGGAAAGCTGGGTAAACTGATTGATTTCGCTCCTAACACGGGCGGTCTTATGATTGGAATAAAATTTCTTAAGGAATACTATAATGAATTCATCCTAATTGGAAATTGAATGTGCGGGTGTATTATAAAGCCACTTTTCGGCTAAATCACACAAAGTGAACGGGAGAAGACGTAAACGCATAGCATCCACAGAAAGTTGTGAAGTGCCCACCATAGCACATACATTTTCGAATTTGGTGATAAAAACATATGCGTCTTCAGACTCGAGACCGTGAAATTTAGGCAAAAGATTGATATAGTGTGGTTTGATTTCGAAATTATCCTCATTGGCTGGTGAAATGGAAAGGCAAATAGAAAGAGGACCACGTATAGGGTAACATCTCTCTTGAATGATATACACGGTAGATTCTGCGCACCTGCAGGTGGTGGCAGAGTGGTGTTATTGAAATTCGATGGAGAACCGTCCATCTCGGTGGATGTGGTGTGTGGTGAAGAAAAAGAAGATGAAGAAATACCGACTTCGGAGTCGATAGAAGAAACGCGGATAAGACGGGCACTAGAATCCCGTGTCCAGCTGAGCATGCACTAAGCGGGTTTAGTGCAAGTGGCAGCGTATGTGTAAATTAAGAGAAAAGAAATGTTTGGTTTGTTTTGAAAAAGACGGATTTAGAAAAATCACACAAAAAATGCACAATCAACTCTAGATCTTCGGTCACCTAGGTCAAGTCACTAGACCGCTCCTAAACTTCCAGAAAACAAATCGCAGGATAAATCCTTTACTACCTCTTTATTCCTCCTGTGGCTAGATAAGTGCCAGGAAAGTTGGAGGTATCCGCTATGTAAATAGCGGGCCTAATTAAATAACCACTTGCCTTAGACACACTTACCTTAGACACCACAAAAGAAATGCGGATAAGCAATAGATTACCCACGATCTTCTTCTGTCCTAATTGAGTGCAACGGTCCTTAGAGTCTTGTCTAGATATTTTTTAGTTAATGAGGGTGATGCGGATGCTAGTTTTGTGATTTTTGGGGCTTAGGAAGGGTAATGAAATTCCCACCTAATCTGAATTTGGTCATTGCCCCTTAATTTCCGTATTAATATATGCACAAACAACCAATATCAAAACACGCAAGAAGAATTTTTTTAAGCGCGGCGAATTTTTACAAAGAATCCTGCAGAAAAGTGGTTATTAGACTAATCAGAGGAAAGAGAAGAATGTATAGAATATACCACAGAAAATTGGAACCCTAAATCTCCAAACTGCCGCGGTTCCGCCTCCAATGCCTGCTTATCGCCGCGGTTCCGCGTTTGCTTGAACAGTTCTTTGAACAATTTTTGGTACTGATGCTCCCCTTACTCCTCTAGTCTTGATGAAATGATCTGAATATTTTTCTCCCTGCTACAGCGATTCCAGATTTCCTTGCAAAATTTACACACTGATCGTTAAGCACACGATACGATTTTGATTCAAATTTTGATGGAATAATAATATTTCAACTCAAATAGCAAGAACGAACAAATTACACACGCATCCCATGCAACGGCGCCATTTGATTGATCGAATTGTTTCGCTTCTTTGATTTTAAAGAAAATATGTAGTAAAGAAGTGATGAAATGTTTTAGTCGTATAATAACCGCAATCAATAACAGTGTCGCATATAGTGAGTGTTAGTGAGTACGGGTCGTCCTCTGGGATTCGTAGAACTCGTAAATTCCTGCTTTAGTTGAGTCGAAAGAACTAGTAAAGAAAATCAACAATTTGTTTAAGATTTGGTTGAAGTAATCATTTCAAGATGTTTAAGAAATAGTTTTCAAGAAAAAGAATTCAAGATAATGCTCAAGATTTAGTTATCAAGAAAATTGAAGAAGGCTTGTAGAATTTGAATGGAATTAGTAGCCAATGATGATTATTCAAGATGATTTAACTTATCAATTGGTAGAATTAAAATTATATCGATGGCTAATAATGAGAATTAGGGATCCTTTGAAAAAACTATAGTTTCTTCTTCATTTCCCATTGTCCTTTCATTAATTGCCAATCTTATCTAGCCTTTAGCAAGAAAGATCATCAATCTAATACCCAAATTGTGATGAAATTCTCAATAGATTGATCTCACTCACAATTTGGAGATTAATGATTTTTTTTGCTAAAGTTTATAATCTTCATAAGACTTAAGATGAATATAGAATTCTCTCACCATTAGATCTACCAAATTCCTTCAAATCCTTAGCAAGCAGAGATTTACTCACACATTATGAAAATAGAAGAATCAACAAATAGAGATTTCATAATGCGAAAATTTAAAGAAAACGAGATTAAAAGTAATGATCACCTTTATTATTCAACTTCAAATTACAACTCCTTCAATCCGAGATTACAAGAAAGTTCGCTCTCGATCACTCCCTTGAAGAGGTAATTTCTCCGTCGATCTTCGCTTTGCTCGATCATCGTGTGTCTTGGATCTATCGAGAATCACATGCTCTTGATGACGATCGGCTTTGCGTAAAGGATCTTGAATGATCTCGCTCGATGAATTTCTCATGATTCTTGATTTTAGATCTTGATTTGGAATTGGATCTTGGTTTGGTTTGGATCAACAACTAATCAACCCCTCAACAACTCAACAACCTTTTTAATGTAGGCTTAGCTCCCTTTTTATAGCCCTTAATCAAGCTTCCCTTAGAAGCTAGGTTGTTATAGAGAGGCTTCTAGAATAAGCTAGGTAGTTATGAAGTTTGATCAACAAGCTAGGTTGTTGTAGAGAAGTTTCCAGAAGAAGGTTGTTACAATAAAGCGTTCTCAACAAGCTAGAAAGTTGAGAAGAAGTTTCTGGAGAATTCCCGATCGCCGACACCCCAACTCGGCCGCGGATCCACGGCGACTCGGCCGCGGTTCCACAGCCGATTTGTGTGATCATGTCTTCAATTTTCTGTGGTCTTCTTCTGTTGTTCTCTGGGTTTATATTTGATATCTAGAATCTTTTTATCTCTACTGAATCTCTGCCAGAATTTAACTCTTTGATTTCCTGTATTTTATCGGCGAATTTCTGATTTCGATATCTGATCTGGGCTAATTTCTGCACAAGATACCAATGAAGAATGTTAGCGATATACAATATTATGTGTGAAATATTAAACACGCAATTTCCTTCAAAGAATGTTGATTATATGTATAACACATGGTAATTGATATTTTCCGGATGAACTAGTAATATGTGTTATATTTATATCAAACATCCTTAGATGATTCGAAAAGTTAGGAAATTGTTATGTTAAAAATTGCAATAATTTCGACTGAACAAGCCCCGGCGATGCCTTCCAAATCGAATACATCAGTAGCTGGAGTAGGGGTGATCTCCGGGGAAGCAGGCGGCCGACATGATCCTCAACACGCCGAACCACCGCCTGCAACGTATCCTCGGAGATCCGCTGATCATACAGATATACGTCTTCGAAGGAAATGATCTCGAAAATGGAGAAAGGGAATCCGTCCATTATTATGCTTCGGGGTGCAAACCTAAGAATGGGCAACACTCCCTTCTCTATTTATAACCTTAAACAGAATCCTTAAGGACCCAAATTCGCACACGATAGGCGCGAATCCTGGGATTCACCCAAGTTACTCTAATACTGCACCGCCACGTAGCAGAACTAACGCGGCTCTTCGAAACGCTTTGCCTCCCCCATGCATTCCTGACACTTGTCGTCCGCGATGGTCGCTCTTCCCAATGTTCAAACACCAAGGGAGGTTAGACAGAACCTCGCAAAACCGAGCAGCTTCCCTGCTCGGTCCATCCGTGGCTGGTAATCTCTTACCCCACGATGCCAAGTATCAAAGCCCTCATCAACAGGCCACCGAGCAGCTTCCCTGCTCGGTCCATCCTTGGCTGGTAATCTCTTACCCCACGACGCCAAGGATCAAAGCTCTCATCAAGAGTGTAACATTTCAGAAAAATATACCGATAAATTAGGGAAAAAATTATAAAATTATAGAAATTACTAAAAAGAGGGTGTTTTATTGGATTTAAAAAAAAAATGAAATTTTATGATTTATTATACACTATTTTAATGCTAATCGCGATTAAATATCGCTAATCGTGCATTAAGTACGTTTTGTGCACATAACATGCACCGTGTCATTTTTCACACTTGTTACTTTCTTTCATGGTTCTTTCTCTTTATCATGCATGCTTTTAATTTTAAAAAGAGAAGAGAAAAGAATATAAAGGAAAAGAAAAGAAAAGGATAAGGGATTAGAATATTAGGCATGCGCAAGAGAGAGAGGGTGAGGGGTCAAACCTTGGGCCATTCTCTTTATCTCTTCACTCTTTTCTCATCATTCTCACCTCTTCTTTCTCCCATGGCTGCCTCATCTCTCCCATCTCCTCCAAACCCTCAAAACACCATCAAAACAACCTCAAAACATCATCTCCACTTCACAAAATATATGCACAAGCTCACTAGCTACACTTTGGACAAAGAAAAATCGGATTTTGGACACTTGGGGCAACTCAAGAATTTTCTTGAGTTGCCAAATGAGGTACTTTCATTGCCATTAGCTTTGTATTTCATTCACTTTAGTATCCATATGTGTTTAGTTGTGATTTAGTGTGGTTTAGTGAACATTGAAATTCCTAGTTAGGGTTGTGATGAAATCTTGAGTAGTGGAGGGTAATTGAGGTTAGTAGAGGATATACAACCCCTATTGTAATGATATAGTGGACTAAACCTGAGACTTAAACCCCGGAATGCGAACTTAGAAAACCCGATATCGGAGAATTGTGGATTCTGTGAGGGTATAATGAAATCTGCTAACACCCGGGTGACCTAAAAATTATTTAGCAAACACAGGGGAGTGTGCAGGCAACCTAGGACCCCCCACTGAAACCTTAGCCCCTAATCCATCACCATGGCCACAAATATATCCCTTCTGGCAGCAATTTGCGACCAGACATGGGGCAAATTGGTTCGTATTGGTTCTGTGGCTTTATCTCCAGTAAATTAGACCCCTCATGTATGCAAAATTGGCTAGTTTGGCCTAGGGTAAAATCTGGAGCTAATTTCCAAGAATTCTGATTTCGATTGCGGCTTTTAATGAACTTGGACTTGGTATTTGATATTGTGTTTCCGTCGTGTGGCGTTTGAACGTCCACGACTAGGGTTACTGATCGTGTTTTGCATGCGAGGCTATAGGTTTTGACATATGAGCGAAACGTGTGCCGTTTTGGTTTCCAACTTGATTTTAATACGCATTTGCGATGTGTTATGATATGTTGGTACCCCACGAGGATTTCGAGACGATGAAGAAGAGGATGGCGACATCGACATCGGCAAGCAAGAGCAATGCGAGTAGATTTATATCTACGGGGGAAGTCGGGTGGATGGCGTATAACACCCCCGCAGTTCGTAGTGTAGTTGATAATATGTTATATATTAACATATGTGTTGTGAATTTGGATGATAGTGTCGTGGTTGATTTCTTAGTCGCGGACCATAGAATAGGTTTGCACACACGCACACACACCCTTGCATGCATTATTATTATTACTTGTGCGTATATGGGAATACGTACACACACACAGAGGTATGGGACTATATATATATATATATATATATATATATACGTATACCTATACATGGATAATGAGGACAGTGGATGATAGTTGGAGATGAGTCGATGAGATTGGGCATGATGCCATAAGATCGGTGATGTAATTTGGATCGTATTATGAGATACGACATGTGATGAT
Source organism: Agapanthus africanus (assembly GCA_030015575.1). Lineage (NCBI taxonomy): Eukaryota > Viridiplantae > Streptophyta > Magnoliopsida > Asparagales > Amaryllidaceae > Agapanthus > Agapanthus africanus. The sequence goes on from CM057349.1 coordinate 446,960,242, forward strand.
AGCGGATCGGTAGGCGATGTGTTTTCATACACACGCATTTATATATATGTTGATGGTATCAGATCATACTAGACTGTAGATCAGTACCCCTAATTCATGATGTGGTGATAAGGATACCAAATAAATGATGAGATAGATGTGATAGTTGACCCGTACCCAGATTTGGGATGCCGTACGACAGATATACCGTGCGAGCTAACTATGATGATAGATCCGCACTCTTGACTCGAGAATGTCATATGATATATTGTATTGTACGTGGTACTATTGAGGCGGGATCACCGACTATTATATATATATATATATATATATATATATACATCGACTCAGATGTTGGTGGTTTACATACCCCTTTCGATTGGTTTGTTAGTTAGACCTGTAGTTTACCTAGTAGATGTTAGACTGGACACGAGTCATACCTATTTCCAAAACTAAAGAATCGTGAGAATTTTAAATACATACCAAGGGATACTACGGGTATTTCAAAAGACATACCTTTGCTTAAAAACACCGTAGCCCCTATTTTTTAAACACCACAATTCGTGTTATTTCAAAAGCCAAAACTGTGTGACTCGTATATTTAAAGCATATTTCTTATTGCCGCGTTATCTATTCATTTTTTCGCATATTCTTACTATTCGCATCGCATTGCATGCTATTGGTGATCTCTGCAGTTATTATGAAACCTATGCTATCAGGACACCAGCACAATTATTGATGATGCGTATGCTTCACGTACACTTACTTACCAGCTCACACACTTCATCATCGATAATTGCCATGTCACTGCACAGTAGAATTGCTGCATTTTGATATGATACCTTGCATGAATTGTCTGCTATAGTTGCATGCACCTGTATATGACATTGCATTTGACTTGGAGGAATTTGGGAACCGCAGAATATATTTTAAAACTGGATTCATTTTAAAGAGCGGTCCTCCCTTAATAAGTGCATATCACTGTTCCATATTGCATTTTATACGGATATGCTTACATTTCTATCATATGTCGCATACATTATGCTTTATGTTTATACGCATTGAGATATGCTATTTTCATGAGATTTCTGGATTTGAGAACCGTGGACATTTTAAAAGAGATTATGTGTTGTTTTAACAACTCCGTTTCTCTTGATATGATATTTCTGTGCGTCCACCATGCGTTTTCTCGGTTCTGAGACGTGTGCTTGAAACCCGATTCGAGGAGTTGGATGATCCGTTTGTGGGTTCATGGTGGACCCGGTATGGTTTCCCGGGGCGAGAATGTTTTTCGTGGAGTAGACGATGAGCCTAGTAGGGTGGCGAGTATCTACCAGTGATTGGTTGGACCTGGTGGTTATCCGGAGGATGAGTCAAGAGATGGATATGGGCCGACCCGTTCTGCCGGAGCCCGCGGGCCGATCCCGCAGACGGAGCCCGAGATATATGAGGATTTACGTGTTGATACTGGACACGGGTTTCATGATGTTTCGAGTGTCGATGCTGGACACTCAGGTGCCATGATTTTGATGTGTCACAAGAGACACACGTTTATTTATATCCTCATCCTTTCATGCATATGCTTTTATAATATTTGCGTGCATGATGTTGTGTCATTGGTTGACCCATGGACGAGATCCACATACATACAGGCATTGATTACATGGTTGGATGACATCCACATACTTATAGACTTAAGGATATAGTTAACACTGATTTTGTTGATGATACCTCATATATATGATATGTTGCTACCTGAGGCACTGACGCGAGCACTTGGTATTACACTTATGTATAGATGTTTACCCTTGCCACCTTATCATGCTTCAGACTTTATCATATTGAGGATATATATTACTTATCGTATTGACCTAGGATTGAGTCATACATACGATTTCTGCTCTGTGATATTTTTTACTCACGAGTTGGCAACTCACCCCCGTTGTGCCACAGTTCTTGCAGGTGTTGCCGTACAGGTTTCATTGTGGCTTTCTGGCACACTGCCCTTTTCCGGGTGATTGCTTTGGTAGGTGGGTTCACTCGCATCGTGACCACCATTGTACCTTTTATTATATTTCATTTGTATCTAGTAACTCTATCAACCAGACTTGTATTATTTGTTGACTTAGAAGACCAGTTGTATATTATTTCGACCGTAGAGTCGCGCTTGTATTATTATGGTTTTCTTGTTGTTTTGTGTTTCCTTTTTGAGTTTTAATCCTCGCCCTTGGCGTTGTATATTATATTGCTTGCGTGGTTGTGACCGTCAATTGACGAAGAGCTAGCTCCCGCTTGGGGATGCCTTTATTCATATTATTCATATTGTACTTCGTTCGGGGCCAGTATTTACAAAGGAAACTCTGCCGAAATTTCAGAAAAGGTTTGATGTTTTAAAAACGCATAATTCGGCTTATGCTATTAAAACCACTTTCTTTTAAACAAGTTTTCCTTTATTTATTATTTAAAATGGTTTTAGATTTCTGGGCTTTTGGCTTACTTGAATTAGATGTGGTCCCATAGACTTCATATGATTCAAGTGCCAGCCACATGCTATTTCGGGTCGTGACAAAGAGGCAATCGAGCAGCAAACCTGCTCGGTCTATCCTTAGCAGGAAACTCAATGCCCTCCTACGCTAAGGGTCGAACCCTTCATCAAGAGGCCACCGAGCAGCTTTCCTGCTCGGTCTATCCTTGGCCGGTAATCTCTTACCCAACGACGCCAAGGATCAAAGCCCTCATTAAGAGGGAACCGAACAGCAACCCTGCTCGGTCCATCCTTAGCAGGCAACTCAATGCCCTTCCACGCTAAGGATCGAAGCCCTGATCAAGAGGCCACCGAGCAGCTTTCCTGCTCGGTCCATCCTTGTCTGGTAATCTCTTACCCCACGACGCCAAGGATCAAAGCCCTTATTAAGACGCCACCGAGCAGCTTCCCTGCTCGGTCCATCCTTGGCCGGTAATTTCTTACCCCACGACACCAAGGATCAAAGTCCTCATCAAGAGGCCACCGAGCAGCTTCCCTGCTCGGTCTATCCTTGGCCTGTAATTTCTTACCCCACGACACCAAGGATCAAAGCCCTCATCAAGAGGCCACCGAGCAGCTTCCCTGCTCGGTCTACCCTTGGCTGGTAATCTCTAACCCCACGACGCCAAGGATCAAAGCCCTCATCAAGAGGAAACCGAGCAGCTTCCCTGCTTGGTCCATCCTTGGCTGGTAATCTCTTACCTCACGACGCTAAGGATTAAAGCCCTCATCAAGAGGCAACCGAACAACAACCCTGCTCGGTCCATCCTTAGCAGGAAACTCAATGCCCTCCCGTGCTAAAGATCAAAACCCTCATTAAGAAGCCACCGAGCAGCTTCCCTGCTCGGTCCATCCTTGGCTGGTAATCTCTTACCCAACGACGCCAAGGATCAAAGCCCTCATCGAGAGGCAACTGAGCAACCCTACACTGTTCATCCTTAGCTGGCAATCTCCTACCCAACGACCCCAATGATCAAAGCCCTTATCAAGAAGCCATCAAGCAGCTTCCCTGCTCAATCCATCCTTAGAGGGTAATTCCCTACACGTCTTTACTAAGCGATCCCCACCTTGACTTCAGGGCCATGGAGATACCGACCCTGCACCGGTCTTTGCACACTTGGCAAATGGTTCGATTCAACTTGACGTGTGACCGCTAGATGAAAAACCGATCTCCGACCAAACACATCATGAAAACGGTACCGCGCAAATAAAGATTTTACTACAAACAAAGGGAAAATATGTACGCAAACAACACTGCAAAAAGATTTTATTCACAAAAGTCGGAAGTCTTTACAAATGTATTATGGGCTCCCCAGCCTTACAAAAACACCCAGAAGCTTACAAAATTTCAGCGCAAAAGAAAATAAGGAGGCGAGAAGTTTCAGACCTCGGGGCCGGGAAGAACCTTGATGAGCTCCGCATCAACCACCACAACCGGGGTAGCGTCTTGAAGGTCAGCTCCCAGCGTAGGCACCTTGGCGCTGGGAGCCGGGACGACCGACTTCTCCCCAGCGCTCCCACTAGGGGCCTTCCTCCAGCAGCGCTTCCGGGGGCATTCCCCTGTGCCTCACCCTCGAGAGGATACTCACCCAGGAGCCCGCCGTCGAAAAACTCCGGCATCAGGGTCTCATGCCAAACGAGGGCAGCAGCTTCAGCGAGGTCGGCGTAGTACTGGTTTGACTTCTTATAGCTCTCCACCGCCTTCGACGCTCGGAGGTCGGCACGCCTCACTCCTTCCTTCGCCGCCTCTTTCTCCCTCCGGAGGGTGTTCGCCGTCTTCTTCAGGGTGGCGACAAGCACCCTGGAATCTTCCAACTTAGCATCAGTGACTCGAACGGCCTCTTGGCAGCTGACGATCTCCCGATCCCCGGTAGCCACCCGGTCTTCGAGGGCGGCGACCCTCTCCATCACCGCTTGCAGCTCCAGCCTCGAGCTCTCCTCCCGCGAGGAGGACTCGCCTGCGATCTGCATCGCCTAGGCAATTCTTCGTCCTCCATGTTGACGACAAAGGCGCAGTGCTGGAGGACCTGAAGAAAGAAAAGGAGGGGTTAAAAAGAAAAGGGGGCACCCAATCTTGCGGACGAAGAGTACTGAATAAAAACCTGAGTGAGGTGCGAACATTGACCTGCACGGCCTCCTGGGCTATGGTCGCCATTTGGGCTCTGAGGGTCCCCCGAGGGATTCTGCCCCAGGCCGACCTTTCCATCTCTGAGAGCAGGCTGTCGGCGACAGAAAGCCCCGATGTTCCCCTTCGTCCAAGATGATCGGGGAAGCCGGGGAATGAGGCACCGTCCTATGGTACCTCTTGAGGAGAGACGCAGGAGAACCGGTCTCGCCTCCCACATCCAAAACCAGGGGCTCCTGCTCCCGAGCGCATTTTTGGCTCGGCGCATGGCTGGACTCCGGGGCTCGAGGCGCGCTCGAGTGCCTAGCCAGAGCGTCCGCCAGTGGAGCCGGACTCGACGACGGGCGGGAGGGGCCAGCGCCTCCGGCCTTCCTCCCCTTCTTCTGTTTGACCAGGGCTGCCCGAAATTTAGCTAGGTCCATGGTTCTGCATAAGACGAAAATGCAAAGAAGGATTTAGCAACTCCAGAAAAAGTTGAAGAATACACAAGTCTAAACAGGTCACTTAAAAACTCATAACTTACCCGCAACTGAGCGGGGCTGAGCCCGGCCTAACTAAGGGCCTTCTCAGACAGCAACACATCGGCACGGGAGAGGGGATCTCTCTCTGACACCGCCACCGCGTCGGGATCATTCGACCGCCTCACCCGTGGGCAGTTGGCCCTGTGCCACTGGAAGGGCACATGCCAATCCTCATCCTCAGGTGGCCCGCCAAACAAAAACTTCTTTTTCCATTCGTGGATGGAAGAAGGTACTACGACGACCCCCGACCCGGCAGCACCTCCCTAGTGCTTTCTAAAAGAATTGTATACCCAGCTCGGCTCGTCCTTGCGAGTGCCGGGGTGGTTTTTGTAGCGGAGATAGGAAAGGAGAAGGCTCAAACTGAAAGGGATCTCTAGCAATTTCAACCGGACCAGGAACCCAAGGAGAATCCTCCAAGAGTTCGGCCCTAACTGGACCGGGGCTAACTGAAAACAATTCAACGCCGCACTCACCTCGGAGGAGAAGGGCAGACGCATTCCGGCCCAAAAGGCTTCCAGGTAGAAGGCAATCTCCTTGCCCCGTACCTGATCTGCCCTCTCCCTCTCCCCGACCAGACGAAGCGAGTAGCCGGGAGGAATGTGGAAGCGAGCCCAGATGGTGGAAAGCTCGTCCGCATGACTCAGTATGGATGACGCGTCACGGACGCCCCTGACCTGCGCTTTAGGGATCATCCCCTCCGCACGACCCCGGGAAGCGCGACTAACCCTAATCTCCCAGGAAGATTCCGACCCAGATGAAGAGGAGGAAGCTGCAGAAGATTCCCTAGACTCTACCCGAACTACCTCGACAAACTCCTCAGAAGAAGACATCTAACCTGAGCAGAAGAAGGGGACGTCCGAGAGTAGAACGCAGGAAATCCGACCTAGAGGGAAGAGCGCCGAGCTAACACAACGAGGGAAGAGGAAATTATAGCGAAGAAGGACCCTCTGGGGAATCCCACCTCTATTTATAGCAACCGGAAAACACATCCAGCGGCGCCGATAGTCTCCCGCCAAAATGGCACTTCGCATTCAACGGTCGTCGACGCTCTACCTATCGCACGCGCATTGGGCGCGTCCCATCGGGCGCGGGAACACCAGCGGCCCGTTACATCAGCCAACCAGCGTTGGACACGTGACATGTCGCTCCAATGAACGTACGCCCGAATCGGCGCATCCCCTTTAATGCGAGATCCCTTCCCTAATTCGCTGACGTCATCAAGAAAATACAATTAATTGCCTGGGAATACGCACCGACGATATCTTCAAAAAGGAGCTTACCCCGGGTGATCAGTCAAACCACTCTCGACCCGACCTATTAATAGGTCGAGACGAGAGTGGGGGGCTAATGATGATACTCGATACCATGGCTTTCCTAAATCATGACACGTGGCAAGTGACGTGTCCCAAAGCCTATGAGAAAGGATCAAGAATGGTACGTTGGAAGCATGCCCCGGGCCCTCGACCCGAGGATGTTCCCGACCTTCGCTGGCCTTCCAGACCACTCCCAGGCTCGCCTTACAAACAATCGTCGGCTTGCCTCCGAGCCTTCCCACACGTTGAGTTCCCTCAGCCCCTTAGCTCGCCTTCGAGCTATCACAGAACCAAGCTCTCTCGGCCTCCCGCTCGTTCCCGAGCCTCCCGTCGAGCCTAGCATCCTCGGTCTCATCGACCGACCCACAGCACTGATCCCAGGCGTCTCTGCGAATCTCTCTAGATGCGAGATACCCACCGCCCATGATCCCGCGTTCCACGCCATCACGTTCCCCCATTAACGAGCATATCTCATCATTAATGGGGTATCCCGCCTTTCACGCGGGTGTAACGCCAAGGGCATAACGGCCGGCGTGAATCTCACGCCCGTCTGCCCATGGCTGCCACTATATAAACCCCTCTCTCAGACGACTCAGGTAAGCTAATTTTACCCTAATAGGCCGTTACTCTGCCCATTTAGCTCGTCTAACTTGATCGTCAGAGGGTCCTCGGTAGCACAATCACCCCAGGACTTCCTTGCAGGTAGCTCGGCCTCATCTACATCAAGCCCACTGAGATCCACACTTACCAGGAGGCAACCTCCCAATCCAATCTCAGCCATCCATCGACTCTCGCTACAGATCAACGGAAGGTAACATCTGAAGGAGATCCAGAGATCCATCACTTTGTGATAAATTTCTATGGTCATCTAGATAGTTTTGAGCGTATGGATTGGCTTTGATACTATGTTGATTAGTTGTGCTCACTCTACAATGGAAGTAGAGAGGTAGAATGCATAAAAATCAAATTTTGAGGAAGCAAAACCAACATAAACCCAAGTGATCAAACCATAACCTTAAACTAGCAACTATTAGTAGTTTATCTACTCTGATAGAAATTTATACCAATGGATACTGTTCTCCGCCGAAAGGTTGCGACCGGGACGTTGGGACGTCAGGGCCTGAATTTTGGGGGCAGATGCTAATTGGTGCTATCCGTCCACCTCTTCTAAGATGCCAAGTTGATTTATGACACCATATATCGAAGGTTTAAACGGATGCGGCCGATGTAGCAGACTTCGTCAGATTCCCCCTCGTTGAGGGGTTTTTGATTGTGGGGACGCGCTTCCCTGCAGGCACAAGCCCCTGCAGTTAATTACGCTACCGTATCACGGTAACCACTTTCTCCTTCTCCAGATGGTCACTTCGTGTCGTGGGTGTTTGTTTTGTGTTTTGGTTGCCCGTGGATTGTATACAGAGACTAATTTATGTTGTCGCCCGTAGGGCGTGGATTAGTCCAAATCCGTATCTTCTTAGATTTGGGTTTGGGGTGTGGTTTAAGGATACGTTAGTCTCATTTGAGACTAAGATCAACTTAAACGTTCGTTGAGGATACATTAGTCTAATTTTAGACTAAGATCTACTCAACGGGATCATTTAGATCCAACAAAAGAATATTTGGGCTCTATTGTTTAGTTTAGGGACATTGCGGTCGATAATTAGTTTAAGGACATTACGGTCCAAGGTTAAGAAGATCATAGTCCATGGGCTTAAGGACCCCACAGTCCAAGGTTAAGGACATCATAGTCCATGGGTTTAAGAACACCACAGTCCGAGGTTAAGGACATCATAGTCCATGGGCTTAAAGACCCCACAGTTCGAGGTTAAGGACATCATAGTCCATGGGTTTAAGGACCCCACAGTCCATAGTTTAAAGACATCAAAGTTTATAAAGTTTAAGGACATCATAGTCCATGAGTTTAAGGACCCCACAGTCCATGGAATGTTTGGTTATCGGGACACGTCACCTCTCTGAAGACTTTGAAAGATTACAACGACAAATATCAATGAAGTGAAGAGATGTACCCTTGAACCAATATTGGTTGGGAGATCTGTAGTCCAATTGGGACTAAGATCAAAGATTTATGAGCATATGGGCTCAGTTAATCTGAATGAGGGGTTTATGGCCAACTTGGGCTCGGCCCACTCAGTTAAAATGTTAAACATTTGACAATGCTGAGCATTGATTTGAATTCTGACAATATTTTTGTCTTTTATTGTATGCTGAGCATTCATCATAGCTCTAGAGCTTTATTTTAAAGAACATGTTATGTTCTATCAGTGCACACGTGAGAAACATGTGGCGTGCTTGACGCTAGCGCTAGTCAATGAGCGCAGTGCGCTATATATGGAGCGCTGAGGCGCTGCAGCGCTTTGCGCTAAATGTGGAGCGCTGAGGCGCTTCTGTTAAGTAGCACACACGTGAGGAGCACGTGGAGCTCTTGGCGCTGAGCAACATCAATGAGCGCAGTGCGCTATATTTGGAGCTCTAAAGATTTTTAAAATTAAGAGCGCTAAAGCTCTGCGGCGCTTTGCGTTAGATGTGGAGCGCTGAAGCTCTTTTAAATTAGGAGCGCCAAGGCTCTGCAGCGTTTCGCGCTAGATGTGGAGCGCTGAAGCTCTCTTTTAAATTAGGAGCGCTAAGGCTCTTCTTTTATGCAACTTAGATCAGTTTGCGCCCTGAGAATTAATTCCCTTTTTATAAGAGATTTTGTCTCAAGGTTCTAAGAACAAAGTTCTTATTTTATAGGAGATGTTTCAATCTCTTATTTTGGTGAAAGGCTTTGCCTTTTTGTGATCCTAAGAGAATTGAATTATTCTCCCCGCTTTTATAATAAGATGTTCATGATCTTTTTTTGTGAAAGACCTTAGTCTTATAGATCTATGATCTGTGAGAAGAATTATATTCTTTTTCTTATTTTATAATGAGATCTTTTGATCTCTTTGTGAAAGTCCTTGGTCTTGTAGATCTATGATCTTAAAGAAAGAAGTAAATTCTTCTTTTGATATGAGACGATTTCGTCTTTCTGTTCTTTTTACCTTGAAGATAATTTTCTTCTTCTACTGAGAGCTTGCTCTTCTTTATGAGATTTCTCAAAGTTTTTTTGGGGGGTTTCCTCTATATCAGACTTCAAGTCTTGGGGCCTTTATATAGGGTGAGCCGATTTGTTCAATAAGTTAAGGAGATCTTTTCTCCAATTGATTTGGGGATTTCCCTACCGTTGGATCTTTGATCCAAGAGCTTTTGATTTACAGAAGGCAATCATCTTGTTTTTAACAAGATTGGGAAATCTTTCCATACAGAATTTATTATGTATTTTGGTGATTTTTAATCACCTTTGGATCATTGATCCAACGGTGCTTTGGTTTAGAGAGCACAATTTTTTTGTTTAGAAAGATTTTGAGGAATCTTTCCTTAACAGAATTTTATTCTGATCAATTGATGATTTTTCATCTTTATTGGATCTTTGATCTGATGGTGGGGAGCTTTTAGTTCCAGCACTAGCACACCCGTGCTTTGCACGTGGTGCGCTGCCTAGAATGCAGCGCACATGGCGCTAGCGCTTACGTGCTTTGCACGTAGTGCACTGCAGCGCACTTGGCGCTAGCGCTTACGTGCTTTGCACGTAGTGCGCCGCTTAGAGTGCAGCGCTTTTAGCGCTAGCGCATACGTGCCTTACACGTGGTGCGCTGCTTATAGTGCAGTGCTCTTAGCGCTAGCGCACACGTACCTTGCACGTGGTGCGCTGCTTAGGGTGCGGCGCCCTTGGCGCTGCTATGAAGTATTGCTTCATTTTAAAATTTGAATTTTGAATAGAGCTTTGCTATAATTAGGGGAAACAAATGCCCTCTACCGTTGCACTTACGTGGCCCCTATGTGAGTGCAGCGGTGGCAACATCTGCGCCCTCAGATCAACTCAGAAGTTGAAACGGTTCTCAGCGCCTATAAATAGGACCCTTGAGATGATTTCTGATCATCTTCTTTTTGTCTTCTGAGAATTTCTAATCTTTTTCAGAGCCTAGCTCTTCATTTTAAGAACCTTCAAGAGTCAAAACTCTGCCAAATTTTTGGTAAGATTTGAACTTTATCAATAGAGCTTTGCTATTCCTCAGATCATAGATCTTAAAATATTTTTAGGGTTTTACCCATTAACAGAGCTTTGCTCTTCATAGATCTTAGATCTAAAAAATGTTATTAGGGTTTTACCCATTGACAGAGCTTTGCTCTTCATAGATCTTCGATCTAAAGAAAACCTTTTTAGGGTTTTTTAACCCATTAACAGAGCTTTGCTCTCTTGAATAATGGAGATTTGTTAATCTCTTATGAAGAACTCTTAAGAGTTTGTTCATGGATCTTGGAGATCTCAGAATTTTAATTCATTAAAAAAATTTATTTCAATTTTTCTGATGGGTTATTCCATCATTTTTACAGAGCAAGTCTCTTGAGGAATTTTTATTCCTTCATCATTAGAGTTGACAGGTGTCATTCTATCACAGAGCACTGCTCTCAAGGGGAGATTTACTCCTCTGCCCGAGGGGTTCTCATTGATTGAGAATCAATTGAGGATTTCCTCATTTAATGACAGTCTCATCAAATGATAAGGTTGTTTTATTAATGATGAATTGTCATCTAGATTATGTGGGTCCCCTTTGGTCCCTTTTCACTGCATTGCAGTGTGGTACAGATTTTAAGTACCTATTGACAGAACTTAAACTGTAGTATTGGCGGCTGAAAATTTATTCTTTTCCGCGTAGGTACTATGTCTTTCAACACTTCCTTCCTGTTCGTCCATTCGGAAGGCGGATTCCCCGAAGCGCCCGTAGACCGAGAGGTTTTTGCACTGATCAAAGAGCATGACCCAGAGCACAAGAATCTTCATCTATGGGGAACATGGTACAACCAAATCATCAGGGGTCGGCGGAGCTTTTCTTGCGCGACACCTTCGGATCCTATTTCGGCGATCCCTTATGCAGATGCGCCCCCGATAAACTATACTTTGAAGGAGGTGAATTGGACTTCAGAGGGTCTCCTTCGGCCTTCTATGGCTGCAATACCCGTGCAGCCGCCGGTGGCTTTGGACACTCTAGGGCGGCGCATATGTCAGGGCGAGTCACGCCCTTGGGGATAACCATACAACATAGTACTAACTCCTCGTCACCCAGCCGGATATCTGCAGTGGGCCCGATACATCTTATCGGCGAAGAAGTCACAGCTGTTAAGGCTCGGATTGTATCCTGCAATCTATGCTTCTTTATTCTAGTATTCCGCACCTCCCATATGGTGGGTCATGGTATTTTTGGAGCAGTGGAACATTCCGACCCACACCTTCCTCTTATTGGATCGAGAAGTCTCCGTTTCTTTAGAGGAATTTGTCGAGGTCTCCGGTCTACCCGTTAGGGGAGAATATTACGAGGAGCTGCTTCTTCCGGATGAGTATATTTTTGCCACCAAATCAATGGTAATGGGTCATACCCCAGAGAACGCCATTCAACACCAATTCCCAAGTTTAATAAAGGTGTTGAATATCTATGAGAGGCTCTTTCTCGAATCCGGAGGCCGCGGGGTTAATTTCACTGTTTTCATCGCCCGTTTTCTCCGTACGGAAGTATTATCGAAGGAAGACGCGAAGTTCACCAAACTCGACGATCCTTTCGGCTTAGGTTTGGGCAACTTGTCGACGGTGGAGGCGGATCAGAAGAACTTCTTTCTCCCCGACACCCCGGTCATCCCTTTTGCAGAGCTGGCAGCTCCTGGGATTGACGAAGAAACATTCTTTTTGGGGTTTCTCGGGTTATGGCTGAGCTGGTTTGCACTTCCGATGCACCCTCGCTATATGAGGCTGTCCGTCTTCTACCCAGCACATCGAATGGTTGCCGGGATACAAGTGGCCGTCGGGATCGCTGGGTTAGCCCACTTGTATCACGACCTCAGCTTGGCGGCGGATACTACTGAGCCAGGGGTGCAGCCTGCCAACTTCTCAATACATTATTTCACCTCATGGCTTGAGTTGCACGTGCTTGGCATCTTTGGTATCCACAGAAGACCTTCCTTTTATGACAGATGTAAGTTCCCTCGGATAATGCGGCTAGTCGACGCATCCATCATAAATCCGACACCGCGGGAAGCAAGGGGTTTGCTCCTTCGTCTACGCACGGTTGGAGATGGTATGTCCTTCACCGATAAAATTTTGACCGTCGGCCAGGAATCTACGAAAATGGTGCTGCCATTGCAGGACATTTTTAAAGACGGGGCCTCTGTGTTGAAAGCTCGGGAGATTCTTCATCTGTACTCCATCAGGCCGGGCTTTCTCGTATTTAGGCTGAATGATGCGGCATTGTTCATGAGATACAACCCGCATCATTTCGCTCAGCAGCTAAGCTATAATCAGGGCGTCCCTCTTAAGGCTTTCTTGGCAGAACCCGTTGCTACCGAAGAAGGTATCCGGAGCGCGCTGCACCATTTTATGCGCCTAAACACAGGGTCCAACTTCTTCATCAGTGAACCGAGCTGTGTTCCGAAGGCCCTGAATGTGTATGTGGCATAGTATCAACATTCGATGGCCCCGTCATTAGGGAAGAAACGTGATTGCTGCTTGATCGCAAAGGTGCAGCGCCGACTGGTAACCCCGCTGTTCCCTTAAAGCGACGGACCATTGTCCGTCCTCCCCTAAGGGAAGCTGCCGCGGCTGTGGCGCCATGTGATCTGACTGAGCTACAGATTCCCCGTGCTCCCATTGAAGCGGTGACTGTGGCGTCTCCCGAGTCTGGCGTGGGTTCAGATATCGGGACTCGTCGTCCCAAGGTGCCCACCAAGCGTAAGCTTGTGCTAGCGGCGACCGGTACTCGCTCGCAGAAGAAGAAGTCGATTCTTTCTGCAGATGTTGTACTTGGCCAGGAGCCTCATGCTCCTTATAGCGAGGGCCCAAGTGAATATGGGACCAATGAGGGCTTATTTATGGTGCCGGATGATACTGATCTGGCGGCTGCCATCGCAGCTTCCGAGCGACTCGCTGGCCACAAAGCAGGACTGGTCATCCTTGCACAGTCAGGTAGACTTCAGTCGTATCTTTTTGCTGTTACGTTTTTTATTATCATGCCTTGACAGACACATATTCTCCAACAGTCATCTCCACTGAAGAAGCTCTCACAGCTCCTCTCAAGACTTTTGAGGAGGAGGAAAGGCTTCGTGCATCCTTAGGCATTGGTACATTTCGGTTCACCGCGTCTCCACTCCCGTTTCTTATGGGTAATCTGACCCCTCCTTTTCATCTTATTGCAGGGACCACCTCTACTCAAGTTATCCCAGGTGCGGAACCGACTTCGCAGGGCGGTGTGGGGATGCCTCCAAGGCCGGCTACCGAAGTCCCAGTTCCGCCAGTATTGCCGAAAGAAGTTTCACTTAAGCAACCGATGACGAACACCACAGTGGCTCCAGAGGTAGCTCCTGGCTCGGACGATGTCGTCTCCTTATCGGAGGTCTTAAGAAGCTCAGCTCTCATGGCCCGGGCAGAAAGGAACCGCAGAAGGCGTGCTGCAAGAGAACGTAACGCCGCCTTGGCTTTAGGTGCAGGCTCGAGCGTTGCCTTCCCTGTCCCTGCTTCTTCAGAGGGTGCTCCAGTCACCCTGTCTACCGCTCACAGACAGGCGACATGTGCGGCTCGAGAAGCAATTGAAGAGCCGTCCCAAGGTAACATAACACTGGGTCCTTTTGCCAGAATTTGATCTTCAAACTCTTATATATCTTACCCTGCAGGGCCAAGTCCTGGTGAGGCGGCGGCGAGTGAGATGACGGCAACCATCGAGCCCGAAACGGCTACTCTTTCTTAGGAGTCCGGGACCGCTCCAATTGCCGCTCCTTCCACCTATTGTTCCATGCCATCTCCTGGCATTGCGAGTGCCACGATGGCCCTCGTGAAATCAGGGGACGAAGCTACGGGCGGTGAAACCATCCCTCCGATTGAGATCGAAGAAGTCATGGTGCTTGGTGATTCTTCCGTCACAGTTTTGGCTGATGACCCATCTGGTAGGTCTCGGGTCGCTGCATTATTTTTGTTTCGCAATCCTTTCTAATGACATTCTTTTCCTTTCGAATGTAGGTGTGGCGAGCGCTGAGGTTGCGATACCTGAAGAAGCACTACCAGTTGCCGTTTTGACGGTCGTTGCCCCTTCGCCTCCTCTTATATCTTCTCAACTGCTGGAAGGTATGGGTTTGTGATCAATTTAAATCGGGGACAACATCTTTCGTATACTGACCATGTATCATTGTAATCTTGGAGGAGTTCTCTTTGATCATCTGTATCAAGTGCTGAACCCGCACTTCTCCTTCCAGTCGGAGATTAGCCTACCCGTTGGTACCGGTGAGTATCTTTTCTATCCGATGTCTTTTCTTTTCTTTGATGGGCAGTCATGTCATTGCTAATTCCTCTCTGCATTACTTGTAGCTTTACAAAATGAAGGAGGGGACGAGGGCATCCTCGCGCCACCGGTACTCCCAGCTCTGCCCCCTGTTGCAGCCGGTATAGTAGACTCTATTGTTCGTATATTTCTTCTATTTCTTGAGCCGTCATTTGACTATGATTTGTTTTGCAGCGGTCGCACCGACTCCATCTCCGTTCGAGTCTCGAATCATAATGCCAGCAGGGCCCTTTTCCAGACGTCCATCTTTAAAAGGCGCTGTGACCAGTCTGCATATGTTGAGCGATTATATCGAGGAGCTTAACGCGGAGGCCCCTACATTCGCTGCAGATTTTGCTGCCGAAGTTAATCCAATGCTGGCGACGCTTGTGAACTTCCATAACGAAGGCGTCGTTGAGTCTTGGGTTAATCACTGCAGGAAAATTGAGGCCTGCCTGCATGAGCTTGAGCTTAGGCGTCCTGCTCTTGAGATGTTGGCTCTGAACTCACAGCGGGCTGCGTGGGTTGAGCAGAGCGTGTCCTTCCTCTACCATTTTGAACAAGAAGCGATCTTGAAGCGGAAGGAACACGAGGAGGCTTTGGATGAATCTACCCGGCTGCGCGCCCAAGTTAAAACGAATGCCGCGCAACTGAGAGCTGCTTTTGACGCCTTGCAGCAATGTATCTCGGACGGGCTTGTATTGAGGCGGAAGCTCAACTCTATTGAGCGGGTTACGCAGAGTCGCGAAGCTGCCCAACGGGAAATCGATGAGAAGATTTCATCATGCTTGCAGCAAAGGGCTTGAATTGAAGCGGAGCTGGCCGCGGTGGCTGATCACGAGAAGGCACTGAAAGGAGTGCGAGAGCGACTTGCTGACTTATTGAAAACGCTTCCTTCTTAGTAGCTGTTTTGTATAGATTGAACACTTGTAATCTTTGAATAACATGTCTCAATTTTTTATTCTTTTATATGATTCAACTTGTACTCCATTGAATTCATGAATAAAAGATACACATTTTTTTTATTCTATTGTTGCTTTCTTCTCTTTGCTGTGTCGTTGCCATGCGATTTTAGCAAGTGTGGCTTGTAGATAGTAAATGACGGTCCATCTTGGACTCTTTGCAGAGTAACGATGGCTTAGGAAACAGGTTCAGGTCTGCAGCCTAAGTCTTTTCAATTTTATGAGCCGTGAGGGTCTCATAAAGAATTTTCTCCCTACAGGTCGAGAGGATCCCGTAGGTGTATTTTCTCCTTAGGAAACGTGAGGATTCCTAAGTGCATTTTCTCTTGAGAGTCGTAAGGATCTCACAAGAGAATTTTCTCCTTACAAGTCGAGAGGACTCGTAAGTGATTGTTTCCTTTCTTGTCAGAGAATGTGGCTTGTAGAAAATCTACCTTGACATTTCTGCGAGGCAATGATAGCTTGGGAGACAGGGTTAGGATCTGTCACATAAGACTTTTCAACTTTATGAGCCGTGAGGGTCTCATAAAGACTTTTCTCCCTACTAATCGAAAGGATCTCGCAGGTGTGGTTTCTCCTTAAGAATCGTGAGGATTCCTAAGTGCGTTCTCTCTTGAGAGTCGTAAGGATCTCACAAGAGAATTTTCTCCTTACAAGTCGAGATGACTCGTAAGTGATTGTTGAGTTGATCTGCTCCCGAGTCAAAACATCGCTTTTGACGGGGAGTTCGAGAGTGTACTCTAGCTGTTTTCCACGGAGTCAGGATTGACTTTGGCCGTGTTCGACGGGACCAGGAGGGGTTGACTTAATCCGCATTTCACGGAGTCAGGGGTTGACCTTATCCGCATTTCACAGGGTCAGGGGTTGACTTTATCCGCATTTCACGGAGTCAGGGGTTGACCTTATCCGCATTTCATGGGGTCAGGGGGTTGACTTTATCCGCATTTCATGGAGTCAGGGGGTTGACCTTATCCGCATTTCATGGGGTCAGAGGGTTGAATTTATCCGCATTTCACGGAGTCAGGAGATGCTCTGGGCGCTTCCCACGGGGTCATGATTGACTTTAGCCGTGTTCCACGGGACCAGGATTTGCTCTGGGCGCTTTCCACTGGTCAGGATCGACATTAGTCGTGTTCCACGGGACCAGGATTTGCTCTGGACGCTTCCCACGGGGTCAGGATTGACATTAGCCGTGTTCCACAGGACCAGGATTTGCTCTGGGCACTTTCCACAGGGTCAGGATTAACATTAGCTGTGTTCTAAGGGACCAGGATTTGCTCTGGGCGCTTCCCATGAGGTCAGGATTAACATTAACCGTGTTCCACGGGACCAGAATTTGCTCTGGACTCTTCTCACGGGATCAAGATTGATATTAGCCGTGTTCCACGGGACCAGGATTTGCTCTGGGATGGGTTGACTCTCGGTTGTCTGTGCATCGTCGAGTCATGGAACTGGGAACTTTACCGCGGCTCCGATTTGCTGATGTTGCGTCTGTTGTAATAGACGAATGTTGAGATGATCTCCAGGCTGTCTGTGAACCGTCGAGATTTGGCTTCTTTTTCTAATGAAGCCTGGTGGGACGGTATGGTTCCCTCTTTGTTTGTGCCCCTGGATTGTATACAGGGATCGATGTGATCTCACCTGTACGGCAAAAAGTTTCATTTTATATATTTTTCTTTCCATGCTGCTCTATCATTTCAGTTTTTATATCGTGAAAATTGTGATTGCCCAATCATTTCGGCTATTTTTCGCGGTGCCCAATCATTTCTACTATTTGTTTTATTTACTCGCTGCTTTTTATTACGAGTTGTCCAACCATTTCGGCTATTTCATATGCATATATTTTACTTGCTGATTTTGTTGCAAGTTGCCCCATCATTTCGGCTATTTCATATGCATTTGTGGCTCGCTGACTTTTCGTCGCGAGTTTGGGATTTGATACCGATTTAGGCATCAGTATCGCTACAACTGCGATATTGCCAGGAGCGAATCATCATTTTCCTCTGTCGATGTCAAACAAAGCTAGCTTAGTGAACAGGGTTAGGATCCTGTCGACTAAGGCTTTTAACTTCATGAGCCGTAAGGGCCTCATGAAGGTATTTCTCCCTAGTCGTGAGGATCTCGTAAGTGCGTTTTTTCCTTAGGAATCGTGAGGATTCCTAAGTGTGTGTTCTCTTATAAGTCGTATGGATCTTACAAGAGTGTTTTCTCCTTATAAGTCGAGAGGACTTACAGGGGTCATTCACCGCGTGAGCATATCCCTAGTCGCTGGTGGGACTTTGTTAGGGAAATGTTTATTCGTGCCCGTGGATTGTATATAAGGGTCAATATTGAACCCCTTGTAGGGCAGCATTGGAGGTTGTGATGGCTTAAGAACAGGTTCAGATCCCTGTAGCTTAAGGCTTTTGAATTCTATGAGCCGTGAGGGTCTCATAGGGGAATTCTCCTTACGAGTCATGAGAATCTCGTAAGTGTGTTTTCTCCTTAGGAATCGTGGGGATCCCTAAGTGTGTTGCTCCCTTGTGAGTCGCAAGGATCTCACGCAGGTGGTTTCTCCTTGTAGGGTCGAGAGAACCTTGCAAGTGTCTTTTAACGAGATTGCGCCCTTTCGGGTTTTCACAAAACTCGCCGGTAGCCCTGCTGTTTTTACTCACAGAGCCCTTTCGGGTTGTCATCCGTGCCCATTTCGCTTATGGGCGTATCTTTTTTTTTTGTCAGCCTTGGGATGCTGCGGTCAGTAATAGTTTATAGACGTCTCGGTCAACAGCTAGTTTTAAGACATAGTGGTCCATCGTTAGTTTAGGGACGTTTTGGTCCGTTTGCCGGCTACTACTTATAGAGTTTGGGCTTAGGAAGATAGCGAGCGGACATAGGCGTCGTCATCTATCGTTGACCTAGGCCGTGACTCGTCAGGCGTAGTATTTTTTTAGGAAGCGACCGTTTATTGGACTGAAAGGTCTTTCACCATGCATGTCCATGAGTAGGTAGACTCTGATCTGGTAAACTTTGTCTATAATGTACGAGCCTTCATAGTTCGGCTCAAATTTCCCCCGTTTGGTACGATTGGGGATCATAGGTCTTTTGACCACTAGCACGAGTTCGCCTTGGCTGAATGTTCTTGGCCTAGTCAATCTCTCGTATGAGCGCGTCATTTTTGCTTTGTAAGCCTTCAGGTTTTGCTACGCCATTAGCCGGGTTTCGTCGAGGGTGTCGAGCTCCTCAAGCCGAAGATGAGCATTGTCTTCGTCCGTTAGTTCGTAATGAACCGCCACTCGTAGAGTGGGTAGCTCTATCTCCAGGGGGAGTACCGCTTCTGTGCCAAATATCAATGCATACGGCGTTGTGTTTGTGGCCGTTTTGAACGTAGTTCGATACGCCCAGAGAGCTTCATGCAGTCTCTCGTGCCAGTCCTTCTTATTTCGAGACACCGTCTTTTTCACGATCTTCGTCAAAGTCTTGTTGAAAGCATCAGCTAGACCGTTAGCTCAGGAATTATAGACCGAAGAGTATCTCCAGTCTATATTATGCTGTTGTGCGAAGCGGCTGATCTTGTGGCTTCTATAAGCTGGTCCGTTATCAGAGATAATCCGTCGCGGAGTGCCGAACCAATAAATGATGTGTGTCTTGAAGAAATGGAGGATATTCTCCGTCTTCACTTCTCTTAGAGGTACTGCTTCTGCCCACTTGGAGAAGTAATCGGTTGTTGCCAGTATGAACCGATGTCTTCTGGATGATGCTGGTTCGATAGGGCCGATTATATCAGTTCCCCACATTTCGAATGGCTAGCTAGCCACCGTTAGGTGTAGCGGATTTGGATGCTGGTGGATAAATTCCCCGTGAATCTGGCACGAGTGGCACTGCTTCGCGTATTCGAGGCAGTCTTGGATCATCGTGGGCCAATAATAGCCCATCCGTTTGATCTTCAGCTTCATCTTCGGCCCGGCTTGGTGAGAACCGCAGAGTCCGTCGTGAGTTTCTTGGACGACTCTCGTTGCCTCTTTAGGTCCCAGGCATCTTAGCCATAGGGAGTCGAACGATCTCTTATACAGAGTATCATTGACGAAGGCAAAAGATAGAGCTCGTTTCATGAGCTGATGTCTTGACGACGCATCTTCAGGTGCTCGACGGGATTTGAAGTAGTCTATAAAGACTTCTCTCCAATCCTTATCCTTTTCCTGGTCTTTTATTTGTATGGCCGTTTGCTCGGTAGTTCCCTTTTCTTCGGCCGACTCCGGAGATATTTTTGCCAGCACGAGAACCCGACGATTTTGCACAACGATCCTCACGTCATCAAGGTTTTCGTCAGCCAGTTCTTTAGCAAGTTTAGCTAACGCATCTGCTTTACTATTCTCCGCTCGCGGTATGCTTTCCAGGGCGTAGGAAGGGATCTGAGTCATCAATTGCTGCACTCTCTCTCCGTACTTTACCAACTCTGGTTTGCACGTTTGATAGTCGCCATTTACTTGACTAACGACCAGCTGGAAATCTCCGTATATGAGGAGGTTCTCGATTCCCATGTCAACGGCGATCTCAAGACCTGCTATCAAAGCTTCATATTCGGCTTCATTGTTCGTCCTCGGCTCTATTAAGGAGAAGGCAAAGCGCATTATCCCTCCTTGTGGAGTCACAAAGATGAGGCCTACCCCTGATTTGATTATGGGGGAGCTGTGCTTTCGCTTCTTCATGGAAGATGCTCCATCGAAGTAGAGTTCCCATCGGGTATCACTCCCTCCTTTCTCCCCGTTGATCATGTCAAACGCGTGCTCGTCTGGCAATTCGCAGTTCAAGGGAGAGTCGGCGGGTATAAGATGCTCGGCAAGGAAGTCGGCGATGGCCTAGCCTTTTATTGCCTTGAGAGGTCGATAAGTTATCGAGAATTTCATTAAAAGTAGGGCCCATTTAGCGAGCTGTCCCGTCAATATGGCCTTTGACATCAAATATTTGAGAGGATCCACCTTTGATATGAGATGGACCTCATGTGCCAACGCATAGTGTCTGAGCTTCGTTATCGCGAAGATCAATGCCAGGCAGTGTTTTTCGATGGGGGGTAATTGTTTTCTGCCCCCAGGAGAACTCGACTCAGATAGTAGAGAGCTCTCTCCTTCGCTTAGTCGTTTTCTTGTGCCCATAATGCGCCTAGAGAACCCTCAAGGGCGGTTGTATACAGAATGAGAGGCTTTCCCTTGACCGGAGCGGTTAGCACCGGAGGATTCTGCAGGTATTGCTTGATTTCGTCCAGTGCGCTTTGGCATTTGCGATCCCAGACGAAAGGAGTCCCTTTCTTCATTAGGTGACTGTAAGGACGACATTTGCCGGAGAGATTGGCTATGAATCGCCGGATATATGCGAGCTTTCCTTGGAGAGACTGCAACTGCTTGAGAGTTCTTGGCGGAGGCATTTCCATCATCGTCTTGATCTTTGACGGGTCTATCTCGATGCCTCGGTGTCGGACGACGAACCCTAGAAACTTGCCCGAGGATACTCCGAACGCGCATTTGAGAGGGTTCATCTTCAAGTTGTATTTTCGAAGGCACTGAAACACGATCTTCAGATGCTCCCAATGCTCCTCGTATGATTTGCTTTTAATTACGAGGTCATAAATATAGCATTCGACGATTTTGTTCCCTCAATCAGAGCAAGGCTCTGTTTGAATTTTGAAAATTCAAAATTTTGAAGCAACGCTTCAGATCTCGTGCGCTGCGCGAAACGCGCCACGTGTCAGAAATTGACACGGCAGCACAACGCCCAAGGCAGTGCGTCCAATCAGAGCAAGGCTCTTTAAAAAACAAAAGCAACGCTCAGTTGGGCAAGCGCTGCGCTGCGGGACACGTGTTTGCGCAGTTGCGCAAACACAACTGCGCAAGTGCACCGCTGCGCGCCACGTGTCGGCGCAGCTGCGCAAGCACTGGTGCGCAAGCGCACCTCTGCGCGACACGTGTCTGCGCAGCTGCGCAAGCGCTTCATTGCGCGACACGTGTCTGCGTAAGCACGGCTGCGCAAGCGTTTCACTGCGCGACACGTGTTTGCGCAGTTGCGCAAGCGCGGCTGCGCAAGCGCTTCACTGCGCGACACGTGTCTGCGCAGCGCGACACGTGTCTGCGCAGTTGCGCAAGCGCGGCTGCGCAAGCGCTTCACTGCGCGACATGTGTCACGCACTGGGGATTCTTGCGCAAAACAGAATAAATCTTGTTAAAACAAGAAGATTTTCTTGTATAAGGCAGGGGCCTTTGGATCAAAGATCCAACGGTGGGGAAAATTCTCAAAATCACTCAGAAAAAGATTTATGTAACAAATCTAACTAATTTATGAGCACTATAAAAAGGACCCCAGGCCTCATTTCAAATGGATAGAGATCGGACTAAAAAAAAAAGAAAAGAGAAGAGAACTCTGGAGAACTCCTTGAAAATACAAAAAAAAAGATAAAAAACCTTTAAAATAAGAGAAAATTCTCTTAGGAATAGATTATTGATCTAAGAACAAGATCAGTGATCTTTAATAAATAAATAAATAAATAAAAATAATAAAAATAGTGCCTTGCACTTGCTATGAACCTTTGGTTCTCTGAAACAAGAAAAAACAAAAATAAAAAAAAATAGTGCTTTGCACTTTTATGAACCTTTGGTTCCTGAAATAAAAAGAAAAACTTGTTTTTCTTTAATCTAAATTAGATCAAGGAAATGAACAGTGCTTTGCACTTCTTTTGTGAACCATTGGTTCTTGAATCTAAAAGATTCTTAAATCATAGTGCCTTGCACTTGCAAACTGCGCTGTTGCGCTCCTGGATTGGCGCAAGCCACCAGAGCGCACCACGTGTCAGCAGCGCAGGCGCAGCGCATTAGCGCAGCGCACTGCGCTTGCGCGACACGTGTCAACACTACAAGCGCTTGCGCTCTCTGATTGGCGCAAAACGCCTGACAAATGCAAGGCATTCCTTAAAGGGCCAGACCCAAATCAAAAAGACCTAGCAGGCCAAAATAAATTGCAAAGCAATAAAAAGGGGGCAGAGCCTAAGTGAAATTGATGCTCTGCATCTTTTATGTGCAGAGCCCAAATAAAAATAGATGCTGTGCATCATTTATAAAAAAGACAGAGCCCCAGTAAAGGTCTAATAGACCAAAAATAAATAAAATGTTGAACATTTTCAACTGGACTTAGCCCAACTTTGGCCGTAAGTTCTTAAATTAAATTGACTGAGCAAAATTGCTCTACTGAATCAATTTACGACTGATTCAAGGGTACATCTCTGAACTCCTCTGACACATGTCGTTGTAATTCTTCAACGACGTCAGAGAGGTGACGGGTCCCGACAATCACATATCAATATAGGACCGAGACGTTCTTAAACTAATATCGGACCGAGACGTCCCTAAACTAATATCGGACCGAGACGTCCCTAAACTAAAATTGGACCGATTCTGGCACTGTGCGCCGAAACGTCCTTAAACTAATATCGGACCGAGACGTCCCTAAACTAATATCGGACCGAGACATCCCTAAACTAAAATTGGACCGATTCTGGTACTGTGCGCCGAAACGTCCTTAAACTAATGTCGAACCGCCACGTCCCTAAACTGGAATGTCGAACCGCCACGTCCCTAAACTGGAACATGGACCGAAACGTCCCTAAACTACCTATGGACCACTACGTCCCTAAACTGGAATAATAGAGCATCCAAATGCTCTTTTTCAGATCTAAACGGTCCCGTTTAAGTCGACCTTAGCCCCTAATACGGCTAATGTATCCTTAAACATTTAAATGAATGATAAAACTTCAAATTGACTCCGGTTCAAGGGTACATCTCTAAACTCCTCTGACATCTGCCGTTGTAATCCTTCAACGACGTTAGAGAGGTGACGAGTCCCGATGGCCAGATATTAAATCAATCTTCATGTCAAGTTGATCTTAGTCCAAAACAGGACTAACGTATCCTTGACGAACGTTTAAGTTGATCTTAGCCGCAATGCGACTAACGTATCCTTAAACTAAAACACCAAACCAAAATCTAAGTAAATACGGATTTGGACTAATCCACGTCCTACGGGCGATGGCATTACTCAGTCTCCGTATACAATCCACGGGCAACCACAAACAAAACAAACACACACGACACGAAGTGAAATTCTGGAGAAGGAGAAAGTGGCTACTGCGATGCGGTAGCGTAATTAACTGCAGGAGCTTGCGCCTGCAGGGAAGAGCGTCCCCACAATCAAAAACCCCTCAAGCGAGGGGGAATCTGACAAAGTCTGCTACATCGGCCGCATCCGTTTAAACCTTCGATACACGGTGCCATAAATCAACTTGGCATCTTCGGAGAGGTAGACGGATAAAACCAAATAGCATCTGTCCCGAATCTCAGGCACAGACGTCCTAACGTCTCGGCCGCCATTCGGAGGGGAACAGATTCTGGCATGCCCGGTGGGACGTCTTCCTCTTTCCACTCCACACTTCGTGTGTCGTCTTCGCGAACCAATCGCGGTTTTTTAAATGGTTGCCTTCGGATTTCAAGTTACTAAGATTTGGTCTTTTGCCTGGCGCAGAACTCAAGATTCAATGGCCTCTAACTGCACCAACTGCTCGAAGTGCCACTGCAACGGATGCTCCACCTCACCGGGAGGTGTAGCATATGGGCCCCAAGCGGCTTCCTTCCTCACTCTGCCGGTAGATCAGGTGACCCGAGCCACCACTGGTCTGTTCTTTGGGAACATGATCCCACCTACAAGCTTCCCTATGCCAATACCTGCACCGGAAGTGAACAAGAAGTCGGTCTTCGACCGGCTCACTGCTACGACGGCCCCTGTCAACGGGTCGCTCACTACCAAACCGACAGCCTCTGTTTTCACCAGGCTAAATCAGAACTCTAAATTGGCTGTCCCGAGGAAGACAATAACTGCTTCCCCAGAAGTCGCCAAGGCGGCTTCCCCTGTCAAAGAGTCAGTCTTTTCAAGACTGACGATTCCTGCTCCTGTCCCTGCTCGAGGATCTGTCTTCGATAGGTTGGATATCACACCTCAGAAGACAACCTCAGTCTTTAAGAGGTTAACACCGGCAGCGTCTCATTCAGACGGGGGGCGAAAAGAAACTATCTCAATCTCTGAGCCAATCCCAACGGCTCGCCATGCTCGACGTCGCCATTGGCAACGAGTGAGGAAGGCAGGGGGCAACTCCCCCTCAGGGCTAACTCCACCTGTTCCAATGGTGAAAGTCAACGCTGCTGTTCCAACTGGGAACAACTTTGAACTGCTAAGGAGGGTACGGAAGAACTCTCCAACCGCTACACTGAAGAGATCTCCTCCACCTGTGAAGAGAGTTCCAGAAACAAAACAAGAACAACCCCCTCAACGGCTGTCTTCAAAGATTTATAAAGTTTGGCGGAGGGTTCAAGACTCCGTGATCAACCCGGATCACTCCCGTCAACGAAAGAAGACGAAGGTGCAAAAAGGAAAAGACAGTCCTATTGAACAACAAGGGACAACAATCGCTAGGGTGCCCACTGCAATGGCCACTTCAACCTCAACGGCCCACAAGAGAAGGAGGCCAGAGAAAACTCCCGTGTCAGCGGAAAAAGTTAATAATGGTGAACCTAAACGCCCTAAGTCAGAGGGCATAACAGTTCATACGGTTTACATGGCGTCGGGAAAAGAAGATAGCCGCATATCAACAGGTCATAGACCGCACACGAGGTCAGTGACCAAGGCTCAGGAGCAGCAGCAGAAGCTCCAAGAAATGATGAACGCTATGGCCGCGCTTACAGGGCCAAAAGAAACTCCTGAAACATCCTCGGACGAGCGTCAAGAACAAGAAACGGACGCTGAATTCCTTCGTCGCGTACTAGAGAAGAAAGATAAAGAAGCCGCGGAACAGGTAGCCAACATAAAGAAAATGGCCCTCCTGTTCCAGGATATGGTGGGTATGATGATTCAACAAGATCCACCTGCTGAAGATTCCCCGATCATTCTTGAAGACGATAGGGGAGAGACGTCGAATCCTCCACCAGTTCTGTCCACAGCTAAAGAGGATACAATCTCCAAAGCTGATTTGGATGAATACATCGCCTAGCAAATACGGGTTCATCATGCAACCGAAACAACCGGCCAGGTCGTGAAAACGGGGAGACCATATCCGAGTTGGTACGATCAAATCAAGTACCCGCCAGGTTATACGATTCCTAAGTTCCATGTCTACAAGGGGACGGGCAATCCACACCAGCATGTTGCCCAGTTTAGGGCACTCTGTGGCAATACCGGCGGTGATGACAAGCTTTTACTGCGCCAGTTTGTTGGAAGCTTATCAGATACGGCGTTCGAGTGGTACTCTGAGCTCTCAAATGACTCTATTAAAACCTTCGCGGAGATGGAGCTGTTGTTTACTCAACGTTTTGCAAGTGCCAGTGAACGTACCCCAATGACGGCACTGATTAACGCCAGGGTAAAACCAGGCGAGACATGGGTTCAGTACGCTATACGATGGCGGAATTTATGGTCAAAGTGTGAGCAGCGCATTGAAGAAGCTCCCGCAGTGGGTATGTTTGTGGGAACCCTCGATCCACAAGCATCCATCTCGCAGTTTATGATGTTTTTCAAGCCGACTACCTTCCAAGCCTTGATCGACAAACTAGCACAGATGGATCAGATGGGCCATAAACCTCCTCTTCCAAGGCCGGACTCCCGAAATGACAAAGGGAAAGGAAAAGCGATCGTCGTCGCTAATGCTCAACAACAACCGAGCGACCCGAAGCCAGTGGCTCGTCAAAATAATATGCGCCCGTACGTACCCCTTGAGGATAGGATGGGACGTCCTTATTCCTTTCCCCGCGATAAAACGAGGAGGTTATTCGAGCTGGCGTTGCGCAACAGACTCATAAATTTGCCGGATCCAAAACGTCCGTTACAACCAAGTGACGTCAACGAGACCAACTACTGTCCTTATCATCGAGTACTAGGCCATCCGATCGAAGATTGCTACGTTTTCAAAAATTGGCTTGAAAACCAGTACCGACAGGGCAAGTTCACGTGATCTGACAAATGGAAGGTGAATCCCCCACAGCCCCACACCTCTAAGAGGACGAATACGCCGGGGGCAACATGCTCCGTCGTTGAAGATGCTCCTTGGGAGGTTGTATTATCGGCCAAGACAAAGAGGATGCTAAACGATCTTCAGACATGTCCAGCGATCGAGTGGAAGAACCCGTTGGAACCGCAGGTCATTGAAGGGATGTTGAAGCCACGTCCAACTCCAAGGACCGATGGTGGCGGTTCAAGCACTTGCAGCCAACCGTCAAAATCTTCGAAAAAAAAGAGGAAGAAATCTAAGAATCCCGTGAAGCTTGGTGGCAAACACACGGACTTGCAAAAACAAATTGACGCGTTGGAAGAATACAACCAAAAGACGCGGACTCCCACTACGCTCCAAGAATTCCTCAACCACGTCTTTCAAGAGGAAGGTGAGGGAGAAAGTTCGTCAGATGGAGCTGAAGAATGCGTGGCGAGCTGTCATATGATTTCCCATTCGATCACGAACGATGAGGAGACCCCTTGTACTGAAACGCTGGGGGCAGATTCTGAACCAAAAGTTCTGGGGCCATCAGATGAACTAATTAACGCATTCCTTAATAAGGTTCGATTGAAAAGTAAAGCTGATCGGGAGCGTGAGGCGGTTATATTTGAAAGGGCCAAGCGCCAGCGACTTGATGAAGGAGCTGAGACGATCCCGTTGGAGCTGAACATCCCCGCTACCAACAAAAGCCAATTCAAGATAAAAAAGAAGTTTGCTAAGGCCATGTCAATGGGTATGAAGCTACCATCCTCCGAAGAAGAAATTACCGGTGAAGCGAAAACGCACCCGTCTTATTGCTTGTATCATCAAAAGATTTCGCACCCCACTCAAGAGTGCAAAGATTTTGATAGATGGTGGCAAGGATACGTTGCTCACCGACAACACTTTAAGCGGGAAAAGCGTAAAGCTCATTGAGAGCAAATAAATATGACCGAGAGGCTTAAAAGAACTGCTGGCGATTGTTGCGTGGTTAACACCGGTGGATCACAAGTGCCTACATTCGGGAGTGATTCTGATGAAGAACTAGAACTTGCCCCTCTCTTCAAAGAGTCCGCTTCGAGAACAGAAGAAGGACCAAAGGTTTGCGAAAATATCCGGCTACGTAATCGCACGCTGCCCGAAAAGAACCTCGGACCCTCGAACAGAAAAGATAAAGGGAAAGAAAAGGTCTCTGAAGATATCATCTTAGATGACCAAGTGGCGGAAGAGTTAAACGCCAAGAACCCGCCGAAGAGAAATAAGGTAGATCACAACGTCTTAGCACATCTGAGAAAGCTGCCCTCACAGCTCAGCGTTCTTGACTCCCTTTTGCTATCAAAAGAGGTGAGAGATTCATTGATTAAGGCGCTCCAAGACCCGGAACAATTCCAAGCATGCCTGGCCAAGGAAAAGATGAAGGATGAATTAGAGGAAGTACACACGGCTGATGTTACTTTTGGTGATGAAGACCTTCTACTTGGGACTTGCGAACACAATCGCCCTCTCAAAGTCTCGGGATACTGCCATGATATAAAGATAGGCAAAATCCTGATCGATAACGGGTCGTCTGTTAACCTACTCAACGTGCGGGTATTGAAGGAAATCTGCATGAGCGTCCAGCACCTTGTTCGGGACAAGATCACCATCTCCGGGTTCGACTCCCAATCGTCAAAAACTCTTGGATCTGTGATACTGACGCTACGCTTCGGGCTACTCGTCACGGACATTAAGTTCCACGTCATAGACGCCAAGACATGCTACAACGCTTTGCTCGGCTGACCATGGTTACACGAATACAACATCATCCCTTCTACACAACATCAGTGTATGAAGTATTTTAAGGATGGTTTCGAGTATACCGTGACGGGAGAACTGAACCCGTTCTCTGTGAACGAAGTCCGCAAATACGAAGATGCCAAATACTTCTTGCCGGATTTCGAAGACGCGGAGGAGTGTCACAAGCCGGAGAATAAAACTAATGCCACCATCCCTGTCTTCGGCAGTGACACCGAGGAAGAAGTGGAGATAGTGTATTCGGGTCCGCCCCAACATAACAAGCCAGGACCGTCCACTCCTACATTGGTCTTTGGTAGCGATTCGGAGGATGAGGTCCATGTCGTATTCTCTGCTCGACCTTCAATCCAAGCTTCCGCTGATGAAGAGCAAAGTCTGCAAGTCGCCATGGTGCCGCCTAAACATCATAAAGAACTGGATGCACTTAATATTTACAGTGTAGAAGAGCTGCGGACATTCTATATCCCTCCCAGGCGAGAAAACGAGAAAGCAATTCTGTTTTATCGCTCTGAAGAAACCAATGTGAAAAAAGAAATCTGGCATGGCGCAGATCCTGCGCTCGACAGGCTTCAGCCTATCCGTCTTCCCAGATATTATACAGAGGGTTTGAAGAAGCTGCTGAAACGCCAGGGGATATCCTTCAAACAGACCGTTAGAGTGGCCAAATTCTATGACAGGGTCTGGAATGTTCCCGGGACTCAACGCAAACTGCCTAATGGGAGAATGGGAACGAGAGGGCTTGGATACATCCGGTCAAAGAAACGAGAGTTACTACCCGGCTGCTACGTCGTGTATGACCTTGATGAAGAAGCGGATGCTCAATGGGAGGACGCTAATCCTAAGCCAGTGAAAGTTCCAGATGCAAAAGAGCCCAGTCCGTCGTTCGAAGAACAAATGGATAGACTTATAAACAAAGCTGGTCAAAAGGTCCAAGATGATCACAACCGTGAGACGGCCATCTACGAGAAAGCCAAGACGCAACGCCTTCTCCAACAGGCTGTAAAGGATGAAAATGCCGCTCCTTGTCAACCTGTTATAAAGAAGGCTCAGCTCAAAAGCAGAAATAAGTCGAAAGGCTAAAAGGGCACTCAACAACAACAAAGCAGGGCTAAGAAGCCACGCAAACGGGAGTCGAGCGTTATTGATCTATCCCTTATGAAGAAAATGGGGCGAGCATACTCGTTTCCTCGGGACAAGACGAAGAAAATACTTGATCTCTCCCTGAAACATCAAATGCTTACATTGCCGAAGTCTAAACACCCTGAACAAGCAGGCGAAGCCTCACACCCGGACTATTGCTCTTACCATCAAGTAGTAGGCCATCCTCTTAAAGATTGCTTCACCTTCAAGAATTGGGTCGAAGATCAATATCAGCTTGGTAAATTCGCTCTGTCCAACAACTGGAGGGTAGCACCACCACAAAAGCACGAGCCTAAGGCCACGAAAGAAAAACCAGTTCCACATTGGGATTGGAAGCGAATTCATACCTGTTACATGATAACAATACTACAAGAAGAATCCGAGAACATGGACAACCTTCCCTGGTGCCTCGAA
Source organism: Agapanthus africanus (assembly GCA_030015575.1). Classification (NCBI taxonomy): domain Eukaryota; kingdom Viridiplantae; phylum Streptophyta; class Magnoliopsida; order Asparagales; family Amaryllidaceae; genus Agapanthus; species Agapanthus africanus. The sequence goes on from CM057349.1 coordinate 446,990,439, forward strand.
AACAGCAATAATGAGGTGATCTCAGAATTTCCCCCAGCTCCGAAAGAACTAGAGGATGGAATACATACCACTGCAGATAACCTCAAGAAAATTGAGTTGGGGACGATAAACGATCCGCGACCGACATTCGTCAGCGAGCTGCTGTCTGAAGAGAAGGTGGCTGCGTTAGAAGACATCCTTGTACGGCATAAAGATTGCTTCGCATGGAACTATTCAGAGATGCCGGGACTAGATCCAGAAGTTGCTGTACATAGACTGGCGATATCCTCGGGTGTCAAGCCAGTCAAACAAGCGCCGAGAAGAATGCGGCTCAAGCTCGAGATGAGCATCAACGCTGAAGTCAAAAAGCTGATAGACTCCGGCTTTATCCAGGAGGTTCAATACCCTGAATGGATTGCTAATATCGTCCCAGTGATGAAGAAAAATGGAACAGTGCGCATATGCGTGGACTTTCGGGATCTCAACAAAGCCTGCCCAAAGGATGATTTCCCAGTACCAGTCACCGAACTGATGATAGACAATACGTCCACGCATGAGATTTTCTCATTCATGGACGGCTTATCAGGATATAATCAAATAAAAATGCATCCTGAAGACCAGAAACATACGGCTTTCCGGACTCCTTTGGGAATATTCTGTTACAAGGTGATGCCCTTCGGTTTAAAGAACGCCGGTGCCACCTACCAAAGGGCCATGACGAAGATCTTCGATGACCTTATACACGAAATCGTCGAATGCTATATCGACGACCTCGTTGTTAAAAGCAAATCATATAAGGAACATCTCGAGCATCTAAAGACCGTATTTCAACGTCTTCGGCAATATAACTTGAAGATGAATCCGCTCAAGTGTGCATTCGGAGTTTCCTCAGGAAAATTCCTGGGATTCATTGTTCGACACCGAGGTATCGAAATAGATCCGTCCAAGGTCAAGGCAATCATGGAAATGCCTCCGCCGAGGACTCTCAAACAGTTGCGGTCTCTCCAAGGGAAGCTCGCATACATACGGAGATTTATAGCCAATCTTTCAGGCAAGTGCCGTCTCTATAGCCACCTGATGAAGAAGGGAACCCCATTCGTCTGGGACCAAAAATGCCAAAGCGCGCTAGACGAGATCAAGCAATACCTGCAGAACCCGCCAGTGTTGGCTGCTCCGGTTAAGGGAAAGCCTCTAATTCTTTATACAACTGCTCTCGAAGGTTCTTTAGGCGCGTTATGGGCGCAGGAGAATGACCAGGGAAAAGAAAGAGCACTCTACTACTTAAGTCGAGTTCTGCTGGGGGCAGAAAGCGACTACTCCCCCATTGAAAAACACTGCTTGGCGTTGATCTTCGCAATAACAAAGCTTAGACATTACGCATTAGCACATGAGGTCCATCTCATTTCAAAGGTGGACCCTCTCAAATACCTAATGTCAAAGGCCATAGTGACGGGACGACTCGCTAAATGGGCCCTGCTCTTAATGGAGTTCTCGATAATGTATCGACCTCTCAAAGCAGTAAAAGGCCAGGCCATCGCCGACTTCCTCGCTGAACATCCCATACCCGCCGATTCTCCTCTAAATTGCGATCTTCCAGACGAACATGCGTTTGATGCAATCGACGGTGGTGATACCCGATGGGAACTTTATTTTGATGGCGCATCTTCCATGAAGAAGCGCAAACAAAACACCCCTATAATCAAATCGGGGGTAGGCCTCATTTTTGTAACTCCACAAGGAGGAATAATACGCTTCGCTTTCTCCTTAACAGAACCAAGAACGAATAATGAAGCTGAATACGAAGCTCTGATAGCAGGCCTCGAGATCGCCATTGACACGGGAATTGAAAACCTCCTCATATACGGAGATTCTCAACTGGTCGTTAGTCAAGTAAACGGCGATTACCAAACATGCAAACCGGAATTGGTAAAATACGGTGAAAAGGTGCAACAACTGCTAACCCAAATTCCCTCCTATACTTTGGAGAGCATACCACGCACGGATAACAGCAAAGCGGACGCGTTGGCCAAACTTGATAAAGAAATGGCTGATGAGAACCTCGATGACGTTAGAATCATGGTACAAAGTCGTCGGGTGCTCGCCCCCGCAGAAATATCTTCGGAATCACCCGAAGAGAAGGGAGTGACTGAACAAGCGACCTTGCAAATAAAAGATCATGAGAAGGTCGAGGATTGGAGGGAAGTCTTTATAGACTACTTCAAGTCCCACCAAATGCCCGAAGATGCGTCCGCAAGACATCAGCTCATAAAACGAGCTCTGTCTTTCGCCTTCGTCAATGATACTCTATACAAGAGGTCATTCGATTCTCTGTGGCTGAGATGCTTAGGACCGGACGAAGCGGAAAGAGTCGTTCAGGAGGTTCACGACGGAGTCTGCGGTTCTCACCAAGCAGGTCCAAAGATGAAGTTGAAGATCAAACGGATGGGCTATTACTGGCCCACGATAATTCAAGACTGCATCGAATATGCGAAGCAATGTCACTCATGCCAGATTCATGGGGACTTCATCCACCAGCACCCAAATCCGTTGCATCCAACGGTGGCTAGCTGGCCATTCGAAATGTGGGGGACTGACATAGTTGGCCCTATCGAACCAGCATCGTCTAGGGGACATCGTTTCATCCTGGCGACGACTGACTACTTCTCTAAATGGGCAGAAGCAGTACCGTTAAGAGAGGTGAAGACGGAAAATATCCTCCACTTCTTCAAGACGCATGTCATATATCGGTTTGGAACTCCGCGACGGATCATCTCCGATAACGGGCCAGCTTACAGAAGCCACAAGATCAGTCGCTTCGCGCAACAGCATAATATAGACTGGAGATATTCTTCGGTTTATAACCCGCGAGCCAATGGACTAGCTGAAGCCTTCAACAAGACATTGACAAAAATCATAAAGAAAACGGTGTCCCGTAATAAGAAAGATTGGCACGAAAGACTGCAAGAAGCTCTTTGGGCATATCGAACTACATTCAAGACGGCCACGAACACAACGCCGTACGCGTTGGTGTTCGGTACGGAAGCAGTACTCCCCCTCGAGATAGAATTACCCTCTCTGCGAGTGGCAGTTCACTACGAGCTGACGGATGAAGAAAATGCTCACCTACGGTTTGAAGAGCTGGATGCTCTTGATGAAACCCGGCTCATAGCGCAGCAAAATCTGGAAGCTTATAAAGCAAAGATGATGCGCTCATACGAAAGATTGACTCGACCTAGGACATTCCGCCAAGGCGAACTCGTGCTAGTAGTCAAAAGGCCTATGATCCATAATCGCGCCAAGCGGGAAAAATTCGAGCCGAACTATGATGGCCCGTACATCATAGATAAAGTTTACCAGGGTGGGGCCTATCTACTCATGGACATGCACGGTGAAAGGCCTTTCAGACCAATAAACGGTCGCTTCCTAAAGAAATACTACGCTTAATGAGCCACAGCCTAGGTCAACAATAGATGACGACGACTATGTCCGCTCGCTATCTTCCTAAGCTCAAGCTTTATAAGCAGTAGCCAGCTTCTCAATAGCGGACCGAAATGTCCTTAAACTAACAGCGGACCGAAATGTCCTTAAACTAATAGCAGACCGAAACGTCTTTAAACTACTACCGCAGCATCTTTAGGCTGACGAGATATAAAAAAAAACATATAAAAATAAAATAAAATAAAAACGGTATGTCCATAAGCAAAAAGGGGCACGGATGAAAACCCGAAAGGGCTCCGTGAGTAAAAACAGCAGGCTACCGGCGAGTGTTCGTGAAAACCCGAAAGGGCGCGACCTCGTAAAAAAAAAAGAGAGAGAAAAAGAAAATAAAAAAGAAAATAAAAGCGGTACGTCCATAAGCAAAATGGGCACGGATGAAAACCCGAAAGGGCTCCGTGAGTAAAAACAGCAGGGCTACCGGCGAGTGTTTGTGAAAACCTGAAAGGGCGCAACCTCGTTAAGAAACACTTATAGGGTCCTCTCGACCCTGTAAGGAGAAACCACCCGCGTGAGATCCTTACGACTTACAAGGGAACAACTGTAGGGTTCCTAGGCACTCTTGTGAAGGTTCAAAAGGCATCAAACATGTCCGGATAAAAATTTAGACGTGCCGAACAACCCAAGGCCGGGATCTTTGCTAGATTATTAGGGTTTAACATGCAAGATGATAACTTTTATCTAAGTGTGAGGGATTACAACCTTTGTAGTCCGCTCCTTCACTTCACAAGCTCCGAGTAGAAGTCCCTTTGCCGCGATCCACGATCTCCCGGACTCATGAGAGGCTCCACGACGCGAATGATCCATGCTAGCTCGAAGTATTCCAAATCTCCGATGATCTACCTCGAAGTTGCAAAGACTCAAGCTTTCTCACTCAAAAGAGATGAACACACTAATCCCATGGGCTAGATGAGATGAGGATGAGAGAGTAGTAATTTTGCTTTCTTTTTATATCATTTTCTCATATTTATTCATCACTTAAGGATTTTCTAGCAAGCTTTTCAAGAGAGAAGAAGATGATAATGGAAAATCAAAAATCATATTAATCCTTTTGTGATGAATAGAAAGAAGACTATATGATTGATTTGTTAACCATGGTCAAGGATGAGTGGCTAGGATTTAGTAGAGAATAAACTAGAGTTAGGGTTTGGTTGAGTTAAAGAATGTGTCATCCAAAATATCTTAAGAATGACAAAAGCAAAAACTTCTAGAAGATGCATGAAACATCTAACCCAAAACAAACCCTAACCTTAATTAATCATCCTTAAACATGTTTAACAATTAATCATATCATGTCACAATAATATATATCACATATATATTATATATTTGCAACAAAAGAGAATAATACAATTAACATATATCGCATATATATCAATGTATCATCCAGTGAGAAAATGAAATAATAAAGCGAGCCAATATTAGATAATGTAATAATATATCATATATATTATTATACATAAAATCATCGAATCAACACTTGATCCGACGATCCGGCTATATCGAATATTACCGACTAATATATCATGTACCGATTCATCGAATCAACACTTGATCCGATGTCCCGGTTCATTTCTAAATATCGCGAGAATATAATACGGTATCCCATATCGCATTATTCTCGTTCCTGCGCATATCACATATGTGCCACTACTCCGTTTCGCCTGAGCCAAGAAACCTCTGTGTAGGACTCTAAAGAATCGTCAATACGCCGGTAGCAGGTGATGATCATATCAAACACCCACAAGCTGCAAGCGGTCAGCTAAACGTAACAGCCACCCAGGTATTGAGCGATCAGAAGATCAACAAGCTAGCCTGTGCGTTCTCCTGTGAATCCAACCAGTAACACTCCCGTACAGTCCGGTCTGTTCGTCTGATATGTCGCATATCAAGTCTAGGGGTGGTATACGTCAGACCCTAGTAACCGATAAGTCGTGTCGATGTGTGGCTCATAACGGGTCGAGAAACTACTAGTAACACTTACCAGTAAATCTCTATATCATCCCTGGCCAGGGACTTCCAGTTATAGCCAATCGAACACAGCACAACATCAACTCCCTATACCGGGAGTGATGAATCCCCTCCTATCGCTCATTGCCTCCATGTGATTCGGGACTGTACCCAAAAGCCACCGTTTTGCATGCCCTCTTGGACGTGGTAAGGTGGAAATCAAAGCACAGTGGGAATCACACAAGACTCTATGACGATCTCGGGTCTACAGACTACCCTGTACCAGTGTCACCGTAGAACTGCCATCTGACGTGTGGTATATCACCATCTGGGAGTTCTCGGCGAGTCCGTTCAGTATACCCAGTCTCCACCGATGGATATGGGATCATCCATCGCCCATCATATGGGTCAAGATGCGTATACGCTAGTCTACTCTGGTGTATCGATGCCCTGTCTCGATATACCCTCGACTAGGAACAGTTATAGGATGTACTCATCGACTACCGCGGCCCCACTAGTATGATCTCATCATAGTCCCAGTAGTCGAGTACAAATCCTAAGGGCTTTATCAACATGTGAGAGTAAAACAGTAAACCAATACAAGTCAACATGTTAAGATAAAGTGAAACCAAATAGCATACTATCATGACGAGCAAGAAAGTCTTCTCTATATATAACCAAGCATCCATTATAATATACATTATATGTACAACAATGGACTCTAGGGCATATACATAACTAACAATCTCCCACTTGCACTAAGGCCAGCTGCTGTAGTATCTCATACCTAGCATCCCGAATAATCTCTCAAACTGTATCTGGGGAATAGCCTTCGTGAATGGATCCGCAGTGTTGTCCTTCGTATCTACTCTCCTGACCTCGATCTCCCGGCGATCAACTATCTCCCTGATCAGGTGATACCGCCTCAGAATATGTCTGGACTTTTGATGGGATCTGGGTTCCTTGGCTAAAGCCACAACTCCATTGTTATCACAATACAGAGGTATTGGATGCTCAATGGATGGAACCACACCAAGTTCACTAATGAACTTCTTTATCCAGACAGCCTCCTTGGCAGCATCGTTGGCAGCGATGTATTCAGCCTCCATCGTCGAGTCTGCAACGGTATCCTGTTTGGAACTCTTCCAACATACCGCCCCTCCATTGAGGGTAAAGACAAAACCCGAATGGGACTTAGAGTCGTCCTTATCACTTTGGAAGCTGGAATCGGTAAAGGACTCCACCTGGAGTTCTCCGTTACCATACACCAAGAACATCTCCTTAGTCCTTCGCAAGTACTTGAGAATGTTCTTCACAGCTGTCCAGTGACTTTCTCCAGGATCTGCTTGATACCGACTCACTACACTTAGTGAGTATGCTACATCGGGTCTGGTACATAGCATCGCATACATGATAGAGCCTACTGCCGAAGCATAGGGTATCCCTTGCATGCGAGCTCTCTCCAAATCAGTCTTGGGAGACATCTCTTTGGAGAGAGTGAGTCCAGAGATCGTGGGTTGGTTCCCACGCTTGGATTCTTCCATACTAAACCTCTTTAGTATGGTGTCAATGTACCTGGATTGGGACAATCCCAGTATCCATTTAGATCTATCTCTATAGATCATGATTCCCAATATGCAGGATGCATCACCTAGATCTTTCATCGAGAATCTCTGTGATAAGAAGAGCTTGACTGATTGCAGCATAGGAATATCATTTCCTATCAAGAGTATGTCATCCACGTACAATACGAGGAAGACAACCTTATCCTCTGCTACCTTCTTATAGATACAAGGTTCATCTATATTTTTGATGAAGTCAAACTCTTTGACTACAACATCAAAGCAGATGTTCCAACTCCGCGATGCTTGCTTTAACCCATAAATGGATTTAAGCAGCTTGCACACCTTTCCGCTGCTCCCACTATCTACGAAGCCCTCTGGCTGAGTCATGTACACGCTCTCTTCTAAATCACCGTTTAGAAAGGCGGTCTTAACATCCATTTGCCAGATTTCGTAGTCATGGTATGCATCAATGGCAAGTAAGATCCGGATGGACTTAAGCATAGCCACTGGAGAAAAGGTTTCGTCATAATCCACACCTGGTCGTTGACGAAAACCCTATGCTACAAGTCTAGCTTTGAAAGTCTCAACTTTTCCATCTACACCAAATTTCTTTTTAAAAATCCACTTGCTCCCAATGGGTTTTACCCCTTCAGGAGCATTTTCTAAAATCCATACTTTATTGGTGTACATGGATTCCATCTCAGATCGCATTGCATCCAGCCATTTCACAGAGTCACCACTCGTGATGGCCTGCTCGAAACTAGTGGGGTCATCATCATCCATGATGCAATCCTCGCTTCCACCATCAATGAGAAAACCGTAGTATCTCTCAGGTGGACGAGAAACCCTACTAGATCGGCGGAGAGGCTGGGGTTCGTCGGGTACTACTGAATCCTCTGGTTCCACTAAATCTTCTGTTGTAGTTTGTTCTGCTGGAATCTCTTCCAGTTCTACCTCAATGCCACTAATCTGTTTCATAAGAAAATCTTTTTCTAAGAAAGTGGCATATCGAGAAACAAACACCTTTTGTTCCTCGGGGTGGTAGAAGATATACCCTTGTGAATTTTTGGGATATCCGACAAACTTACATAAGACTGATCTTGCCTCGAGTCTGTCCGGATTTTGTCTTTTGACATAGGCTGGACAACCCCATATCTTAACATACTTAAGAGATGGTCTCTTCCCTTTCCATATCTCATACGGAGTGGTAGGCACTAATTTGGTAGGAACCATATTCAATAGGTGTATGGCTGTCTCAAGCGCATACCCCCAGAAGGAAATAGGTAACTCAGCTGTACTCATCATTGAACGCACCATATCTAATAGGGTGCGATTCCTTCGTTCCGATACACCGTTGTGCTGTGGTGTATAAGGTGGAGTAAGCTGAGAGAGAATCCCATTCTCTTTTAGATAATCTAGGAACTCATTGCTCAAGTATTCTCCTCCTCGATCAGATCGAAGGATCTTAATACTTCTGCCCGTTTGGTTCTCTACTTCGTGCTTATATTCTCTGAATTTCTCAAAAGCTTCAGACTTGTGTTTCAACAGGAACACATGTCCGTATCTAGAGAGATCGTCAGTGAATGTAATGAAGTAGGAAGAACCGTTCCTGGCATGCGTAGACATGGGACCGCATACATCACTATGTATCAGTCCTAAGAGTTCAGTAACTCTCTCTCCGTGTCCACTAAACGGAGCTTTGGTCATTTTCCCTTTGAGACATGAATGGCAAGTATCATAAGATGATAATTCGAACGGATTCAAATAACCATCCTTATGTAACTTAGCCAGTCGTGTTGCATTGATATGACCAAGTCTACAATGCCACAAGTAGGATTCGTTCATATCCGAACTTTTCCTCTTGTGTGTGTTTTGTATATTCAGGACGGTATTCTGATTTAGAATGAATATGCCATTATGTAACGAGCCTGATGCAATCAACTTTTGATCTAGGAATATGTTCATAACATTATCCTGTACTACAAAATTATATCCCTCTTTACTCAATAAAGAAACTGATATAATGTTGCACATCATGTTCGGTATATAATAACACTCATTCAGAATCAGTGTATTACGACTTGGTAATACAAGGTGATATTCGCCAACTGCTTTGGCTACAATACTTGCACCGTTCCCTACTTGAACGGAATGATCATCTTTTCCCAGTTCTCTACCTTTTCGTAGCCTATGCAACAACTTACATATGTGGGATCCTGATCCGGTATCTAATACCCAGGACGTAGGGTGAACTGAGAAACAGTTCTCAATAACTAACACACCCGAAGAAGATGCATCAATATGCATGTTCTTTTGGGCGGCGTGAGAATCCAGATATTCTTCTATTTCCTGTTCAGTCTTATAACTCTTATAAGAAAGAACGGGTCCAACATTCCCTAGCTCAGTACAATAATTGGGTTCAGTCAATACATCCATATTATTATTTTGATTATGGCATGACATGGTCGCTACCTGGAGAGAGAGAGAAGAAAATACTTTAGCGTATGCTCTTGCAAGATTAAATTGGTTATTATCTTATCTAATCAGGATGTCTCCCACTGGTTTTATCAAATCTACCTTAAAACCCTAAAAGGTAAGATTAGCCGGGATTAATCACACCCTACAATTTTGTCAATCTTTCAGCCAGATCAGTGTCGGTACTTTGAGGGAGGTTCCCCGTGCTTTCACACGGACCTAATTAAAGTGAACCTCGTTTTCCCAGAGGCGTAACCCCGTTAAAACTTTTCTAGACACCTACTTGAATAACTAATTGTCCTGTGTAAAACTCTCCCAGGAGTAACACTTACTCGCAGTGGGTATCGGGATCCAACTATCTCATAGAAGGTATGCAATCTCATTGCAAATTTCAACACTTGAAATTCCCGATAATATTTTTACCCCTAGTGTTCTATGACCTTGACGAATGCCAAACAACCCATAGTCCACTAGTCAAGTTCAACCCGTACATTTCTTGATTGAATTAAACCCACCCGCACGACCCTTGACGAATGCCAAACAACGTCGTACGAATACCCTAATCCAATCTACATCATATGCATAAGCAGATAAATACTAGTTAGCTACCGTACACTACGCCTTGACGAATGTCAAACTACCGTAGCACGAATACTAAGTAGCACTTATCTGAAATGACGGAGGGCTACGCAGGTTTTTCAGAAAACCCTGAGCGTAATGAACTTGATATCGTCGTAGAATCGAGTAGTTTTTGAAAAGGAGTGTTTTTGAGGCTCTTCTTAGTTTCGCTAAAGGGGTCACTCCCGGTGAAGGGATCGTCGGCCCTTTCCTCATCGAATAAGGTGCAGGATATATCATATATACCGCTGTGCAAAGCAAAACACTAAAAGCAATCAAAAGACAAACCGAGTTTTGTAGCATCTGCCAGTTTTGCTAAAGGAGTCACTCCCGGTGAAGGGATCTCGGTCCTTTCCTCATCGAATAAGGTGCAGGATATATCGTATATATCACTGTGCAAAGCAAAACTGTAGCTACCCCTTTTATAAAGTTTTGATTCTACAATATCTTTAGGTTTCTTTTCCTTTTATTAATCTTATTAATAAAAATCCCATCAGCTTATGCTTCCTAAGCATCACAGAAGAAACGAAAGCAGTAATATTTATATATCAGCATATATATATAATATAAGCATTCGTCTCAGGCAGTAATATGATCTCATCACAGAACATTGCAGCAGAAGAACATATATGAAATATTGGATATACTAGGACGTCCGTGTTTTTAATACGAGCCTGTATAAAACACGGATTCCACGGTCGCGACGAAAAGCCAAACCCACATCCCAAGACCCCTACGAGAGCGGCAAGTAACACTGCCAATTCTAGGGTTAGGAGACCCGGTCTCGACTCCTCGAGATGGCCTCCCACTGGACCCTAGAACCCAGTTACTTGTGCTCCCCTCCTTGGGTCTACCTAATGCGGAAAAGTAAATAATATACACTGGTGACATCAACCGCAACCTGGAAGTGCCCCAAATAAAAGAATATTACATTACAGATGAATTTTACATGAATGAAAATAAAAACCCTCATCTCACATAAAACCCCCGGCTATTCTGAACGCGACGATCCAATATAACATATCACAGCAACACATAATATCACATATCATCAACGTAAGTAAATATGCGCATCCCAATTGTCGTTGACATATAGCAACAAAACCGGCGATATCACATATTACACTTACGGTCACAGAAAAGAAAGTGTAAAACTACAACATTTGGAATCCACAATCACTTTAGACATCGTAAATCTGAAATATCACATACTTCGCATTTCATGCCTAACTCTATGAATTCCACATATTGTATCACATTCCAGATAAATAGACAGTATTAAACTTTCCGAACAGATAATCAAATACCCAAAATTTCCCAAAGTGCTCAACTCTTGAACGGAGTTCAAATAATCCCAGAATATGTCACAGTACCGGTGATCCAGCCGTAGAAGGGTCAAGCCAACGCCTCACATGTGGCACGCCGTACTGCCCCAAACCCGAAGGTTCAAAAAGCAGTTCAAGATGGTCACATAATCGAGTTAAGGTTTGTTGTCTTCTAGAGGGTCCACCGCTTAACTTGTACAATTTGTCCGAAAGATTTAAAAACCGGAAAAATTTCAACACTTGAAAATTTGCCGTACCGGGAAACAGTAAGTTAATGATATCCGTTCAAATAGTTTAACAGTTTCTAAATATCCGGAAAGAAATACGAATTTAAAATTTCCGATCGAGTCTACTATTGCAAAACAAACCTCAGAATTTTCAACACCTGAAACAGATTAAAAATACCCAGAAGCATCAACAAGCACCTACGGACATTACCATAAAAGCCACGTGTCACAATCCTATCAATCCGCCGCGGAACCGCCGCGCAAGGCATGCTTGCGCCGCGGTTCCGCTGCCGTTTGATCGAATTGGGGGCTCGGGTTTTATGGTAATTCTTAGAATTCCCTGCTGATTTTTTACATATTTTAATTCAGAAAAATCCCAAAATTTAGAAAATTTCCAGAGAGGGGTCTAATTTTGTCGTTTCGGGTTCGATCGGAGTTTTAACTTCGTAAACACATCGCCTAATGCTCTAGCTTGGCTCTGATACCACTGTAGGGTTCCTAGGCACTCTTGTGAAGGTTCAAAAGGCATCAAACATGCCCGGATAAAAATTTAGACGTGCCGAACAACCCAAGGCCGGGATCTTTGCTAGATTATTAGGGTTTAACATGCAAGATGATAACTTTTATCTAAGTGTGAGGGATTACAACCTTTGTAGTCCGCTCCTTCACTTCACAAGCTCCGAGTAGAAGTCCCTTTGTCACGATCCACGATCTCCCGGACTCATGAGAGGCTCCACGACGCGAACGATCCATGCTAGCTCGAAGTATTCCAAATCTCCGATGATCTACCTCGAAGTTGCAATGACTCAAGCTTTCTCACTCAAAAGAGATGAACACACTAATCCCATGGGCTAGATGAGATGAGGATGAAAGAGTAGTAATTTTGCTTTCTTTTTATATCATTTTCTCATATTTATTCATCACTTAAGGATTTTCTAGCAAGCTTTTCAAGAGAGAAGAAGATGATAATGGAAAATCAAAAATCATATTAATCCTTTTGTGATGAATAGAAAGAAGACTATATGATTGATTTGTTAACCATGGTCAAGGATGAGTGGCTAGGATTTAGTAGAGAATAAACTAGAGTTAGGGTTTGGTTGAGTTAAAGAATGTGTCATCCAAAATATCTTAAGAATGACAAAAGCAAAAACTTCTAGAAGATGCATGAAACATCTAACCCAAAACAAACCCTAACCTCAATTAATCATCCTTAAACATGTTTAACAATTAATCATATCATGTCACAATAATATATATCACATATATATTATATATTTGCAACAAAAGAGAATAATACAATTAACATATATCGCATATATATCAATGTATCATCCAGTGAGAAAATGAAATAATAAAGCGAGCCAATATTAGATAATGTAATAATATATCATATATATTATTATACATAAAATCATCGAATCAACACTTGATCCGACGATCCGGCTATATCGAATATTACCGACTAATATATCATGTACCGATTCATCGAATCAACACTTGATCCGATGTCCCGGTTCATTTCTAAATATCGCGAGAATATAATACGGTATCCCATATCGCATTATTCTCGTTCCTGCGCATATCACATATGTGCCACTACTCCGTTTCGCCTGAGCCAAGAAACCTCTGTGTAAGACTCTAAAGAATCGTCAATACGCCGGTAGCAGGTGATGATCATATCAAACACCCACAAGCTGCAAGCGGTCAGCTAAACGTAACAGCCACCCAGGTATTGAGCGATCAGAAGATCAACAAGCTAGCCTGTGCGTTCTCCTGTGAATCCAACCAGTAACACTCCCGTACAGTCCGGTCTGTTCGTCTGATATGTCGCATATCAAGTCTAGGGGTGGTATACGTCAGACCCCAGTAACCGATAAGTCGTGTCGATGTGTGGCTCATAACGGGTCGAGAAACTACTAGTAACACTTACCAGTAAATCTCTATATCATCCCTGGCCAGGGACTTCCAGTTATAGCCAATCGAACACAGCACAACATCAACTCCCTATACCGGGAGTGACGAATCCCCTCCTATCGCTCATTGCCTCCATGTGTTCGGGACTATACCCAAAAGCCACCGTTTTGCACGCCCTCTTAGACGTGGTAAGGTGGAAATCAAAGCACAGTGGGAATCACACAAGACTCTATGACGATCTCGGGTCTACAGACTACCCTGTACCAGTGTCACCGTAGAACTGCCATCTGACGTGTGGTATATCACCATCTGGGAGTTCTCGGCGAGTCCGTTCAGTGTACCCAGTCTCCACTGAGCACCCGTACACCATCTCTGATGTCTAACACCGATGGATATGGGATCATCCATCGCCCATCATATGGGTCAAGATGCATATACGCTAGTCTACTCTGGTGTATCGATGCCCTGTCTCGATATACCCTCGACTAGGAACAGTTATAGGATGTACTCATCGACTACCGCGGCCCCACTAGTATGATCTCATCATAGTCCCAGTAGTCGAGTACAAATCCTAAGGGCTTTATCAGAGTAAAACAGTAAACCAATACAAGTCAACATGTTAAGATAAAGTGAAACCAAATAGCATACTATCATGACGAGCATGAAAGTCTTCTCTATATATAACCAAGCATCCATTATAATATACATCATATGTACAATAATGGCCTCTAGGGCATATACATAACTAACACAACACACTTGGGAATCCTCACGATTCCTAAGGATAAAATACACTTGCGAGATCCTCACGACTCGTAAGGAGAACTCTCTTACGGGACCCTCACGGCTCGTAAGATTTGAAAGTCTTAAGTTACAGATACCTAAACCTGTGCTTAAGCAACCCTCACAACTTTCGACATTGCCCTACAAGTGGCTCAATACTGACCCTTGTATACAATCCACGGGCGCGAATAAACATTTCCCTAACCAAGTCCCATCCGTGACTGGGGATATGTTCGCATGGTGAACAACCCTTGTAAATCCTCTCGATTTACGAGGAGAAAACCCTCCTGTAGGATCCTTACGACTTACAGCGGAACAATACACTTAGGAACCCTCACGATTCCTAGGGAGAAAATACACCTATAAGATCCTCAACACTTGTAGGGAGAAATAGCTTTGTGAGACCCTTACGGCTCATAAGGTCAAAAGCCTTAGCCGACAGGATCCTAACCCTGGTCGCTAAGCCTCCTTGGTTCGACAATGACAGAGGCAAATGATGATTCGCTCCTGACGATATCCCAGTTGTAGCGGTGCTGATGCCGAAATCGGTGCCCATTTTTAGGGTTACGGCAAAAAGCCGCTAGGCCGCACATGCATACGAAATAGCCGAAATGATGGGGCAACTTGCAATAAAAAAGCAGCAAGTAAAATGTATGCATGCGAAATAGCCAAAATGATGAGGCAACTCGCAATAAAAAGCAGCGAGTAAAGATAAAATAAATAGCCGAAATGATTGGGCACCGCGAAGAATAGCCGAAATGATTGGGCAATCGCGACCTTCGCGATATAAAAGCTGAAATGATAGAGCATCGCGGAAACAAAAAAAAATGAATAAAAAATGATGACGATAAAACTTTGGCCCTACAGTTAGGATCACATCGATCCCTGTATACAATCCAAGGGCGTAAACAAAGAGGGAACCATACTTTCCCAGCGGGCTCCGTCAGACGACGAAGCCAAACCTCGACGGTTCAATTCAACCGAAGAAGCCAGTGTGTTCAACAAACTCTTCGACTCACGGATACAAACACTCTTTGACGAGAGCCTTCTGATTCGCGTCGACCTGCAGAGCCACCAGTGCCTCCGTGGGAATCCTCGACTCGTTTCAAACCCCAAGGAAACAAATAATCCTTGGCGCTTGGGAAACAAATAATCCCTAGCAAACTCCTCGACTCACGGATACAAACACTCCTTGACGAGAGCCTCCTGATCCGCGTTGACCTGCAGAGCCACCAGTGCCTCCGTGGGAATTCTCGACTCGTTTCAAACCCCAAGGAAACAAATAATCCTTGGCGCTTGGGAAACAAATAATCCCTAGCAAACTCCTCGACTCACGGATACAAACACTCCTTGACGAGAGCCTCCCTCTCGACTCGTTTCAAACCCCAAGGAAACAAATAATCCTTGGCGCTTGGGAAATAAATAATCCCAGCAAATTCCTCGACTCACAGATACAAACACTCCTTGACGAGAGCCTTCTGATTCGCGTCGACTCGCAGAGCCACCAGTGCCTCCGTGGGAACCCTCGACTCGTTTCAAACCCCAAGGAAACAAATAATCCTTGGCGCTTGGGAAACAAATAATCCCAGTAAATTCCTCGACTCACGGATACAAACATTCCTTGACGAGAGCCTTCTGATTTGCATCGACTCGCAGAGCCACCAGTGCCTCCGTGGGAACCCTCGACTCGTTTCAAACCCCAAGGAAACAAATAATCCTTGGCGCTTGGGAAACAAATAATCCCTAGCAAAATTCCTCGACTCACGGATACAAACACTCCGTGACGAGAACCTCTTGACCCATGTCAACTCGCAGAGCCACCACTGTCTCCGCAGGAGAATTCCCGGTTCGTCCCAACTTGCAAGATGAAGTCTCGGGCAGCAAGAATTGAAAAACTTGCTTCCTGAACAATGGGGCCTTGCAAGTCAATCCAAAATGGTCTCTTGCATACTATTCACGGGTCTCACTCTCCGAAGTCAATTTTCGATAAGGAGGGAAACAACCGCTTACGAATCCTCTCGACTCGTAAGAGGGAAAATTCTCTTATAGGATTCTTACGACTTATAAGAGAAAACCACACTTAGGAATCCTCACGATTCCCAAGGAGGAAATTCACCTATGGGATCCTCTCGACCCGTAGGGAGAAAAGCCTCTATGAGACCCTCACGGCTCATAGAGTTGAAAAGTCTTAGGCAGTAGACCTGAACCTGCGGCCTAAGCCATCGCTATTTCTTAAGGAAGTCAGAATACTCGTTTTAGATATCCATCAATCATGGTTATTAAGACAGCCTGCTGACGATAAAAAGAAGATGACAGAAAGAATATCTGATCTACATTTGATCTGGCGTTCGTGACGCATTCATTTATGCACGGGCAGAAGACTCAGGACGAGAAATAAGACAAGCTGAAATGAAAAGGGGGAGGGTTTCCATTCATACCGCTAGAAATTTTTTTTTTACAATCATAAGAACAATAAATAAGAAACATTATTCAAATTATTACAACGGTATAACCTCAGATCCGGGGCACGGATTGAGGAAATCGAAAGTAAGGCCATCCAGAGCTCTTCTGGCCTTTCTAATTATTCTTATGCGCAGTCTTTCGCGCTCCTCTGTGTCAAGATCATCGGCACGCCCTCCTGGCCTTCGATAAGCAGCAACTATCGTCGTCTGCTGGAAGACTTGGTGTAGCATGTCAATGAGGCTGTTCCGCCGTTTCTTTGAGATCAGCCCTGTCAGGTACACTGAATGCACCTTGTCTTCGGCATCATCCAGCGCATTGAGCGGTAAGGCCTCATGAAGACCCGGAAGTGCTCTCCATACGGCTCCCAACACGACTTTCAAAAGGGCCGAACGACGAGGCAACAGCCAACCACCGCTTGCGTTCAGACGACCCATGACTTCTGCACATTCAGCGTCTGTAAACTCCTGGTTTTGTTGACGACCCTGAGCGCGGATATCGTCGTAGGTAATGAACTCATGCAAACTGTATAGATGCACCGCCGCCATTATGCCTGGAGGAAATATTACAGGAAGATCAGCAATAGAAAAGTAACAATATACATAGAGGACTAAATTCCTAGAGAGCAAAACTATGTTCAAGGATAAAATCCCCTGGATGAAAGCTCTGCTGGTTAAGATTAATCTAAGAATCGATTTTACCTAAAGTTTTTCTAAAAACTTTGAAAAAAGGAGCAAGGCACCGGAGTTCCTGAAGGCAAGAACAAAGCTCTGAAGTTTTTGAAAATAAAAATCTGAAAGATGATAAGTATCTGTGGGGGACCAAAGGTCCTATTTATAGGCATCAAGTGCCTCTTCGACTTCCAAAAGTTGTCACGGCGGTTTACCCTAATCAGAGCGAAACTCTGTTCAAATTCCGAGGCGTGGAGATGAAGCAACGCTTCGTCTTCCCCCAATCAGAGCAAAGCTCTGTCTTGAAAATTAATTTAATAAAGCGACGATTCAGATTATTTGCGCTGCGCAACGTGCCACGTGTCTGACGCAGACGCATCAGCGCAGCGTCCAAAGCAGCGCGCCCAATCAGAGCAAACTCTATTTCAAGCAAAATTTAAGGAAGCAACGCTTCAGCTGCGCTGCGCCGTGCACTACACGACACGTGTCAGCGCGGATGCGGCAGCATAGTTGCGCTGCGACGTGCGTTACACGACACACATCAGCGCAGATGCGCCAACACAATTGCGCCGCGCCGCGCGACATGTATCATACTATGGAGCATTTGCGCCAAACAAAATTAAAGTTCTGAAGAAATCTTTTCCGTTCTTGTTAAAACAAGAAGATTTTCTTCTGTAAAACAGAAGCTCTTGGATCAAAGATCCGACGGTGGGGGAAGTTCCGCCAAATCATTCAGAAAAGGGATTTCTTCAACAAATTGAACTCGCTTATCAATTTGCAAAATGAAGCCTCAGGCAGCAGAGGTGGGAAAACTTGCTTCCTGAAAAATGGGGCCCTGCAAGTCAATCCGAAATAGTCTCTTGCATACTATTCACGGGTCTCACTCTCCGAAGTCGATTTTCGATAAGAAGGGAAAAACCACTTACGGGTCCTCTCGACTCATAAGAGGGAAAAATTCTCTTGTAGGATCCTTACGACCTATGAGAGAAAACTACACTTAGGAATCCTCACGATTCCTAAGGAGAAAACCCACCGACGAGATCCTCTCGATCCGTAGGGAGAAAAGCCTTTATGAGACCCCCATGGCTCATAGAGTTGAAAAGTCTTAGGCGGTAGACCTGAACCTGCGGCCTAAGCCATCGCTATCTCTGGGAGAAAAGAAGTTATCGGCCAATAAGGTTCATCAAAGATATCATGCAAAAAAAAAGGGGGCGGAGAAATGACACAAGACATTACAAAAATGTGCATCTTTTATTCATAAATATTGACCGAGTACAGGATACATTGTACTAAAGAATAAAAAAAATATATACATCTATTTTACATGTACAAATGATACAAGGAGAATTACTGAGAAGGAAGCGTCTTGCATAGATTTAGCAATTGCTCGCATACTTCCTTCCACGCCTTCTCTTGACCAGTTGCCACCGCCAGTTCGGCCTCTGCTTGAGCCCGCTGCTGCCTGAAGGATGCAAGCTGTTCCCCAACGACCTGCTGAACTGCTTCACGGCCTCGGGCATCACGCTCGGCGGCATCAAGTCTCCGCTTCAGTGCTAGCCCATTAGAAATACGCTCCAGCAGGCCTTCGAAGACAGCTTTCACCTCGGCAGCGTTCATCCTAACTTCAGCGCGCAGGCGAGCAGTTACGCTTGAAGATTCCTGACGTTCCTTCAACCGTAAAGCTGCTTCTTGCTCCAAATGGCGGAAGTAAGAAGTGCTTTGCTCGAGCCAAGCTGTCCGTTGGGTGCTTATATCCAAAACTTCGGGAGAAGGGCGCGTCGACTCCAACCGATGCAGGCAGGCCTCAATCTCTCTGCAGTGGTTAACCCAAGATTCAACGACGCCTTCGTTGTGAAAGTTTACGAGCGCCGCCAACATCGGGTTAACCTCCATGGCGAAATCCACGGCAGAAGGGAGAGCGTCCATATTAAGCTCTTCGATATACCCGCTCAGCATGCCCAAACTCATCACAGCACCTTTTGAAGATGGACGTTTCAAGAAAGGGCCTGCCAGTGAAAGGACGCGAGACTCAAGAGGGACCGGAGCCGAAACAATAGCTGCAAAACAAAACATGGTTAAACGATGGTTCAAGAGATGTTGAAGGGTTATCAAAAAGGCAATTTACTATACCAGCTGCAACGGACGGCAAAGCCGGAAGGGCCGGTGGCGTGGCAGGTCTTGCGTCCCCTCCTTCGATTTGTGGCACTGCAATAAG
Organism: Agapanthus africanus; assembly: GCA_030015575.1. Lineage (NCBI taxonomy): Eukaryota > Viridiplantae > Streptophyta > Magnoliopsida > Asparagales > Amaryllidaceae > Agapanthus > Agapanthus africanus. The sequence continues at coordinate 447,010,116 of CM057349.1, forward strand.
GAAGAGGAAAAGTTAGAAATCTTCCCATTGCTAAAAAAGGGAGTAAATAAAGACATCGAAATAACACTCACCAGCACCACTAGAAGGAGAAGCGAGTTCGGATGGGAAGGAGAAGTGTGGGAGCAACACTTGGTATAGATGATCAAAGAGCACCCCTAAAAGGACTCAGTGATATAACGTTAGTACAGAAGCTACACGTTTAAAAGATTAACTCATGAGTTGTAAATCCATACCTTCCAATATCCGCGATGGCACAAGGGAAGGCGGGGAGGTGACCACCGCCAAAGCAGTAGTTGACGGTGCTCCTTCGAGCAATGGAGCGTCGGCACTGGCCGCACCTGCAAAGACAAACTTTTTAGAAGAGATCGCAAGATATATAAAAAGAAAAACGCTGGTAACTCGAAATTTACCCGACGAGCTGCCAGCCGAAACTGAGGCAATCCCCTCCTCCATTGACATGAGGCCACCGCCCGTAGCCTCATCACCCGACTCAATGGGAACCGTTGTTGTGCTCGCAAGCCCTGGAGACGGCAGGGGACCATACGCGGGGAGGGCTACGATTGGGGTATTGCCAGATTCCCGGGAAAGAGTGGTTAGCTCCTCCTCAGGAATCGTGGCCGCCTCACCCGATACTCCCTCGGGTTCTGCGGTCACGGTTGTCTCGTCCATTGGCGCCACGAGATCTCCAGCCTCAAGCGCCTTGCCCTCTACTACCTTTGGCTCGGTTAAGACAATCATCTCATTTGCCGCCACTTCAGGTTCGGCGTCCATGACCCTCTCGGCTTCAGGTCCCCCAACCTCTGCTTCGGGTCCCGTGGCACCAACGACGTTGCTCACCGTCAGCTCGGGTTCGGCAGGCACCGCTTCCGCCGTTTCCCTGGGTTCAACGGTCTCCGCCTCCCCCTCAGTCGGACTTGGCCCTGCAAGATGGAATGCATATGAGACAATGGCTTTATAATAATTCTTACAACAAGGTTCCGAAAGAGATGCTACCTGAAGGGGACTTATTGTTTGCACTTCGGGCCGCGCGCGCCACTTGCCTATGAGCAGTAGATAGAGCGACAGGGACCTCTTCAGAAGGAGTGTCAGCGCGAGGAATAGTTCTAGGGCCCGCTCCCGCGGCCAAAGCAGCTCTGCGCGCCTTTGCTTCGCGTCTCAACCGCTTCCGCTCCTCCCGAGCCGTTGAGACGGATGCTATTAGGGCTTCTTTAATTGAGGCGTCCTCATCCGTGAATAGGGATGCCTCCAGATTTTTCAGGGCATCCCTCGTCGTTTTGTCAAGTCGAGGCTCCTGCAGCAGCCTCGACGAGATCGGGACTTCAGTAACGGCCTTGGGAAGGATCCCCGCATCAATTGATACAACCCCTGCAAAGAAACAAAAGAAGATTAGGTTGACCATCAGAAAAGATGACAAAATTTCCTTATAAAAGAAAAAGGGGTGAGACATACCAACGCCTGCTAGAGCGCGCTTCTCCTCCTCCTCTTGGAAGGTTTTCAAAGAGGCAGCGATAGCCTGTTCAGTAGAGACACCTGTTGAAAAGGAAGCAAATATTAGTTAAAGATAATAATAAAAAGTGCAATAAAATGACAAATAAGCGGCTGATGATTACCTGACTCAGCGAGTTTGCTTAACATCGCTTCGAGCCTCGCCGATCGCTCCGAAGCTGCAATGGCGGCAGCCAAATTGGTGTCCGCAGGGTCTACCAAGAAGCCCTCGTTGCTGCCATATTCACATATGCCTTCGGTGGGAGGAGCTGCAGGCTTTAAGCTGAGGATCGCATCGAGGGAAAGGGTGGACTTCTTCTTCTTCTTCTTCTGTTCGCCAGCTTTAGATCCACCCGGAGTAGATTTGCGCTTGGCAGTCACTTTAGGGCGGCGGGTCCCAATATCTGCTCCTACGCCTGGCTCTGGCGATACTACATTAGCCGCCTTCGTGGGAGCACGGGGCGCCGATGGTGCATCCACCGTAGTGGGCAGCGGCAATCCCCGCGGGGGGCTCGACACGCGTGGTCGATCGACCCCAGCATCTTTTAACGGAGGGACGACCGGGAGCCTTGGCTGCAAAGGGGCCTTGCGATCGCCGCCGGGAGGCGCATCCCTACGGTCAACCAGCATACGCTTATCCGTTAAGATAATTGGGCCCATCGCGTGCGCATACCAGGCCACATATGAATTAAGCATCTTAGGGGCACAGCTGGGTTCACTAATGAAGAAATAGGAACCTGTGTTAAGCCGTGTAAAATGATGCATCGCATTCTTTATCCCCTCTGGGCCGACCACAGGCATTTCCAAGAAAGCTTCCAGCGGGATCCCTTGGTTGTAGCTTGACTGCCGGGCAAATCGGTGTGGGTTATATCTCATAAACAAGGCTGTCTTATTCTGCCTGAACACTAGATAGCCCGGCCGGATGGAGTAGAGATGGAGGATTTCCCGAGCTTTCAATACGGAAGCCCTATCTTTGAAGTCATCACGCAGGGGCACCACTGACTAGGTGGTCTCTGAGTCTATGGTTATGACCTTATCCACAAAAGAAACCTTCGCTCCGACCAGATATGGACGAAGGAGCAGCCCTCTAGACTCCCGCGGGGCTGGAACCACAATTGAAGCCTCAACCAACCGCATGACTCTCGGGAGTCTGTATTTCTCGAAGAACGAAGGAGTCTTGTGGGCACCAAACACCCCTCGCACATGCATTTCCATCCAAGAAGTGAAGTAGTGCATCGGGAAGTTAGCAGGCTGTACCCCAGGCTCACTGGCGTCCGCCGCTACGCTAAGTCCATGATAAAGGTAAGCCAGCCCGGCAATTCTTACCGATAACTGCAAACCAGCCACTATCCGATGCGCTGGGTAAAAGACAGAGGGCCGCATGAGGCGGGGGTGCATAGGGAGTGCAAAGTTGCATAGCCACAAGCCCAAGAATCCAATAAAAAAGGTTTCCTCATCCATGCCTGGGACGGCAATTTCCGAGAAAGCAGCAATGGCAGCGTTGGGGAGATAGAAATCCTTCTGGTCATTGTCCGATACGGGTCGGCGGTCCAAGCCGAAACCAAAAGGGTCACCAAGCTAAGCGAACTTCTCGCTCTCTTCTGATAGGAACTCTGGGCGAATGAAGCGAGCAATAAAATCTGCGAAACTGACGCCCCGGTCGCCCGATTCCAGATCGAGTTCCTCATAGATCTCCAATACTTTCACCAAGCCCGGATACTGATGCTGAATGGCGTTCTCCGGAGTCAAGTCAAACACCAGCTGCTTGGTGGAAAAGACGTACTCATCAGGAGGAAGCAGCTCCTCGTAGTGCTCTCCCCTCATGGGTAGACCCGAAATCTCAGCGAATTCCTCCAAGGAGATAGAGACTTCCCTATCCGTCATCAGGAAGGTGTGAGTGGGGATATTCCATTGTTCAATAAAGGCCTTGACCCACCACGTTGGAGGAGAGGGATACTCGAAAAGCGAAACGTAAATGGCTGGATATAAACCAATCCTCGTTAGATGAGTCCTTTTCGCCGATAAGATGTACCGGGCCCACTGCAAATATCCGGCGGGGGGTCGCGGGATCAGTCCAATATTGTAAGCCTGTCCCCAAGGGCGTGCTTCACCCTGACAGATTCGCCTCCCCAAAATGTCTATTGCCGGCGGCGGCTGCACTGGGATGGCACCGATCGCAGGCTGGAGGAGGTCATCAGAATTCCAGTTTTTAACCTCCACGGCATACTTCACCGGGGGTTCGTCTGCATAGGGGATCGTGACTATAGGTTCAGACGGCGAGGCGGAACTGAAGCTGCGACGGCCTTGGATGATCTGGCTGTACCACCTTCCCCACAGGTGGAGCTTTTTGCACTCAGGGTCATGATCTTTGATGAGAGCGAACGCCACCCGGTCCACCGGCGAATGGGGGAACCCTCCTTCCGAGCGAACAAAGGGGAAAAACAAGTCGTCAGACATGTTTCCTGTAGAAAGACAAAAAAATAACCGTTAATGTTGACACTTGGCATTTTAAAATCTTACTCCACACTGTGATGTAGTGGGTAGGGGACAAAAAGAGGGACCCACAAAATCTGGATGACGGTACATCATTTAATAAGACAACCCCATCATTAGATGAGACTGTCAATTAATGAAAAGGTCCCCAAAAGAATATCCTCACTGATGGGAAATCCCTAGAGACAAGGAGAAATATTCTCTTTCAGAGCAAAGCTCTGTCACAGAGTGACATTTGTCAAACTCTGGTCTCAGGGGAACAAGATTCCTTAAAAGAGCATAGCTCTATGGTAATGGTGGAAAGATCCATCAATTTTATCTTTAGAGTTTGGGGAATCTTGAAAAATCCATGAAAACTTATAAAACAAAATTTTTCTCTGTTTATCAGATCTAAAAAGATCTACATTTGATCTAAGAGCAATGCTCTGTTCATGGGTTAGAACCCATGGATCAGATCTCTGTAAATCTGTAAATTTTTTGAGAGCAAGGCTCTGTTGAAGAAACCCCAAAGAGGTTTTCCTTTAGATCAAAGATCTATAAGAGCAAGGCTCTGTTAATTAAATTTAATTTAAATTAATTTAATTTAATTAATTTTACCTAGAGTGATTCTAAAACTAAAACTTTGAAGTTCTCACAAGAGTAAGGCTCTGGAAGTTCTTAAGCAAGAGCAAGGCTCTGAAATTCAAATTCTTGAAATTGGTAAAGAATTACCAAGGACCAAGGGTCCTATTTATAGGCGCCTGCGCCCCTTCAACTGACCCCCTTGATCCAACGGCTAGGATCTTGCCACCGCTACACTCACGTGCGCGCCACGTGAGCGCAACGGTGGGGGGGCATTTGTTCCCTCAATCAGAGCAAGGCTCTGTTTGAATTTTGAAAATTCAAATTTTTGAAGCAACATTTCAGATCCCGTGCGCTGCGCGCAACGCGCCACGTGTCAGAAATTGACACGGCAGCACAACGCCCAAGGCAGTGCGTCCAATCAGAGCAAGGCTCTTTAAAAAACAAAAGCAACGCTCAGTTGCGCAAGCGCTGCGCTGCGGGACACGTGTCTGCGCAGTTGCGCAAACACAGCTGCGCAAGCGCACCTCTGCGCGACACGTGTCTGCGCAGTTGCGCAAGCACAGCTGCGCAAGCGCACCTCTGCGCGACACGTGTCTGCGCAGTTGCGCAAGCACAGCTGCGCAAGCGCTTCATTGCGCGACACGTGTCTGCGCAAGCACAGCTGCGCAAGCGTTTCACTGCGCGACACATGTCTGCGCAGTTGCGCAAGCGCGGCTGCACAAGCGCTTCACTGCGCGACACGTGTCACGCACTGGGGATTCTTGCGCAAAACAGAATAAATCTTGTTAAAACAAGAAGATTTTCTTGTATAAGGCAGGGGCCTTTGGATCAAAGATCCAACGGTGGGGAAAATTCCCAAAATCACTCAGAAAAAGATTTATGTAACAAATCTAACTAATTTATGAGCACTATAAAAAGGACCCCAGGCCTCATTTCAAATGGATAGAGATCGGACTAAAAAAAAAAGAAAAGAGAAGAGAACTCTGGAGAACTCCTTGAGAATACAAAAAAAAGGTAAAAAACCTTTAAAATAAGAGAAAATTATCTTAGGAATAGATCATTGATCTAAGAACAAGATCAGTGATCTTTAATAAATAAATAAATAAATAAAAATAATAAAAATAGTGCCTTGCACTTGCTATGAACCTTTGGTTCTCTGAAACAAGAAAAAACAAAAATAAAAAAAAATAGTGCTTTGCACTTTTATGAACCTTTGGTTTCTGAAATAAAAAGAAAAACTTGTTTTTCTTTGATCTAAATTAGATCAAGGAAACGAACAGTGCTTTGCACTTCTTTTGTGAACCATTGGTTCTTGAATCTAAAAGATTCTTAAATCATAGTGCCTTGCACTTGCAAACTGCACTGTTGCGCTCCTGGATTGGCGCAAGCCACCAGAGCGCACCACGTGTCAGCAGCGCAGGCGCAGCGCATTAGCGCAGCGCACTGCGCTTGCGCGACACGTGTCAACACTACAAGCGCTTGCGCTCTCTGATTGGCGCAAAGCGCCTGACAAATGCAAGGCATTCCTTAAAGGGTCAGGCCCAAATCAAAAAGACCTAGCAGGCCAAAATAAATTGCAAAGCAATAAAAAGGGGGCAGAGCCCAAGTGAAATTGATGCTCTGCATCTTTTATGGGCAGAGCCCAAATAAAAACAGATGCTGTGCATCATTTATAAAAAAGGCAGAGCCCCAGTAAAGGTCTAATAGACCAAAAATAAATAAAATGTTGAACATTTTCAACTGGACTTAGCCCAATTTTGGCCGTAAGTCCTTAAATTAAATTGACTGAGCAAAATTGCTCTACTGAATCAATTTACGACTGGTTCAAGGGTACATCTCTGAACTCCTCTGACACATGTCGTTGTAATTCTTCAACGACGTCAGAGACGTGACGGGTCCCGACAATCACATATCAATATAGGACCGAGACGTCCTTAAACTAATATCGGACCGAGACGTCCCTAAACTAATATCGGACCGAGATGTCCCTAAACTAAAATTGGACCGATTCTGGCACTGTGCGCCGAAACGTCCTTAAACTAATATCGCACCGAGACGTCCCTAAACTAATATTGGACCGAGACGTCTCTAAACTAAAATTGGACCGATTCTGGCACTGTGCGCCGAAACGTCCTTAAACTAATGTCGAACCGCCACGTCCCTAAACTGGAATGTCGAACCGCCACGTCCCTAAACTGGAACATGGACCGAAACGTCCCTAAACTACCTATGGACCACTACGTCCCTAAACTGGAATAATAGAGCATCCAAATGCTCTTTTTCGGATCTAAACGGTCCTGTTTAAGTCGACCTTAGCCCCTAATACGGCTAATGTATCCTTAAACATTTAAATGAATGATAAAACTTCAAATTGACTCCGGTTCAAGGGTACATCTCTGAACTCCTCTGACATCTGCCGTTGTAATCCTTCAACGACGTTAGAAAGGTGACGAGTCCCAATGGCCAGATATTAAATCAATCATCATGTCAAGTTGATCTTAGTCCAAAACAGGACTAACGTATCCTTGACGAACGTTTAAGTTGATCTTAGCCGCAATGCGACTAACGTATCCTTAAACTAAAACACCAAACCCAAATCTAAGTAAATACGGATTTGGACTAATCCACGTCCTACGGGCGACGGCATTACTCAGTCTCCGTATACAATCCGCGGGCAACCACAAACAAAACAAACACACACGACACGAAGTGAAATTCTGGAGAAGGAGAAAGTGGCTACTGCGATGCGGTAGCGTAATTAACTGCAGGAGCTTGCGCCTGCAGGGAAGAGCGTCCCACAATCAAAAACCCCTCAAGCGAGGGGGAATCTGACAAAGTCTGCTACATCGGCCGCATCCGTTTAAACCTTCGATACACGGTGCCTTAAATCAACTTGGTATCTTCGGAGAGGTAGACGGATAAAACCAAATAGCATCTGCCCCGAATCTCAGGCACAGACGTCCTAACGTCTCGGCCGCCATTCGGAGGGGAACAGATTTCATGTATGAGGTCATCGAAAATCTTCGTCATGGCCCTCTGATAGGTGGCACTGTTGTTCTTTAGACCGAAATGTATCACCTTGTAGCTGAATATGCCCAAAGGGGTCCGGAAAGCGGTATGCTTCTGGTCCTCGGGATGCATCTTTATCTAATTGTATCCTGATGAGCCGTCCATGAACGAGAAAACTTCGTGAGTGGACGTATTATCTATCATCAGCTCAGTGACCGGTACTGGAAAGTCGTCCTTTGGGAAAGCTTTGTTGAGATCCCGGAAGTCTACGCATATGCGCACCGTCCTATTTTTCTTCATCACTAGGACAATGTTGGCGATCCAGTCAGGATACTGAACCTCTTTGATGAAGTCGGAGTTGATTAGCTTCTTGACCTCGGCGTTGATGCTCATCTCAAGCTCAAGCCGCATTCTTCTCGGTGCTTGTTTGATCGTCTTGACGTCCGGAGATATCGCCAATTTGTGGACGGCTATTTCTGGATCCAATCCGGGCATCTCGGAATAGTTCCATGAAAAACAGTCTTTATACTGCATGAGTACGTCTTTTAGCGTAGCCACCTGTTCTTCAGACAGCAACTCACTGATGAACGTCGGCCATGGGTCATTTGTCGTCCCCAAGTCGATTTTTCTGAGATTATCTGCAGTAGTATGTATTCCATCTTCCAGCTCTTTTGACGCCGGCGGAAACTCTGAGATCACCTCGTTATCATCGTTTTCGAAGCACCAAGGGAGTTCAACCATATTTTTGGACACTCCTCCCGTCAGCGTTATTACGTGACAGTTATGAGATCGTTTCCAAGACCGATGTTGATCCTGCTCTACTCTCGCTGTATGTGTGGCTTTCGGTTCATGCTTCTGTGGTGGGGTTACCCTCCAACTGCTGGATAAAGCGAGCCTGCCTTGCTGATACTGGTCTTCTACCCAGTCTTTGAATGTGAAGCAGTCTTCGAGAGTATGTCCTATCGCTCGGTGATAGGAGCAATAGTCTGGGTGAGAGACCTCGCCTGCTTGCTCGGGATGCTTGGACTCCGGGAGCGTCATCATCTGATGTTTTATGACAAGATCGAATATCTTCCTTGTCTTGTCTTGGGGAAAAGAATATGCTCGACCCATCTTCTTTATAAGAGACAGATCCCAGCTGCTCGATTCTCGATCGCATGGCTTTTCAGACCCGCTACGCTGCTGTCGAACGTTTTTTCCGTTCTTTGGTTTATTTTTGCCTCTACGCCGGGTCTTTTGTATGACGGGTTGACGAAGAAAGGCATCATCATTCTCTGTATCCCACTGAAGGAGACGCTGCTTCTTGGCTTTCTCATAAATGGCCATTCCGCGGCTATGGTCATCCTGGACTTTTTGACCCGCTTCCCTTATAAGCTTGTCCATCTGTTCTTTGAACGACGGACTTGGCATTTTCACGGCGGGACCTCGTTTTGGTTCAGGGTTAGCATCTTCCCACAGAGCATCTCCCTCTTCATCGAAGTCATGTATGACATAGCAGCCATGGAATCGCTCCCATTTTTTTGATTGAACATATCCAAGCCCGGTCGTTTCCATTCTCCCGTTGGGCAATTTTCGCTGAGTTCCGAGGACGTTCCAGATCCTGTTGTAGAACTGAGCTTGTCGAGCGGTCTGCTTAAAGGGTACGCCTTGGCACCTCAACAGCTTCTTCAATCCTTCTGTGTAGTATCTGGGCAGACGAATGGGCTGGAGCCTGTCAAGCGTAGAATCGGCACCATGCTAGATTTCTTTCTCCCCTTTGGTTTCCCTGGATCGGTAGAATAGGATCGTCTTTTCACCTCTTCGCCTGGGAGGGATGCAAAATGTCTGCAGTTCCTGCACATTATAGGTATCAAGTGTATCGAGCTCTTTGTAATGCTCTCGCGGAACCATGGCGATTTTCAAATTCCGATCATCATTAGCGAAGGCTTGTATTGATGGTCGAACAAAAAATACGGCATTGACCCCATCTTCCGAGTCGCTGCCAAAGATCAACATAGGGGTGGACGGTCTCGGCTTGTTGCATTGGGGCGGCCCTAGATAGACTGTCTCTTCTTCCTCCTCGGTATCACTCCCGAAGACCGGAATGGTAGTGATAGCTTTTTGCTTGCTCTCCGGTTTGCGACATCTTTCTGTGTCTTCGAAATCTGGCAGGAAGTACTTAGCATCTTCATACTTGTGGACTTCGTTCATGGAGAATGGGTTCAACTCCCCTGTCACGGTATACTCGAGACCATCCTTGAAATACTTCATACACTGATGTTGTGTAGAAGGGATGATGTTATACTTGTGTAACCAAGGCCTGCCGAGCAGAGCATTATAGCATGTCTTGGCGTCAATGACGTGAAATTTAATGTCCGTGACAAGCAGCCCAAAGCGTAACGTCAGTATCACAGATCCGAGCGTCCTCGATGACTGGGATTCAAACCCAGAGATAGTGATCTTATCCCGAGCAAGGTATTGAACGCCCATGCAGATTTCCTTCAACACTCTTACATTGAGGAGATTGATGGAAGACCCATTGTCAACCAGGATTTTGCCTATCTTGATATCATGACAATATCCGGAGACATAAAGGGGACGGTTATGCTCGCACGTCCCGAGGAGGAGATCTTCATCGCCGAAGGTGATATCGGCTGTGTGCACTTCTTCCAGCTCGTCCTTCATCTTTTCTTCGGCGAGGAAAGTTTGGAACTGCTCGGGCTCTTGTAGTGCCTTGATCAAATAATCTCTCGCCTCCTTAGATAGCAGAAGGGCGTCGAGAATGCTTAGCTGTGAGGGGATCTTCCTCAGGTGTGCCAGAATGTTGCAATCCACCTTGTTTTTCTTGGGCGAATCATTGGCTGTCAGCTTTTCGACGGCTTGGTCATCGAGGGTGATATCCTCGGAGACCTTTTCTTTTCCCTTATCCTTTCTGTTCGACCCCTTGTTTGCGGGTCTGAGATTTTTTTCAGGAAGCGCGCGATTGCGCGACTGAATATTCTCGCAGGTCTTCATCTCTTCTATTTCAGAGATGGATTCCTTGAAGAGAGGGCCGAGGGCTATCTCTTCATCCGAGTCGCTCCCAAAGATGAGAACTTGCAATCCCTTGCTATCAACCATGTGGCAGTTGCCGGCAGTTCTTTCATGCTCATTAGTCGTGCTTCTCTGTTCCCGACGAGCCTCACGCTTCATTCGCTGGACGTGTTGTCGGTGGGAAACATATCCTTGCCACTAATTTTTAAAGGCCATGCATTCTTCGGTAAGGTGTGCAATCCTTTGATGGTATAAACAGAAGTTAGGATGTATGTCCGCTTCATCAAGATGTATACCGCCGGGAGAATTTCCTCTGAAAGAAGGTAACTTCATTCCCTTTGACAGGGCTCTAACGAATCGTTTCCTTATCTTGAACCTGCTTTTATTTGTGGCGGATGTACTTTGTTCTGGTGGGAGTGTTTCAATTCTTTCGTCCAGTCGCCGTCATTTGGCCTTTTCAAATATGGCCATCTCGCGCTCTCAATCAGCTTTGCTTTTCAAAAGAGCTTCATTCAGGAATGCGTCAATCATTTCGTCTGATGGTCCTAGAAGTTCGGCTCAGGATCTGCCTCCGGTTTCTCTACATCCAGAGCTTCTCCACTGTTTATTAACGAGTGAGAGATCACATGGCAGCTTGCCATATAATCCTCAGGTTCATCCGACGAGTCTTCTCCATTATCGTCATCTCCATAGAGGTTTAGTTCATGACTGATTTTGAATCTGTTTCCTCAAACGAAGGATTCACGTGGATGAGAAATTCTTGGAGTGTGACTGGGGTCCGCGCCTTCTGGTTATATTCTTCCAGCGCGTCAATCTATTTTTACAGGTCCGTGCGTTTGTCACCATGCTTCACGGGCTTTTTTGTCTTCTTTTTCTTCTTCTTCGAAGACTTTGACGGCTGGGTATGAGCGTTTTGATTATCACTAGCAATTTTTGGCGTCGGGCGCGGCTTCAGCATTCCTTCGATGACTTCGGGTTCTAGCGGACTTTTCCATTTGATCGCTGGGCATGTTTGGTGATACTTTAGCATTCTTTTCGTTTTGGCTGAAAGAGCGACCTCCCATGGAGCTTTTTCGACAAAAGAGCACGATACCCTCGGTGTGTCCGCCTTTTTGAGAGCGTGCGGCTGGGGCAGGTTTACTTTCCAATTCTTGGACAATGCGAATTTGCCCTGTTGATATTGGTTCTCAATCCACCCATTGAATACGAAGCAATCTTCGATTGGATGGCCTATCGCTTGGTGATAGGGGCAATAATTGGGATTATTAGCCTCACCGGGTTGCAATGGGCATTTTGGATCCGGTAAGTTGATGAGCCTGTTGTGCACTGCCAGCTCGAACAATCTCCTCGTTTTGTCCCGGGGAAACGAATAAGGACGCTTCATTTTCTCATTAAAGAATCGCCGTCTCTCGTCTAGGCGATCTGTTAGTTTTGGGCCACTGGGCTGCTGTTGAGTATTGGCGACGAAGGTCGCTATCCCTTTCCCTTTTTCATTCCGCTGCTCCGGCTTCGAAGAGGAAGGCCTGTGGCCCATCTGGTCCATTTGGGCCAACTTGTCAATCAAGGTCTGGAAAGTAGTTGGCTTGAAGAACATCATAAATTATGAAATGGTCGCTTGAGGGTCAAGGGTCTCTACGAACATGCCTACTGCAGGCGCCTCCTCAATGCGCTGTTCGCACTTCGACCATAAATTCTGCCATCGTATCGCGTACTGAACCCATGTTTCTCCAGGCTTCACCCTGGCATTGATCAATGCCGTGACTGGGGTGCGTTCGCTAGTGCTTGCGAACCTCTGTGTAAAGAGCAACTCTATTTCTGCAAACGTCTTAACGGAGTCATTCGAGAGCTCGGAATACCACTCAAATGCTGTCTCTGATAAGCTGCCAACAAACTGGCGAAGCAGTAGCTTATCGTCACCTCCGGTTTTGCCGCACAAGGCTCTGAATTGAGCGACGTGCTGATGCGGATTTCCCGTCCCCTTATATACGTGGAATTTGGGGATCGTGTATCCCAGCGGGTACTTTATTTGGTCATACCAATCCGGATAGGGTCGTCCAGTTTTGACAATTTGCCTGGCCGCTTCATTCGCCTGATGAACTCATATCTGCTGAGCGATGTAATCTTCCAGGGTGGCTTTTGAAATGGTCTCCTCCTTGGCTGCTGACAGAGCCGGCAGAGGATTTGATGTCTCTCCTCTATCATCTTCAATTATTACCGGAGGGTCTTCGGCTGGAGGGTCCGGCTGGATCATCATGCCCACCATATCTTGGAATAGAAGGGCCATTTATTTTATATTGGCCGCTTGTTCCGCGGCCTCTTTGTCCTTCTTCTCAAGCATTCTCCGAAGGAATTCATCATCAGTTTCCTGCTAACGACGCTGCTCCGAGGATGTCTCCGGGCTTGCTTTTGGTCCCGTAAGTGCGGCCATAGCTGTTAGCATTTCTTGGAGCTTTTGTTGTTGTTGCTCCTGAGCCTTAGTCACTGATCGCGTAAGCGGTCGATGACCTGTGGAGATACGGCTATCCTCTTTTTCGGATGCCATATAAATGGTGTGCACCACCATGCCCCCAGACTTGGAGCGTTTAGATTCAATGTCTATACGATTTGCCAAAGACGCAGGGATCTTCTCCAGCCTCCTTCTTTTGTGGGCGGTCAAGGTTGAGGGGGCCATTGCAGTGGGCACCCAAACAGATGACACCTTCTGTGGCTTGATAGAGTGGTCCTCTTCCCGCTAAACTTTCACCTTTTTCTGTTGGCGAGAGTAATCTTGATCAATCACCGAGTCTTGGACTTATCGCCAAACTTTATAAATTTTAGAGGACAGCCGCTGAGAGGGATGCTCTAGCTTCCCCTTTGTGATCTTTTCAACAGGCGGAGGAGATTTTTTTAGCACAAGAGTTGGCGAATTCCTGCGCACCCTGTTAAGTAGTTCAAAGCTATTCCCAGTTGGAACAGCAGCATCAACTTCCACCATTGGAGCTGGCGGAGTGAATCCAGAAGGGGAATTGCCCCCAGCTTTCTTTACTCGGCGCCAGTGGCGACGTCGAGCATGTCATGCGGCCGGGATCACCTTCGCTGTTGGACCAGCTTTTCCAAGCCCCCTGTTTTGATGAGAGTCTGATGTTGGAACCACCCTGTCAAAGACAGATGCTCACTGAGAGGGAATGACCAATCTTGAAAAAGTCGATTTTCGTGCGGTGGAAATAGCTTTGGTTACTTCACCCGGAGTGGGAGATGAAACGGTCAGTCTTATGAAGACGGAGAAGCCGCCTTGGTGACTTCAGGAGTAGGAATGGCTATCCGCTTCGGGATAACGCCTTCTGGTATTTCGGGCTTCTTCACGGGCCCGTTGGAGCTTTGGCCCAGTCTATTAAAAACCGAGGTGGATTTGGGCGGCCCGTTGAGAGGGACCGCGGTAGTTGCAAGCCGATCAAAGGCCGACTTTTTCTGAGCTTCTTGCAATGGTACAGGGGCGCTAAAGCTCATCGGTAGGAGCATGGTCCCAAAGAATAGCCCAGTGGTGGCCTGAGTCACCTGCTCCACCGGCATTGTGAAAAGGGAGGCCGCTTGGGGCCCGTAGGTCACTTCTCCAGCAAGGACGGAGTGGGAGTTGTTGCAGTTGTTGAAGTTTGTACAGTTGAAAGCTATTGATCTTCTGTTTTCTGCACGGAGTAAGACACCAAATCTTAGTACCTTGAATCCAGGGGTAACCATAGCAAATCGCGATTCGTTCGCGAACATGACACGCGAAATGTGGAGTGGAAAGAGGAAAAGGTCCCACCGGGCGTGCCAGAATCCATTCTCCGCCGAAAAGACGTGACCGGGACGTTGGGACGTCAAGGCCTGAATTTCGGGGGCAGATGCTAATTGTGCTATCCGTCCACCTCTCTGAAGATGCCAAGTTGATTTATGACACAATGTATCGAAGGTTTAAACGGATGCGGCCGATGTAGCAGACTTCGTCAGATTCCCCCTCGTTGAGGGGGTTTTGATTATGGGACGCTCTTCCCTGCAGGCGCAAGCCCCTGCAGTTAATTACGCTACCGCATTACGGTAACCACTTTCTCCTTCTCCAGATGGTCACTTTGTGTCGTGGGTGTTTGTTTTTTTGTTTTAGTTGCCCTTAGATTGTATACATAGACTAATTTATGTTGTCGCCCGTAGGGCGTGGATTAGTCCAAATCCGTATCTTCTTAGATTTGGGTTTAGGGTTGGGTTTAAGGATGCGTTAGTCTCATTTGAGACTAAAATCAACTTAAACGTTCGTTGATGATACGTTAGTCTAATTTTAGACTAAGATCTACTCAACGGGATCATTTAGATCCAACAAAAGAGTATTTGGGCTCTATTGTTTAGTTTAGGGACATTGCGGTCGATAATTAGTTTAAGGACATTATGGTCCAAGGTTAAGGACATCATAGTCCATGGGCTTAAGGACCCCACAGTCCGAGGTTAAGGACATCATGGTCCATGGGCTTAAGGACCCCACAGTCCGAGGTTAAGGACATCATAGTCCATGGGCTTAAGGACTCCACAGTCCGAGATTAAGGACATCATAGTCCATAGGTTTAAGGACCCCACAGTCCATAGTTTAAAAACATCATAGTCTATAAAGTTTAAGGACATCATAGTCCATGAGTTTAAGGACCCCACAGTCCATGGAATGTTTGGTTATCGGGACCCGTCACCTCTCTGAAGACGTTGAAGGATTAGAACGACAAATATCAAAGGAGTGAAGAGATGTACCCTTGAACCAATATTGGTTGGGAGATCTGTAGTCCAATTGGGACTAAGATCAAACATTTATGAGCATATGGGCTCGGTTAATCTGAATGAGGGGTTTATGGCCAACTTGGGCTCAGCCCACTCAGTTAAAATGTTAAACATTTGACAATACTGAGCATTGATTTGAATTTACTGAGCATTGATTTGAATTCTGACAATATTTTTGTTTTTTATTGCATGCCGAGCATTCATCATAGCTCTAGGGTTTTATTTTAAAGAACATGTTATGTTCTATCAGCGCACACGTGAGAAACACGTGGCGCGCTTGACGCTAGCGCCAGTCAATGAGCGCAGTGCGCTATATTTGGAGAGCTGAGGCGCTGCAGCGCTTTGCGCTAGATGTGGAGCGCTGAGGCGCTTCTATTAAGAAGCGCACACGTGAGGAGCTTGTGGGGTGCTTGGCGCTGAGCACCAGTCAATGAGCGCAGTGCGCTATATTTGGAGCGCTAAGGCTCTTTAAAATTAAGAGCGCTAAGGCTCTGCAGCGCTTTGCGCTAGATGTGGAGCGCTGAAGCTCTTTTAAATTAGGAGCGCCAAGGCTCTGCAGCGCTTTGCACTAGATGTGGAGCGCTGAAGCTCTCTTTTAAATTAGGGGCGCTAAGGCTCTTCTTTTATGCAACTTAGATCAGTTTGCGCCCTAAGAATTAAATTCCCTTTTTATAAGAGACTTTGTCTCAAGATTCTAAGAACAAAGTTCTTATTTTACAGGAGATGTTTCAATCTCTTATTTTGGTGAAAGGCTTTGCCTTTTTGTGATCCTAAGAGAATTGAATTATTCTCCCCGCTTTTATAATGAGATGTTCATGATCTCTTTTTGTGAAAGACCATAGTCTTATAGATCTATGATATGTGAGAAGAATTATATTCTTCTTCTTATTTTATGATGAGATCTTTTGATCTCATTGTGAAAGTCCTTGGTCTTGTAGATCTATGATCTTATAGAAAGAAGTGAATTCTTCTTTTGATATGAGACGATTTCGTCTTTCTGTTCTTTTTACCTTGAAGAGAATTTTCTTCTTCTACCGAGAGCTTGCTTTTCTTTCTGAGATTTCTCAAAGTTTTGAGGGGGGGTTCCTCTATATCAGACTTCAAGTCTTGGGGCCTTTATATAAGGTGAGCCGATTTGTTCAATCAGTTAAGGAGATCTTTTCTCCAATTGATTTGGGGATTTCCCTACCGTTGGATCTTTGATCCAAGGGCTTCTGATTTACAGAAGACAATTTTCTTGTTTTTAACAAGATTGGAAATCTTTTCATACAGAATTTATTCTATATTTTGGTGATTTTTAATTACCTTTGGATCATTGATCCAACGGTGCTCTGGTTTACAGAGCACAATCTTTTTGTTTAGAAAGAATTTGAGAAATCTTTCCTTAACAGAATTTTATTCTGATCAATTGATGATTTTTCATCTTAATTGGATCTTTGATCTGACAGTGGGGAGCTTTTAGTTCCAGCGCTAGCGCACCCGTGCTTTGCGCATGGTGCGCTGCCTAGAATGCAGCGCACTTGGCGCTAGCGCTTACGTGCCTTACACGTGGTGCGCCGCTTAGAGTGCAGCGCTCTTAACGCTAGCGCACATGTGCCTTGCACGTGATGCGCTGCTTATAGTGCAGCGCTCTTAGCGCTAGCGCACACGTGCTTTGCACGTGGTTCGCTGCTTAGGGCGTAGCGCACTTGGCGCTACTATGAAGCGTTGCTTCATTTTAAATTTTGAATTTTGAACAGAGCTTTGCTCTGATTGGGGGAAACAGATACGTATCCTTCAAGCCTTCAAAACTCCTTTCTCTTGTGCTCCTTGGGATCCTTGATCAACCTTACTTGATGTCCTTCTTGATCCTAGTTGATCTACCCGAGAGAATATGGCTTAAGCTTGCACCTCAAAAAGAAGCAACTAAACAAACCAGTTTTCTAATCTAGTTTGCTTAGATGATGTATAGATATTTAGTGGTGTTTTTATATCTCTAAAACTCTATGTTTTCCAACTCATGAGAGGATTAGATCTTTAGAAATAAGATGAACTCAAGAGAGGAGAGAGTATGGCAAAACTAGAATGATGGAAGAAAATTGGCTAAGGAAAATATCAAGCGATTTTTTTCCAATAAAGAATATCAACCATACTTCAATAGTTTTCCCAAATGAATAAATAAAAGCAATAGCCATGCTTCTCACCATACTTGAAGCCACCTCACCCCTCCATCCCATTTTCTATTTCTAATAAATAAAAAAATACATAATGAGGTGTCATCTTTTAGAAGGTATTTTGTATAAATACAAAATACTTTCTACCGTATATACATACCGTATTCGTACCAAAATACGAATACCATAGAGATAGAATAATACTATTAATATAATACTAGCATTAAATCAATATCTGATTTAACAAACCGGCTTAATCCTAAGCTCGCTAGTATTATAATTCGTCCGATTAAATTTCGCACGACTAGCATACGTAATTAATTGGAACTCTGCACGTATAAACATATAGCCTCTATATCGTTTCGCCTGAATCAGGGAAACCCTCTATATGGGACTCTAAAAACTCGACTGTATGCTGCCAGTAGGTTAACCACAAGCACGTCAGCGGCACTGACTGTACGTAATGGCTATCCAGGTACCCGTTGAAAAGAAGGCCGACGAGCAAGCTCATCCGAACACCTACCGAGTATATCCGTGGCAATCTCCGTACAGTCCGGTCTCTTCGTTTAAGAGTATTGCCTACCGGGTTTAGGGGATGGTAAACATTAGACCCCCTACTGACTCGATAAGTCGTGTCGATGTGGCTCAGGACCGATCCAAAAAACTACTGATATGACCATCAGTAAATCTTAATTGTCTTGGCCAAGGTCTTATGATTCTGGCCAACCGGATACAGTGTGATATCGACTCCCAATACCAGGAGAGACGGATCCTTGACAATCACTCATTGCCTCCATGTACCTCGGAACTGTATTCAACCAAAACCTATTTTCACAACTCAATAGAGCTGTATAAGGTAGTGATCTAAGTACAGTGAGAACTCACACGAGACAAATAACGATCTCAAGTCTAAAAACTAACCTGTACTCATGTCACATAAGAACCGCTATATGATTATTGGTATAATACTATCTAGAGGTTCGCAGCGAGTCCGTCCAGTGTACTCATGCCCAGTGAGCACCTGTATACAATCTTAGGTGATCATACCAATGGCTGTGGAACTAACCACCGCCCCTCGTCGGGGTTTAGAAACATATACACAAGTCTACTCTGGATTATCGATGCCCGGTCTCAATACTCCTACGACTTGGGACATTTAGGGATGTGCTTATGGACTACCCAGCCCCCACAGGTATGATCGCCATCATAATGCCGGTAGTCAAAAAAAATCCTACAGGCTTTATCAACATGTATCAGCTATATGTGATATCGAGTAAAACATATGCACATGTTAAAATAAAGACAAACCAAAATAGTATACTACTGTAACGAGTCTTTATCAATGTATATAAGCAATATACAACAGCAATAAAAACAAATACACATGTTTAGATAAAGACAGCTCAAATAATATATTATACAACCGAGCAAGATTGTCCTTATAACATCTCTGTTTTCAGTGTACAGAAATTTGTTTAAAAATTAATGTACAAATAGAGTATTTGCAATCCTGTGTATGCTATAAGTATTTGAATTGCTTTTGAATAGCAAGAAAGCACTTGTAGCTTATTGGTAAAGCTTTGCACTGCTGTGGCGTAGCCCCTGTGATCGAATCCCGCCAGCCACATTATCTTTTTTGTTGATTTTTCTTTTAATCTTTTAAAAGCCCAAAAGTTTACACGTGCACTACACGTAAAATGAAAAGTTACACAGAAATCAAACATGTGCACTGAAGTATACAAAGCGACGGGGACACATGGCGAAGATCACCAGCCCTCTCAACGGATTTGGACCGGCTAGATGAAGGCAAGTGACCGGAACCGTCGGGCCCCCCGTAGGGGATGCTCTCCAAACTTCAACGCCAACACCCCTTCGTCTACCCCACTACCCCCATGTTGTTAGATTTCTCCGCATTCATTCAGAGAGTGTAATTTCACTCTTTAATTCTAATTTTAATGCATATTTTTAATGCATTCTTTAACCCTAAAAACCCTAATTTTCCCTATAAATACCACACTCCATTTCACCTCTCCTCATTTAGAATTTCATTACAAAAACTCTCAAAACTTTCCAAGTCCTAAGTTGTGCAAGTGGAGTTAGCAAAGGACAAGATTCCGGCGACGTTCCAAGAAAAATCCGGTGACGAAACGAAGCCCCAACGGTTCCAAAATCTTTCCATACCTCCCCTCTTTCTTTATAGCTTGTAAGTTCCCTCACCCCGTCTCTTTTACTATTCTAAAACACCTCTTTTTCAAAACTCGTCGGAAGCGGAGTTATTCCGGCTTCCGATTCTCTTTTCTTTAAAAATCTATTTTTTTTAATAACAAACCTACAAATTTTTAATATTGTTTAGTAATCATTAACAAACACATTAGAACAAGTTTCATCTCAAAAGAATCTATTATGCAACTTTTATCGCATTTTTACGGTAAAATACCATATACTTTACTTTCGACATAATTCAACATATTTCTTGAATTACCTTTAGAAAACTCACGAGGTAATGACCTACCTCATCACAACACTCATCCTTGACATAGCACGATAGTTTATAAAACATTCTTTTGGGACAAAATACGACATTACATTTAAATACCCTAAACTTACAAAACCGTTTTCTTTAAAAAGTGTGTTAATTAAATTCCTTGCAAATACGCCTCTACAACCCATTTTGGAGAACTCCGATCGGGATGGTGCGGGTTATCGCACATCCTCGGGCCTAGTAGAGCGAGATACAGACCTCCGCAAGGAGCATTCGATCTCGATGGAATTTGATGCAATTTTTAAGAAAATGAGATTTGTACAAAAATAAATAAAAATTTATTTATTAAATATATATATTTATAACTATTATCAAAATATCTATGTTAAATATATTATATAAATATTCCATGTTTTCTAAATCAAAAGAATCACAATTTCATGAAACTGCCATTACAATTCAATACAAATTCCAATATTTCATTAAAATACCATATACAATGAAAATTAAGTTCTACTCACTAAAAAATTTCACTTTTATAAAATATACATCTATGAAAACCATAAAGACGATAATTAAATACTTGAGGTGAATTTTGAAAATATATCAAAACTATTTTTACATAAACCCCCTCAAGTTATACTAAATTATAATAAGGACCCTAGTAAATATAGGTTTGGGAGCAGATACTATTTGGTTTTATCCGTCCATCTTTCTGAAGATGCCAAGTTTATTTATGGCACCGTATATCGGAGGTTTGGACAGATGCGGCCGTTGTAGCAGATTTCGTCAGCTTTCCCTTCATTTGCGAGGGGTTTTTTGATTGTGGGGACGCTTTTCCCTATAGGCGCAAGCCCCTGCAGTTAATTACGTTACCGCGTAGCGATAACCACTTTCTCCTGCTCCATAAGGTCATTTCGTGTCGTGTGTGTTTGTTTTATTTTTGGTTGCCCGTGGATTGTATACGGAGACTAATTTTTGTTGTCGCCCGTAGGGCGGGGATTGGTCCAAATCCGTATTTTCTTAGATTTGGGTTTGTTTGATTTAAGGATCGTTTATCTCGTTTGAGATTAAGATCAAACTTAAACGGTTATTGAGAATACGTTAGTCTAATTTTAGACTAAGATCTACTCAACAGGATTTTAAGATCATTTAGATCCAACGAAAGAGCATTTGGGCTCTATTGCTTTAGTTTAGGGACGTTGTGGTCCATTGGGTTTAAGAACATCATAGTCCATGGAGTTTAAGAACATCATAGCCCATTGAGTTTAGTTTAGGGACGTTGCGGTCCATTGGGTTTAAGGACGTTATAGTCCGTAGAATTTAGTTTAGGGACGTTGCGGTCCGTAATTAGTTTAAAGACATTACGGTCCATGTTTAAGGATATCATAGTCCATAAAGTTTAGTTTAGGGACGTTGCGGTCCATTGGGTTTAAGGATATCATAGTCCGTAGAGTTTAAGGACATCATAGTCCATAGAGTTTAGTTTAGGGACGTTGCGGTCCATTGGGTTTAAGAACGTCATAGTCTATAGAGTTTAGTTTAGGGACGTTGCGGTCCATAAGTTTGAGGACATCATAGTCTGTGTTTGAGGACATCATAGTCCATGGTTTTTAGTTTAGGGATGTTGCGGTCCATAATTTTAAGGACATCATAGTCCGTGTTTAAGAACATCATAGTCCATGGTTTTTAGTTTAGGGACGTTGAGGTCCATAAGTTTAAGGACATCATAGTTCGTGTTTAAGGACATCATAGTCCATGGTTTTTAGTTTAGGGACGTTGCGGTCCATAAATTTAAGGACATCATAGTCCGTGTATTTTGGCTCATCATTTTGAAAGTGTGCCAAGAGTTATTGGTTATTAGGACCCTCCACCTCTCTGACGACGTTGAAGAATTACAACGACATGTATCAGAGGTGTGGAAAAATGTACCCTTGAACCAATTTTGATCGGAAGATCTGTAGTTGGGTTTGGGACTAAGACCAATTTGGAAAATTTGTGAGCACGTGAGCTCGGTTGATCTGAATTAGGGACTTTTGGTCAACTTGGACTCAGCCCACTCAGTTTTGAATAAAGTGTTGAACACTTGTTTGGACTCAGTCCCTTTTGTTCAACAATGCTGAGCATTGATATGGGCTTTGATGCTCACCTCTTTTTTTGTTTTTTATTGAGTGTTAAACACTCTTTATAGCGCTAGCCTCTACTTACAGAGCGCTTTATGTTAAACAGCGCCCCCGTGAGGAGCACGTAGAGCGCTTGGCGCTGAGCGCAAGACTTTGAATGCTAAGCGCTTCTTCTTAAATAGCGCCCGCATGAGGAGCACGTGGGGAGCTTGGCGCTGAGCGCCAGACTTTAAGTACTAAGTACTTCTTCTTAAATAGCGCCCGCGTGAGGAGCACGTGGCGTGCTTGGCGCTGAACGCCAGACTTTGAGTGCTGAGCACTTCTTCTTAAATAGCGCCCGTGTGAGGAGCGCGTGGCGCTGAGCGCCAGATTTTGAGTGCTAAGCACTGGGTTTTAAATAGCGCCCGCATGAGGAGCACGTGGAGCGCTTGGCGTTGAGCGCCAGACTTTTAGTGCTAAGCACTGAGTTTTGTGTTCTGCCCAATTCAATTCTCTGAGAATTAGATTCTCACTTGTGAAAGACTTTGTCTTATAGATCTGAGATCTGGAAAAAGAACTAAGTTCTTCTGATGTGAGAGTTAAACTCTTAGATATGGAGGAGATGCTATGATCTCTCTTATTTTTGTGAGAGACTTTGCCTTATAGATCTAAGATCTGAAAAAAAGAACTAAGCTCTTCTGATGTGAGATTTAAACTCTTATATATGGAAGAGATGCTATGATCTCTCTTATTTTTATTTACCTTGAGGAGAAATCATTCTCGTCTTGAAGTTTGAAGTTTATAGAGGGGTTCTTCTGTACAAGACTTGAAGTCTTGGGTCCTTTATATAGGGGAGGTTGATTTGTTGATTCAGTTAAGCAAATCTCTCATTGAGAGATTTTTTAATTGATGTGGGGAATTTATCCACCGTCGGATCTTTGATCCAAGGAATTCTGTTTTACAGAAGACATTTTTCTTGTTTTTAACAAAATTGGAAAAATATTTTCCCATACAGAACTTATTCTATATCTTGGTGATTTTTTAATCACCATTGGATTTTTGATCCAACGGTGCTCTGATTTACAGAGCACAATTTTTCTTGTTTAGAAAGATTTGAGGAGTATTTCCTCAATCAGAATTTAATTATGTATCTTGGTGATTTCTAATCACCATTGGATGTTTGATCCAAAGATACTCTGATTTACAGAGCACAATCTTTCCTGTTTAGAAAGATTTGAGGAGTATTTCCTCAATCAGAATTTAATTCTGTATCTTGGTGATTTTTTAATCACTATTGGATCTTTGATCCAACGGTGCTCTGATTTACAGAGCACAATTTTTCTTGTTTAGAAAGATTTGAGGAGTATTTCCTCAATTAGAATTTAATTCCGTGTTCTGATAATTTATCATCTCTATTGGATCTTTGATCCAAGGGTGGAGAACTTTTAGTTCTGGTGCTGGCGCTCTCGTGCTTTGCACGCGAGTTGCTGCCTCTGAGTTTTTAACTCTTGGCGCTGCCTCAGAGTTTTTAACTCTGGGCGCTGGTGCTCTCGTGCTTTGCACGTGAGGCGCTGCCTCAGTTCAAATTTTGAACAGAGTCTTGCTCTCTTATTCGAGGGAAACACAATTCAATACAAATTCCAATATTTCATTAAAATACCATATACAATGAAAACTAGGTTCTATTCACTAGAAAATTTCACTTTTATAAAATATACATCTATGAAAACCCTAAAGACGATAATTAAATACTTGAGGTGTATTTTGAAAATATATCAAAACTATGTTTAGATAAAACCCCCTCAAGTTATACTAAATTACAATAATGACCCCAGTAAATATAGGTTTAAGCGGGACCAGTTCTCTTGAGCCTCAGGGTGTCGGAGAATGTGGGTGCTTGCTTATCTAAGATAGACAATCTAACAACGGTGTTATCAACACGGTAATTGTCTTGGAAAAAGACACAAATCCTGCCCTCCATGTGCAGCAGTTACCGATAATATCAAAACTAATTCAGAACTTCAATTTCTTTTCAAAGTGTCTGACTCAGACAGAGTCTCAATCTAATCAATCTGACTTGAATATGATTCAAGTATAAACTACAATACAACATGAATCCATGAATACTAGAATTCAATCTATATTGACCGAACCGAACCATGGATATACTATGTTTACATGACTATCCATTTATATCCATTTCGTTTACTGATATCATGGTTTCGGCAAGTCATCCATCTATATAACAAAACAATACAATCCATACAAAAGACAATACGGGGTTTTAAAGGAGTAGACCGGTACGGAATGTGTTAGAAGTGGCACGAGACGGTCACTTTAATACACATGAATATCCATTGCCGTTGGACCGTGACTGAACGGTTTCTTGTGCTCTGTATACCTTAGTCTCCGGAATAGTAGGACTCCTCTCATAAACACTGGCATATTCTGTACCAAGCTACAAATAACTGCGTTAACAATATAATCAAACATTACTATTTATACTCTCTTTCTGTCTATTCTATCTCTACCTATCTTTAGGACTTATCGAGCGATTGTTCGCTGACGTCATTTATTTTCTTCCTTCTTTGGAATGTTATCAGGTGGATCGGACTCACTAGAGATCGAGCCCAGTACTGAGGACATGGAGCAGTTTGCTATCGACCTAGAGCTGTAGGCACTTGTATATACTTTTCATTTCAGTTATGTCATTGTTTAGACATTGCTTTCTATTCATGTATTTACATTTCCAGCTGTACTTGTAAAGAATTGTTAAATAAATAAAAGTTGATGTTCATTTATATTCATGTCTCTTGTATACATTTTATTTTATATTGCTTAGATATGCTTAGCATGTTTACTTCTGAGTAAATACGCCGCGTGACACGTCGCGTCTCCTTACCGTATTTCGGGAAGCGGGGTGTGACAGTCCTGTACATATATATCCATAGCATTCTATACAATACAGGACTCTAGGACATATATATCCAACAAAATATTAGCTTTTTAGATGATAAACTTAATAAGAAGAATTTAAATAATAAGAGATTAATATTTAAGCATAAGAAAAAAGAGCAATATAATATCCAACCAAATAGAATAAATAAATATAAAAACCTAGAAAAGAAATTAATTACGCTTCATATTAAAATAAAGCAAAAATTTATTCATAAAAATTACTTACAATGGTGTTGGTCTCCTAAAAGAAAACCCTAGAGTTTATTGCCAAGAGAGAGATATGAAACCCTAAGACTATACAGGTGCTTATATAGATCTAAGGAAGTTTGGAGAACAAATAATAGAAAATACAAAAGAATCACTTACTAATAACTATGAAAATCTAATCTAATTGTTCTGCTGGATACTGTTGCGAGCCTTTAGAATCTTCGAAAAATAAAATGATATATCTTAAAATGATGTATGTGCCAAGACAATCGTGTCCATAAAAATTGGTGATGAACGGCTCAGATTGTGCTGCCAATCTGTCGCGCCCATGCTTAACCTGCGGCTGATCCGCCGTGCTTTGTTGGATTTGTGGCACGAATATTTATATGCTTAATTCTCTTGATTTGTTAAGCTCTTTTTATTTATCAGATCATGAAAATTATTCTTGTTGCTCTGTAATTGTGTGGATCTCCGAATTATTCACAAATTTAGCATATAATTATATATATTTATTTGTTGCCTTTGATTTGATTTGATTTCTCCAACCGATTTGCCGTTGTGATGATTGATTTACTTCTATTTGTCATAACCTTTGCTAAATTGCAATGATATTTCCAAATGTATTCCAAATTTGCAAATTGTTCTTTTGATTTTCTAGATAATTCCCTTAATTCTCCATTGTACGCACATAATCCTTCTTTTAGGACAATTTTCCGTCCTTTTGCATCCAAACCCCGTTATCTGTAATAATTCACAAAAGATACCCGAAACAGCATAATATATGACAATAAAATGATAAATGGGTTAGAAAAATGTGCAATAAATTACACCTACCACCAAGTATTTTCTTGGCCGCTCCCAAATTCTTAGTCTCGAACTTGCGTTTCATCTGTACCTTCACATTCTGAATATCAACCATATACCTTACTGCTATCAACATATCATCAACACAAAGCAACAACTATATGAAAGAACCATCGGCAACTTTCTTACAATATACACAACTATCGCCCGTACTTATCGTAAAACCAATATCTATCATGATAGAGTCAAACTTCTTATACCAACCTTTAGGTGACTGCTTCAAACCATATGGCAACTTATCTAGCAAGCAAACATGGTCTTCTTTGCCTTCAACTTCAAAACCTTCCAGTTGTTGAATATAGATCTTCTCTACCAAATCACCATGCAAGAATGCGGTCTTCACATCGAGCTGCTCTAGCTCAAAAAATTTCATAGCTACCAAACCGAGTAAGACACGAATAAAGGTTTGTTTAACAACCGGAGAAAATACCTTATTGAAGTCAACTTTTCGAACTTGCGAATAACCTTTAGGTACCAACCATGCCTTATATCTCGTATCCAAATCCCCTTAGTCTCCTTCTTTCTTCTTGAAAACCCACTTGCATCCAATTACTTTCTTTCCTCCTTCAGGCATCACTAGTTTCCATGTCTGGTTCTTGTGAAGAGACACAATCTCGTTATTCACAACGACTAGCCAACGAGCTAACTCATTGGATGAGATGGCTTCTTGATGGCTCGTCGGCTCGCTACTATCAACTATTTCTGCAATAGAAAGCGCATATGCCATTAGATCATCGCAGACATATCTTTGTGGTGGTCGAATGTCCCTTCGTTGTCGGTCTCGAGCGAGTAAATACTTCTTATCTTGGGACTGCTCATTATAAACTTCATCAGATGATGGTGAAGGAGAGATCTTCTGCGAACCTGAGCTTTCACCGACTTCAATTTCAACACCCATCTCATCCTTCCTTGTATCGTTTTTACTTGGAGATTGCACAATCTTCGGTTTCAACATAGCAGACTTATCAAAAGTCACATCTCTAATAATCATTATTTTGGTGACTTAGGATCTGAACACGACAACCTATAACCTTTAACGCCGGTAGTATAACCAAGAAATATGCACTTCTTCATTCGAAGATCCAACTTTCCTTCACGGCAATGTGCATATGCGGGACAACCAAACACTCGAAATGTAGAATAATCGGCGTGCTTCCCAGACCATGCGTGATGTTTCCACCGATCAGAGAGCAAAGCTCTTTTCAAATTTCAAAATTTGAAATTTGAAATTTAAAGTGAGGCAGCGCCTCATGATAGCGTTTTTGGCTATAGTGCCCTCAAGTCAATTATTGGATCGCAGGCACGTGATTGCAATGATTGAGGAAGGACCTATACCGGTAGGACAGTCTTACTCAAGATGATAGTATGCTATCCGGTTTGCCTTTATCATCACTATTACATGTTGATAGAGCACATAGGATTCTTGCTTGACTACCAGTATTATGATGGCGGTCATATACGTGGGAGCTAGTGGTCTATAAGTGCAACCTTAAATGTCCCTAGTCGTGGGAGTTTCGAGACTGGGCATCGATACTCCAAAGTAGACTAGTGTATACTTATCGAGACCCCGACGAGGGGTGGTGGCCAGGTCTCACAAGCCATTGGTGTTAGTTTGTTCACCTAAGATAGTATACAGGTGCTCATTGGGTTATAAGTACACTGGACGGACTTGCCGGGAACCTGCTAGTTGGTATTATACCTATTGTTAGATAGCAGTTCCTAGGTGACATATGTACAGGTTAGTCTGTCGACCTGAGATCGTCAGTTGTCTCGTGTGAGTTCCCACTGTGCTTTCATTACTACCCTACCACGGCTTAAAGGAGTCGTGCAAACAGGTTTTAGTTGGGTACAGTCCCGAGCCACATGGAGGCAGTAAGCGGATCGTCGGGGATTCGTCTCTCCCGGTATTGGGGGTTGATGTCACACAGTGCACGGGTGGCCATCACCAGAAAACCTTGGCCAAGGTAGTCGAGAATTACTGATTCGGATCGGTAGTTTCTCAAGAGGCGATGGGCTTCATAACGACACGAATTATCGCGTTATTAGGGTCTGACTTTATCCACCCCTCTAGACTCGATATGCGATACTCTTAGACGAACAGACCGGACTGTACGGATATTGTCACTGTTAGGCTCAGTAGGGTTCCTGGACGAGTTCGCTCATCGGCTTCCCTTTTGCTCAATACCTCGGCAGCCGTTACGCACAGCTAGTGCCACTAACATGCTTGTGGTTAAATCCATGGCCAGCATATTGATGAGTCATTAGAGTCCCCCCACAGAAAGTTTCCCAAGTTCGGGCGAAACGTTATAGAAACCGTATGGTTTTATGGCAGGGTTCGATCATATACGTGCACTTGTACACGGATCATGATCGGACGGATCATACTAGTGGGCTTTGGTTTAAGCCGGATCCTAGTATTATATTGGTTGGATTATTTTCGTCTCATTATATTCGTATTCAGTCGGAATGCGGATGCAGGTATGTATATACAGATGAGGGGTACTCTTGTAATCCGTCATGTGTTTACTTTAAAAGATACCATTCTATTTATTGTTATAAACATTTGGATTAATGTTTATTATATGGAAAATGTGAGTGCAAGTTTTGTCCATATGCATCAATTCATGCCACATGCACATGGTGACTCATGGTGTTGGTTTATGTGACCATTAATTGTAATATGGATTGATTTTGGGGCTAATTATAATTAGTGGGGATATTTTGGGGAGAGAGGGCTGTCATGTGATGGCTTGGAGTTTGGTTTTGAGTTATTGATATATCTCTCTCTCAAAAATATCTCACACACAACATACAAGCCATTTCACTTCACTTTCTTCTCTTTCTCTTGAGCTCACATCCTCCTCATTGGCTTCTTCTTCAACCTCCACCCATCCCTCTCATGAGTTGAGAATCTGTGGGTGTATTGAGACAAAGTTATCACACACTATCTCTAGTTCATCTTGGACATGTCGGATAGCAAACTTCATATCCGAGTTGCTTCGGTTTTGAAGCGGGGGCCCATATAAAAATTCCTCGATGTGGTGCCTCTTCGTCGAGCGAGATTGGAGAGCGGACTTTATCGGGGCAGCCGTGACAAGCATGGGACGGAGATTGAAGACCGAAGGACACGGATCGATCGGTATAATCTCTGAACTCTTAATAGTAGTAGCTAGTTAACGGTTAATGGTTCGATCCAGGTGATTGGTTGCGGTAGCGCCAAGTTTAGAAAAGTTTTTGTTCCGCATTTGGCCTCGGATTGACGGCCGGGGCGCTGCCGTAACCCAACAAGCGCTAGCGCCAGGAGTGCCAGAGCTAAGAGTCAAAGACTTTGAGATAGCGCCTCACGTGCAAAGCACGAGAGCGCTGAGCGCCAGGAGGGCCAACGCTGAAGAGTCAAAGACTCTGAAGCAGCGTCTCACGTGCAAAGCACGAGAGCGCGCTGAAGAGTCAAAGACTCTGAGGTAGCGCCTCACGTGCAAAGCACGAGAGCGCTGGCGTCAGGAGTGCCAATGCTGAAGAGTCAAAGACTCTGAGGCAGCGCCTCACGTGCAAAGCACGAGAGCGCTCGCGCCAGGAGTGCCAGCGCTAAGAGTCAAAGACTCTGAGGCAGCACCTCACGTGCAAAGCACGAGAGCGCCAAGCGCTAGAATTAAATGTTCTCCACCATTGAATCAAAAATCCAACTAAGATGAATAAATCATCAAATTACCAGAATAAAATTCTGTTGAAACTTTCCAAACAGGAAAGATTCTGCTCTGTAAATTAGAGCACCGTTAGATCAAAGATCCAATGGTGATTAAAAATCACCAAGGTACAGAACAGATTCTGTATGGAAAGATATTTTCCCAATCTTGTTAATAACAAGAAAACTATCTTCTGTAAAACAGAAGCCCTCGGATCAAAGATCCAATGGTGGATAATTCCACAAATCAATTGGAGATCTATCAATGAGAGATTTCCTTAACTGATTCAACAAATCAGCCTCCTCTATATAAAGGACCCAAGACTTCAAGTCTTGCAGAGAGGACCCCCCCTCCCCCCACACACAAACTTTGAGAAATTTCAAAGAGAAGAGCAAACTCTCGGAAGAAGAAGAATTTCTTCAAGATAAATAAAACAGAGAGATCAAGGTATCTCATCAAAAGAGAAGAAGAACCTATTTCTTTTTTCTAGATCATAGATCTATAAGGCCGAGGTCTTTCATAAAAGAGATCATAGCATCTCATCATAAAAAGTGAGGGGGAAGAACTTAGTTCTCGTTAGATCACAGATCTATAAGATAAAGACAAAGTCTTTCACAAAAATAGAAGAGATTGTAAAATCTTCTATTAAGATAAGAACTTAGTTCTTAGATCTACGAGACAAAGTCTCATATGAACGAGAATTTAATTCTCAGAGCGCAGAACTGATTAAAATTGCCTAAAGAGAGCCTTAGTGCTCCAATTAAAAGCACCTTAGCGTTCCAAAACTGGCGCACAGCACCGCGGCGCTCCAAGCGCTCCAATTTAAAGAACCGCTTCAGCGCACAATGCCGCAGAGCTTTAGCGCTCCAATTTAAAGAAGCGCCTTAGCGTTCCAAGTCTGGCGCACAGCGCCGCAGTGCTCTTAGCGCTCCAATTTAAAAAAGCGCCTCAGCACTTCAAGTCTAGCACTCAGCGTCCAGCACCCAGCGCTCCAAGCGCCATTTTAAAGGAAACGCCCAGCACTCCAAGGTTGGCGCTCAGCGCCAAGCACACCACGTGCTTCTCACATATGCGCTATTTTATAAAGAGCGCTCTGCACTTATTGACTGGCGCTCGGCGCCAAGCGAACCACGTGCTCCTCACGTGTGCGCTATCTCACAGGAAGCGCCTTAGCGCTCTAAATCTGGCACTCAGCGCCACGTGCTCCTCACGTGTGCGCTGAGAGAACATAAATTGTTCTTTAAATAAAGCCCCAGAGCCATAATGAGTGCTCAGCACTCAATAAAAGACAAAAATGTTGTCAGAACCCAAACCAATGCTCAGTATTGTTAAATTAAAAAGGACTGAGCCTAATTAAATGTCTAACATTTTAACTGAATGTGCCGAGCCCAAGTTGGCCACAAATCCCTAATTGAGCTCATATGCTCATAAATCTTTGATCTTAGTCCTAAACATGACTACAGATCTCCCAACCGACATTGGTTCAAGGGTACATCTCTTCATACCTCTGATATATGTCGTTTAATTCTTCAACGTCTTCAGAGAGATGGAGGGTCCCAATAACCAATAACTTTTGGTGCATCCCCAAACGGTTGAACAAAAACCACACAGACTATGACGTCTCTAAACTGGACTATGATGTCCTTAAACTTTATGGACTGTGGGGTCCTTAAACTCATGGACTATGATGTCCTTAAACTTTATGGACTGTGGGGTCCTTAAACTCATAGACTATGATGTCTTTAAACTTTACAGACTATGACGTCTTTAAATTGCCACGGACTATGGTGTCCTTAAACCCAATGGACCGCAACGTCCTTAAACTAAAACAATAGAGCCCAAATGCTCTTTTGTTGGATCTAAATGATCCTGTTGAGTAGATCTTAGTCTAAAATTAGACTAGCGTATCCTCAACAAATGTTTAAGTTGATCTTAGTCTCAAATGAGATTAACGATCTTTAAACCCAACCCAAACCCAAATCTAAGAAAATATGGATTTGGACTAATCCGCGCCCTACGGGCGACAATATAAATTAGTCTCCGCATACAATCCACGGGCAACCAAAAAACAAAACAAACACACACGATACGAAGTGACCTTCTGGAGTAGGAGAAAGTGGTTACCGTCATGCGATAACGTAATTAACTGCAGGGGGTTGCGCCTGCAGGGAAGAGCGTCCCCACAATAAAAAAAAACCTCACAATGAGGGGGAATCTGACGAAGTCTGCTACATCGGCCGCATCCGTCTAAACCTCCAATACATGGTGCCATAAATCAACTTGGCATCTTTGAAGAGGAGGACGGATAAAACCAAATAGCATCCACCCCCAAATTCAGGCTTGATAACCCAACGTCCCGATCGCATCTTTCGGCGACGAACAGATTCTGACACGCCCGGTGGGACCTTTTCCTCTTTCCACTCCACACTTCATGCGTCGTGTTTCGCAAATGAATCACGGTTTGCTATGATTGCCCCTGGATTCGAGATACTAAGATTTGGTGTCTTGCTC
The DNA here is from genome assembly GCA_030015575.1 of Agapanthus africanus. Classification (NCBI taxonomy): domain Eukaryota; kingdom Viridiplantae; phylum Streptophyta; class Magnoliopsida; order Asparagales; family Amaryllidaceae; genus Agapanthus; species Agapanthus africanus. The sequence continues at coordinate 447,042,412 of CM057349.1, forward strand.
CGTGCAGAAAATAGAAGATCAATGGCTTTCAACTGCACTAACTGTAACAACAGCAACAACTCCCACTCCGTCCTTGCTGGAGGAGTGACCTATGGGCCTCAAGCGGCCTCCCTTTTTACTATACCAGTGGAACAGGTGACTCAAGCCACCACCGGATTGTTCTTTGGGACCATGCTCCCACCCATGATCTTCAACACCCTACTGCCGTTGCAAGAAGCTCCGAAGAAGTCGATCTTTGATCGGCTTACGACTAACGTGGCCCCTCTCAACGGGGCGCCCAAATTCAGCACCTCGGTTTTTGACAGACTGAACTAAAGCTCAGGTGGGCCCATAAAGAAGCCCGCAATACCTGAAGGGGTTATCCCGAAATGGATAACCATACCTGCTCCAGAAAATGAAGTCATCAAAGCGGCTTCTCCTGCTAAAGAATCAGTCTTTGCAAGACTGGCCGCTCCAACTCCCGTTCTAGGCAAAGTCACCAAGACTGCTGCCCCTGTTCGAAAGTCTACCTTCGACTGGTTGGCCATCCCCTCTCAGCTAACGTCAGTCTTCGACAGGCTAACGATGATAATAGCCTCTCATCAGAGCGAGGGGCATGAAGAAGCTCATCCAATAGTAGAGATGGTACCGTCCGCACGACACGCTCGACGTCGCCACTGGCGCCGAGTGAGGAAAGCTGGGTGCAGTTCCCCTTCTGGACTGACTCCGCCAGCTCCAACGGTGGAAGTTGATACTGCTGTTCCAACTTGGAACAGCTTTGAACCACTTAATAGGGTGCGCAGGAATTCGCCAACTGCCGTGCTGAAAAAGTCTCCACCACCTGTGGAGAGCGCTACAAAGGCAAAGCCAGAACAGCCCCCTCAGCGGCTATCCTCTAAAATTCACAAGTTCTGGCGACAGGTCCAAGACTCGGTGATCAACCAAGACTACTCCCGCCGACCGAAGAAGATGAAAGTTCGACAAGAGAAGGACCACCCTGTTGTACCACATGAGGTGTCGTCTACTTGGGTACCCGCTGCAACGGCCCATTCAACTTCGACCGCTCACAAAAGAAGAAGGCAGGAGAAAATCCCTGTGTCTGCGACGAATCTAAAGGGCACTGAACCTAAACGCCCCAAGTCTGGGGGCATGGTGGTGCACACTGTTTATATGGCATCCGGGAAAGAGGATAGCTGTATTTCCATGGGCCATCGACCTCTCACCAGATCAGTGACAAAGGCTCAGGAGCAACAACAGCAAAAACTCCAGGAGATACTAACACAGATGGCCGCACTCATTGGGCCAAAAGAAAGCCCGGAGACGTCGTCAGAGCAGCATAAAGAACAGGAAACCGATGCTAAGTTCCTCCGCAGAATCCTCGAGAAGAGAGACAGAGAGGCCGCGGAACAAGCAGCCAACATAAAACGAATGGTGCTTTTATTCCAAGATATGGTCGGGATGATGATACAGCCGGATCCTCCAGCTGAAGACCCCCCGATTATCCTTGAAGACGACAGAGGGGAGGCATCGAACCCTCTTCCGGCCTTTTCAGCCGCCAAGGAGGAAACGATCCCGAAAGCCGCGCTCGATGATTATATAGCTCAACAGATACGAGCTCATTAAGCGAACGAAGCTGCTGGCCAAGTCGTCAGAACGGGGCGACCATATCCCAGCTGGTACGATCAAATTAAGTACCCGCTAGGATACACAATCCCTAAATTTCATGTATACAAGGGGACAGGAAACCCCCACTAGCATGTCGTCCAGTTCAGGGCTCTGTGCATCAACACCGGAGGTGATAATAAGCTCCTGCTTTACCAATTCGTCGGCAGTCTGGCGGAGACGACGTTCGAATGGTATTCAGAACTTCCCAACGATTCTGTCAAAACATTTACGGAGATGGAGTTGCTATTCACCCAGCGATTCGCAAGCGCTAGCGAACGCACCCCAATCACGGCATTGATCAATGCCAGGGTGAAGACTGGAGAAACATAGGTTCAATACGCGATACGGTGGCAGAACTTATGGTCGAGATGCGAACAACGCATAGAAGAAGCTCCTGCCGTGGGCATGTTCATGTGGACCCTCGACCCTCAGCCGACTATCTCTCAATTCATGATGTTCTTCAAGCCGACCACCTTCCATATCTCTCAATTCATGATGTTCATGTAGACCCTCGACCCTCAGCCGAGAGTAATTTATGTTGTCGCCCGTAGGGCGTGGACTAGTCCTAATCCGTATCTTTCTTAGATTTGGGTTTGGGGGTTTGGGTTTAAGGATACGTTAGCCTTATTTGAGACTAAGATCAACTTAAACTTTTGTTAAGGATATGCTAGTCTAATTTTAGACTAAGATCAACTTAACGGGATCGTTTAGATCCAACAAGAGAGCAATTGGGCTCTATTGTTTAGTTTAGTGATATTGCGGTCGATTAGTTTAAGGATATTACGGTCCAATGTTAGTTTAAGGACATCTCGGTCCATTGTTAGTTTAAAGACATCGCGGTCGAGGTTAAGGACATCATAGTCCGTGAGTTTAAGGACCCCACAGTCCAATGTTAGTTTAAAGACATCACGGTCGAGGATAAGGACATCATAGTCCGTGAGTTTAAGGACCCCACAGTCCAATGTTAGTTTAAAGACATCACAGTCGAGGTTAAGGTCATTATAGTCCATGAGTTTAAGGACCCCACAGTCTATAGTTTAGAGACGTCATAGTCTATGAAATGTGTGGTTGTCGGGACACGTCACCTCTTTGAAAACGCTGAGAAATTACAACGACAAATATCAAAGGAATGAAGAGATGTACCCTTGAACCAAGGTGGATTGAGTGATCTGTAGTCTAATTTGGAACTAAGATCAATTAATTACATTATGAGCACATTGGCTCAGTTAAGTCTGAATTGAGAACTTATGGCCAACTTGGACTAAGTCCAATTAAGTTTGAAGTATTGGCCCTTTGTTGGACCATTAGACATTTGTCTGGGTTCAGTCCCTCTTCATTCAGCAATACTTGAACAAGAGTTTAAGGACTTTGACAACATTTTTGTCTTTAACTAAGCATTAAACATTATTGCTCTGAATTTTACTCAACTTTGAGATTTATTTGAAGGGGAGGCTTTTGCCTCTGGGAAATTAGCCAATTTGGCTAAAAGTAGTGTTAAACACTAGGGAACAGCAATGTTAAACACGGGAAATAAACCTCTCAAATTAATGTTAAACACTAGAAGATAACAGTGTTTAAACACTGGAAATAAGATTCTCAAAGTAGTGTTAAACATTAGAAATAAGATTCTCAAATTAGTGTTAAACACTAGAAGACAATCAGTGTTAAATACTGGACATAAAGCTCTCGAATTAGTGTTAAACACTAAAGAAAAAGAGGTCACGTGGGGACACGTGAGGGCGCCCAAAGGTGGGGCTAGATCTCCTCACTTTGTTCCGCAAATAAGTATTAAACACTTTTGCTCTTTTGGCCATCACGTGTTGGCACGTGATGGATATCTGTGCGCTGATCGCTAAAGCATTTGCTAAGGGATCACGTGGTAACATGTGAGAGCGCCCAAAGCCTATATTTCCTTTGCTTTTATTTTCTGTGTTTTGGAGGTCACGTGGGAGCACGTGAGGCATTGCCTCAACAATTTTTCTCTTCTCATTTTGGGGGATCTTTTTAGGGATCACGTCGGGACACGTAACCTTAGTCATTTGCATGCATGGAGATCTTTCAAGTCCCTTTATTTCTTTAAGAATTAAATTCTTTATAGGGTTAAACCTTAATTATGATTTTAGAGGAATTAAATTCCTATAATATTTAGGAGAATTAAATTCTCAGATAGGGTTTAAACCCTAATTTTGCCCATCTTGAAGGAATTAAATTCCTATAATTTTAAGAGAATTAAATTCTCATATAGGGTTAAACCCTAGTTTTATCATGAAGGAATTGAATTCCTGTGAGTTTTGAGATAATTAAATTCTCATATAGGGTTAAACCCTAATTTCATCTTGGAGGAATTAAATTCCTGTGAATTTGGGAGAATTAAATTTTCTAAACTCAATTCTCCCCCTAAGCCTTGGATCTGCATGGCAAAATCTCAACCCGATGAGAATTAAATTCTCAAACTATGGGGAGATTTGCTTATGCAGATCTTCAACTAGAGGAAGAAATAAGTTCTTTTTGCAGAAGAGTTAGACTCTTAGATTTGAGAATTAAATTCTCTTTTTGAAGTTTGATCTTTTTTCCCTTTTCTCACCTAGGGTTTCTTTCTTCAGAATTGAATTCTCCTTTCTTTTCTCTCTGCTATTTGCCCTTTAGGAAATTTCAAGATCCCAAAATTCTATATCTCCAAAAAATTCTCTCTTCTTCTCCTCTTGGCTCTTATTTATAGGAGAAGGAAAAGAATCAATTTGTTGAGTAAATCTTTCATTGAAAGATTTTAGTTGTTTTTTTTTTGTAACTAATATGATCTTTTAGATCTCTCAGTGAATTTTATTCACCATTGGATTTTTAATCCAAAAGATATTCTGTTTGTTATTTTTGGTGAATTTTTAGGGAAATCTTTCCTTGTCCAAGATCTTTCCATAAATTGGTGATTTTTAATCACCCTTGGATTTTTAATCCAACGGTCCCCCATAATCCTTTTTTTTTTGTTTGGAAAGATTTGGAGAAATACTTTCCCAGTTGGGGTCTTTGATTAATTAGAATTTAATTCTATTAATTTATAAGGCTTTCAAAGCCTATCACGTGTTGGTACGTGACCCCTTCTCATTCAGAATTTAATTCTGTACTTTAATTGGTCTGAAGGACCATCACGTATAAGCACGCGACCTCTGGTCGCGTGTGAGCACGTGACCCCCCTTTGGGGTCTTTCCTCAGCCACTTGTTTTACTTCTGATTGCTTAGGATTTTTAATTCTGTAAATGGCTCACGTGTTAACACGTGACCTTTGGTCACGTATGAACACGTGATACCTTATTGAGGTAATTCCTGATTTTTAATCAGGGAACAAATACCCCCACAGCGTTGCTCTCACGTGTCTGCAGGTGAGTGCAACACTGTCACCTTTGTGACCGTTGGATCTGTCTAGGGAATAGGGGAGATGAAACGTTTCCCATCACATCCTATAAATGCAGGGGTCTCTTCAGAAGCGCCTCTACTTTGCTCATCTTCTCCCTTGCTAATTTTCCCTTTTGAGAATTTAATTCTCTTTCTCAGAGCTCAGTTCTCTGTTCCAAAATCTTCAGAGTTTAACTCTGTTCAAGGAAGAATCTTTTCTTCAGGTAATAGCTTTGAACGATTGAAGAACTTCCATACATAAAAAAAACTCTTTGGATTTTAAATCCACACCAAGGGTTTTTCCCTTTAACAAGAACCCATTTTTTCTTTAAGTTCTTTAAAAAGAAAACCACTCATTCTTTAATCAACGAGCCCTTTAGGGTTTCTCTGATCTTCAGGGGTTAATAGTGGTGTTTGTCTTTTCCATGGAATTTAATTCCATCTCAAAGAGCTTTGGCTCTGAAAAAATGTTTCTAGGAATTTAATTCCCCTTTTTCAAAAGGAATTTAATTCCTATGAAGAACTGAGTTCTTCCCAGGGGACTTCTTGGGGTTTTCTTGCCCTGAGTTGTCTCTTTGCAACCAAGAAGAAGAGGCTTGCAGTGGTGCTTTTCTGGGAATTTAATTCCCTAGCTTCTGTTTGATTTGTTACAGAGTCCAAGATGGATTTCCTTTTGGGGAATGTGTAGGACCATTTGAAATCCACTGTTCATTTATTGAGAATCTTCTTTTTGTCTCATTGTGATTGATTTGCCTCATCATTAGTCAGCCGCCATCTTGATTTTGTGGGACCCATGTGTTTTGTAACTAACGGTCCCATAAAATGAGTCCCCTGTCGCTTTCTTCCACTGTCTTTTTATATATATACATTTATAATCATATATATATATACTGTTGGCTTTGCTTTAACAGTTTCCCCTTATTTTATTTCAGGCACAATGACTTCCGTTCCGTACTTTCCTTTCACTCGCTCAGAAGCCGCTTTTCCTCGGTCGCCATCTGACGAGGAAGTAATGGCGATGATCAGGGCTCATGACCCGAATCACACCAACTTACTTCTGTGGGGGACCTGGTACGGTCACATCATCCGTGGTCGCCGAAGATTCCTTTGCGAGATACCGACGGAGCCTACTTATCCATTCCTGCTGATGGATCCTCCAAGGACTGTTTTCGCTGTGGAGATGCCGAATTGGACCCCGATGGGACGACTTGAGCTTTCGACGACTGGCATCCCAAACCATTCGATCCCGGCCATAGATATTCTGGGACGCCGCATTTTCCAGGGCGAGGCCCAACCATGGGGGCAGATCTACAAAATAGGGCTCACCCCACGGGCTACCTTCTTTAGGCTCGCTACATCCTGTCCGTCCATCGCGCGCGACTGCAGAGGGTTGGGCTTTATCAGGCAATATATGCATCCCTCTTCCACTACCAATCTCCTCATGTCTGGTGGGTCAAGGCCTTCCTGAACCAATGGAATCTCCCCACCAACACTTTCCTCTTAGGGAACCACGAAGTTTCGATTTCCTTGGAAGAATTTCACGAGATCTCGGGGCTGGCGATCAGGGGGACACTTTATGAGGAGTTGCTGCCTCCCGACGAGTACGTCTTTGAAACCGAGCCTGCAATGCTTGACGGCCTGTCTACCGAGAACACCGTCCGCCACAAGCGTCCGAGTTTGATAAAGACGCTAGACATTTTTGACAAACTGTTCACAGAGTCAGAGGAGCAGGGCGTCACTTTTAAGAGTTTTATCGCTTGCTTCCTTCGCGAGGGTATTCTATCGAAGACAGCTCCGAAGTTTGCGAACATTAATGACCCCTTTGGGTTTGGTTTGAACAAACGGCCGACTAAGGAAGAGGACTTGCCGCAGTACTAAATTCCCATCATCTCGGCGGTATCTTTCGAGTCGATTGCAGCTCCCGGCATGGATGAGGAGACTTTCTTTGTAGGCTTCATCAGCGTCTGGCTTAGCTGGTTCGTCATCCCCATGCATCGCCGTTTTATGAGAGCCTCGGTTATCTACCCTACTCATTGTATTGCTGAGGGGACACGGCTAGCTGTAGGCCTCCCCGCGCTAGCGCACCTTTATCATAGGTTAGACGCCGCGGTTAATACCTCAACTCCAGGTGTGGATGTGGTAAATTTCTCTCTTCATTACTTCACGTCTTGGATTGAGATGCACGTGTTGGGGGCTTTTGCTGCGCACCAGAGACCCGAATTTTATAACGCCTACACTTTTCCGGGACTCATGCGGCTGGTGGGTGCTTCTGCTCCTGACCTGACTCAGTCTAGGGCCATTCGCGTGTTGATTGCTCCCTATGCTAGTACGGGCGGATTGGTATTTGTTGATCGGGCCCTATCCTCTCCTTCAGGTCCAATTCAACAACTCCACAACTTGTCGAAAGAGTGGGCACCTTCTCTGAAGCCCAGGGAGGCCATGCATCTATACGCGGTCAGACCAGGTTATCTGGTATTTCGTCAGAACAGTGCGGCCCTTTTCATGCGGTATAATCCGCACCGCTTTGCCCGGCAGCTTGGATATGATCAGGGCGTCCCTTTCGAGGCATTTACAGTTGCGCCCAGCCCATCACCTGAAGCTGTTCGTGATGCTACTCATCATTTCGTGAGGCTGAACATTGGTTCTCACTTCATGATTCCTAAAGCTGACCACATTCCCCGATGTGTGGGATCCTTCATGGGCTGGTACCTTCATCGGGTCAGTCCGATTATTGCTGAGGAGAAGAGGGTGCTTCTTGGATACGGTGCTCCTATTCCGGTTCAGGCCATGGGAGTTCCGTCGCGACCGCGTGCACCGGTCCGCTTTCCCGTGAGGGACACCAGTGTTGCGCTTATTCCAGGGGCAGCGGAGGTGGACCTCACTCCCACAGTTGGTATGCCATTGGGTACTCGATCGCGGGTTAATCGGGCGCCGATAGCAGTATCGTTGCCTATGGCATCGACAATGGCCGTGTCGTCCTCGATCGCAGTGCCAAGCGAGGGCGTCGGGAGCGAGGGCGTTGAAGGTGAAGTGGGTCAGCGTCGTGCCAAGGCTCCACGAGGGAGAAAACGGTCATCCTCGGCGGTCGGTTCTGGATCCAAGCGACGGAGGAGGATGGCTACCAATCTGCTCGACTCTTTAGTAGAGTCCGAGCCCATTCTTCAGGACGAATCATTGGCTATGCAAGAGTCGGACGCTGGCCTACTTTTCCCGAGCTCGTCTGCCGAGGAAGCCGCATAATTGGCTGAGGCTATACGACGTTCGCAAGATGAATCGGAGAACATACGGATTCCGAAAAAGCCCTACCCTACCGTCATCTTTTATGAAGACCTTCCGTGGATCCGGCTACGATTCATAGACCCCTTGGAAGAATGAGGTGAACGGGCCCTTACTTAAACAGGCTGCTTCGGCCGATACTGAGGACGCGGTTTCACTGTGGACCGGTGGCCACGATTCCACCCTCGGACCTCGGCGAGCACACCTCCTTAGGAAGGAGCGTCGTCTTGAACAAGCCATACTGGAAGCTCCCTTGCGCATCGGTATGTTCCTGTATTTCTTTATGATATTTCATATTGCTTGCATACGTATATATGTATCATTATCTTTGTACGAACTTTGCAGGGACTTCGGCGGCGGCGGAGGATCTAAGTCGTGTTTTGGCCATAGAGTCTACTGATCTCCCCAGTGAAGCACCCATCAGTATGGATGGGGTTGATGAAACTGTTGCTCTTGCGGTAGAGTCTCCTGCGGTGCTTCCTGCTCCCAAAGCACTTGCTCCCTCGGGGGAGGCACCTTTGGCAATCGTCGTTCCGATGGATCTTCCTGAGGGCGATCCGGAGGCTAGGGTGCAAGTAGCCGAGGCCACCTTCCTTTCGTTGGATCCCGCAGCGGCAGCCCCTGCTCCTTCCTCAGAGGCCGCTACACCAGCCCGCGTCCTCGATGATGTGCCCGAGGCCACGGCGGAGGCCGTTGAAGCTGCTATCCCTCCGGCTCAGAATGGGAGGAGCGTCGAAGGTAACCATTTATATTTTAGATTAGTAATCTTTTCATCATCTGAACTCTTCTGTCTTTTCAGAGTCGCGCGAATTGGCGGCCTCTATTGCTGATCTGTCTCCCCGGCAGTCCTTTCAGCGTCTGTTGGAGATGGCCGCTCCGCAAGCGATATCTCCTCAGCGCATCGTCCTCTCGTCTGGGCAAGGTTAGCGTTGTTTACCCTCTTTTTACGGCATTATCACTACCTTATAAAATGACACCGGAGTCTTTTACAGTTCTGGAGGCCGACGACGAGGTCGAGATTCTTGAAGGGCCTAGGGAGCCTTCAAATCCTTCTTGCATGACTGTGGGTAAGTAGAATCCCGACGTTGTTCCATTTGTTCTTTTGCTTAAACATTCAGCTGACTGTTTATAAATCTGAACAGCTTTGCCGGTCCTTACCGTGCTGGAGTCACGCATCGCTATGCCACCCGGCCCCTATGCTCGATGATCAGTCGAAAATATTGCATTTTTAACACATCAATTTCCCTACCATTTGCACTCATCTAAACGTGTTCGGAATAAATATAGCACATATTAGCAAAACATCTGTAAAATACCAAATAACGTGTTATATATTAAAACCGACATTTTGAGGGAAATTGAGTGTTTATCATTGCATGCATCATCTGTGTATAGCGCAACACTTGTCTCGAGAATGTGTGCAGGAAATTCCAGGTAAAGAGCCAAAACAGCTAAAGGTGCTGATAAAAATATGCCAAGTCCAAGACTTGTGATCTGGCAGTGAACAAGAAAGATTTATAAGATTCCACACATCAGAAAAGTGCCACAAGAACAGCACCAACATCAGCCAGAATTTCCATGCACCGAAGCCATCATAGGGCCGCGGATCCACGGTCAAAGGGCCCTTCCCGCGGCGGATCCGCGGCCACGTCAGCATGACGTCAGCAGAGCTTCACTTCAGACTTCTTCTTTTAAAGTGCAAACTCATTCAAGCCACTGCAAAATCCAGAGATCTCCAGAAGCTTCTGTCCGAACAGCAAAGCTTTTTGTTCAAGCTAAACACTTCCAAGCTTCTTAAGCAATCCACATAACTACCTAAGCCTAGAAGCTTCTTCCTAACCTCCAAGCTTCTAAAGGAAGCTAGCTAACCAACTAACTCTAGAATCTTCTATGTAACTACCAAGCTTGCAAGTGAAGCTAATCCTAACCTAGCTTCTAAAGGAAGCTAATCCTAATCAAGGCTATAAAAGAGGACCCAAGGGCTTCATTCAAAGGTTGTTGGCTGTTCTCTAATTCCAAACACAAGTTGAGTGACACAACTTGTGCACCCAAACCCTAATCCAATCACCAAAGCCAAATTCAAGATCTCCGAATACAAATCAAGCAAGAAGCCTTCAACCTTTTAGAAGCGACGCCGATCTTCAACCGAGCAAGTGATCCAAGACGATCCGCGACTCACGGAGACGGTGCGGAGCTAAATCGACGATCGAGTTCCTTCCTCAAAATTCTTGTAGTTCTTGAGCGAATTGTAACGGAATTGTTGATTAATAAAAGGTGAAATTTCTTTATCTTGCTTATCTCTATATTTAAGCAATACGATTAGATCTCAATTCTTGATTGTGTTCTTTGATATGATACTTGAGTAGAAACTCCGCTCGTGGAGGAATCGAGAGAATAGATAGATGATGATGATTACAATCTTGAAACGATTCTTAATTCCTATGAGTTTTGTAAACTCTTGTAAATTGAATCATCCACAATCTAGTTTCGAGCGAGATGCTTTATTGAATGTTTTCGCTCTTAATTAGAGATCAACGTTCGGTAATTCAATTTACTAGAGGCTAGCTTTTGAATGATAGTCAACAAAAGGACAAAGGATGAGATGAAGAAACCCTAGTTCCTTCAAAAGATCCTTAAACCTCGTTGATCGTCATCGATCTAGCATCAAATCATTAATGGATAAGAACACGCAATCACAAGTTTTCATCACTTCTATAGATTCGATCGATTCCTACGAGCCTCATTACAAATCTTGCTTACTAATTCAATTTGGATATCATCAATTCTTGATTCTTGATTTTGAGTTTTCTTGATATTAGATCTAGATTTAGATAATTCTTGAAATTCACTTTTATAAATCTTGAATTGAATTCTCTTCTCTTTTCTCTTTAATTTTCAATTCATCTAAATCAATTACGATCGAATCACACTTTCCCTGAGGACGATCCGTATTCATTAACGTGCTACATCGACACCGTTAATTGATTGCGGTATAAATTTCTTTGGTCGTGATTTCTATACATTTTCTACATACACACCGAGAATCATTCAATCAAATGGCGCCGTTGCCGGGGATAGTGTGCTAATTTGGTCGTTTTTGAAATTTGAGTTGAAAAATTTATTCCATCAGAATTTTTAGATCAAAATTCGAAACACTAAACGATTCGTTGTGATTTGTTGCAAGGAAATCTGGAATCTGTGGAGCTTGAGGAAATTTTTTTTGAATATTCCAGAGAGCTCAGGGAGTGAACAGAAGTAGTACCAAGAATTTTTGTGCAGGGAACGAACCATCGGACCGCATTTCCACGGCATGAGACCCTCATTATGGCGGTTCCGCGGCGGGCTTAGGGCTTCGCTGCACGAAAATTGCTCAGGTCTTCTCTAACTTTCTTATCTCCTCCTTAATCTGCTCCAGTAACCAATTTCTGCAGGTTTCTTTGCAAAAATTCGCAGCACCGCAAAAATAAAAATTGTGCGTGTTTGATCTTGGTTGTTTGCATTTTTAATACGGAAATTAAGGGGCAAAGACCAAATTCAGATTAGGTGGGGAGTTCATTACCCTTCCTAGGCCCCGAAAATCACAAAACTGCATCCGCATTACCCTTATTAACTAAAAAATATCTAGACATGACTCTAAGGACCGTCGCGCTCACTTAGGACAGAAGGAGGTCGTGGGTAATCTATTGCTTATCCGCATTTCTTTTGTGGTGTCTAAGGCATGTGTGTCTAAGGCAAGTGGTTACTTAATTAGGCCCACTACTTACGTAGTGGAGAACCTCCCACTTACCTGGCACTTACCTGGCCACAGGAGGGACAAAGAGGTAGTAGAGGATTGATCCTGCGATTTGTCTTCTGGCAGTTAGGAGTGGTCTAGAGACTTGACCTAGGTGACCACTAGATTTTAGGGTTGCCTGTGCATTTTTTGTGATTTGTATTTTTTTGAAAATCCGTATCTTTTTCAAAACTAAACACCACTTCATCTTTTCCTTAATTATCTTAACGCTGCCACTTGTGCTAAACTCTTTAGTGCATGCTCGGCTGGACACGGGATTCTAGTGCCCGTCTTGTCCGCGTTCTCCCTATCGACTCCGAAGTCGGTATTTCTACGTCTACTTCTTCTTTACCCACCACCACACCCATTTCGATGGACGGTTCTCCATCGAACTTCTTTACCACTACTCTGCCACCGTCCGCAGGTGTGCAGAATCCACCCTGCATCTCTCTCCAAGAGAGATGCTATCCTATGCGAGATCCTCTTTCGACCTGTCTCACCATTCCACCAGCAAACGGGGACAATTTTGAAATAAAACCCTAATACATCAATCTTCTACCCAAATATCACGGTCTCGAGTCTGAAGACGCATATGTCTTTATTACCAAATTTGAAAATGTATGCGCAATGATGGGTACTTCACAGCTTTCTGTGGATGCGATGCGTCTACGTCTTCTTCCATTTACTTTGTGCGATATAACCGAGAAGTGACTTTATAACACAACCGCACATTCCATTTCAAATTGGGAAGAATTCGTCGCAGCATTCCTTAAGAAATTCTACCCCAATCATAAAACAGCTCGAGTCCGTAGCGAAATAAATCAATTCACCCAGCTTCCGAATGAACCATTCTCGAAGTGTTTTGAACGCTTCAAGTATCTGCTGGTTCAGTGTCCACATCACGGAATCCCTAGATGGGATCTATGCAGAATCATATATGAGTGCATTAATCCTACCACAAAACAGAACCTTGAATCCATGGGTCAAGGCACTTTTATGACCAAAGATAATGGCGAAGCTTGTAAATTCTTAGAAGATTTCGCTGAAAGATCTTTACAGTGGAAGAGTGTAAACCAGTCATCGTCTAGGGGTGGCATTCACCAAATTGATGTTTCTATAGGTGTTAGAGCTGGGATGGTAGCAATGCAAAAGAAGCTAGAAGCTATGGAACAAAAAATTTTAGCAGCCTCCCTAAATCCGATGTTGCTCCCCAAAACTGTATGTGGATGTTGTTCTGATCCTTCTCACCTCACAGAAGAATGTCCACTGAATTCTCCGTTTCAAGGTCAAGAGCATACCAATGCTACTTTTCAAAGACCTCGGAACGATCCGTATTCTTCCACATATAATCAGGGTTGGAGGAATCACCCTAACTTTGCTTGGAACCAACAACACAATCAAAACACGGTTCCAAATCAAAGCAATTTTCAAAGGGCTCCTCCACCACAACAGCAACCACTTCAACTCACTCAGCACCCCTACCAATCACAAAATTTTCAAAACTACGTCAACACTCCTGCACCATCTAATCCTTTGTTGTTGACCGGTTCTGATGAATTCTCCTCATTCGCATAAACCATGAAATCACTTTTGACAAATTTCATGCAAGTTTCGGCTGAAATAAAAACTTCCGTTGATGATATAAAGAAAAACTCCACTTCTCAAGCGGAGAGTATAAAATCGATGGAAGCAGAAATTGCACGATTGAAAGCCGAAATGAGTGCGAGAGAAAAAGGGAAACTTCTGTCTCAACCCCTACCGAATCCTGAGCATTACAATGTAAATGCCATCACAATGTTGAGATCAGGAAGAGTGCTGAACAATCATGTTGGGGAAGAAATTGATGATGCTGAAAAATCTATCAATAATACCCCGGCTGAGACATTTCCTTCCACACACACTTCTACTTCTGATCCTTGTTCTTCTACCCCTCCACCTTCTTGCGAGCCTATTCTTTGTTTTTCACAAGGCTCGTTACCTCAGCAAACCTCTTCTAGTTCACAAAAGACGATCCCCACTCCTATTCTGGGATCATGTCCACACACACCACCTTCTCCTATGATGGACCCAGCTCTTATTGCTAAAGCTCCTTATCCGAATCGGTTAAGGGGTAACAAATCGAGTCCACAAATGGAGAAGATTATGGAAATGTTCAAACAGGTTAACATCAACATCCCTCTCCTAGATGTTATTCAACAAGTCCCCGCTTATGCGAAACTTCTTAAAGACTTGTGCACTAGGAAGAGGAAGACTCAAGTACCCAAAAAGGTCTTCATGACTAATAATGTTAGCACTGCTTTTACCCCACAGTTACCAAAGAAATGTAAGGACCCAGGATGTCCTACGATCTCGAAATCTATTGGAGGTAAAAACATCAACCGTGCTCTTCTTGACCTAGGCGCAAGTGTTAACCTGCTTCCATATTCTGTTTACGAGCAGTTAAGGATTGGAGAGTTGAAACCAGCTTATTGCACTCTCCAAATGGCAGACCGTTCAATCACCAAACCTAGGGGTGAACTGGAGGATGTGTTGATAAAAGTCGGGGAATTTGTATTCCCTGTGGACTTCATTGTTCTCGATACACAACCTGTAGCAAACCCACGGAACCAAATTCCGGTGATTTTGGGTCGACCATTCCTTGCCACTTCCAATGCTGTCATTAACTGTCGAAACAGTTCAATGAACCTATCTTTTGGAAAAATGACAATTGAACTGAACATCTACAAAATTGGAAGTCAGCCATCTGAACTCTCTGCTCACTTACTTGATGTTTGTTCTGTCCACGAGATTGCTCCCGAAAGTTGCGAAGTTGATGAACTTTACTTTGAAGATCTCGACGACACTACCACATCAATATTTGATCTTGGACATCTTAGTGAGGACACTCTTTCCACGCCTGAGTCCGACACTTTTGACTCATCACCTTCCGAGTCTGTATCTTTCACAGGCTACGAGCTTCTTTGTGACTCCGAAAATCATTCAATGATCCCACCTTCTATTATTTCTCCGCCAGCTTTAGATCTCAAACTTTTACCTTCTCATCTTAAATATGCATATTTAGGTGAGAGTGAGTCTTTACCGGTGATCATATCCGCTTCTCTAGCATCAGAGCAAGAGAATGCGCTTTTGATGGTATTGAGATCTAATAGGCAGGCGTTTGGTTAGACTATAGCTGACATCAAAGGGATTAGTCCCTTGATTGTAGAACATCATATACATTTGATGGATGAAGCCAAACCAACCCGAGAACCACAGAGACGGTTGAACCCCGTCATGAAGGATGCGGTGAAGAAAGAAATCGTCAAATGTCTTGACAATGGTATCATTTACCCAATCTCCGATAGCCAATGGGTGAGTCCAATTCATGTCGTCCCTAAGAAATCTGGCATCATAGTCATTACCAATGAGGCAAATGAGTTAATCCAGACACGCGCTCAAACTAGGTGGCATGTATGTATTGATTATAGAAAACTCAATGCCGCAACGAGGAAAAACCACTTTCCTCTACCTTTCATTGACCAGATGCTAGAACGCTTAGCTGGACGTGAATATTACTGCTTTATGGACAGATACTCTGGCTATAATCAGGTCCCTATTGCCGAAAAGGATCAAGATAAAACCACATTTACTTGTCCTTTTGGTACCTTTGCTCATAGACGCATGCCCTTTGGGTTATACAATGCTCCCGCTATATTTCAGCGGTGTATGATGGGGATATTCTCGGACATGGTCGAGAATTTTTTGGAGATTTTCATGGACGATTTCTCGATTTTCGGAGATTCTTTTTCTGACTGCCTATCTAATCTTGACGCGGTTCTTACTCGTTGTAAAGAGAAGAACTTAATTTTGAATTGGGAAAAATGCCATTTCATGGTCCAAGAGGGAATTGTGCTTGGACATGTTATTTCACGAAAAGGCATTGAAGTTGACAAAGCTAAAATTGATGTCATTCAAAACCTTCCTCATCCCAAATGCGTCAAGGATATCCGATCTTTTCTTGGCCATGCAGGCTTTTACCGGAGATTCATTAAGGATTTTAGCAAAATTGCTAGACCCTTAACTCTTCTCTTAGCCAAGGATACAACCTTTCATTTTGACTCGGATTGTGAGGCAACATTCGACTCACTCAAACACTCTCTCACTACAGCCCCCATTCTATCTTCTCCAGATTGGAACCACCCTTTTGAGCTTATATGTGATGCATCAGATTTTGCAGTTGGTGCAGTCTTAGGACAACACATTGAAAAGATGCCACACATGATCTATTACGCAAGTAAGACCCTGAACGATGCTCAAATTAATTATACAACTAACGAAAAGGAACTTTTGGCTGTTGTATTCGCATTAGAAAAATTTAGGCCTTACTTGATTGGCTCACCAATTGTTGTGTACACTGATCACTCCGCTTTAAAACATCTTTTGGCAAAGAAGGATGCTAAACGAAGGCTAATACGTTGGATCCTTTTATTACAAGAATTTGATCTTGTTATTAAAGATAAGAAAGGATGTGAAAACGTTGTAGACGACCATCTGTCATGCATCTCTTTTTCGCCTATGACCCTGCCAATCAATGATTCTTTTCCAGATGAACAACTCTTGAACGTATCCGATGAACCGTGGTTCAGGGATATTATGAATTATCTTGCCACAGGACTTATACCCCGCGATTGGTCAAAACAGGACAAATATCGATTTCTATCCCAAGTAAAACACTTTTACTGGATGAACCCTATCTGTTTAAGTATTGTCCTGATCAGATCATTCGTAGGTGTGTCCCAAATGAGGAATTCAAGAGTGTTCTATCTTTTTGTCATGACCAGGCATGTGAGGGTCACTTTGGTCCTAAAAAGACGGCGGAGAAGGTTTTGCAATGCGGTTTTTATTGGCCGACTTTGTTCAAAGATGCATTTGATCATTGCAAAACCTGTACACAGTGTCAACACACGGGTAGGATTTCCCAGAGAAATGAGATGCCACAGCAACCCATCGTAGTAGTTGAAATTTTTTACGTTTGGGGCATTGACTTTATGGGTCCTTTTCCCAATTCTTTTGGGAATCTGTACATACTGCTTGCGGTTGATTACGTCTCAAAGTGGGTTGAAGTTATTCCTTGTCGCACTAATGACAAAAAGGTTGTCATTAAGTTCTTAAAAGAAAATATCTTTTTCGCTATTTGGACACCCACGCGCTATCATTAGCGATAACGGGACGCATTTCTGCAACAGGTCTTTCGATACTTTGATGCGGAAATATGCAATCAACCACAAACTTTCCACACCCTATCATCCCCAAACGAGCGGGCAGGCTGAGGTTTCCAACATACAAATCAAACAAATTCTGGAGAAAACTGTTTCTAAAAATCGAAAAGATTAGTCAATCAAATTGACGGATGCTCTTTAGGCATTCCGAACTGCATATAAAACCGATCTAGGAATGTCTCCTTATAGGTTAGTGTTTGGGAGGGCTTGTCACTTACCGGTCGAGATTGAGCACAAAACAATATGGGCTATTAGAAAAATCAACTTTGACTTAAATCAAGCCTGCAACTTTCGGAAGCTGTAATTAAATGAGCTAAGCGAACTCCGCGATGAAACTTATGATAACGCTGTGATTATAAAGAATCGGACTAAGGTATTTCACAATAAAAACATTTTGAGGAAAACTTTTACACCTGGTCAACAAGTCCATCTTTATGATTCACGACTACACCTTCATGCGGGTAAGCTACGATCTCGGTGGAAAGGACCTTTTGTTATGCGGTCTGTATACCCGTACGGGGCAGTTGAGGTAGAAAATGTTAAAAACGGTACATTTTTTAAAGTGAATGGACATAGATTAAAGCCGTATTTTTCCACTGACCCCACGGAGGAGCTCCTGTTCTTACAGGAGCCATTTTATCATGATTAAAATTCATCCGTCTAACCTACATGCCCTGTAAATTACTGTATCACCTTTTGAATGGAGGTGAGTGAAAAGAATAAGTTTGGGGGAGGATTTTCACAATCATATTTATTGCCCCCATTAATAAATTTCCTCCCACGCTTACAGATTTTTGTGATTTAGCGGATGGCAACAGTGAGGACACTGTTGAAAACAAGTTTGGGGGAGGTTTGTGCTTATTTTCGCATCATTTGCAGCACACTTTGCATAAACACAAAACTTTTAAAACATATAAAAAATTTTAAAAAAATTCAAAAGATAAAAATATTTAATATTTAATTTGATAATAAAAGATTAGATAGTGAAAAGTTACATCCAAAAGATTAGAAAAATTTAAGAAAACCGAGAAAATTAGAAGTTTTCTTAAACGAACTAGTAATAAATAGTTATGAGCCGTTGTCCCAAGGGTTAGTAAGATGAAAGATGTCACTAATCTGAGGATAAAAATAAGTCTGAAAAATAGTTCCTATTCTGGAAGTCAAACAGTTGAACGTTGATACCCTACTATACGCACTTACACACGTCTTGAAACTCGGGATAGTAGATGATACCTTGAAATGCTCTTGTCTAAAAGCCAAAGTATGAAGAAAATAAAAAAAATGAATAAAAAATATATAAAATGTTAAGAAAAAAATGAACACTAGTTTTGTTATCGCCAAGGCAGTAATAAAAAAATATAGCGAGGGTGCTTCATCACCTAGTGCCTTAGACCAACTGGTCTGGGAGTCACTGCTAAGCCTTAGATGGTGCAAGACGAGGAAAATACTTACGCCTAATAAGCAAGCACATGAGTAATCGGTCGGTTAGTACCTCAAGAAGTATTAACGGTCGCATGAAAAATGTGTGAGCAATCTCATCTAAATATTCATCGATTAAAAAGTACTGAGGCAGATGGACAAGAGTATGATAGCTTGAATTGAATTCTCCGAGTGTAGGGATGTTCTTTACACACACGTAGGGGTATATGATCGATGTTTGGAAGAAAGGTAGGAATGAAGAATAAAGACGATGTTTTATTGAAGAATGATGTGATTTCTAACATCTTTTCATGAATATTAAGATAGGGCTCATGACAACCGAAAAGCTAGTATTAGTTGGAAACTCTAATTTTCAAAGTCTTTCTTTTACAATTCTTATCTTTACATGTAACTTTCATGGTCTTCCTTTTATTATTGGATTTTGTGGGTGCAATCTGCTGAAAACCCTCAGGAGACAACACTCCTCCTACCAGGGACACCTAGAGGTTTAAAAGCTTGTTGCACGTGCTCAGTACAATCGTGTTACCTCCTACGTCGTCGGCTTCGTGTCAAAGACGATCTACGTCAAGGCATCATAAGTTCAAGCTCCGACTTCACAAAGTTGTGAAACTTGTGAAGAAAACACCCAAAACAACTTGGCAAGAGGTAGAGGGTGAAGAAATAGGAGGTGGGTTCACTTTAGAATTGGATTTCTCTCACTTTAGCTTAAGTTGCCATTGATGGCATCAAGCTTTTTTCTTGAAGATGAAGATGAAGAAGAAGAAAGAATATGATAAGTGTTGAGATAAAATAAAAAATAAATCAATACTTATCATAATGTGAACCATAATTAAGTGTAGAGAATTAACTAAGGTTAGAAGAATGGTTAGGGTTTAGTGTGAAGACAAAATGGTCACAAAGTCAAAGCTTCATGAAGCTTCAACAATGTTCAAGAATGAAAGCAACCATTTTGTATTTTTATCCCATTCTTTTTCCAAAAATGAATAAATAAAAGAATGGATAAATAAAAACCCTAATCACTTTCTTAACCTAAGTTTAATTCTATACACTTAACCAAATAAGCATGCATCATCAAACATGATACAAACATGTGCACAAAAGTATATCACATATACAATTTGCACATCAAGTGAGAAAATCCATATAAAGTGAACCAATACTAGTTAATGCAATGCAATATATCAAATATATAATTATACATTAAATCATTAAATCAACATTTGATTCAATGATCCGGTCATGTCGCACATAACCGACTAGAATCCAATATATCGATTTATCGAATCAATGATTCGATAACTAGGTCATATCGAATATAACCAATCGAAACATATATCGCGAGAATGAAATGCGGTATCACATACACGCATCATTCTCGGTCCTGCACATATCTCATATGCGCTCCTATTTCGTTTCGCTTGAGCCAGGAAACCTCTGTGTAGGACTCTAAAGACTCGTCAATACGCCGGTAGCAGATGATGATCATATCAAGCACCCACAAGCCACAAGCGGTCTGCTAAACGTAACGGCCATCCGGGTATTGAGCGATCAGAAGATCGACGAGCTAGCCCGCTCACACTCCTGTGAATCCAACCAGTAACACTTACCGTACAGTCCGGTCTGTTCGTCTGATACGTCGCATATCAAGTCTAGGGGTGGTATACATCAGACCCCAATAACCGATAAGTCGTGCCGATGTGAGGCTCAAAACGGGTCGAGAAACTACTGGTAACACTTACCAGCAAATCTCTGATCAGCCCTGGCCAGGGACTTCCCTGTTACGGCCAATCGAGCACAGCGCAACATCAACCCCCAATACCGGGAAAGACGAAACCCCTCCTATCGCTCATTGCCTCCATGTGACTCGGGACTGTACCCAAAGACCACCGTTTTGCACGCCCTCATGGACGTGGTAAGGTGGAGATCAAAGCACAGTGGGAATCACACAAGACTCTATGACGATCTCGGGTCTGCAGACTAACCTGTACAAGTGTCACCTGAGAACTGCCATCTGACGTGAGGTATAATACCATCTGGGAGTTCTCGGCGAGTCCTTCCAGTGTACCCAGTCTCCACTGAGCACCCGTATACCATCTCTGATGTCAAACACCAATGGATATGGGATCATCCATCGCCCATCTCATGGGTCAAGAAGCGTATACGCTAGTCTACTATGGTATATCGATGCCCCGTCTCGATACACCCATGACTAGGGACCTTGAAGGATGTACTTATGGACTACCATGTCCCCACTAGTATGATCTGCATCATAGTCCAGGTAGTCAAGTAGACATCCTAAGGGCTTTACCAACATGTAACTATAAGACAGTTTAAAGAGACTAGTGTACATGTTAAGATAAAGAGTAACCAGATAGCATACTATCATATCGAGCAAGAAAGTCATCTCTATATATGTCCAAGCATCCAATATAATATACATCATCTGTACAATACTGGCCTCTAGGGCATACATACAACTAACAATCTCCCACTTGCACTAGGGCCAGCTGCTGTAGTATCGCATACCGAGCATCCCGAAGAGTCTCTCAAACTGTATCTGGGGAATGGCCTTCGTGAGTGGATCCGCCGTGTTGTTCTTCGTGTCAACCCTCCTGACCTCGATCTCCCGGCGATCAACTATCTCCCGGATCAGGTGATACCGCCTCAGAATATGCCTAGATCGCTGATGGGACCTGGGTTCCTTGGCCAAAGCCACCGCTCCATTGTTATCGCAATACAAAGGTATTGGATGCTCAATGGATGGAACCACTCCAAGTTCAGTAATGAACTTCTTGATCCAGACAGCCTCTTTGGCAGCATCGTTGGCAGCGATGTATTCAGCCTCCATCGTCGAGTCTGCAACGGTTTCCTGCTTGGAACTCTTCCAGCTAACCGCCCCTCCGTAAAGGGTAAAGACAAAACTCGACTGCGACTTAGAGTCGTCCTTATCACTCTGGAAGCTCGAATCGGTAAAGGACTCCACTTGGAGTTCTCCGTTACCATACACCAAGAGCATCTCTTTAGTCCTTCGCAAGTACTTGAGAATGCTCTTCACAGCTGTCCAATGACTCTCTCCAGGATCAGCTTGATACCTGCTCACTACACTTAGTGAGTATGCTACATCGGGCCTGGTACATAGCATCGCATACATGATAGAGCCTACAGCCGAAGCATAGGGTATCCGTTGCATGCGAGCTCTCTCCAAATCAGTCTTGGGAGACATCTCTTTGGAGAGAGTGACTCCAGAGATCGTGGGCAAGTTCCCACGCTTGGACTCTTCCATACTAAACCTTTTTAGTATGGTGTCAATGTACCTGGATTGGGACAATCCCAAAATCCTTTTGGATCTA
This sequence comes from Agapanthus africanus, assembly GCA_030015575.1. Lineage (NCBI taxonomy): Eukaryota > Viridiplantae > Streptophyta > Magnoliopsida > Asparagales > Amaryllidaceae > Agapanthus > Agapanthus africanus. The sequence continues at coordinate 447,064,539 of CM057349.1, forward strand.
TCTCTATAGATCCTAATCCCCAATATGCAGGAGGCATCACCAAGATCTTTCATTGAGAATCTTTGTGATAAGAAGAGCTTGACCGATTGCAGCATAGGAATATCATTTCCTATCAAGAGTATGTCGTCCACGTATAATACGAGGAAGACAACCTTACTCTCTGCCACCTTCTTGTAGATACAAGGTTCATCTGGATTTTTGACGAAATCAAACTCTTTGATAACGACGTCAAAGCAGATGTTCCAACTCCGCGATGCTTGCTTTAATCCATAAATGGATTTAAGCAGCTTGCACACCTTCCCGCTGTTCCCACTATCTACGAAGCCCTCTGGCTGAGTCATGCACACGCACTCTTCTAAATCACCATTTAGAAAGGCGGTCTTAACATCCATTTGCCAGATTTCGTAATCATGATATGCAGCGATGGCAAGCATGATCCGGATGGATTTAAGCATAGCCACTGGAGAAAAGATTTCGTCATAGTCCACACCTGATCTTTGACGAAAACCTTTTGCAACAAGTCTAGCTTTGAAAGTCTCCACTTTCCCATCTACACCAATTTTCTTCTTGAAGATCCACTTGCTCCCGATGGGTTTTACCCCTTCAGGAACAACTTCCAAAGTCCATACTTTGTTGGTGTACATGGATTCCATCTCGGACTACATAGCATCCAGCCATTTCACTGAGTCCATACTCGTGATGGCCTGCTCGAAGCTAGTTGGGTCATCATCCTCCATGATGCAATCCTCGCTCCCTCCATCCATGAGAAAACCGTAGTATCTCTCAGGTTGGCGAGGAACCCTACTAGATCGGCAGAGTGGCTGGGGTTCATCAGGAACTACGGAATCCTCTGGTTCAACCAAATCTTCTGTTGTAGTCTGTGTCGCTGGAACCTCTTCCAGTTCTACCTCAATGCCACTTATCTGTTTCATAAGAAAACTTTTTTCTAAGAAAGTGGCATGTCGAGAAACAAACACCTTTTGTTCCTCGGGGTGGTAGAAGATATACCCTTGTGAATTTTTGGGATATCCTACAAACTTACATAAGACAGATCTTGCCTCGAGTTTGTCCGGATTTTGTCTTTTGACATAGGCTGGACAACCCCATATCTTAATATAATTAAGATGTGGTCTCTTCCCTTTCCATATCTCATATGGAGTGGTAGGCACCGATTTGGTAGGAACTCTATTCAATAGGTCCATGGCTGTCTCAAGCGCATATCCCCAGAAGGAAATAGGTAACTCAGCTGTACTCATCATTGAGCGCACCATATCTAATAGGGTGCGGTTTCTCCGTTCAGATACACCATTGTGCTGTGGTGTATATGGAGGAGTCAGCTGAGAGAGAATCCCATTCTCTTTTAGGAAGTCCAGGAATTCATTGCTCAAGTATTCCCCTCCTCGATCAGATCGTAGGATTTTAATACTTTTTCCGGTTTGGTTCTCGACTTCTTGTTTATATTCTCTAAATTTCTCAAAAGCTTCTGATTTGTGTTTCATCAGGAACACATATCCGAATCTAGAGAGATCGTCAGTGAATGTAATGAAGTACGAAGAACCATTCCTGGAATGTGTAGACATGGGACCGCATACATCACTATGTATCAGTCCCAAGAGTTCGGTAACTCTTTCTCCGTGTCCCGTAAACGGAGTTTTGGTCATCTTGCCTTTGAGACATGACTGGCAAGTGTCATAGGATGAAAATTCAAACGGATTTAAATATCCATCCTTATGCAACTTAGTCAGTCGTGTCGCATTGATGTGACCCAGTCTACAATGCCACAAGAAGGATTCGTTCAGTTCAGAACTCTTCCTCTTGTGTGTGTTTGTTATGCTCAGAACTGTTGATTGGTTTAGAACATAAATGCCATTGCACAACGTGCCTGATCCAACCAACTTTTGGTTACGGAAAATGTTCATAACATTATCCTGTAATACAAAATTATATCCCTCTTTACTCAATAAAGAAACCGATATAATGTTGCATATCAGGTTCGGCATGTAATAGCATTCGTTCAGAACCAATGTATTACCAGTTGGTAATGCAAGGTGATATTCCCCGACAGTCTTAGCTGCAACAATTGCACCATTTCCAACTCTAATGTCTTTATCACCTTCTCCAAGTTCTCTACCTTTCCTAAGCCCATGTAACTGATTACATATATGGGATCCTGACCCGGTATCTAATACCCAGGACGTGGAGCAAATGGAGAAACAGTTCTCTGTAACGAACACACCCGAAGAAAATGCATCAACATGTACTTTCTTCATTCGGGTGGCATGGGAATCCTGGTATTCCCCTATTTCCTGTTCATTCCTATAACTCTTATAAGAAGGAACGGAACCAACGTTCCCCAGCACAGTATAACATGCGGGTTCGGTCAATACATCCATATTATTATCTTGATTAAGGCATGAAATGGTCGCTACCTGGAGAGAGAGAGAAGAAAACACTTTAGCGTAAGCTCGTGCAAGATCAGATTGGTTATTATCTTATCTAATCAGGATGGCTCCTACTGCTTTTTATCAAATCTTCCTTCAAACCCTAAAAGGAAAGACTAGCCGGGATTAATTACACACTACAAGTTCGCCAATCTTTCAATCAGGCCAGTGTCGGTACTTTGAGGGAGGTCCCCCGTGCTTTCGCACGAACCTAATTAATGTAAACCTCGTTTTCCCAGAGGCGTAACCTCGTTAACACCTTTCTAGACACCTACTTGATCGGCTAATTGTAATGTGTAAAACTCTCCCGGGAGTAACTCTTACTCGCAGTAGGTATCGGGATCCAACTATCTCATAGAAGGTATGCAATCTCATTGCAAATTTCAACACTTGAAATTCCCGAAAATATTTTGCCCCTAGCGTGCTATGACCTTGACGCATGCCAAACAACCCATAGTCCGCTAGTCAAGTTCAACCCGTACATTTCTTGATTGAATTAAACCCACCCGCACGACCCTTGACGCATGCCAAACAACGCCGTACGAATACCCTAATCCAATCGCATCGTATGCTGGCAGATAAGCACTGGTTAGCTACCGTACACTACGCCTTGACGCATGCCAAACAACCGCAGCACGAATACTAACTAGTACTTATCTGAAATGACGGAGGGCTACGACAGGTTTTTCTGAAAACCTATTGCGTAATGAACTTGATATCGTTGTAGAATCAAATGAAGTTTTGAAATGGAGTGATTTTGAGGCTTTTCTAGTTTTGCTAAAGGGGTCACTCCCGGTGAAGGGATCGTCGGCCCTTTCCTCGTCGAATGAAGTGCGGGATATATCATATATATCACTGTGCAAAGCAGAAACTATAGAAGCAATCAAAATTCAAACCGAGTGTGTAGCATCTGCCAGTTATCGCTAAAGGAGTCACTCCCGGTGAAGGGATCTCGGTCCTTTCCTTATCGAATAAGGTGCAGGGTTTATCATATATACCGCTATGCAAAGCAAGAACTGTAGCTACCTGTTTTATTTAAAATTTGATTCTACAACATCTGAGGTTTCTTTTCTTTCATTAATCACATTAATGAAGTCCCATCATTTAAATACCTAAACATCACAGATAAATACGACGTACACTTATGCCATCCGCATTCGCCTCGATGTCCCCTCGTGCACCGTTAGGTTAGGTAACTAACGACAGAGCAGGGCAGGGCTAGTGCGGGTGCAAAACATAAGTAACGTCTATATAATATATCATATATACTATATACTGTATCTATCACAGAACATCACATGATCACATCACAGATATCGCAGCAGAAGAAACATATGAAATATTGGATATACTAGGACGTCCGTGTTTTTAATACGAGCCAGTATAAAACACGGATTCCACGGTCGTGATGAATAGCCAATCCCACACTCCTAGACCCCTACGAGAGCGGCAAGCAACCCTGCCAATTCTAGGGTTAGGAGACCCGGACTCGACTCCTCGAGTTGGTCTCCCACTGGACCCCAGAACCCGGTTACTTGTGCTCCCCTCTTTGGGTCTATCCTAATGCGGAAAAGTAAATAATATACAAAAAGTGACAACTTCCGCAACCTGGAAGTGCCCCAAATAAAAAGAATATTACATACAAGTTTTTACATGAATGAAAATGAAAAACACTCATCTCACATAAAAAACCCCGGCTATTCAAATACGACGATCCAATATAACATATCCAGCAACACATAACATCACATGTCATCAACGTAAGTAAGTATGCATACCCCAATTGTCGTTGACGTATAGCAACGAAACCGGCGATATGAACATACTACACTTACGGTCACAGAAAAGAAAGTGTAAAACTACAACAATTGGAATCCGCAACCTCTTTAGACATCACATGCCTAACAGATATAAATCCCGCATTTTAGTCCCATTATCGAAAACTCTTTTCAATATCATATGGGACTAAATTGCTAGATTTATAACATTCATTCAGTTATCTCATAACTACTTGTGAATTCCAATTATTGTATCACATTCCAGATAAACAGAAAATGTTAAACTTTCCGATCGAACATTCGAATACCCAAGTTTTCCCGATACAGCTCAACACATGAAATAAGTCTAACAACATTCAGTTCGTGCCTCAGTACCAACGGTCCAGCCGTAGAAGGGTCAAGCCAACGCCTCACATGTGGCACGCCGTACTGCCCCAAACCCGAAGGTTCAAAGGGCAGTTCAAGACGGTCACATAATCGAGTTAAGGTTTGTTGTCTTCTAGAGGGTCCATCGCGTTACTTGCACTACTTAGAACGTCGTTAAACTACGGAAAAATCCAACACTTAGAAATTTCCCGACAGGGGAAAAGTTGGGTATTTATATCCGGTCGAACTTTTTAACATATTCTAAAATTTATCCAGAAAAACACTTAGACAAGGTTCGATAATCCGATCGAAACATCGTTTCCCAATTTAACCCCAGAACACTCAACTTAAGAGCCAATTTAAAAATTCCCAGAAAACTCAGAATAATTAATCAGGAATTACTGTGCAAACACTTAGGGCTGACGTCACCATATAGCCGCGGAACCGCCGCAGAAGCTAGGCTTCTGCTGCAGTTCCGCCGCACAAAGTACTGTTCATGGGAAACTTTTTGCACCGTAATTCTTAGACTTCATTGCTGAATTTTTTAAGCATTTTTAATTGACAAAAAACCACAAATTTGGAAAAAGTCCAGAGAGCATTATCGGGTTAGGGTTACGGGTTCGTTCGGACTTCAAACTCCGTCTAGACTTCGCCTAAGGCTCTAGCTAGGCTCTGATACCACTGTAGGGTTTCTAGGCACACTATAGAGGTCTCACAAGGTATCGAACATGCCAATTTAAAATTTTATGGGTGCCGAGAAACCCTAATACGGATCGTCGGCTAGATTTCTAGGCGAAACGGTAAACTAGTTAACTACTTAACTAAAAGTTAGATGCTACAATCTTTGTAGATCCGGATATCCACTTCCTTGGCTCCACGTAGTCATCCTCTCGCTGTCCTTTTCGAATCCTAGACTCATTCGTCGGCTTCATCGGGAAAACGAGCGGAATAGGTCGTCGGCTTCGTGTCAAAGACGATCTACGTCGAGGCATCACAAGTTCAAGCTCCGACTTCACAAAGTTGTGAAACTTGTGAAGAAAACACCCAAAACAACTTGGCAAGAGGTAGAGGGTGAAGAAATAGGAGGTGGGTTCACTTTAGAATTGGATTTCTCTCACTTTACCTCAAGTTGCCATTGATGGCATCAAGCTTTTTTCTTGAAGATGAAGATGAAGAAGAAGAAGAAAGAATATGATAAGTGTTGAGATAAAATAAAAAATAAATCAATACTTATCATAATGTGAACCATAGTTAAGTGTAGAGAATTAACTAAGGTTAGAAGAATGGTTAGGGTTTAGTGTGAAGACAAAATGGTCACAAAGTCAAAGCTTCATGAAGCTTCAACAATGTTCAAGAATGAAAGCAACCATTTTGTATTTTTATCCCATTCTTTTTCCAAAAATGAATAAATAAAAGAATGGATAAATAAAGACCCTAATCACTTTCTTAACCTAAGTTTAATTCTATACACTTAACCAAATAAGCATGCATCATCAAACATGATACAAACATGTGCACAAAAGTATATCACATATACAATTTGCACATCAAGTGAGAAAATCCATATAAAGTGAACCAATACTAGTTAATGCAATGCAATATATCAAATATATAATTATACATTAAATCATTAAATCAACATTTGATTCAATGATCCGGTCATGTCGCACATAACCGACTAGAATCCAATGTATCGATTTATCGAATCAATGATTCGATAACTAGGTCATATCGAATATAACCAATCGAAACATATATCGCGAGAATGAAATGCGATATCACATACACGCATCATTCTCGGTCCTGCACATATCTCATATGCGCTCCTATTTCGTTTCGCTTGAGCCAGGAAACCTCTGTGTAGGACTCTAAAGACTCGTCAATACGCCGGTAGCAGATGATGATCATATCAAGCACCCACAAGCCACAAGCGGTCTGCTAAACGTAACGGCCATCCGGGTATTGAGCGATCAGAAGATCGACGAGCTAGCCCGCTCACACTCCTGTGAATCCAACCAGTAACACTTACCGTACAGTCCGGTCTGTTCGTCTGATACGTCGCATATCAAGTCTAGGGGTGGTATACGTCAGACCCCAATAACCGATAAGTCATGCCGATGTGAGGCTCAAAACGGGTCGAGAAACTACTGGTAACACTTACCAGCAAATCTCTGATCAGCCCTGGCCAGGGACTTCCCTGTTACGGCCAATCGAGCACAGCGCAACATCAACCCCCAATACCGGGAGAGACGAAACCCCTCCTATCGCTCATTGCCTCCATGTGACTCGGGACTGTACCCAAAGACCACCGTTTTGCACGCCCTCATGGATGTGGTAAGGTGGAGATCAAAGCACAGTGGGAATCACACAAGACTCTATGACGATCTCGGGTCTGCAGACTAACCTGTACAAGTGTCACCTGAGAACTGCCATCTGACGTGAGGTATAATACCATCGGGAGTTCTCGGCGAGTCCGTCCAGTGTACCCAGTCTCCACTGAGCACCCGTATACCGTCTCTGATGTCAAACACCAATGGATATGGGATCATCCATCGCCCATCTCATGGGTCGAGAAGCGTATACGCTAGTCTACTATGGTATATCGATGCCCCGTCTCGATACACCCATGACTAGGGACCTTGAAGGATGTACTTATGGACTACCATGTCCCCACTAGTATGATCTGCATCATAGTCCAGGTAGTCAAGTAGACATCCTAAGGGCTTTACCAACATGTAACTATAAGACAGTTTAAAGAGACTAGTGTACATGTTAAGATAAAGAGTAACCAGATAGCATACTATCATATCGAGCAAGAAAGTCATCTCTATATATGTCCAAGCATCCAATATAATATACATCATCTGTACAATACTAGCCTCTAGAGCATACATACAACTAACAGAGACGACAAAAAATAAGTTTGGAGGAATTTGATCAGTCGAAAATATTGAATTTTTAACACATCAATTTCCCTACCATTTGCACTCATCTAATGGTGTTCGGAATAAATATAGCACATATTAGCAAAACATCTGTAAAATACCAATAACTTGTGTTATATATTAAAACCGACATTTTGAGGGAAATTGAGTGTTTATCATTGCATCCATCATCTATGTATAGCGCAACACTTGTCTCGAGAATGTGTGCAGGAAATTCCAGGTAAAGAGCCAAAACAGTTAAAGGTGCTGATAAAAATACGCCAAGTCCAAGACTTGTGATCTGGCAGTGAACAAGAAAGATTTATGAGATTCCACATATCAGAAAAGTGCCACAAGAACAGCACCAACATCAGCCAGAATTTCCATGCACCGAAGCCATCATAGGGCCGCGGATCCGCGGTCAAAGGGCCCTTCCCGCAGCGGATCCGCGGCCACGTCAGCATGACGTCAGCAGAGCTTCACTTCAGACTTCTTCTTTTAAAGTGCTAACTCATTCAAGCCACTGCAAAATCCAGAGATCTCCAGAAGGTTCTGTCCGATCAGCAAAGCTTTTTGTTCAAGCTAAACACTTCCAAGCTTCTTAAGAAAGCCACATAACTAGCTAAGCGTAGAAGCTTCTTCCTAACCTCCAAGCTTCTAAAGGAAGCTAGCTAACCAACTAACTCTAGAAGCTTCTACCTAACTACCAAGCTTGCAAGTGAAGCTAATCCTAACCTAGCTTCTAAAGGAAGCTAATCCTAATCAAGGCTATAAAAGAGGACCCAAGGGCTTCATTCAAAGGTTGTTGGTTGTTCTCCAATTCCAAACACAAGTTGAGTGACACAACTTGTGCACCCAAACCCTAATCCAATCACCAAAGCCAAATTCAAGATCTCCGAGTACAAATCAAGCAAGAAGCCTTCAACCTTTTAGAAGCGACGCCGATCTTCAACCGAGCAAGTGATCCAAGACGATCCATGACTCACGGAGACGGTGCGGAGCTAAATCGACGATCGAGTTCCTTCCTCAAAATTCTTGTAGTTCTTGAGCGAATTGTAACGGAATTGTTGATTAATAAAAGGTGAAATTTCTTTATCTTGCTTATCTCTATATTTGAGCATTACGATTAGATCTCAATTCTTGATTGTGTTCTTTGATATGATGCTTGAGTAGAAACTCCGCTCGTGGAGGAATCGAGAGAATAGATAGATGATGATGATTACAATCTTGAAACGATTCTTAATTCCTATGAGTTTTGTAAATCTTGTAAATTGGATCATCGACAATCTATTTTCGAGCGAGATACTTTATTGAATGTTTTCGCTCTTAATTAGAGATCAACGATCGGTAATTCAATTTACTAGAGGCTAGCTTTTGAATGATAGTCAACGAAAGGACAAAGGATGAGATGAAGAAACCCTAGTTCCTTCAAAAGATCCTTAAACCTCGTTGATCGTCATCGATCTAGCATCAAATCATTAATGGATAAGAAAACGCAATCACAAGTTTTCATCACTTCTATAGATTCGATCGATTCCTACGAGCCTCATTACAAATCTTGCTTACTAATTCGATTTGGATATCATCAATTCTTGATTCTTGATTTTGAGTTTTCTTGATATTAGATCTAGATTTAGATAATTCTTGAAATTCACTTTTATAAATCTTGAATTGAATTCTCTTCTCTTTTCTCTTTAATTTTCAATTCATCTAAATCAATTACGATCGAATCACACTTTCCCTGAGGACGATCCGTATTCATTAACGCGCTACATCGACACCGTTAATTGATTGCGGTATAAATTTCTTTGGTTGTGATTTCTATACATTTTCTACCTACACACCGAGAATCATTCAATCACTCTACGTGCCTCGGACCGTATGGCAAAATTAAGCCTCGCCTCTCTGTCATCACTGATCGAGGAACTTCGTGCTGGCAGTGTAATCACGGCTGAAGCGTTTGCTGCTGAAGCTAACAGCTCTCTTCCCTTTCTTGCCACCAATCATAGTGAAGCAGTGATGCAAGTCTGGGTTGAATTTTGTCGGCAGGTGGAGGCTTGCTTGCATGTGCTTGAATGTACCCGCCTTTCTTCGGAGGCTGTGGCTGCGAAGGCAGGCTTACGGGGCCTAATTGAGCGATGTGCGGCGAATATGGTGTCATGCGAGAAGAGACTCGGCCGCAAATTCTCAGAGAGGGAGCTGGCTTCTAAGGCGCTGATGGAGCTTCAAGACAACCTTACGGTCAAGGCCAATAAAGCGTATGAACTTTAGCGAGTGCTTCAAGAGGCCATCAAGGAGGTGGTAGCCATCAACAAAGCCGCCGTGTTCACTCGTGAAATGGTCGAAGCCCATAAAGTCACTGAAAAGGAGCTTGAAGACCGGCTTGCTTCCTACCAGGCCCAGCAGACTCAAGCGGAGGCTCGTCTTTTGGCGATACTGAATCACGAAGGCGAGGCCCAACGAAAAAGGGATGAGCTGACCAATCTGCTAAATCGCCCGCCGACTTGAAGACTTGTATATATTTTTTTTATTCTTCCTTTGTACATACTCCTGAATAAGAGTATATTTTTTTTGTTCTTTCGAGAATTGTACTTTGTATTAATTTTGATTCATGAATAAAACACGTATTTTTCTGCACGATGGTGTGTCCCTTTTATTAAACGTATTCTGTAGATAGTCTATCTAGATCTCTTTGCAGGACAACGATGGCTTAGGATTCAGGGTTAAAATCTGCCTCCTAAGATTTTTCAACTTTATAAGCCGTGAGGGTCTCATAAAGAATTTTCTCCCTACCGGTCAAGAGGATCCCGTAGGTGTAATTTCTACTTAAGAATCGTGAGGATTCCTAAGTGTGTTTTCTCTTGAAAGTCGTAAGGATCTCACAAGAGAGCTTGATCCCTTACGAGTCGTGAGGACCCGCAAGTGATGGGTGAGGTTATCATCATCCGCGTTTCACGGAATCAGAAGTTGCTCTGGATGCTTCCCACGGGTTCACTGTCGTGTTCTGCGAGGACCAAGCTCCGCTCTGGACGTTTCCCACGGGGTCAGAATTAACATTATCCGCTTTCCACGTGACCAGGAATTTTGCTATGGATGTTTCCCACGGGCTCACTGTCGTGTTCTGCGAGGACCAGGCTCCACTCTGGATGCTTCACACGGGTTCACTGTCGTGCTCTGCGAGGACCAGGATCCGCTCTGGACATTTCCCACGGGGTCAGGATTGACATAAGTCGCGTTCTACGTAACCAGAAATTTGCTCTGGATGCTTCCCACAGGTTCACTGCCGTATTCTGCGAGGACCAGGCTCCGCTCTGGATGCTTCACACGGGGTCATTGCCGTGCTCTGCGAGGACCAGGATCCGCTCTGGACGTTTCCTACGGGGTCAGGATTGACATTATCCGTGTTCCACGTGACCAGGAATTTGCTCTGGATGCTTCCCACGGGTTCACTGCCGTGTTCTGCGAGGACCAGGCTCCGCTCTGGATGCTTCACATGGGATCATTGCCGTGCTCTGCGAGGACCAGGATCTGCTCTGGACGTTTCCCACGGGGTCAGGATTGACATTATCCGCGTTCCACGTGACCAGAAATTTGCTCTGGATGCTTCCCACGGGTTCACTGCCGTGTTCTGCGAGGACCAGGCTCCGCTCTGGATGCTTCACACGAGTTCATGCCGTGCTCTGCGAGGACCAGGATCCGCTCTGGACGTTTCCCACGGGGTCAGGATTGACATAAGCCGCGTTCTACGTAACCAGGAATTTGCTCTGGATGCTTCCCACGGGTTCACTGCCGTGTTCTGCGAGGACCAGGCTCCACTCTGATGCTTCACACGGGGTCATTGCCGTGCTCTGCGAGTACCAGGATCCGCTCTGGACATTTCCCACGGGGTCAGAATTGACATTATCTGCGTTCCACGTGACCAGAAATTTGCTCTGGATGCTTCCCACGGGTTCACTGCCGTGTTCTACGAGGACCAGGCTCTGCTCTGGATGCTTCACACGGGGTCATTGCCGTGCTCTGCGAGGACCAGGATCCGCTCTGGACGTTTCCCATGGGGTCAGAATTGACATTATCCGCGTTCCACGTGACCAGGAATTTGCTCTGGATGCTTCCTACGGGTTCACTGCCGTGTTCTGCGAGGACCAGGCTCTGCTCTGGATGCTTCACACGGGTTCATGCCGTGCTCTGCGAGGACCAGGATCAGCTCTGGACGTTTCCCACGGGATCAGGATTGACATAAGCCGCGTTCTACGTAACCAGGAATTTGCTCTGGATGCTTCCTATGGGTTCACTGCCATGTTCTACGAGGACCAGGCTCTGCTCTGGATGCTTCACACGGGGTCATTGTCATGCTCTGCGAGGACCAGGATCCGCTCTGGACATTTCCCACGGGGTCAGGATTGACATTATCCGTGTTCCACGTGACCAGGAATTTGCTCTGGATGTTTCCCACGGGTTCACTGCCGTGTTCTGCGAGGACCAGGCTTCGCTCTGGATACTTCACACAGGATCATTGCCTTGCTCTGCGAGGACCAGGATCCACTCTGGATGCTTCACACGGGGTCATTGCCGTGCTCTGCGAGGATCAGGATCAGCTCTGGACGTTTCCCACGGGGTCAGGATTGACATAATCCGCGTTCCACATGACCAGGAATTTTGCTTTCATCCGCATTTCACGGAGTCAGGGTTTGACTCTCGGTTATCTATGTACTGCTGAGTCATGGAACTGGGGGTTACCGCATGCGCTTTGCTTGACGTTGTGTCTGTTGTAATGAGACTAATGTTGAGATGATCTCCAGGTTATCTGCGAACCGTTGAGATTTGGTTTCTTCTTCTGATGAAAACCTGGGGAGGAAAGGTGTGATTCCCTCTTTGTTTGGGCCCCTGGATTGTATACAGGGACTGATATGATATCACCTGTAGGGCATAAATTTCATTTTTCATTTTTTTTATATCTTTCCGCGATGCTCTATCATTTCAGCTTTTATATCACGAAGGTCGCGATTGCCCAATCATTTCGGCTATTTTTCGCGGTGCCCAATCATTTCGGCTATATTTTTTTTATTTTTACTCGCTGCTTTTTACTGCGAGTTGCCCAATCATTTCGGCTATTTTGCATGCATACACTTTTACTTGCTGATTTTGTTTGCGAGTTGCCCCATCATTTCGGCTATTTCGTATGCATGTGTGGCTTGCTGGCTTTTCGCTTTCAAGCTTGGAATTAGACATCGATTTTCGGCATCAGCACCGCTACAACTGGGATATTACCAGGAGCGAATCATCATTTGCTTCTGTCGATGTTGAACAAAGGTGGCTTAGTAAACATGGTTAAGATCTTGTCGGCTAAGGCTTTTGACTTCATGATCCGTAAGGGTCTCATAAAGGTATTTCTCCCTGCGAGTCGTGAGGATCTCATTGGTGCGATTTCTCCTTAGGGATCGTGAGGATTCCTAAGTGCATGATCCCTTATAAGTCGAAAGGATCTTATAAGAGTGCTTTCTCCTTATAAGTCAAGAGGACTTACAAGGGTTGTTTGCCGCGTAGACATATCCCTAGTCACGGATGGGACTTCATTAGGGAATTGTTTATTCGCGCCCGTGGATTGTATACAAGAGTCAGCATTGAGCCGCTTGTAGGGCAATATTAGAGGTTGTGGGGGCTGCTTAAGAACAGGTTCAGATCCCTGTATCTTAAGACTTTCGAATCTTATGAGCTGTGAGGGTCTCATAAGAGGGTTCTCCTTACGAGTCGTGAGGATCTCGCAAGTGTAATTTCTCCTTAGGGATCGTGGGGATCCCTAAGTGTGTTGCTCCCTTATGAGTCGTAAGGATCTCACGCAGGTGGTTTCTTCTTAGAAAGTCGAGAGGACCTTACAAGTGTTTTTTAACGAGATTGCGCCCTTTCGGGTTTTCACAAAACTCGCCAGTAGCCCTGCTGTTTTTACTCACGGAGCCCCTTCGGGTTTTCATCCGTGCCCTTTTTGCTTATGGACGTACCGTTTTCATTTTTTTCTCTTTTTTTTATTCTAACGAGCTTGCGCCCTTTCGGGTTTTCACAAAACTCGCCGGTAGCCCTGCAGTTTTTACTCACGGAGCCTTTTCGGGTTTTCATGCGTGCCCATTCTGCTTATGGACATACCGTTTTCTCTCTTTTTTAATTTTTTTATTCTCTCTCTTTTTTTTATCTGTATCAGCCTTGGGGTGCTTCAATCCACAGTAGTTTATCGACGTCTCGGTCAACAGCTATTTTTAGGACATAGTGGTCCATTATTAGTTTAGAGACGTTTCGGTTCATCGTTAGTTTAAAGACGTTTCGGTCCGTCGTTAATTTAAGGACGTTTCGGTCCGTCGATAGTTTAAGAACGTTTCGGCCTGCTGTTAGTTTAAGGATGTTTCGGTCGCTGTTAGTTTAAGGACGTTTCGGTCCGCTGTTAGTTTAAGGACGTCTCGGTCGCTGTTAGTTTAAGGACGTTTCGGTCCGTCGTTAATTTAAGGACGTTTCGGTCCGTAGTAAAGGAAGCCGGTTACGACTTACAGAGTTTAGGCTTAGGAAGATAGCGAGCAGACATAGTCATCGTCATCTATCATTGACTTAGGCCGTGACTCGTTAGGCGTAGTATTTCTTCAGGAAGCGACCGTTTATTGGCCTGAAAGGTCTTTCACCATGCATGTCCATGAGTAGATAGGCCCCACCCTGGTAGACTTTGTCTATGATATACGGGCCTTCATAGTTCGGCTCGAATTTCCCCCGTTTGGCACAATTAGGGATCATAGGTCTTTTGACCACTAGCACAAGTTCGCCTTGGCGGAATGTCCCCGGCCTAGTTAATTTTTCATATAAGCGCGTCATCTTTGCTTTATAAACCTCCAGATTTTGTTGCGCTATGAGCCGGGTTTCATCAAGGGCATCGAGCTCCTCAAGCCGAAGGTGAGCATTCTCTTCGTCCGTTAACTCGTAATGAACTGCCACTCGTAAAGAGGGTAGCTCTATCTCGAGGGGAAGTACTGCTTCTGTACCGAATACCAATGCGTACGGCGTTGTATTCGTGGCCATTTTGAACGTAGTCCGATACGCCCAGAGAGCTTCATGCAGTCTCTCGTGCCAGTCCTTCTTATTTCGGGACACCGTCTTTTTCACGATCTTTGTCAAGGTCTTGTTGAAAGCCTCAGCTAGACCGTTAGCTCGGGGGTTATAAACTGAGGAGTATCTCCAGTATATGTTGTGCTGTTGTGCGAAGCGGCTGATCTTGTGGCTTCTGTAGGCCAGCCCGTTATCAGAGATAATCCGTCGCGGAGTGCCAAACCGATAAATGACGTGTGTCTTGAAGAAATGGAGGATATTCTCCGTCTTCACTTCCCTCAGTGGTACTGCTTCTGCCCATTTGGAGAAGTAATCAGTTGTCGCCAAAATGAATCGATGTCCTTTGGACGATGCTGGCTCAATGGGGCCGATTATGTCAGTTCCCCACATTTCAAACGGCCAGCTAGCCACCATCGGATGTAGTGGATTTGGATGCTAATGGATAAAGTCCCCATGGATCTGGCACGAGTGGCATTGCTTTGCATACTTAAGGCAGTCTTGGATCATCGTGGGCCAATAATAACCCATCCGTTTGATCTTCAGCTTCATCTTCGGCCCGGCTTGGTGAGAACCGCAGAGTCCATCGTGAGTTTCTTGGATGACTCTCTTTACCTCTTCAGGCCCCAGGCATCTTAGCCATAAAGAATCAAATGACCTCTTGTGCAGAGTATCATTGGCGAATGCGAAAGATAGGGCTCGCTTCATGAGCTGGTGTTTTGAGGACGCATCTTCAGGCGTTCGACGGGATTTGAAGTAGTCTATAAAGACTTCTCTTCAATCTTCAACCTTTTCTTGGTCTTTTACTTGTAGAGCCATTTGCTCGGTCGCTCCCTTTTCCTCGGACGACTCCGGAGATATTTCTGCCGGTGCAAGAACCCGACGGCTTTGTACCACGATTCTTACGTCATCGAGGTTCTCATCGGCCAATTCTTTAGAAAGCTTGGCTAATGCATCCGCTTTGCTATTTTCCGCACGCGGTATGCTTTCTAAGGTGTAGGAAGGTATTTGGGTCAGCAGTTGCTGTACCCTCTCGCCGTACTTCACCAGTTCTGGTTTGCACGTTTGATAGTCGCCGTTTACTTGACTAACAACCAGTTGGGAGTCTCCGTATATGAGGAGGATCTTAATCCCCATGTCGATGGCGATCTCAAGACCTGCTATCAAAGTTTCATACTCGGCTTCATTGTTTGTCCTCGGCTCTGTTAAGGAGAAGGCAAAGCGCATTATCCCTCCTTGTGGAGTTACAAAGATGAGGCCTATCCTTGATTTGATTATGGGGGTGCTTTGTTTGCGCTTCTTCATGGAGGATTCTCCATCGAAATAAAGTTCCCACCAGGCATCACCTCCGTCGATCGTGTCAAACGTATGTTCGTCTGGCAGTTCGCAATTCAAAGGAGAATCGGAAGGTATCGGATGCTCAGCGAGGAAGTCGGCGATGGCCTGGCCCTTCACTGCCTTGAGAGGACGATAGGTTATCGCGAATTCCATCATGAGCAGGGCCCATTTAGCGAGCCGCCCCGTCAATATGGCCTTTGACATCAAATACATGAGGGGATCCACCTTCGATATGAGACGGACTTCATGCGCCAACGCATAGTGCCTAAGCTTCATTATCGCGAAGATCAATGCCAGGCAGTGTTTTTCGATGGGAGAGTAATTGCTTTCTGCCCCCAGTAGAACTCGACTCAAATAGTAGAGGGCTCTCTCCTTCCCTTGGTCGTTCTCTTGTGCCCATAATGTGCCTAAGGAACCTTCAAGGGCGGTTGTATACAGAATGAGAGGCTTTCCCTTGACCGGAGCAGCCAGCACTGGCGGGTTCTGCAGGTATTGCTTGATTTCGTCCAGTGCATTTTGGCATTTGCGTCCCAGACGAAAGGGGTTCCCTTCTTCATCAGGTGACTGTAAGGGTGGCATTTTCCTGAAAGATTGGCTATAAATCGCCGGATATACGCGAGCTTCCCTTGGAGAGACCGCAATTATTTGAGAGTCCTTGGCGGAGGCATTTCTATGACCGCCTTAATTTTTAACGGATCTATCTCGATGACTCGGTGTCGGACGATGAATCCTATGAATTTGCCCGAGGAAACACCGAACGCTCATTTGAGAGGGTTCATCTTCAAGTTGCATTGCCGGAGGCGTTGAAACATGATCTTCAGATGCTCTAGATGTTCCTCGTATGATTTGCTTTTCACCATAAGGTCGTCGATATAGCATTCGACGATTTCATGTATGAGGTCATCGAAGATATTTGTCATGACCCTCTGATAAGTGGCACCGGCGTTCTTTAGACTGAAATGCATCACCTTGTAGCAAAATATACCCAAAGAGGTCCGGAAAGCAGTATGCTTCTGGTCTTCGGGATGCATCTTTATCTGATTGTATCCTGACGAGCCGTCCATGAAGGAGAAAACTTCATGAGTGGACGTATTGTCTATCATCAGCTCAGTGACTGGTACTGGGAAGTTGTCTTTCGGCCAGGCTTTATTGAGATCCCAAAAGTCCACACATATGCACACTGTCCCATTTTTCTTCATCACCGGGACGATGTTGGCGATCCAGTCAGGATACTGCACCTCTTGGATGAAGCCAGAGTCGATCAGCTTCCTGACCTCGGCGTTGATGCTCATCTCAAGCTCGAGCCGCATTCTTCTCGGTGCTTGTTTGATTGGCTTGACGTCCGGGGATATGGCCAGTTTGTAGACAGCAATCTCTGGATCTAGTCCTGGCATCTCGGAATAGTTCCATGCGAAGCAATCTTTATGCTGCATAAGCACGTCTTTTAGTGTAGCTACCCTTTCTTCAAACAGCAACTCACTGACTAATGTCAGCCGCGGATCACTTGTCGCCCCCAAATCAATTTTCTTGAGATCGTCTGCAGTGGTATGTATTCCATCTTCCAGCTCTTTCGGCACCGGTGGAAACTCTGAGATCACCTCGTCATCGTTGTTTTCGAAGCAGCAGGGGAGGTCATCCATATTTTCGGGCACTCCTTCTTCTGACAGCGTAATCACGTGACAGGTACGAGCTCGCTTCCAAGACTGATGTTGATCTGGTTCTGTTCTCGCTTACGTGCGGCTTTTGGTTCGTGCTTCTATGGCGGAGTTATCCTCCAACTGCTGGATAGAGCGAACTTGCAAAGTTGATATTAGTCTTCGACCCAGTTCTTGAAGGTGAAGCAATCTTCGAGAGGATGTCATATTGCTCGGTGATAAGAGCAATAGTCTGGGTGAGAGACCTCGTCGGCTTGCTCGGGGTGTTTAGGCTCCGGAAGTGTAATCATCTGATGTCTTATGGCTAGATCAAATATCTTTCGTGTTTTGTTCTGAGGAAAAGAGTATGCTCGACCCATCTTTTTTATAAGAGATGACTCCGGATTGCTCGATTCCCGATCGCGTGGCTTCTTGGTCCCACTTTGTCGCTCTCGAACGCTTTTCCCGCTCTTTGATTTATTTTTGCCTCTGCGTCGGGCCTTTTGTACGACAGGTCGATAAGGAAGAGAATTGCCATTCTCTGCGGCCTGTTGAAGGAGGCGTTGTGTCCTGGTTTTTTCGTAAATGGCTATCTCGCGGTTATGGTCATCCCGGATCTTTTGACCCGCTTCCCATACCAGCTTGTCCATTCGTTCTTCAAATGATAGGCTCGGCATTTTGATGACCGGACCTTGTCTTGGTTCAGGATCGGCGTCTCTTAGCAGAGTGTCTTCTTCTTCATTGAAGTCGTGTATGACGTAGCTTCCATGGACTCGCTCCCGTTTTCTGATTTGAACATATCAAAGTCCTATCGTTTCCATTCTCCTGTTGGGCAACTTGCGCTGAGTTTCAGGGACATCCCAAATCCTATTATAGAATCGAGCTTGTCGAGTAGTCTGTCTGAAGGGTACTCCTTGACGCTTCAATAGCCTTTTCAAGCCTTCTGTGTAATATCTAAGCAGACGGATGGGCTGGAGCCTGTCGAGCGTAGAATCGGCGCCATGCCAAATTTCTTTTTCCACTTTGGTTTCCCCGGATCGGTAGAATAGGATCGCCTTTTCACCTTTTCGCCTGGGAGGGACGTAAAATGTTTGCAGCTCTTGCACACTATAAGCTTTAAGTGCATCGAGATCCTTGTAATGCTCTTATAGGACCATGGTGATTTGCAAACTTTTATCATTGCCAGCGAAGGCTTGTATTGATGGCTGAGCGGAAAATATATCATTAACCTCGTCTTCCGAGTCGCTGCCGAAGATCAACATGGGGGCGGACGGTCCCGGGTTGTTGCGTTGAGGCGGCCCCGAATAAATGATCTCTTCTTCCTCCTCGGTATCACTCCCGAAGACTGGAATAGTGGTGATAGCTTTGTCCTTCGGTTTGTGACACCTCTCCGTATCCTCGAAATCTGGTAAGAAGTATTTTGCATCTTCGTATTTTCAGACTTCGTTCACGGAGAATGGATTCAACTCCCCCGTCACAGTGTACTCGAGACCATCCATGAAGTATTTCATACACTGATGTTGTGTAGAAAGGATGATATTGTACTCGTGTAACCAAGGCCGGCCGAGCAAAGCATTGAAGCATGTCTTGGCGTCAATGACATGAAATTTAATATCCGTGACAAGTAGCCCAAAGTGCAACGTCAGTATCACGGACCCGAGAGTCCGTGATGACTGGGCAAAACTCGAGATGGTGATTTTATCACGAGCGAGGTGTTGGACGCTCATGCAGATTTCCTTCAACACTCGCACGTTGAGGAGATTGACGGAAGACCCGTTGTCGACCAGGATTTTGCTTATCTTGATATCGTGATAGTATCCTGAGACGTAAAGGGGACGGTTGTGCTCACACGTGCCGAGGAGGAGATCTTCATCGCCGAAGGTGATATCGTCTGTGTGCACCTCTTCTAGCTCGTCCTTCATCTTTTCTTCGGCGAGGAAATCTTGGAATTGGTCTGGCTCTTGTAGCGCCTTGATCAATGAATCTCTTTCTTCTTTTGATAGTAAAAGAGCGTCGAGAATGCTGAGCTGCGAGGGTAACTTCCTCAAGTGCGCTAGAACGTTGTAGACCACCTTAATTTTCTTTGGCGGGTCCTTGGCGGTCATCTCTTTCATGACTTGGTCATCTAGGGCAATATCCTCAGAGACCTTTTCTTTTCCCTTATCTTTTCTATTCGTGGGTCCGAGATTCTTTTCGGGCAGCATACGATTGCGCGGCTGAATATTTTCGCAGGTCTTTGGTTCTTCCTCTTTTCCCGAGGTGGATTCTTTGAAGAGAGGGCCAAGAGTCATCTCTTCGTCGAAGTCGCTCCCGAAAGTGAGAACCTGCGATCCCCCAGCGTTAACCATGCGACAGTTGCCGGCAATTCTTCCAAGCTCCTCGGTCGCACTTCTTCGCTCCAGACGAGTTTTGCGTTTCATCCGCTTAAAATGTTGCCAGTGAGCAACATATCTCTGCCACCATCTTTTAAAAGCGCTGCATTCTTCAGTCGGGTGCGCCATCTTTTGATGATATAGGCAGTAGCTAGGATGCATCTCTGCTTCACCAAGAATGTTCCCTTCGGAGAGTGGCAGCTTCATCCCCATTGATATGGCTTTGGAGAACTTCTTCCTCGTCTTAAACCTGCTTTTATTCGCGGTGGATGTACTTTGATTTGGTGGGAGTGTCTCAACCCTTTCGTCCAGTCGCCGGCGCTTGGCTTTTTCAAATATGGCCATCTCACGCTCTCGAGCAGCTTTGCTTTCAAGAAGCGCTTCATTCAGGAATGCATCAATCATTTCGTCTGATGGCCCTACAAGTTCTGGCTCAGGATTTGCCCCCAGTTTTTCGGTGCAAGGAGGTTCTTCAACGTCTATCGACGAGTGAGAGATCACATGGCAGCTTGCCACGTAATCCTCAGATTCATCCGACGAGTCTTCTCTATCATCTCTGTCCTCAAGGACGTGGCTGAGAAATTCTTGGAGTGTGACTGGAGTCCGTGCTTTCTGGTTATACTCTTCCAACGCGTCAATCTGTTTTTGCAGGTCCGTGTGCCTGTCACCAGGCTTCACGGGATTTTTGATCTTCTTCTTCTTTTTTGAAGACTTCGACAGCTAGGTGTGAACGCTTCGGCTATCATCACCAATCTTTGGAGTTGGGCGCGGCTTCAGCATCCCTTCGATGATCTCAGGTTCCAACGGATTCTTCCACCTTATCGCTGGGCATGTCTGGAGATCGTTCAGCATTCTTTTAGTTTTGGCTGAAAGAGCGACCTCCCATGGAGCTTCTTCAACAAAAGAGCACGATGCCCCCGGTGTGTCCGTAGTCTTAAGAATGTGCGGTTGTGGTGGGCTTACTTTCCACTTCTCAGACAGCGCAAACTTGCCTTGTTAGTACTGATCCTCGATCCATCCCTTAAAGACGAAGCAATTTTCAAATGGATGGCTTACCGTTTGGTGGTAAGGGCAATAATTGGGACTATTAGCATCGCCGGGTTGCAGTGGTCGCTTAGGATTCGGCAGGTTGATGAGCCTGTTGCGCATCGCCAGTTCGAACAGCCTCTTCGTTTTGTCCCGAGGGAATGAGTAAGGACGCTTCATTTTCTCATTATAATAGTGTCGTCTCTCTTCCAGTTGATCCGTTAGTTTTGGGGCACTGGGCTGTTGTTGGGTATTTGCAACAAAGGTCACCTTCCCTTTACCCTTTTCGTTCCGTAGCTCCGGCTTTGGAGGAGACGGTCTATGACCCATCTGGTCCATCTGGGCTGGCTTGTCGATTAAAGCCTGGAATGTGGTCGGTTTGAAGAACATCATGAACTGTGAAATAGTTGCATGAGGGTCTAGGGTGCCCACGAACATGCCCACCGCTGGTGCTTCTTCGATGCGCTGTTTGCATTTCGACCACAGATTCCGCCATCGGATTGCGTATTGAACCCACGTCTCGCCTGGCTTCACCCTGGCATTGATCAATGCTGTTATTGGGGTGCGTTCACTAGCACTCGCGAATTGCTGGGTAAACAGCAGCTCCATCTCTGCGAAAGTCTTGACGGAGTCGTTTAGAAGTTCAGAGTACCACTCAAATGCCGTCTCCGACAAGCTGCCGACGAATTGGCGGAGCAGAAGCTTATCATCGCCACCGGTGTTGCCACTAAGACCCTGAACTGAGCGACATGTTGATGGGGATTGCCTGTCCCCTTGTACACATGGAATTTGGGGATCGTGTAGCCCGACGGGTACATTATCTGATCATACCAGCCCGGATACGGTCGCCCAGTTTTGACGACTTGGCCGGCCGCTTCATTTGCCTGATGAACTCGTATTTGCTAAGAAATATAGTCATCCAGGGCGGCCTTGGAAATAGTTTCCCCCTTGGCTGCTGAAAGAGTCGGAGGTGGATTCGACGTCTCTCCTCTGTCATCTTCAATAATGATCGGAGGGTCTTCAGCTGAGGGATCCGGCTGTAACATCATCCCGACCATGTCCTGGAAGAGAAGCGCCATTCGTTTTATGCTGGCAGCTTGTTCTGCAGCTTCTCCGTCCTTCTTTTCGAGGACTCTGCGTAGGAAGTCAGCATCGGTTTCTTGTTCGTGACGCTGCTCCGATGATGCCTCCGGGCTTTCTTTTGGTCCGGTGAGTGCGGCCATTGCAGTCAGCATCTCCTGAAGCTTCTGCTGTTGTTGTTCCTGAGCCCTCGTTATTGATCGGGTGATCGGTCGGTGGCCCATCGACGTGCGGCTTTCTTCTTTTCCGGAAGCCATGTAAACAGTATGGACCGTTATGCCCCCAGACTTGGGGCGTTTGCGCTCAGTGTCTTTACGGTTTGCCGTAGTCATAGGGGGTTTCTCTAGCCTCCTTCTCTTTTGAGCAGTTGACGTTGAGGGGGCCGTTGCAGTAGGCACCCAGGTGGTTGTCGTCCTTCGTGGCTTGTCTTCTCTTTCTGCTGGACCTTCAGCTTCTTCTGTCGACGGGGATAGTCTTGATCAATCACCGACTCTTGGACCCGTCGCCAGACTTTGTAAATTTTGGAGGACAGCCGTTGAGGGGGCTGATCTGGCTTTATTTCTGTAACAGTCTCCATCGGTGGAGGAGATCTCTTCAGTACGGCGGTAGGAGAGTTCCTGCGCACCTTGTTCAGCAATTCAAAGCTGTTCCCAGTTGGAACAGCAGCATTGACTTCCACCGTTGGGGCTGGTGGAGTTAACCCAGAGGGGGAGTTGCCCCGAGCCTTCCTTACTCGGCGCCAGTGACGACGTCGAGCGTGTCGAGCTGATGGTGTTGGTTCGGTGATGGGGATGGCTTTGTCATGCCCCATGATCTGGTAAGGCATCACCGGTGCCAGCCTCTTGAAGACTGACGTCCGTTGAGCAGCGGTAGCCAATCTGTCGAAAACGGACTTTTGAGCAGGAATGGGAGTGGGAGCTGGAACAGTCAGTCATGCAAAGACCGACCCTTTGGCAGGAGAAGCCGCCTTGACGACTTCAGGAGCAGGGATGGCTATCCTCTTCGGAATAACCTTTTCCGGAATCACAGGCTTCTTTACGGGCCCACATGAGCTTTGGCCCAGTCTGTTGAAAACTGAGGCACTAGACTTGGGCGACCCGTTGAGAGGGGCCACAACAGTTGTAAGCCGATCAAAGACCGACTTTTTCGGAGCTTCTTACGATGGCACAGGAGAACTGAAGCTCATCGGTGGGAGCATGGTCCCGAAGAATAGGCCAGCGGTGGCCTGAGTCACCTGTTCCACCGGCATAGAGAAGATGGAGGCCACTTGGGGCCCGTAAGTCACTCTTCCGGACGGGACAGAGCAAGAGTTGCAGTTGCAGTTAGTACAGTCTGAAACCATTGATCTTCTGTTTTCTGCACGGAGCAAGACACCAAATCTTAGTACCTCGAATCCACAGGCAACCATAGCACACCGCGATTCATTCGCGAACACGACACACGAAGTGTGGAGTGGAAAGAGGAAGAGGTCCCACCGGGCGTGCCAGAATCCGTTCCCCTCCGAACACAGAGACGCGACCGCGTAGGTTCGTCTTGCCTGAAATTCGGGGCAGATGCCAATTGGTGCTATCCGTCCACCTCTCCGAAGATGCCAAGTTTATTTATGACACCATATATCGAAGGTTTAAATGGATGCAACCAATGTAGCAGACTTCGTCAGATTCCCCCTCGTTTGAAGGTTTTTTTATTGTGGGGACGCTCTTCCCTGCAGGCATAATCCCCTGCAGTTAATTACGCTACCGCATCGCGGTAACAACTTTCTCCTTCTTCAGATGGTCACTTCGTGTCGTGGGTGTTTGTTTTGTGTTTGGTTGCCCGTGGATTATATACGGAGACTAATTTATGTTGTCGCCCGTAGGGCGTGGACTGGTCCAAATCCATATCTTTCTTAGATTTGGGTTTGGGGGTTTGGGTTTAAAGATACGTTAGCCTCATTTGAGACTAAGATCAACTTAAACGTTTGTTAAGGATACGTTAGTCTAATTTTAGACTAAGATCAACTTAACGGGATCGTTTAGATCCAACAAGAGAGCAATTAGGCTCTATTGTTTAGTTTAGTGACATTGCGGTCGATTAGTTTAAGGACATTACGGTCCAATGTTAGTTTAAGGACATCTCGGTCCATTGTTAGTTTAAAGACATCGCGGTCGAGATTAAGGACATCATAGTCCGTGAGTTTAAGGACCCCACAGTCCAATGTTAGTTTAAAGACATCACGGTCGAGGTTAAGGACATCATAGTCTGTGAGTTTAAGGACCCCACAGTCCAATGTTAGTTTAAAGACATCACGATCGAGGTCAAGGACATCATAGTCCATGAGTTTAAGAACCCCACAGTCCATAGTTTAGAGACGTCATGGTCTATGAAATGTGTGGTTGTCGGGACACGTCACCTCTTTGAAGACGCTGAGGAATTACAACGACAAATATCAAAGGAATGAAGAGGTGTACACTTGAACCAAGGTGGATTGAGTGATCTGTAGTCCAATTTGGAACTAAGATCAATTAATTACATTATGAGCACATTGGCTCAGTTAAGTCTGAATTGAGAACTTATGGCCAACTTGGACTAAATCCAATTAAGTTTGAACTATTGGCCCTTTGTTGGACCATTAGACATTTGTCTGGGTTCAGCCCATCATCATTCAGCAATGCTTAAACAAGAGTTTGAGGGCTTTGACAACATTTTTGTCTTTAACTGAGCATTAAACATTATAGCTCTGAATTTTACTCAACTTTGAGATTTATTTGAAGGGGAAGCTTTTGCCTCTGGGAAATTAGCCAATTTGGCTAAAAGTAGTGTTAAACACTAGGGAACAGCAATGTTAAACACGGGAAATAAAGCTCTCAAATTAGTGTTAAATATTAGAAGATAACAGTGTTTAAACACTGGAAATAAGATTCTCAAAGTAGTGTTAAACACTAGAAATAAAATTCTCAAATTAGTGTTAAACACTAGAAGACAATCAGTGTTAAACACTGGAAATAAAGCTCTCTAATTAGTGTTAAACACTAAAGAAAAAGGGGACACGTGAGGGCGCCCAAAGGTGGGGCCAGATCTCCTCACTTTGTTCTGCAAATAAGTGTTAAACACTTTTGCTCTTTTGGCCATCACATGTTGGCACGTGATGGATATCTGTGCGGTGATCGCTAAAGCACTTGCTAAGGGGTCACGTGATAACACGTGAGAGCGCCCAAAGCCTATATTTCCTTTGCTTTTATTTTCTGTGTTTTGAAGGTCACGTGGGAGCACGTGAGGCATTGCCTCAACAATTTTTCTCTTCTCATTTTGGGGGATCTTTTCAGGGGTCATGTGGGGACACGTGACCTTAGTCTTTTGCATGCATGGAGATCTTTCAAGTCCTTTTATTTCTTTAAGAATTAAATTTTTTATAGGGTTAAACCCTAATTATGATTTTGGAGGAATTAAATTCCTATAATATTTAGGAGAATTAAATTCACAGATAGGGTTTAAACCCTAATTTTGCCCATCTTGAAGGAATTAAATTCCTATAATTTTAAGACAATTAAATTCTCATATAGGGTTAAACCCTAGTTTTATCATGAAGGAATTGAATTCCTGTGAGTTTTGAGAGAATTAAATTCTCATATAGGGTTAAACCCTAATTTCATCTTGGAGGAATTAAATTCCTGTGAATTAGGGAGAATTAAATTCTCTAAACTCAATTCTCCCCCTAAATCTTGGATCTGCATGGCAAAATCTCAACCCGATGAGAATTAAATTCTCAACCTATGGAAAGATTTGCTTCTTCAGATCTTCAACTAGAGGAAGAACTAAGTTCTTTTTGCAGAAGAGTTAGACTCTTAGATTTGAGAATTAAATTCTCTTTTTGAAGTTTGATCTTTTTTCCCTTTTCTCACCTAGGGTTTCTTTCTTCAGAATTGAATTCTCCTTTCTTTTCTCACCAAGAGTTGCAGTTGCAGTTAGTACAGTTTGAAACCATTGATCTTCTATTTTCTGCACGGAGCAAGACACCAAATCTTAGTACCTCGAATCCACAGGCAACCATAGCAAACCGCGATTCATTCGCGAACACGACACACGAAGTGTGGAGTGGAAAGAGGAAGAGGTCCCACCGGGCGTGCCAGAATCCGTTCCCCTCCGAACACAGAGACGCAACCGCGTAGGTTCGTCTTGCCTGAAATTCGGGGCAGATGCCAATTGGTGCTATCCGTCCACCTCTCCGAAGATGCCAAGTTTATTTATGACACCATATATCGAAGGTTTAAATGGATGCGACCGATGTAGCAGACTTCGTCAGATTCCCCCTTATTTGAAGGTTTTTTTATTGTGGGGACGCTCTTCCCTGCAGGCATAATCCCCTGCAGTTAATTACGCTACCGCATCGCGGTAACAACTTTCTCCTTCTTCAGATGGTCACTTCGTGTCGTGGGTGTTTGTTTTGTGTTTGGTTGCCCGTGGATTATATACGGAGACTAATTTATGTTGTCGCCCGTAGGGTGTGGACTGGTCCAAATCCGTATCTTTCTTAGATTTGGGTTTGGGGGTTTGGGTTTAAAGATACGTTAGCCTCATTTGAGACTAAGATCAACTTAAACGTTTGTTAAGAATACGTTAGTCTAATTTTAGACTAAGATCAACTTAACGGGATCGTTTAGATCCAACAAGAGAGCAATTGGGCTCTATTGTTTAGTTTAGTGACATTGCGGTCGATTAGTTTAAGGACATTACGGTCCAATGTTAGTTTAAGGACATCTCGGTCCATTGTTAGTTTAAAGACATCGCGGTCGAGATTAAGGACATCATAGTCCGTGAGTTTAAGGACCCCACAGTCCAATGTTAGTTTAAAGACATCACGGTCGAGGTTAAGGACATCATAGTCTGTGAGTTTAAGGACCCCACAGTCCAATGTTAGTTTAAAGACATCACGGTCGAGGTGAAGGACATCATAGTCCATGAGTTTAAGAACCCCACAGTCCATAGTTTAGAGACGTCATGGTCTATGAAATGTGTGGTTGTCGGGACACGTCACCTCTTTGAAGACGCTGAGGAATTACAACGACAAATATCAAAGGAATTAAGAGGTGTACACTTGAACCAAAGTGGATTGAGTGATCTGTAGTCCAATTTGGAACTAAGATCAATTAATTACATTATGAGCACATTGGCTCAGTTAAGTCTGAATTGAGGACTTATGGCCAACTTGGACTAAATCCAATTAAGTTTGAACTATTGGCCCTTTGTTGGACCATTAGACATTTGTCTGGGTTCAGCCCCTCATCATTCAGCAATGCTTGAACAAGAGTTTGAGGGCTTTGACAACATTTTTGTCTTTAACTGAGCATTAAACATTATAGCTCTGAATTTTACTCAACTTTGAGATTTATTTGAAGGGGAGGCTTTTGCCTCTGAGAAATTAGCCAATTTGGCTAAAAGTAGTGTTAAACACTAGGGAACAGCAATGTTAAACACGGGAAATAAAGCTCTCAAATTAGTGTTAAATATTAGAAGATAACAGTGTTTAAACACTGGAAATAAGATTCTCAAAGTAGTGTTAAACACTAGAAATAAGATTCTCAAATTAGTGTTAAACACTAGAAGACAATCAGTGTTAAACACTGGAAATAAAGCTCTCGTATTAGTGTTAAACACTAAAGAAAAAGGGGACACGTGAGGGCGCCCAAAGGTGGGGCCAGATCTCCTCACTTTGTTCTGCAAATAAGTGTTAAACACTTTTGCTCTTTTGGCCATCACATGTTGGCACGTGATGGATATCTGTGCGGTGATCGCTAAAGCACTTGCTAAGGGGTCACGTGATAACACGTGAGAGCGCCCAAAGCCTATATTTCCTTTGCTTTTATTTTCTGTGTTTTGAAGGTCACGTGGGAGCACGTGAGGCATTGCTTCAACAATTCTCATTTTGGGGGATCTTTTCAGGGGTCATGTGGGGACACATGACCTTAGTCTTTTGCATGCATGGAGATCTTTCAAGTCCTTTTATTTCTTTAAGAATTAAATTTTTTATAGGGTTAAACCCTAATTATGATTTTGGAGGAATTAAATTCCTATAATATTTAGGAGAATTAAATTCTCAGATAGGGTTTAAACCCTAATTTTGCCCATCTTGAAGGAATTAAATTCCTATAATTTTAAGACAATTAAATTCTCATATAGGGTTAAACCCTAGTTTTATCATGAAGGAATTGAATTCCTGTGAGTTTTGAGAGAATTAAATTCTCATATAGGGTTAAACCCTAATTTCATCTTGGAGGAATTAAATTCCTGTGAATTAGGGAGAATTAAATTCTCTAAACTCAATTCTCCCCCTAAATCTTGGATCTGCATGGCAAAATCTCAACCCGATGAGAATTAAATTCTCAACCTATGGGGAGATTTGCTTCTTCAGATCTTCAACTAGAGGAAGAACTAAGTTCTTTTTGCAGAAGAGTTAGACTCTTAGATTTGAGAATTAAATTCTCTTTTTGAAGTTTGATCTTTTTTCCCTTTTCTCACCTAGGGTTTCTTTCTTCAGAATTGAATTCTCCTTTCTTTTCTCACCAAGAGTTGCAGTTGCAGTTAGTACAGTTTGAAACCATTGATCTTCTATTTTCTGCACGGAGCAAGACACCAAATCTTAGTACCTCGAATCCACAGGCAACCATAGCAAACCTCGATTCATTCGCGAACACGACACACGAAGTGTGGAGTGGAAAGAGGAAGAGGTCCCACCGGGCGTGCCAGAATCCGTTCCCCTCCGAACACAGAGACGCAACCGCGTAGGTTCGTCTTGCCTGAAATTCGGGGCAGGTGCCAATTGGTGCTATCCGTCCACCTCTCCGAAGATGCCAAGTTTATTTATGACACCATATATCGAAGGTTTAAATGGATGCGACCGATGTAGCAGACTTCGTCAGATTCCCCCTTGTTTGAAGGGTTTTTTATTGTGGGGACGCTCTTCCCTGCAGGCATAATCCCCTGCAGTTAATTACGCTACCGCATCGCGGTAACAACTTTCTCCTTCTTCAGATGGTCACTTCGTGTCGTGGGTGTTTATTTTGTGTTTGGTTGCCTGTGGATTATATACGGAGACTAATTTATGTTGTCGCCCGTAGGGCGTGGACTGGTCCAAATCCGTATCTTTCTTAGATTTGGGTTTGGGGGTTTGGGTTTAAAGATACGTTAGCCTCATTTGAGACTAAGATCAACTTAAACGTTTGTTAAGGATACGTTAGTCTAATTTTAGACTAAGATCAACTTAACGGGATCGTTTAGATCCAACAAGAGAGCAATTGGGCTCTATTGTTTAGTTTAGTGACATTGAGGTCGATTAGTTTAAGGACATTACGGTCCAATG
Organism: Agapanthus africanus; assembly: GCA_030015575.1. Classification (NCBI taxonomy): domain Eukaryota; kingdom Viridiplantae; phylum Streptophyta; class Magnoliopsida; order Asparagales; family Amaryllidaceae; genus Agapanthus; species Agapanthus africanus. The sequence goes on from CM057349.1 coordinate 447,093,911, forward strand.
TTAGTTTAAGGACATCTCGGTCCATTGTTAGTTTAAAGACATCGCGGTCGAGATTAAGGACATCATAGTCCGTGAGTTTAAGGACCCCACAGTCCAATGTTAGTTTAAAGACATCACGGTCGAGGTTAAGGACATCATAGTCTGTGATTTTAAGGACCCCACAATCCAATGTTAGTTTAAAGACATCACGGTCGAGGTCAAGGACATCATAGTCCATGAGTTTAAGAACCCCACAGTCCATAGTTTAGAGACGTCATGGTCTATGAAATGTGTGGTTGTCGGGACACGTCACCTCTTTGAAGACGCTGAGGAATTACAACGACAAATATCAAAAGAATGAAGAGGTGTACACTTGAACCAAGATGGATTGAGTGATCTGTAGTCCAATTTGGAACTAAAATCAATTAATTACATTATGAGCACATTGGCTCAGTTAAGTCTGAATTGAGGACTTATGGCCAACTTGGACTAAATCCAATTAAGTTTGAACTATTGGCCCTTTGTTGGACCATTAGACATTTGTCTGGGTTCAGCCCCTCATCATTCAGCAATGCTTGAACAAGAGTTTGAGGGCTTTGACAACATTTTTGTCTTTAACTGAGCATTAAACATTATAGCTCTGAATTTTACTCAACTTTGAGATTTATTTGAAGGGGAGGCTTTTGCCTGTGGGAAATTAGCCAATTTGGCTAAAAGTAGTGTTAAACACTAGGGAACAGCAATGTTAAACACGGGAAATAAAGCTCTCAAATTAGTGTTAAATATTAGAAGATAACAGTGTTTAAACACTGGAAATAAGATTCTCAAAGTAGTGTTAAACACTAGAAATAAGATTCTCAAATTAGTGTTAAACACTAGAAGACAATCAGTGTTAAACACTGGAAATAAAGCTCTCGAATTAGTGTTAAACACTAAAGAAAAAGGGGACACGTGAGGGCGCCCAAAGGTGGGGCCAGATCTCCTCACTTTGTTCTGCAAATAAGTGTTAAACACTTTTGCTCTTTTGGCCATCACATGTTGGCACGTGATGGATATCTGTGCGGTGATCGCTAAAGCACTTGCTAAGGGGTCACGTGATAACACGTGAGAGCGCCCAAAGCCTATATTTCCTTTGCTTTTATTTTCTGTGTTTTGAAGGTCACGTGGGAGCACGTGAGGCATTGCCTCAACAATTTTTCTCTTCTCATTTTGGGGGATCTTTTCAGGGGTCATGTGGGGACACGTGACCTTAGTCTTTTGCATGCATGGAGATCTTTCAAGTCCTTTTATTTCTTTAAGAATTAAATTTTTTATAGGGTTAAACCCTAATTATGATTTTGGAGGAATTAAATTCCTATAATATTTAGGAGAATTAAATTCTCAGATAGGGTTTAAACCCTAATTTTGCCCATCTTGAAGGAATTAAATTCCTATAATTTTAAGACAATTAAATTCTCATATAGGGTTAAACCCTAGTTTTATCATGAAGGAATTGAATTCCTGTGAGTTTTGAGAGAATTAAATTCTCATATAGGGTTAAACCCTAATTTCATCTTGGAGGAATTAAATTCCTGTGAATTAGGGAGAATTAAATTCTCTAAACTCAATTCTCCCCCTAAATCTTGGATCTGCATGGCAAAATCTCAACCCGATGAGAATTAAATTCTCAACCTATGGGGAGATTTGCTTCTTCAGATCTTCAACTAGAGGAAGAACTAAGTTCTTTTTGCAGAAGAGTTAGACTCTTAGATTTGAGAATTAAATTCTCTTTTTGAAGATTGATCTTTTTTCCCTTTTCTCACCTAGGGTTTCTTTCTTCAGAATTGAATTCTCCTTTCTTTTCTCACCAAGAGTTACAGTTGCAGTTAGTACAGTTTGAAACCATTGATCTTCTATTTTCTGCACGGAGCAAGACACCAAATCTTAGTACCTCGAATCCACAGGCAACCATAGCAAACCGCGATTCATTCGCGAACACGACACACGAAGTGTGGAGTGGAAAGAGGAAGAGGTCCCACCGGGCGTGCCAGAATCCGTTCCCCTCCGAACACAGAGACGCAACCGCGTAGGTTCGTCTTGCCTGAAATTCGGCGCAGATGCCAATTGGTGCTATCCGTCCACCTCTCCGAAGATGCCAGGTTTATTTATGACACCATATATCGAAGGTTTAAATGGATGCGACCGATGTAGCAGACTTCGTCAGATTCCCCCTTGTTTGAAAATTTTTTTATTGTGGGGACGCTCTTCCCTGCAGGCATAATCCCCTGCAGTTAATTACGCTACCGCATCGCGGTAACAACTTCTCCTTCTTCAGATGGTCACTTCGTGTCGTGGGTGTTTGTTTTGTGTTTGGTTGCCCGTGGATTATATACGGAGACTAATTTATGTTGTCGCCCGTAGGGCGTGGACTGGTCCAAATCCGTATCTTTCTTAGATTTGGGTTTGGGGGTTTGGGTTTAAAGATACGTTAGCCTCATTTGAGACTAAGATCAACTTAAACGTTTGTTAAGGATACGTTGGTCTAATTTTAGACTAAGATCAACTTAACGGGATCGTTTAGATCCAACAAGAGAGCAATTGGGCTCTATTGTTTAGTTTAGTGACATTACGGTCGATTAGTTTAAGGACATTACGGTCCAATGTCAGTTTACGGACATCTCGGTCCATTGTTAGTTTAAAGACATCGCGGTCGAGATTAAGGACATCATAGTCCGTGAGTTTAAGGACCCCACAGTCCAATGTTAGTTTAAATACATCACGGTCGAGGTTAAGGACATCATAGTCTGTGAGTTTAAGGATCCCACAGTCCAATGTTAGTTTAAAGACATCACGGTCGAGGTCAAGGACATCATAGTCCATGAGTTTAAGAACCCCACAGTCCATAGTTTAGAGACGTCATGGTCTATGAAATGTGTGGTTGTCGGGACACGTCACCTCTTTGAAGACGCTGAGGAATTACAACGACAAATATCAAAGGAATGAAGAGGTGTACACTTGAACCAAGGTGGATTGAGTGATCTGTAGTCCAATTTGGAACTAAGATCAATTAATTACATTATGAGCACATTGGCTCAGTTAAGTCTGAATTGAGGACTTATGGCCAACTTGGACTAAATCCAATTAAGTTTGAACTATTGGCCCTTTGTTGGACCATTAGACATTTGTCTGGGTTCAGCCCCTCATCATTCAGCAATGCTTGAACAAGAGTTTGAGGGCTTTGACAATATTTTTGTCTTTAACTGAGCATTAAACATTATAGCTCTGAATTTTACTCAACTTTGAGATTTATTTGAAGGGGAGGCTTTTGCCTCTGGGAAATTAGCCAATTTGGCTAAAAGTAGTGTTAAACACTAGGGAACAGCAATGTTAAACACGGGAAATAAAGCTCTCAAATTAGTGTTAAATATTAGAAGATAACAGTGTTTAAACACTGGAAATAAGATTCTCAAAGTAGTGTTAAACACTAGAAATAAAATTCTCAAATTAGTGTTAAACACTAGAAGACAATCAGTGTTAAACACTGGAAATAAAGCTCTCGAATTAGTGTTAAACACTAAAGAAAAAGGGGACACGTGAGGGCGCCCAAAGGTGGGGCCAGATCTCCTCACTTTGTTCTGCAAATAAGTGTTAAACACTTTTGCTCTTTTGGCCATCACATGTTGGCACGTGATGGATATCTGTGCGGTGATCGCTAAAGCATTTGCTAAGGGGTCACGTGATAACACGTGAGAGCGCCCAAAGCCTATATTTCCTTTGCTTTTATTTTCTGTGTTTTGAAGGTCACGTGGGAGCACGTGAGGCATTGCCTCAACAATTTTTCTCTTCTCATTTTGGGGGATCTTTTCAGGGGTCATGTGGGGACACGTGACCTTAGTCTTTTGCATGCATGGAGATCTTTCAAGTCCTTTTATTTCTTTAAGAATTAAATTTTTTATAGGGTTAAACCCTAATTATGATTTTGGAGGAATTAAATTCCTATAATATTTAGGAGAATTAAATTCTCAGATAGGGTTTAAACCCTAATTTTGCCTATCTTGAAGGAATTAAATTCCTATAATTTTAAGACAATTAAATTCTCATATAGGGTTAAACCCTAGTTTTATCATGAAGGAATTGAATTCCTGTGAGTTTTGAGAGAATTAAATTCTCATATAGGGTTAAACCCTAATTTCATCTTGGAGGAATTAAATTCCTGTGAATTAGGGAGAATTAAATTCTCTAAACTTAATTCTCCCCCTAAATCTTGGATCTGCATGGCAAAATCTCAACCCGATGAGAATTAAATTCTCAACCTATGGGGAGATTTGCTTCTTCAGATCTTCAACTAGAGGAAGAACTAAGTTCTTTTTGCAGAAGAGTTAGACTCTTAGATTTGAGAATTAAATTCTCTTTTTGAAGTTTGATCTTTTTTCCCTTTTCTCACCTAGGGTTTCTTTCTTGATGATTGAATTCTCCTTTCTTTTCTCACTGTTATTTGCCCTTTAGGAAATTTCAAGATCCCAAAATTCTATATCTCCAAAAAATTCTCTCTTCTTCTCCTCTTGGCTCCTATTTATAGGAGAAGGAAAAGAATCAATTTGTTTAGTAAATTTTTCATTGAAAGATTTTAGTTGTTTTTTTTTGTAACTAATATGATCTTTTAGATCTCTCAGTGAATTTTATTCACCATTGGATTTTTAATCCAAAAGATATTCTGTTTGTTATTTTTGGTGAAATTTTAAGGAAATATTTCCTTGTCTAAGATCTTTCCATAAATTGGTGATTTTTAATCACCCTTGGATTTTTAATCCAACGGTCCCCCATAATCCTTTTTTGTTTGGAAAGATTTGGAGAAATACTTTCCCAGTTGGAGTCTTTGATTAATTAGAATTTAATTCTATTAATTTATAAGGCTTTCAAAGCCTATCACGTGTTGGCACGTGACCCCTTCTCATCCAGATTTTAATTCTGTACTTTAATTGGGCTGAAAGACCATCACGTGTCAACACGCAACCACTGGTCGCGTGTGAGTACGTGACCTCTGGTCGCGTGTGAGCACGCGACCCTCCTTTGGGGGTCTTTCCTCAGCCACTTGTTTTACTTCTGATTGCTAGGATTTTTAATTCTGTAAATGGATCACATGTCAACACGTAACCTTTGGTCACGTGTGACCACGTGATACCTTATTGAGGTAATTCCTGATTTTTAATCAGGGAATAAGGGCTACCGGCGAGTTTGTGAAAACCCAAAAGGGTGCAGACTCGTAAAAAAAATGGGTATTCACAAGCAAAATGGGCACGGATGAAAACCCGAAAGGACTCCGTGAGTAAAAACAGCAGGGTACCGGCTAGTTTGTGAAAACACGAAAGGGCGCAATCTCGTTAAAAGACACTTGCAAGGTCCTCTCGACCTTGTATGGAGAAAACTACCTGCGTAAGATCCTTACAACTCACAAAGGTGCAACACACTTAGGGATCCCCACGATTCCTAAGGAGAAATTACACTTACAAGATCCTCACGACTCGTAAGGAGAACCCTCTTATGAGACCCTCACGGCTCATAAGATTCAAAAGCCTTAAGCTACAGGGATCTGAACCTGTTCTTAAGCCACCACCTTTCCCATATTGCCCTACAAGCGGTTCAATACCGACCCTTGTATACAATCCTCGGGCATAAATAATCATTTCCTTGCCGAGTCCCACCAACGACGTGGAATGCCCTTATTTAATGAACAAACACTTGTAGGTCCTCTCGATTTACAAGGAGAAAACACTCTTGCAAGATCCTTACGACTTACAAGAAAACATATACTTAGGAATCCTCACGATTCCTAAGGAGAAAAGACACCTACGAGATCCTCACGACTCGTAGGGAGAAACACCTTTATGAGATCCTTACGGCTCGTGAAGTCAAAAGTCTTAGTCGACAGGATCTTAAACCTGTTTGCTAAGCCACCTTTGTTTGAACCGACAAAGGCAAATGATGATTCGCTCCTGCCAATGTCCCAGTTGTAGCGATGCTGATGTCTAAATCGGTATCAAATTCCAAGTCCTTTCATGGCAAATGATGAGTCACTCCTGGCAACATTCCAGTTGCAGCGATACTGATGCAAAATTGGTATCAGACCATGAGTTCCATACTCGAAAAAAATGCATATGAAATAGCCGAAATATTTGGGCAACTCGCAATAAAAATCAGCGAGTAAAATATATGCATACAAAAATAGCCGGAATGATTGGGCAACTCGCAATAAAAAAACAGCGAGTAAAAAGGAAAAGACAGCCGAAATGATTGGGCACCGCGAAAAATAGCCGAAATGATCGGGCAATCGCGACTTTCGCGATATAAAAAGCTGAAATGATAGAGTATCGCGGAAAGAAATAAAAAAATGAAATGAAACTTTTTGCCATCCAGGTAAGTTCATACTGACCCCTGTATACAATCCATGGGCGTAAACAAAAGGGGGACCACATTTCCTCACCAGCCCCTATCAAAGGGAAGCCAGATCTCACCGGCAACATCTACAGCCTAAAGATCAGCAACGGCGTTCCTCCTCATTCCAGCAGGATACGGACGCGACACCACCAATCAGAGCTACGGCAAAGTCCCCAGTTCCAAGACTCTATGGTTCACGTACAACCTAGAGTCAGCCCCGACACCACAGAAAACGGAGTACGTCAGCACATGACCCCGTCGCGGAAACACGTCAGCGAATGACCCCGTCGCGGAAATACGTCAGCCAATGACCCCGTCGCGGAAATACGTCAGCAAATGACTACGTTACGGAAATACGTCAGCAAATGATCCCGTCGCGGAAATACGTCATCCAATGACCCCGTTACGGATATACGTCAGCAAATGACCCCATCGTGGAAATACATCAGCAAATGACCTCGTTACGGAAATACGTCATCCAATGACCCCGTCTCGGAAATACGTCAGCCAATGACCCCGTCGCAGAAATACGTCATCCAATGACCCTGTCTCGAAAATACGTCAGCACATGACCCCGTCGCTGAAACACATCATCCAATGACCCCATCTCGGAAATACATCAGCACACGACCCCGTCGCGGAAACACGTCATCCAATGACCCCGTTACGGAAATACATCAGCCAATGACCCCGATACGGAAATAAGTTAGCAAATGACCCCGTTACGGAAATACGTCAGCAAATGACCCCGTCGCGGAAATACGTCAGCAATGACCCCATCGTGGAAATACGTCAGCAAATGACCCCGTCACGGAAATACGTCAACCAAATGACCTCCTCGTCGGAGCAGTGCTTCGACTCGAAAAAAGGCCAACTCATCGATCACTTACAAGTCCTCTCGACTTGGAAGGGAGAAAATTCTCTTGTGGGATCCTTACGACTTTCAAGGGAAATCACACTTAGGGATCCTCATGACTCCTAAGGAGAAAATACACCTACAAGTCCTCATGACTCGTAGGGAGAAAAATCTTTATGAGACTCTCATAGCTCATAAAATTGAAAAATCTTGGGTGACAATCTAAACATGTTTCCTAAGCCATCACTACCCTACAAAGAGTTCAAGATGAACTATTGTCTATCATCTACAGGCAAAATTTGCTAAAATCACATGACAGCAAAGAAAAGAAGGCGATAATACAAGATAGAGAAGAAATGTGTCCTTTATTCATGAATTCAATTGGATACAAGTTACATCATATAAAAATGAATGGAATAAAAGAATGAATAAAATGAATACATGTTATTCATAAGTTACAAATGTACAATCGATACAAAGGCAGCTACTGAGAAGAAGGCGTTTTCAATAAATCAGCCAGTTGCTCGCGCACTCCTTTCAACTCCTTTTCATGGTCGGCCGCTGCGGCCAGCTCCGCTTCGATTTGGGCCTGTTGCTGCAGAAAAGATGAAAGTTTCTCATCAATTTCCTGCTGAACATCATCCTGACTCTGCGCGACCTGCTCAGTAAAGTCAAGCTTCTTCCTCAGCACCAGCCCGTTCGAAATACATCGTTGAAGGTTTTCAAAGATGGAGTTCAGCTACGCAGCATTCGCTTCAACCTGGGCACACAGTTGGGCAGACTCAGCGGAAGTAGCCTCACGTTCCTTTCGCTTGAGGGTTGCCTCTTGTTCAAAACAGCGAAGGAAAAGGGCACTTTGCTTAACCCATGCAGCCCGCTGGGAGTTCAGAGCCAGAACCTCGGGAGCAGGAAGCCTGAGCTCAAGCTCATGCAGGCAGGCCTCAATCTTCCTGCAGTGATTAACCCAAGACTCAACGACGCCTTCGTTATGGAAGTTCACAAGCGTCGCCAGCATTGGATTAACCTCGGCAGCAAAATCCGCAGCGAATGTAGGGGCCTCCGCATCAAGCTCCTCGATGTATTCGCTCAACATACGCAGGCTGGTTACAGCGCCTTTGGAAGATGGACGTCTAGAAAAGGGCCCTGCCGGCATTAGGATGCGAGACTCAAAGGGAGCAGGAGCCGGTGCGATTGCCGCAAGATGAATTACGGTTAAAAGCTGACTCGCGAAATAAAGAAACCATACGAGCGATGAAGTTTATTATACCCGCTGCGACAGGGGGCAGAGTTGGGAGTACTGGTGGTGCGACGATTCTCTCATCCCCTCCTTCAATTTGTAGTGCTGGAATCAATTTAAAATTAACAACGGCAGGGTCGCCGGTCAAAGAAAGGAAAGGACGTCGGTTAAAAAAAATATACTCACCGGCACCAGCAGGCAAAGTGACTTCCGACTGGAAAGAGAAATGCGGGTTCAGCACTTGATACAGATGATCGAAGAGAACTCCTGCAAGGTTGCGATGATACATGGTCAGTACAAAAAAAATGGTGGTCATAGTTTAATTAAATAGATCGCAAATCTATACCTTCCAGCATCTTGGAGGACATAGGAGAAGGCGAGGGAGCAACCGTCATGGCAGCGACCGCAAGTGTTTCAGATGACACAATCTCAATGTTCGCTACACCTACAAATAAAATACCGTCAGAAAAAGCTGAAAAGGATTGCGAAATAGAAAATAAACAGCGACCCGAGAACCACTTAATGGGTCATCAGCCAAAATTGCAACGGAAGCATCACTGGGCGTTGCGGTTTCTTCGCTCTCCTTCAGTGGAATGGTTTCAGCGCTAGTGGCTTCATCCCCTGATTCTACAAGATCCGTCGTGACATTCGCAATGCCAGGCGATGGCGGGGAACCGCAGAGGGAAAGAGCGGCGGTTTGGACAGTCCCGGACTCCCAAAAGAGAGTAGCCGCTTCAGGCTCGATGGTGGCCGTCATCTCACCTATCGCCTCATCGCCAGGACTTGACCCTGCAGGATATGATATGTGAGAATTTGAAGATCAAATTCTAATAAAAAGACCCAGTATTACGTTACCTTGGGACGGCTTTGCAATTGCCTCCCGAGCCGCGCGCACAACCTGTCTATGGATGGTAGACAGGGCAACTGGAGCATCTTCGGAAGAAATAGCGACGGATGGAGTAGCGCTTGAACCTGCACCCACAGCCAAGATGACATCGCGTTCCCTCGCCGCACGCTTTCTGCGCTTCTTGTCAGCCTTGGCAGTGAGAAAAGACCTCTTCAAGACCTCCGTCAAAGTGACATCATCGTCCGAGCCAGGAGCTATCTCTGGAGCCGTTACGGCGTCCGTCATCGGCTGCTTAAGCGAAGTCTCCTTCGGCGATACTGGAGGAGCTGGGACTTCAGCAGCCGGCCCTGGAAGCGTCGCCGCGCCACCCTACGGGATCGGCACTGCACTCGGGATAACGTGGGTCGAGGTAGTCACTGCAATAAGATGAAAAAGAAGGGTCAGACTACCCATGAAGAAAAAGGGAATGAAGGCACGGTGAGCCGAAATATACCGAGGCCTAAGGAAGCGCGAAGCCTCTCTTCCTCTTCAAAAGTCTAGAGGGAGGCCGCCAGAGCCTCTTCAACGGAGATATCTGATAAAGAAGGATGTATTAATAAATGCATAATAAGAGATAAGGAAAAAGCTCAAAACGACATGACTAGAGCATACCCGTCTCCGCAAGCGATAGCAACTACGCCTCTGTGCGAGCCTGTCGCTCGGAAGCCACAAGGGCGGCTTGAAGATCGGTATCATCCGCAGGCTCAATAAATAGACCCTCATTGGTCACGTACCCACTCAAGCCCTCGCTATAGGGAGCATGGGGCTCCTGGCCGAGTACGACGTTAAGAGAAAACATCGACTTCTTCTTCTTCTGCGAACGAGCCCCGGCGGCCGACGATAGGAGCCTACGCTTCACGGGCATTTTTGGGCGACGGGTCCCAATCTTCGCGCCAACTCCAGAGTCCGAAGACTCTATAGCTACTGTTTTAGGAACGCTGGGCTGTGGCTTTGAAGTAAAGGTGTGAGGGACCACAACCGTATCAGTCTCCTTTAATGAAGGACGAATGGCAATTCGTCGTTTTAAAGGGACGGACGGGTTACCGGCAAGGATTGCACCCTTGTGATCAAGCAGCAGCCGTCGTTCTTCCTTAATCATGGCACCCGTTGCAAGCTGATACCACGCCACATATGCGTTCGAGGCGTTCGGGACGTAGCTCGGCTCGCTGATAAGGAAGATGGACCCGGTATTCAGGCGCATGAAGTGGTGCAACGTAGTGCGGATGCCCTCTTCAGTGGCAGTCGATTCAGCCAGAAAAGCTTCGAGGGGAACACCCTGGTTGTAACCCGACTGTTGGGCAAAGCGGTGCGGGTTGTATCTTATAAACAACGCCGACTCGTTCTGCCTGAATACTAATAAGCCCGGCATGATCGAGTACAAATGCACGATCTCCCGAGCCTTCAACGTGGAAACCCCGTCCTTGAAGGTGTCATGCAGTGGCTGCACCGCCTTAGTTGACTCCTTGCCGATAGACATGACCCTATCAACGAAGGTCATGCTGTCCCCAACCATGCGCGGGCGGAGGATCACTCCCCGAGCTTCTCGCGACGACGGGTCTGAAGCAGAGGCGTCGATTAGAGACATCACCCGGGGGAAATTGTAGCTATCATATAAACGGGGATGTTTGTGGATTCCAAAGGCTCCAAGCACGTGCAGCTCGATCCACGAAGTAAAATAGTGCAGCGGGAGATGTACGGGCTCCTAACCCGGCTAAGTAGTATCCGCCGCTAAGCTCAAGCCATGATACAAATGAGCCAGCCCGGCAATCCCGACGGCAACCCGCGTTCCTTCAACCATCCGGTGAGCTGGGTAGAAAACGGACGGCCTCATATGATGAGGGTGCATGGGAAGTACGAACCAACTTAGCCATAGACCGAGAAACCCTAAAAAGAACGTCTCTTCGTCAACGTATGAAGCTGTAATGTCATGCCCCGCTTCCCGGTATACGGCGAAGGGGACGCGACGAGGCCACTACATATTTACTCTGAAGTAAATACGCTAAGCGTATCTAAGCAATATAAATAAAAATGCACAAGAGACAAAGACAGTAGATATAACAGAACAGCAACTTTATTTATTAACATTCTTTTGAACAATGCATGGAATAGTAAATACAACTGATTGAAAGTAATGCCTAAACAATGGCATAACAGAAAAGGAAAGTATTGAAATGAAATGTGTACAATGAAGCTAAAGCTCTGGGTCGTAAGCAAGCTGATCCAAGTCCTCACTGGTAAGCTTGATCTCCTGAGTGTCCAGATCACCTGACAACATTCCAAAGAAGAAAGAGAAGGAATGTCGTCAGCGAACAATCGCTCGGTAAGTCCCAAAGATAAGGGAGAAGTAGAATAGGCAGAGAGGGAGAGAGTATAGCTTTTCAAGTTGTGTTATTTTGTTATATTGTTGTATTTAGTGTTAATGATGTTGTTAACGTAAGTTCAAGGGTGAATGTCAACCAATCTCAAGAGTGTTCTCAAACCCAACAGGCTCCAATCCAGGGGTAGGGAACCACGGGCCCGAATCAAATGTTAGTAGGGGAACTTCGACCGTCGTTGAAGTATTCCAAACTCAACAGGACAGAATCCAGGAGCATGGAAACACGGGCCCTCATGATTTCTTGCTTGTGTTGGTAGACATGGATTCATGATCTAGGGGGGCTCTTGAGATTTTGTTGGATTCACGCATGAACTACCCCAATACCCCGTGTATTTATTGTATTGATAGTAATGATTGTACTGATGGTATTGTATTATCTTGAAAATTGAATTGTATAGATGACTTGCCGAAACCATGATATCAGTAAATGGATGTAACTGGAGAATCATGTAAATGGATGTAACTGGAGAATCATGTAAATGGAAGTATATCCATGGTTCGGTTCGGTCAAGTTGTATAGATTGTATAGATTGAATAGTTTGAATATATGGATTCATGGATTCATGTTGAATTGTAGTTTGGATACTTGAATCATATTCAACTCAGATTATTAAGAAGAGACTCAGTCTGAGTCAGAACAATTAGAAAAGAAATTGAAGTCCTGATTGTTTTGATGTTATCGGTAACCGCTGCACATGGGCGGCAGGATTTGTGTTTTTTCAAAGACGATTACGTTGTTGATAACACCATTGTTAAGTTGTATACCTTAAATAGGCAAGCACCCACTTCTCCGGCTCCCCGAGGCTCAAGAGATTGGTTCCGCTTAAACCTATGTTTACTAGGATCCTTAGGGTAATTTATAGAACTTGAGGGGGTTTTATATAAAAAATACTTTTTGTATAATTTTCAAAATACACCCCAAGTATTTAATTATCGTCTTTAGAGTTGTAATGAATGTAGATTTCATATTTTGTGACATTTCTGGTGAGAATAACCTATTTTTCATAATACATGGTATTTAATTGTAATATTGAACTTGTATGGATTTCATGGTATTTTAATGTAAAATAATTCTTGTGATTTTGGAAAAGTTGACGTATTTATATTATAACAAAAATAGGTATTTTTGATATTACATATATATATATATATAAATAAATTTTAATATATATTATATTTCTAGAAATCTCATTTTCTTAAGATGTTCGTATTTTAAATCTTTCGAGACCGAATGCTCCTTACGGAGATCTGCATCTCACACTACTAAGCCCAGAGACGTACGATAATCTACACCATCCCAGTCGGGTTCCCCAAATTGGGTTGTAGAGGCGCTTTGCAAAAATTTGTGTAAAATACTAAATCTTGTAAAAATGGTTTTATTAGTAAATGGTATTTATTCGAAATGTTTCGTTTTCCCGTATTCTAGGTTCCCGAAAGTATTTTGTTATGTTGCATATAAGTGTTGTGAGGAGGTAGGTCATTATCTCGTGATCTAACTTAAAGGTATAGCAAGATTGTGATGATTTAATGTCAAAATAAAACTACATGATATTTTACTGAAAAAGAGCAATAAAAGTTACAAAATGATATAGATTGTCATAAAACTTGTTCAACATGTTTGTTAATGTTTAATGGTCAACATGTAAGAATTTTGTGTGATTGTATTTAAGAAAATGTTGGATTTTGAGAAAGAACCGAATCGGAAATCGGTTTAACTCCGATTCCGTCGGGTTTTGTAATTACGTATTTTTAGAACAAGATGAGAGAAGAGGGAGGGGGACTTACTGGCTTAGAAGTTAAGGATGAGAAAGAAGAAGTGAACGTAGCTTCTGGTTCGTCGCCGGGAGTTCCTAGGGTCGTCGTCGGAAAATCGTCAAAGCTTTCGCCCTTCGCTACTCCAAAAGTATACTAAGCTTCTAGGAATTTTCTTGAGAGTTTTGTTTAGAATTTTGGAGTGAGGGGTATGTGTGTAGGGGTCGTATTAATAGGGTTAGGGTAGGTGAAAGGTTTAATTGAAAAAATGTAATAAAATGTATTAAAATGGAGCAAATAGGAGTTTTAAAGAGTTCAGGTACTGGTCTGAGGATTTAAACCATACAGGGGTGCAGGGGAGCTGAACAGACAAAACATTGGTGTTGATGACTCGGCGGTCCGGCCGAGTCCGGCCGGCGGCAGCGGCCCAAGTCGGCCGGTCCACCGGCCGATTCGGCAGATCCTGGCCGAGTCAAGCTGTCGGAATTCTCGTCGTCGGTTCAATAGTCCCCTAATACAGTTATCTTTTCATGTGTAGTGGGGTTTTTGTGAGTTATGCACGTGTAAACCCTTGGTATTCTAAAAATTCAAAATAAACAATATTAAAAAATAATGTGGGGTATGGGATTTGAACTCTGGTGGCTTGGTTCAGCAGTGCAAGGTATTACAAATGAGCTACAAGCTCCTTCTTGTAATTTAAAAAGCAAAACAGGCTTATAACTTGTGCTCAGGAAAAAATACCCCTTTCTGAAATTTTGAAGAAAAAATTCTACAGAAAGTTGTATAGAAAATTTATGGTTGTTACATTCTACTCTCCTTATAAAAATTTCGTCCTCGAAGTTTGTAAAAGAAAAGTGTAACTGATTTAAGAAAAGTTTGGGGATAGTGTATGAATAATAACAAAGTGTCACGCCCCGCTTCCCAGAGTGCGCTAAAATCGGCACGTGACAGAGCCAACCATGCTACCTGTGGCTAGGAAACATCCCTCCACAGTCATATTACGGCTGTCTATAAGATATCAAGAACAGTAGAAATAAAATAAACTATCTAGTACATGTCCATATGCCAGAATAAACGAGTCAAGAAATAATATGTGGAAGCAATAAATCCAATAAACAATAACATCTGGAAAGTACGTCCCAAATACGGGCTCATATCAGGAAATGAAAATACTGAAAGAAAACTAAACTAAAATACTAACAGGATCCTCACTGTTCGGCCTGTCGACTGAAATACTCCTGGTCGGCCTGTGAGAGAAATAAAAGATCTGGGCCTTGCAAAACCCAGACGTCGGTGCGTCATAATATCAATAATAATAAGCAACCAGGACTTAACGAGATATACAGGCATGAATAGTAACAAGGGTATAACAGTAACACAAATATGGAACAGTGAAGTGTATAAGCACATGTGTCGTGCGGTGAGTAATCTGAACTAAACTACTGAGTTAATTACTCTCAAGTCTTTGAAATCAATTTAATGAATCGTCAATGTAACTCAATAGTATCCCGTGCATGCCCGGGACCACGGTCAAGACTCTCGGGCTGAATCCGAGACGTACCGCTAGGCAGTAAACAGGTAACATGTACAGACGAATGATCTCAGCAGCAGCATCCCGGGGCTGGCCTAGCCCGTAAAACTGATCAGTATAAGCGTCGAACTGTTGAGTTACAAGTCAGGTTTCATCATTGATTTCCCCTTACCGTCAAGTTATGTGTTCAAGTTAGGTATTGATAAATCTGGAGCTAATGTCAACACAGGATCAATCAGGTACAGGTTTGTCTATGCAGACAACAGGATATGTTCATCGGGACAACAAGTCAGGAATGTCGGCATTAGGAACAGGATCAGGTATCAAGTCAAGCGGTGGTGCATCAGGTCATGTCAGGGGGTGTACAGTGTACCAAATGGGTTTCCAAAAGTAAAAATGTAGCAAGTATCGAATTACGGTAAAAATACGGATGTAGGGTAAAAGCATGGATGCACAAATATCTATCAGGGTTACATCTACAGCTCCATGACTACGTAGGATGCACATTATCAAGCATGGGGTACTAATGTAACAGTAATATGAATTAATGTGACATGGCATGCAACTAGATATATAATTAATAGTATGTATGCATAATAAAACACGGATGCACAAATATCTATCAAGGGTTACATCTACAGCTCCATGACTACGTAGGATGCACATTATCAAGCATGGGGTGGTAATACAACAGTAACATGAAATAATATGATCTGTAGATGCAGCTACATATATAATAATAAATGATATGGATGCATACGGGTATCCGAAAATAGTAAAATATTAATATGGGTGTACAATACAATCAACATGTGATTTTTTTATTCATATGGATGCAAAATATGATATATAGCATGTAGCAAGATAAACTTGCCTGATCACACGACGGGGTGTGCACGCTGCGTCCGACGTCGGGTAAACGTCGCAACGCACACACGGCACACGGGACAGATCCAGACAAGGCAAGAAAGTAACCACGCTGGCTGGGAACGTCTACTGGGTCGTCTGGATCGGCAGCGGCGGCACGGCTCCGGGGATCACCGGGAAAACAGAAACCAAGAAAGAAGAAAAAAAGAAGAAGAAGAAGAAGAGGAAGGAGTGGTCTGGGATTGGGTGCTCTGTAGTCAGAAAGGAGGCAATAGGAGACGACGGCGACGATGGGCCATCGATGGAGAGATCCACGGCAAGGGCGGTGAGGATTCTTGGGTTGAAGGGGTGTGCAGGGAAAGCTCGGGTTGTCTGGGATGAAGTTGATGATAGCGGTGGTGGTGTCAGGAGTCGGAGGTGATGATGAGAGCAGTAGCGAGAAGTGCGGGCGAGGAGGTTGGCGGTGAGGGTGCTGCCGCGGGGTTAGGGTTCTTGCAGGGAAGATGCTGGGTGTTGGGTTGCAGGTGGAGGTGTGGTGTTTGGAAGATAGGGAGGTGAGGAGGCGGAAAGGATGAACTCGGGGTCGCCGGCCGTGAGGGAACGACGACGAAGGCGAGACGAGGGTGAGCGTGGGTTGGGTTCTCGGGAAGAAGCTCTCGTGAAGAAGGGAGGTGATGATATGGGAAAAAAAATAGGAAAATGGGAGGTGACAGGATTCACATTATATATATGAAGAAAGAGAGAGAGAGAGAGAGGAGAGAGAGAGTGATAGAATTCTGTGAGAGAGAGAGTCACGAGAGAGAGAGAGAGAGAAACAGTTCTTTTTAAAAAAAAGATTTAGATTTAAAAGAAATCTTTTAGTTATGTAAAAAAAATTAAATGGTTAGAAATATTAAAATATAATATTAGTTAAAGAATTTGATATTTTGGCTAATACAAAAATAGTTCAAAACACGCCCGAGTCGGGTCTAAAAATCTAGTTTTAAAATACGGATAATATACGTGTCGACCAACATTAAAACAGGATATCTGGGTAACGAAAAAGTATACCCCCAAGAACGGATGCACGCACGTGCACGCAGTCATCTAAACGAGTCTGTTTCACTGAACGGGACGAGAACAAGATGCGCGGATGCTACGACAGGGTTAGGGGTATCATGCAGGCCATGCTATATATTTTTAAAATATTTTACTTGAGTTTTTATGTTATATTGAAAAATATGCAGATGCCAGATAAAATGCCAGTATGCAGTATATAAAAAAATGAAAGGCACGGATCCATATAACAAGACGGGATAAATCATAAACAAGAATCAAGACGGGTTTTCAGCAAGCGGGTCAGGTCGGATGCAAATACAGATGTCAACTACACCATTTGCACCCAAAACACAATAAATCAGGAAAATACCATAAATAAAGAAATACTCGAAATAGAACTGGTATAAATGAACTAGGGTGTTACATTATACCCAACTACAAAAAGAATTTCGTCCTCGAAATTCCAGGAACAAGAAAAGATAAACAAACATGAATCTACAAGAATAAGTGTGGAAACTTCTATCGAATCGCATCTTCTCGTTCCCAAGTCGATTCTCCATACGAGCAATTCCCCCATGAAACAAGTACAAGCGGGATAACCTTGTTCTTGAGGACCTTTTCTCTTCGACAATCAACATCGGTCGTTTCTCAAAAGTCAAATCCTCCCTTACAGTCAGCTCCGAATGATCTAGCACGTGTGTTTCATTTCGAACATACTTACGAAATTTAGATACATGAAACACGTCATGAACATTCGCCAAAGACAGTGGCAAAGCCAATCGATAAGCCACTTCTCCAACACGCTCCATAATCTCGAAAGGCCCCACGAATTAAGGACTAAGCTCGCCTCGACTCCCAAAACGAATCACTCCTCTAGTCAGTGATATCTTCAAGAATACAAGATCACTAACAGCGAACTCTAGAGCTCTTCTCGATGTATCGGCCCAACTCTTCTGCCGATCCTGTGCTGCCTTTATGTGATTCCGGATGGTATTAACTTTCTCCACGGTTTGCACGATCAAATCCGGTCCCAACAATTTTCGTTCTCCAAATTCGTCCCAACAAACGGGTGAGCGACACTTGCGACCATACAATGCTTTGAATGGAGCCATCTGAATAGTCGCCTGAAAGCTATTATTGTACAAAAACTCCACCAAGTGTAGATGATCCTCCCATGAACCCTTGAAATCCAACATACAAGCTCTCAACATATCTTCAAGAGTTTGGATCGTTCTCTCCGACTGGCCATCTGTCTGAGGATGATAAGAGGTGCTAAACTTCAATCGCGTCCCCAAACTTTCCTGTAAGCTCCTCTAGAAGTGCGATAAGAATCGGGTATCATGATCGGAAATGATACTCACAGGTAGTCCATGTAATCTCACAATCTCCTGCATGTACCGTTCTGCTAACGCTTCCGTTGACTGACCAACTCGAAACGGTATGAAATGAGCTGCCTTGGTGAAACGATCAACAATCACCCAAACTACATTATTGCCCTTCAGACTCCGCGGTAAAGCTGTCACGAAATCCATGGTTATATATTCTCACTTCCACTAAGGAATCGGAAGTGGTTGCAATAAACCAGCTACTCTTTGATGTTCAACCTTAACTTTCTGACATACCAAGCACTTCGCTACAAAGCGGGCAAGCTCCCTTTTCATGCCTTCCTACCAGAAATGTTGTCTTAGATCACGGTACATTTTCATGCCTCCTGAATGTACGGAATATGTGGAACTGTGTGCCTCTTTCATAACTTCTTCACGAATGCCTCCTTTCGGCACACACAAACGGCTAACATATCGCAACGAACCATCTTCATGAATCAACAAGTCCGTTCGACGTCCCGCTTCTACCTGTTCTCGAAACTTTTGCAATTTTGGGTCCTGTGACTGCTCTGCATTAATATTATCGATCAGCGACGACTGTACTTGCAACTCATCAACTGCCCTGAAGAATGCGGTAACACGATCTCCAACTCGAATCTCCGAAAATCATCGATAAGCTCCTTCTGTGCAGTCAACATCCGAATTGCTGGCAACCGACTAAGTGCATCCGGCACTACACTAACTTTTCCCGGATGGTACTTGAGATCAAGATCATAGTCAGCCATCAACTCCAACCATCTACGCTGCTTCATATTGAGCTCTTTCTGCGTGAACACATACTTTAGGCTTTTGTGATCGGTGAATACTTCGACCCTTTCGCCCAATAAGTAATGTCTCCAAATCTTCAAAGCGAAAATCACTGCCGCAAGCTCCAAATCATGAGTTGGGTAATTCTTCTCATGGGACTTTAACTGTCTTGATGCGTAAGCTATAACCTTCCCATGCTGCATCAAAACACATCCCAAACCTTTCCCAGATGCGTCGCTGTGAATCACCAATCCTTCGGAACCGTCTGGTACGATCAAAATAGGAGTGGTTATCAACCTTTGCTTCAATGCCTCAAAAGCTGACGCACAACTATCCGTCCATACGAACGGTACCTCCTTTCGTGTAAGCTTGGTCAAAGGCTCAGCCAATCGAGCAAAAATTCTCCACAAACCTTATGTAATATCCGGCAAGTCCAAGAAAACTTCTGATCTCTGCTACGTTCTTCGGAATCGGCCAATCTTGAATTGCTGCAATCTTCTCGGGATCAACGCCGATTCCATCTCTGGGTACGACATGCCCCAAAAACTTCACTTCTTCAAGCCAAAACTCACACTTGCTCATCTTCGCATATAATCGTTCTTGCCTCAACGTTTGCAATGCGATCATTAAGTGTTCAGCATACTCTTCTAGGCTCCTCCAGTAGACCAGAATATCAACGATGAACACCACTATAAACTGGTCCAAGAACGGTGAAAAGATTCGGTTCATCAAGTCCATAAATATTTCCGGTGCATTCGTGACTCCGAATGGCATCACTAAATACTCGTAATGCCCATAACGGGTTCGGAACGCAGTCTTGCAAATATCCTCCGATTTAACTCGAACTTGATGATATCCATATCGCAAATCCAGCTTCAAGAATACCCTTGCGCCACTGAGTTGCTCGAATAATTCGCCAATGCGAGGGATCGGGTACTTGTTCTTAATAGTCACCCGGTTCAATTCTCGATAATCGATGCACATCCTCCTTGTGCCATCTTTCTTCTTGACTAGAAGAAGTGGAGCTCCCCAAGGTGAATTGCTGCTACGAATCCAACCTTTCTCTAGCAATTCGATAACCTACTTCTTGACTTCTTCCAACTCCACTGGTGCCATTGGATAGTACGCCTTTGAGATTGGCGCTAAATCAGGAATAAGATCGATCGCGAACTCCGCATCTCGTTTTGGTGGTAAACCCGAGATGTCCTCAAACACGTCCATGAACTCTCAAACTACAGCTGGCGGTTCCTCCTTGTCAACATCCATCGATGAAAGAACACTGTTTGTCGGCCTAGCCCTAAACTCGACTGGCCCGACAGAACTGCTACCTCTAGCAAAAAAATCTCCGGATGTCCGAGAATCTGGAAAATCACTTTCTTCGCCCTACAATCAATGTGAGCATGGAAAGTGCCGAGAATGTCCATTCCCAAGACAATATCATAACTGCCGGTATCGATCACCAAGAAATCTGCAGATAACTCTCGTCCGCAGATAACAACTAAACAAACCTTGTACTCACTACTAGATATGATTTTTCCGTTCCCAGTGTGTATGTCCCAACAACTAGACAGGGTCGTGCAATCAATCAAGTGTGCAGCAATAAACTTGGATGGCATACAACAATGGAATGCACCAGAATCGAATAATGTTAATGCGGGAAAATCATGAACAAGTAGGATACCGGAAACAACTTCATCTAAAACCAAGACACTGAAGAAGATATGCACGGTAAACAGGATTCAAGCTTGTGATAAAACATGAACTGGCAAGCAATGAAACTGAGAGAACCAAGGTAATATAACCACCATGAAACAAGGAAATGAATCAAGACCAGGACTCCAAGTTACTTAAATAGAGTACTGCATTGTAACCATGCTGCAGTTCATAGTTACAATCACATAACTCCGTTCAAGTCGCCCAAATCCTAGTATCAGAATCGAAAAAATAAGTAGGGAGAAGCAATAAGGAACCAAAAGGATTTCAAGCCGAGATGCAAAGTCTTTCCATCTCGCTAAGGTAAAAGGTCAAGAGAAAGATAAGATTCAAGAATCACGACAACAATGTGGCAGGACATGTTCCTAATTACGGGTTTCCTGATTCGTGCATTGGGTCCAATACCCAACTATAAAAGAATCAAACCCGATTAACCTAAATCCTATGTTCTCTAATACCTAACAAACCCTGTCACACCCCGCTTCCCAGAGTGCGCTAAGATCGGCACGTGACAGAGCCAACCATGCTACCTGTGGCTAGGAAATATCCCTCCACAGTCACATTACGGCTGTCTATAAGATATCAAGAACAATAGAAATAAAATAAACTATCTAGTACATGTCCATATGCCAGAATAAACGAGTCAAGAAATAATATGCGCAAGCAATAAATCCAATAAACAATAACATCTGGAAAGTACGTCCCAAATACGGGCTCACATCAGGAAATGAAAATGCTGAAAGAAAACTAAACTAAAATACTAACAGGATCCTCACTGCTCGGCCTGTCGACTGAAATACTCCTGGTCGGCCTGCGAGAGAAATAAAGGATCCGGGCCATGCAAAACCCAGACGTCCGTGCGTCATAATATCAATAATAATAAGCAACCAGGATGTAACGAGATATGCAGGCATGAATAGTAACAAGGGTATAACAGTAACACAAATATGGAACAGTGAAGTGTATAAGCACATGTGTCGTATGGTGAGTAATCTGAACTAAACTACTGGGTTAATTACTCTCAAGTCTTTGAAATCAATTTAATGAATCGTCAATGTAACTCAATAGTATCCCGTTCATGCCCGGGACCACGGTCAAGACTCTCGGGCTGAATCCGAGACGTGCCGCTAGGCAGTAAACAGGTAATATGTACAGACGAATGATGTCAGCAGCAGCATCCCAGAGCTGGCCTGGCCCGTAAAACTGATAGGAATAAGTATCGAACTGTTGAGTTACAAGTCAGGTTTCATCATTGATTTCCCCTTACCCCCTAGTTATGTATTCAAGTCAGGTATTGATAAATCTGGAGCTAATACCAACACAGGATCAATCAGGTACAGGTTTGTCTATGCAAACAACAGGATATGTCCATCGGGACAACAAGTCAGGAATGTCGGCATTAGGAACAGGATCAGGTATCAAGTCAAGCGGTGGTGCATCAGGTCATGTCAGGGGGTGTACGGTGTACGAAATGGGTGTCCAACAGTAAAAATGTAGCAAGTATCGAATCACAGTAAAAATACGGATGTACGGTAAAAGCATGGATGCACAAATATCTATCATGGGTTATATCTACAGCTCCATGACTACGTAGGATGCACATTATCAAGTATGGGGTACTAATGTAATAGTAATATGAATTAATGTGACATGGCATGCAACTAGATATATAATTAATGGTATGTATGCACAAAAAAACACGGATGCACAAATATCTATCAGGGGTTACATCTACAGCTCCATGACTACGTAGGATGCACATTATCAAGTATGAGGTGTTACTACAACAATAACATGAAATAATATGATCTGTAGATGCAGCTACATATATAATAAATGATATGGATACATACGGGTATCCGAAAACAGTAAAATATTAATATGGGTGTACAATACAATCAACATGTGATATTTTTATTCATATGGATGCAAAATATGATACATAGCATGTAGCAAGGTAAACTTGCCTGAACGGATCACACGACGGGGTGGGCAGGCTGCGTCCGATGTCGGGTAAATATCGCAACGCACACACGGCACACGGGACAGGTCCAGACAAGGCAAGAAAGTAACCACGCTGGCTGGGAACATCCACTGGGTCGTCTGGATCGGCGGCGGCGGCATGGCTCCGGCGATCACCGGGAAAACAGAAACCAATAAAGAAGAAAAAGAGAAGAAGAAGAAGAAGAGAAGAAGAGAAAGGAGTGGTCTGGGATTGGGTGCTCTATAGTCAGAGAGGAGGCAATGGGAGACGACGGCGACGATGGGCCGTCGACGGCGAGATCCACGGCAAGGGCAGTGGGGATTCTTAGGTTGAAAGGGTGTGCAGGGAAAGCTCGGGTTGTCTGGGATGAAGTTGATGATGGCGGCGGTGGTGTCAGAAGTCGGAGGTGATGATGACAGCAGTCGCGAGAAGTGCGGGCGAGGAGGTTGGCGGTGAGGGTACTGCTGCGGGGTTGGGGTTCTTGTAGGGAAGAGGCCGGGTGTTGGGTTGCAGGTGGAGGTGTGGTGTTTGGAAGAGATAAGGAGGTGAGGAGACGGAGGGGATGAAGTCGGGGTCGCCGGCCGTGAGGGAACGACGACGAAGGCGAGACGAGGGCGATCGTGGGTTGGGTTCTCGGGAAGAAGCTCTCGTGAAGAAGGGAGGTGATGATATGGGAAAAAATAGGGAAATGGGAGGTGATGGGATTCACATTATATATATAAAGAAAGGGGGGGAGAGAAGGGGGGAGAGAGAGAGAGAGAGAATTCTGTGAGAGAGAGAGAGTCACGAGAGAGAGAGAAAGAGAAAGATTTCTTTTTAAAAAGAAGATTTAGATTTAAAAGAAATCTTTTAGTTATGTAAAAAAAATTAAACGGTTAGAAATATTAAAATATAATATTAGTTAAAGAATTTGATATTTTGGCTAATACAAAAATAGTCCAAAACACGTTCTGGTCGGGTCTAAAAATCTAGTTTTAAAATACGGATAATATATGTGTCGACCAACATTAAAACAGGATATCCGGGTAACGAAAAAGTATACCCCCAAGAATGGATGCACGCACGCGCACGCAGCCATCCAAACGAGTCCGTTTCACTGAACGGGACGAGAACAAGATGCGTGGATACTACGACAGGGTTAGGGGTATCATGCAGGCCATGCTATATATTTTTAAAATATTTTACTTAACTTTTTATGTTATATTGAAAAATATGCAGGTGCCAGATAAAATGCCAGTATGCAGTATATAAAAAAATGAAAGGCACGAATCCACATAACAAGCCGGGATAAATCATAAATAGGAATCAAGACGGGTTTTCAGCAAGCAGGTCGGGTCGGATGCAAATACAGATGTCAGCTACACTATTCGCACCCAAAACACAATAAATCAGGAAAATACCATAAATAAAGAAATACTCGAAATAGAACTGGTATAAATGAACTAGGGTGTTTCACAAAGTGATACCAGGGTTTGAAAAGGTTGAAGAGAATTACCAAGGTTATCCTGGCCAACCATCTCAGCTTCTACGGCCGTCAAATTGTAAGCCTGGTGTCTCGGCACGTTTCTTCGTGCATGCTGGTACATTGCTGATTGTCGAGGTAAAGGTGGTCCACGTGGAGGTGGTGCAAAAGAGTTAACCGAGTAGGTGGAGCTTGGATAGCTGGTCTAGCTGCGAAATTAGGATTAGTTCGGTTGTGTGGGCAAGTTCCAATGATATGTGAGGATGATCCATATATCAGGTAAAGACCATTTGCTCATTTTCAATCTTCCATCAGATGTCCAGCTCTCTTGCAGTAGGTACAAAAAGCTGGGCTGGGCCTGTTGATTGGGACTCTCGGTCTCCTTGGTACAAATGGTGGTCCTGATGCGGCTTCTCCTACCATCTGGTTGGCAGGGCGCTTCACTCCGGCAGATTGAGGTCTGCCCTTCTTCTTCACCACTGCCTCATATCTTCGGGCAGCTTTCAAAGCCATATCATGGGTTGGGAAATCCCCTGTAGCTAATACAGTTTGGATTTCCGGGTCCAACCCTTACTGAAATCTTCTAGCTCTGATCTCAGCAGTCGATATGAGATGGGCCGCAAACCTATTATGGTCTTGTGTTAGCTGTGTAGTATGTGATAAAAAAAATCGAACATTGAGACATATCTTACCGAATAAGCATGGTGAACTCAGCGTCATACTCATCTACTGACTTGGTCCACATCGAACCTTGTTGCAGATGTATGAACTGCCGCTCCATGTCGAACCTGGCAGTCTCAGGGAAGTACTTAGCGTCGAACATGTCGCGGAAAGTCTTCCATTCGATGAGTGGTTCAAGACGGCTTTCTTCCGCCTTCCACTAGTTCCGTGCATTGTCTGTGAGCTGTAATTTTACAACACGAACCCAGGCTATTTCTGGCACTTATGCTGCTGCTAGATCATCTTCTATACTCTGAGCCCATTCCTCAGCCTCCAGTGGGCTCTCCCTTCCTGAGAACTGTTTGGGGTGCAAAGCCCTGAATTGCTTTACCCTAGGTGTTTCTGTCTCGGGAGGGTTCATTAAAAGAGATGTCTGCTGCTGCTGTCCCTCGAGGAGGCTGCGAATTGCCTCAAGCAGAACCGTTTGCTCGTTGGGTAGAGCAGGAACGGCAGGTGTGATTGGTAGTGGAGGTGGAGTGTTGTTGAAGTTGGTGCTGGTATTGTTTGGGGAATCCATAACCTTGAATGAAAAATTTAGATTAGGACAGATTCAAAGTATATGATTCAAAGAATATGAAATGATAAGATTCAAGGAGTATAAATTGTAAAGAATGTTTTAGTTGCCGGTTCTTGTGTTATATTGCTTAGGTTGTTCACGCAGAATAGAACTGCATGGTAGTGTTCCTGTAACACCCTAGTTCATTTATACCAGTTCTTTTGAGTATTTCTTTATTTATGGCATTTTCCTGATTTACTGTGTTTTGGGTGCGAATAGTGTATTTGACATCTGTATTTGCACCCGACCCGCTTGCTGGAAACCCGTATTGATTCCTGTTTATGATTTATCCTGGCTTGTTATATGGATCCGTGCACTTTCATATTTTATATACTGCATACTGGCATTATATCTGGCATCTGTATTTTTTTAATATAACATTTAAAGTCAAGTAAAATATTTTAAAAATATCTTGCACGGCCTGCATGATATCCCTGACCCTGTGATAGCATCCGCACATCTTGTTCTCGTCCCGTTCAGTGAAACGGACTCGTTTGGATAACTACGTGAACGTGCGTACATCCGTTCTTGGGGGTATGTTTTTTCGTGACCTGGATATCCTATTTTAGTTTTGGTCGACACTTATATTTTCCGTATTATAAAACTGGATTTTTAGACCCGACGCGGGCGTGTTTTGGACTATTTTTGTATTAGCCAAAATAATCAAATTGTTTAATTAATATTATATTTCAATACTCTAACCGTTTAAAAGTTTACCCAATTAAAAAGATTTCTTTAAATCAATTTTTTTAACAGCACTATCTTTCTCTCTCTCTCTCTCTCTTCCTCTCTGCCTCTCTCTATCCCTCTCTCTTTCTCTCTCTCTCCCTCTCTCTCACCTCTCGCAATTACTGTTCGCTTCTCGAGTCACATCACCTTCCTCTTCCTTACTCTCACCTCCCTTCTCTTTTCCTTTCTTCCTTCTCTATTTAAACCCCCGCGACGAGAACCCATGCAACCCTAACCTTAACTCCTTCGCCTCCACCTCAACCCCTCGTCATCACCTTCCTCATCTCCTCGTCACCCTCATCTCCATCACCTCCCTCTTCCTCTTCCCTTTCTCCAACCCCAAGCCCCACAAACCCCTGCAACCCATCACTCGAGCACCCTGCACCCCTCGCCGGAGCTCCGTTGACCCTGTCGTCGCTCTTACACCCTCTCCACCACCTCTCTCCTCTCTCATCTCTTGTTCCCTGCACAGAAACCCCTGACCCCAGAGCACCAACCCTCACCCGACTTCAAGAAAACCCGCAACCCCTGGCCTCACCGGAAAACCCGCCTGGAACCTCACCGTCGACGTCCCATCGTCGTCAATGAATCCCTTGCCTCACCTCTAAATCCATAGCACAAAACCCAGTGAGCACCAGCTCTCCTCTTTCTTCTCCTTCTTCTTTCATTTCTTCTTTTCTTGGTCCGTGTTTTCCGATCATCTCGGCAGCCGTGCTCGTCGCTGTCGATCAGGCAAACCCAATAGACATCCCCAGCCAGCGTGGTTACTTTCTTGCTTTACCTGGATCCGTCCCGCGTGCCGTGTGTGCGTTGCGACGTCTACCCGACGTCGGACGTGTCGTACGTACCCGTCGTGTGATCCAATCGAGGCAAGTTTATCTTGCTACATGCTATACTATTATATCTGCATCCATATGAATAAAATATTACATGTCGATTGCGTTATACATCCATATTAAAGTTTTACTGTTTTCGGATACCCGTATGCATCCATATCATTTAATATACATGTAGCTGCATTTACAGATCATATTAATTCATGTTATTATTGTAGTAACACCCCATGCTTAATAATGTGCATCCCACTTAGACTCAGAGCTGTAAATGTAACCCCTGATCGATATTTGTACATCCATACTATTAATTATATATCTAATTGCATGCCATGTCACGTTATTTCATATTACTGCTACATTAACACCCCATGCTAGATAATGTGCATCCTACATAGTAATGGAACTATAGTTGCAACCCCTGATAGTTATTTATGCAACCATATTTTATTGTATATCCATACCATTAATTCTACATACCTAGTTGTATGTCATATTACATTAACTCATATTATTATTACATTAGTTCCCCATACTAGATAATGTGTATCCTACATAGTCATGATGTAACCCCTGATAAATATTTGTGCATCCATGCTTTTATCGTGCACCCGTACTTGCTACAGTTTGTTATAAGCACCCTTTTGATACACTGTGCACCCCCTGACATGGCCTATACACCACTACTTGACTTGATACCTGATCCTGTTCCTAATGCCAACAATCCTGACATGTTGTCCCGATGGACATATCCTGTTGTCTGTATAGACAAACATGTACCTGCTTGATCCTGTGTTGGTATTAGCTCCAGATTTATCAATACCTGACTTGAACACATAACTTGGGGGTAAGGGGAAATCAATGATGAAATCTGACTTGTAACTCGACAGTTCGATACTTATACTGATCAGTCTTACGGGCTAGGCCAGCCCCGGGATGATGCTGTTGACATCATCCGTCTGTACATGTTACCTGTTTACTGCCTAGCGGCACGTCTCGGATTCAGCCCGAGAGTCTTGACCGTGGTCCCGGGCATGCACGGGATACTATTGAGTTACATCGACGATTCATTAAATTGATTTCAAAGACTTGAGATAGGTTAGTTCAGGTTACTCACCGCACGTCACATGTGCTTATACTCTTCATTGTTCATTATTCGTGTTACTGTTATACTTTTATTACTGTTCATACTCGTGCCTGCATGTCTTGTTACCTCCTGATTACATTATTGTTGATATTATGACGCGCTGACGTCTGGGTTTTGCATGGCCCAGATCCTCTCTCTGTCACAGGCCGTTCAGGAGTATTTCAGCCAACAGGCCGAGCAGTGAGGATCCTGTTATTATTTTAGTTTAGTTTTCTTTCAGCATTTTTCATTTCCTGATATTTCTTGACTCGTTTATTCTGGCATATGGACATGTACTAGATAGTTTATTTTTTTTTTCCTGTTCTTAATATCTTCTAGACAGCCGTAATGTGACTGTGGAGGGATGTTTCCTAGCCACAGGTAGCATGGTTGGCTCTGTCACGTGCCGATCTTAGCGCACTCTGGGAAGCGGGACGTGACAGTTCCATACAGCTTTGACCTGCATAGGCCACCAACAAAACCTGTCACGTCCCGCTTCCCGGTATACGGCGAAGGGGACGCGACGAAGCCGCTACGTATTTACTCTAAAGTAAATACGCTAAGCGTATCTAAGCAATATAAATAAAAATGCACAAGAGATAAAGACGGTAGATATAACTGAACAGCAACTTTATTTATTAACATTCTTTTGTACAATGCATGAAACAGTAAATACAATTGATTGAAAGCAATGCCTAAACAATGGCATAACAGAAAAGGAAAGTACTGAAATGTAATGTGTACAATGAAACTAAAGCTCTGGGTCGTAAGCAAGCTGATCCAAGTCCTCGCTGGTAGGCTTGATGTCCTGAGTGTCCAGATCACCTGACAACATTCCAAAGAAGAAAGAGAAGAAATATCGTCAGCAAACAATCGTTCGGTAAGTCCCAAAGATAAGGGAGAATTAGAATAAGCAGAGAGGGAGAGAATATAGCTTTTCAAGTTGTGTTATTTTGTTATATTGTTGTATTTAGTGTTAATGATGTTGTTAACATAAGTTCAAGGGTGAATGTCATTCAATCTCAAGAGTGTTCTCAAACCCAACAGGCTCCAATCCAGGGGTAGAATCCAGGGGTAGGGAACCACGGGCCCGAATCAAATGTTAGTAAGGGGACTTCGACCGTCGTCGAAGTATTCCAAATTCATAGGCCACAATCCAGGAGCATGGAAACACGGGCCCTCATGATTTCTTGCTTGTGTTAGTAGACATGGATTCATGATCTAGGGGGACTCTTGAGATTCTGTTGGATTCACGCATGAACTACCCCAATACCCCGTGTATTTATTGTATTGATAGTAATGATTGTACTGATGGTATTGTATTATCTTGAAAATTGAATTGTATAGATGACTTGCCGAAACCATGATATCAGTAAATGGATGTAACTGGAGAATCATGTAAATGGATGTAACTGGAGAATCATGTAAATGGAAGTATATCCATGGTTCGGTTCAGTCAAGTTGTATAGATTATATAGATTGGATAGTTTGAATATATGGATTCATGGATTCATGTTGAATTGTTGTTTGGATACTTGAATCATATTCAAGTCAGATTATTAAGAAGAGACTCAGTCTGAGTCAGAACAATTAAAAAAGAAATTGAAGTCCTGATTGTTTTGATGTTATCGGTAACCGCTGCACATAGGCGGCAGGATTTGTGTCTTTTTCACAA
The DNA here is from genome assembly GCA_030015575.1 of Agapanthus africanus. NCBI lineage: Eukaryota > Viridiplantae > Streptophyta > Magnoliopsida > Asparagales > Amaryllidaceae > Agapanthus > Agapanthus africanus. Next base: position 447,123,778 of record CM057349.1, read on the forward strand.
ACAATTTCCGTGTTGATAACACCGTTGTTAAGTTGTCTACCTTAAATAGGCAAGCACCCACTTCTCCGGCTCCCCGAGGCTCAAAAGATTGGTCCCGCTTAAACCTATGTTTACTAGGGTCCTTAAGGTAATTTATAGAACTTGAGGGGGTTTATGTAAAAAATACTTTTGTATAATTTTCTAAATACACCCCAAGTATTTAATTATCGTCTTTAGAGTTGTAATGAATGTAGATTTCATATTTTATGACATTTCTAGTGAGAATAACTTATTTTTCATAATACATGATATTTAATTATAATATTGAACTTGAATGGATTTCATGGTATTTTAATGTAAAGTGATTCTTGTGATTTTGGAAAAGTTGAAGTATTTATATTATAACAAAAATAGGTATTTTTGATATTACATATATATAGATATATATATAAATTTTAATATATATATTATATTTCTAGAAATCTCATTTTCTTAAGATGTTTGTATTTTAAATGTTTCGAGACCGAATGCTCCTTGCGGAGGTCTGTATCTCGCACTACTAAGCCTAGAGATGTGCGATAATCCGCACCATCCCAGTCGGGTTCCCTAAATTGGGTTGTAGCGGCGCTTTGCAAAGATTTGTGTAAAATACTAAATCTTGTAAAAATGGTTTTATTAGTAAATGGTATTTATTTGAAACGTTTCGTTTTCCCGTATTCTAGGTTCCCGAAAGTATTTTGCTATGTTGCATATGAGTGTTGTGAGGAGGTAGGTCATTATCTCGTGATCTAACTTAAAAGTATAGCAAGATTGTGATGATTTAATGTCAAAATGAAACTACATGATATTTTACTGAAAAAGAGCAATAAAAGTTACAAAATGATATAGATTGTCATAAAACTTGTTCAACATATTTGTTAATATTTAATGGTCAACATGTATTGAAGAAAATGTTGGATTTTGAGAAAGAAGCGAATCGAAAATCGGTTTAACTCCGATTCCGTCGGATTTTGTAATTACGTATTTTTAGAACAAGATTAGAGAAGAGGGAGGGGGACTTACTGGCTTAGAAGTTAGGGATTAGGAAGAAGTGAACGTAGCTTCCGGTGCGTCGTTTCGTCGCCGGGAGCTCCTAGGGTCGTCGTCGGAAAATCGCCGAATCTTTCGCCCTTCGCTACTCCAAAAGTACACTAAGCTTCTAGGAATTTTCTTGAGAGTTTTGTTCAGAATTTTGGAGTGAGGGGGGTGTGTCTAGGGGTTGGTAAGGCTAGGGTTAGGATAGGTGAAAGGTTTAATTGAAAAAAATGTGATAAAATGTATTAAAATGGAGTAAATAGGGGTTTCAAAGAGTTCAGGTACTGGTCTGAGAATTTAAACCATACAGAGGTGCATGGGAGCTGAAAAGACAAAACATTGGTATTGATGACTCGGCGGTCCGGCCGGGTCCGGCCGGCAGTGGCAGCCCGAGTCGGCCGGTCCGCCAGTCGATTCGGCCGATCCCGGCCGAGTCAGGCTTTCGAAATTCTCGCCGTCGGTTCAATAGTCCCCTGGTACATTTATCTTTTCATGTGTGGTGGGGTTTTTGTGAGTTATGCACGTGTAAACCCTTGGTATTCTAAAACTTCAAAATAAACAATATTAAAAAATAATGTGGGGAATGGGATTTGAACTCTGGTGGCTTAGTTTAGCAGTGCAAGGTATTACCAATGAGCTACAAGCTCCTTCTTGTAATTTAGAAAGCAAAACAGGCTTATAACTTGTGCTCAGGCAAAAATACCCCTTTCTGAAATTTTGAAGAAAAAATTCTACAGAAAGTTGTACAGAAAATTTAGGGTTATTACAAGCAAGCTCTGCGAAGGGGACTGTTTCCTGATTTAAAATCAGGAAAGCTTATGGAAAAAGCTTCAGAAGAGGGTCACGTGCTTACACGTGACCAGCAGTCACGTGTTGGCACGTGACATCCAAAAGTACCGGCAAAGCAAGTTCAGTTTCCCAACTACATCAAAGAGAGGGGATTCAGTAAGGGTCACGTGCTCCCACGTGACCTGGGTCACGTGTCGACACGTGACATTTAAAAGCAGCAGCAAAGACCCAACGCTTCCTGATCAAATCAAGGAAAAAGCTTCAGAAGAGGTCACGTGCTCCCACGTGACCAGGGTCACGTGTTGGCACGTGACGATCAAAACATCAGAATTGTTCTCCAGTTAAATCAAGAAAAAGAGTTCAGACAAGGGTCACATACTCGCACGTGACCAGGGGTCACGTGGTGGCACGTGACGGTTAAGCAGCAACCAGAAGACAGAGCGCAGAAAGAAAGAAGAAGGCTCATTCCAAAGAGGGTCACGTGCCCACACGTGACCATGGGTCACGTGGTCACACGTGACCGGCTTTCAAAGCCCATTTCGTTAACAGAATTAAATTCTGAAAGAGATTCGAATCTTTCCAAAGGAAAGCGATTATCTGGAACCAATCGAATTAAAGATTTAAAGATGATTGAACATCATTTATCTATGGGAAAATCTCGGGTTTGGAAAGATTTCCCCTTTAAATCTAACCGAAATAACAAAGGAGAATCCCGGGACTTGAAATCCAATGGTGAATAAAATTCACCCAATAATCCAAAGGTCAACAACGAATGATGGATGCAAATCAAACCTCTCAATGAAGATTCGTCAAAAACTAATTGATTCGGCTGCTTCTCCTATAAATAGGAGCCAAGAGACACAGGGATAGATATATAGAGAGATACACGCAGAGGGAAGAAAGGGAGAGAGAACCTTGATACTTCGAGGAACTTGGATCTTCTGCAAAAGAAAACCCCAGGTAAGAAAGGGAAGGCTCCTTGAAAGAAAAGAGAATTTAATTCTCAACAGAGTTTAACTCTGATATATAAAACAGAAGAACATATTTCTTCTCTCTTTGATAGAGGATCTGCAAAGTGCACATCTCCCCTTGAAGCTGAGAATTTAATTCTCAATGGGTTGAGATCCTGCCATGCAGATCCAAAACATAGAGAGGGAATGGAAGCACGAGAATTTAATTCTCACAGAACTATAGGAATTTAATTCCTTTAAAATAAAACTAGGGCTTGACCCTGTGTTATGGGAATTTAATTCCTTCAGAACAAAAAGAAACAGGGTTTTACCCTAATTAAGAACCTAGTTCTGTTGGAACAACGGGGATTTAATTCCCTTGATCATAATTTAACAGAGAGTGGGAATTTAATTCCTTAAAAGCTTTTATTAAGGTTTAACCCTATTTAGTTCTTCACATGTATGAGGAATTTAATTCCTACAGAAAATTCAGAGTTCAACTCTATTCCAGAATATAAATCTTCAAAAGGAAGTAGGAATTTAATTCCTCTGAAATTACTGTCAGGGTTTAACCCTACGAGGAATTTAATTCCTGGAAAAGATTAACAGATCCTCTAAACAACATATAGAGGCAGGGTCACGTGTCACCACGTGACCCCCCCAAGAGATCTACAGAAAGCCCCTTTGAGGCAGCACCCCACGTGACCCACGTGACCCTCGGCAGAAGCTTTAACATATAAGCACTTGAATGCCCGTCACGTGATGGCACGTGATGCTTTGAAAGATGCGATAATCTCAGCAGAATAAATGAAGGGAGGGCGCCCTCACGTGTTGCCACGTGACCCCTCTTGCCTTAGTGTTCAACACTAAATTGGAACTCTCGAATCCAGTACTGAAACACTGTTGGGCCTTAGTGTTCAACACTAATCAAAAAACTTTATTCGCAGTGTTCACCACTGATTACCTTAGTATTTAACACTAATCTGAGATCTCCATTGCCAGCGTTCAACACTGATCTGTTTTAGTGTTTATGATAATTTGAAAGCCTTGTTGCTGGTGTTTAACACCAATTATCTTTTAGTGTTAAACACTAACTTGTCAACCTCATTCCCAGTGTTCAACACTGATTGCTCTGTAGTGTTTAACACTAGGCTTTGGCCCAATTGGCCGAATGGATAGAGGCAAAGCCTCTCCTTCAAGAGACCAACAGGAAGTCAATATTCCAGACATGATTGGACTTAGCCCAAGCTGGCCATAAGTCCTCAATTCGTGATCAACGGGCTAATGGGCTCATAACATAATTAATTGGTCTTGATCCCAAATTGGGCCAAGGACTATTTGATCCACTCCGGTTCTAGGGTACATCTCTTCACTCCTTTGATATTTGGCATTGTAATCCCTCAATGTCTTCAAAGAGGTGACGGGTCCCGACGACTACACATTGATATGGACTGCGGGGTCCTTAAACCCGTGTCTAATGCAAAATTCCTGGTTACGTGGAATGCGGATAACGTCACTCTTTGACCCCGCGGAAAACGTCCAGAGCGGAGCCTGGTCCTCGCCAAGCACGGCAGTGAACCCGTGTGAAGCATCCAAAGCACATACCGGACTATGGAGTCCTTAAACCCATGGACTACGACGTCCTTAACCTTGACCGAGATGTCTTAAAACTAACAATGGACCGCAATGTCCTTAAACTACCCATGGACCGCAACGTCCTTAAACTACCCATGGACCGCAATGTCCTTAAACTAGAACAATAGAGCCCCGCATGCTCTTTTGTCGGATCTAAACGGTCCCGTTTAAGTTAATCTTAGCCTTAAAGATGGCTAACGTATCCTTAAACCTTCAAACAGAGTGGACTATAAATCCCCCCAATTAACTCTGGCTCGAGGGTACATCTCTGAACTCCTCTGACATCTGTCGTTGTAATCCTTCAACGTCGTCAGAGAGGTGATGGGTCCCGACGGCCATACATTTAATGGACCACTATGTCCCTAAACTAGAACAATGAAGCCTAAAACGCTCATTTGTCGGATCTAAACGATCCCGTTAAGTAGATCTTAGTCTCAAAGTTAGACTAACGTATCCTTAACAAACGTTTGAGTTGATCTTAGCCTCAAGTATGGCTGACGTATCCTCAAACCAAACCCCCAAACCCAAATCTAAGATAATACGGATTTGGACTAGTCCACGCCCTACGGGCGACGACATAACTCAGTCTCCGTAAACAATCCACGGGCAACAAAGCACAAAACAAACACCCACGACACGAAGTGACCATCTGGAGAAGGAGAAAGTTGTTACCGCAATGCGGTAGCGTAATTAACTGCAGGGGCTTGCGCCTGCAGGGAAGAGCGTCCCCACATTCAAAAACCCCTCAAACGAGGGGGAATCTGACGAAGTCTGCTACATCGGACGCATCCGTCTAAACCTTCGATACATGGTGCCATAAATCAACTTGGCATCTTCGGAGAGGTGGACGGATAGCACCAATTAGCATCTGCCCCGAGTCTCAGTGCCAGGACATCGCAGTCCTGCGCGCCGCCATTTGGAGGGGAACAGATTCTGGCACGCCCGGTGGGACCTTTTCCTCTTTCCACTCCACACTTCGTGTGTCGTGACTCGCGAACCAATCGCGGTTCGCTTTTGGTTGCCCTTGGGTTTCAAGATACTAAGAATTGGCATCTCGCTTATTGCAGAAAGCAAAGGATCGATGGCTTCTACTTCTGCGAAATTCTCCAACTGCTTGGACTGCAATTGCAACCAACGCTCTACCTCGCCAGGAGGTATAGCCTACGGACCCCAAGCCGCTTCGCTATTCACAATGCCCGTGGAACAGGTCACTCGCGCCACCACAGGATTGTTCTTTGGGACCATGCTCCCGCCGACAAGCTTTACCGCTCCAGTGCTGACAACGAAAGCTCTCAAGAAGTCGGTCTTTGATCGTCTTACCCCTGCCGCGGCTGCTCTCAACGAGTCGCCCAACGTCAACGCCTCGGTCTTCTCTAGATTGGGCCAGAAGTCCTGCGAACCCATCATGGGGCCTACAATCTCAGAGAAGGATGCTTCTAAGAAGGTGGCCGCTCCTACCCCCGAAATCGTCAAGGCGGCTTCTCCGGCCAAAAGGTCGGTCTTTACAAGATTGACGGCTTCAGCTCCCACTCCTGCTCCCCAAAAGACATCGGTCTTTGACAGGCTAATACCAACAGCGACCCCCCACCCAGGCAGGGGGCAAGACGAAACCATTCTTACCGCCGACCCTACGCCGTCCGCTCGACACGCTCGACGTCGCCACTGGCGCCGAGTAAGGAAGGCTGGGGGCAACTCCCCCTCCGGGTTGACTCTATCAGCCCCGGTGGCAGAAGTTAATGCTGCTGTTCCAACTGGGAACAGTTTCGAAATGCTAAATAAGGTGCGAAGGAATTCTCCTACTGCAGTGCTGAAGAGGTCTCCTCCCCCATTAAAAAAGGTTGTGGAAATAAAACCAGAGCAGCCCCGATCTCCTCAACGGCCGTCTTCCAAAATCTATAAGGTTTGGCGGCAGGCCCGAGACTCGATCATCGATCCAAACTTCTCCCGCCAGCACAAGAAGCTGAAAATCCAACCGGAAGCTGGTCACCAGGCTAAACCCCAAAAGGCTGTTGATCAACTGGCTCATAAAAGGAGGTGGCCAGAGAAGACCCCCCAGCATGCAACGACGGCTAAAAGCACTGAGCCCAGACGCCCTAAGTCTGGGGGCATGGTGGTGCACACTGTTTACATGGCCTCTGGAAAGGAGGAAAGCCGCACTTCTATGGGCCACCGACCGCTAACCCGATCCGTAACGAAAGCCCAGGAGCAGCAACAAAAGCTTCAGGAAATGATGAATGCTATGGCCGCACTTACCGGGCCAAAAGAAAACCCAGAAACGTCCTCAGACGCGCGCCAGGAGGAAGAAACCGACGCTGAATTCCTTCGCCGGATACTGGAGAAAAAGGACAAAGAGGCTGCTGAACAAGCGGCCAACATACAACGTATGGGCCTTCTCTTCCAAGATATGATAGGAATGATGATCCAGCAGGACTTACCCGCCGAGGATCCCCCAATCGTTCTTGAAGACGACCGAGGAGAAACGTCAAATCCACCACCAGCCCTCTCAATGGCCAAGGAAGAGGCAATCTCTAAGGCGGACTTGGTTGACTACATAGCCCAGCAAATCCGGGTTCATCACGCGACTGAGGCAGCTGGTCAAGTCGTGAAAACGGGGCGGCCGTATCCAAGCTGGTACGACCAAATCAAATATCCGCAAGGCTATACGATACCAAAATTCCACGTGTACAAGGGGACTGGCAACCCCCATCAACATGTCGCCCAGTTCCGGGCCCTCTGCGGTAACACCGGCGGTGATGATAAACTGTTGCTCCGCCAGTTCGTGGGCAGCCTATCAGAAACTGCGTTCGAATGGTATTCGGAACTCCCGAACGATTCTATCAGAACGTTCACTGAAATGGAGTTGTTATTCACTCAGCGATTCGCAAGTGCCAGTGAACGCACTCCAATAACTGCACTGATTAACGCCAGGGTAAAACCAGGCGAAACCTGGGTCCGGTATGCTATACGCTGGCGGAACTTGTGGTCGATATGTGAACAACGCATTGAGGAGGCACCCACAGTGGGCATGTTCGTGGGAACCCTAGACCCCCACGCAACTATCTCTCAGTTTATGATGTTCTTTAAGCTAACCACATTCCAGGCTTTAATCGACAAGTTGGCTCAGATGGGTCATAGACCACCTCCCCCGAAGTCGGAACCTCGGAATGATAAGGGTAAAGGAAGGGCAACCTTTGTTGCGAATGCCCAACAGCAACCTAACGCCCCGAAACCGGCAGATCAACTGGAGGAAAGACGTCGGTATTTTAATGAGAAGATGAAGCGTCCCTACTCGTTCCCACGAGACAAGACGAAACGGTTATTCGAGCTGGCAATACGCAACAGACTTATAAGCCTACCAAATCCAAGGAGACCGCCGCAACCCACCTAGGTGAATAACCCTAACTATTGCCCTTACCATCAAACGGTAAGCCATCCGATTGAAGATTGCTTCGTCTTCAAAGGATGGATTGAAGATCAATACCTCCAGGGGAAGTTTGTACTGTCTGAAAAGTGGAAGGTGAACCCACCACAACCGCATACTCCTAAGAAAGCAGATACACCGGGGGCAACCTGCTCCTTTATTAAAGAAGCTCCATGGGAGGTCGTGCTATCAACTAAAACCAAAAGAATGCTGAGAGACCTTCATTCGTGCCCTGCGATCGAATGGAAGGACCCTCTTGAACCTCAAATTATCGAAGGGATGCTAAGGCACCGCCCAACTACGAAGACTCGCGATGAGGACCCAAATACTCACGCCCAACCGTCAAAATCTTCGAAGAAAAAGAAGAAGAAATCCAAGAAGACCGTGAAGCTTGGAGACGAGCACACGAACTTGCAGAAGCAAATCGACGCACTGGAAGAGTACAATCAAAAGGCGCGAACTCCTGTCACACTGCAAGAGTTCCTCAACCATATCTTTCAAGAGGAAGATGATGGAGAGAGCTCGTCGGATGAATCCGAAGAATATGTGGCGAGTTGTAACGTAATCTCCCACTCGTTTACCGATGATGGGAAAACTCCTGGCACTAAGAAGCTGGAGGCAGAGCCTGTACCAGAGCGTGCATGGCCAACAGACGAAATGATCAACGCTTTTCTAGACGAGATTCGTCTAAAAAGTAAAGCGGACCAGGAGCGTGAGATGGCCACATCGGAAGGAGCCAAATGCGGGCAACTGAACGAAAGAGTTGACCTACCTCCGCCAGAGCGAAAGGCATCCGAAGTAGACAAGAAGATATTCAAGACGAAAAAAAGGTTTGCCAAAGCCATGTCAATAGGGATGAAGCTACCACCCTCGGAAGGAAACACACACGATGGGGTGGAAAGGCACCCTGATTATTGCGCATATCACCGGAAAATATCACACCCCACGGAGGAGTGTGACGCCTTTAAGATATGGTGGCAAGGATATGTTGCTCGTCGGCAACATGTTAAGCGCATGAAACGCAAGAGCCGTCGGGAGCGAAGAAGTACTATCGATGGGCACAACAGAACTACTGGCAACTGTTACATGGTTAACGCCAGGGGGTCACAAGTTCTCACCTTTGGGAGCGACTCTGATGAAGAAATGGCTCTGGGCCCTCTCTTTAAAGAATCCGCTTTAGGGAAAGAGGAGAAATCGGAGATCTGCGAGAACATTCAGCTGCGCAATCGCACACTCCCAGAAAAGAATCTCGGGCCCGCGAGTAGAAAAGATAAGGGAAAGGAAAAGGTCACTGAAGATATCACTTTAGATGACCAAGTCATGAGAGAGCTGGCTGCCAAAGACCCTCCTGGGAAGGGTAAAGTGGACTATAACATCCTCGCGCACCTAAGGAAGCTACCTTCTCAGCTTAGCATTCTCGATGCCCTCTTATTATCAAAAGAAGCGCGAGACTCACTAATTAAGGCGTTACAAGAACCTGAGCAATTCCAAGCCTTCCTCGCCACTGAAAAGATGAAGGATGAACTGGAGGAAGTGCATATGGCCGACATCACTTTCGGTGATGAAGACCTCCTTCTCGGGACGTGCGACCACAACCGTCCCCTATATGTCTCCGGATACTGCCATGATATCAAGATAGGCAAGATCCTGATGGATAATGGATCCTCCGTCAATCTCCTTAATGTTCGGGTGTTGAAGGAAATCTGCATGAGTGTGCAACACCTCGCTCGTGACAAAATTACTATCTCCGGTTTCGATTCACAATCGTCACGGACTCTCGGATCTGTGATACTAACATTACGCTTTGGACTTCTCGTCACAGACATCAAATTCCATGTCATTGACGCCAAGACCTGCTACAACGCCTTGCTCAGTCGTCCTTGGTTACACGAATACAACATCATCCCTTCTACACAACATCAGTGTATGAAGTACTTTAAGGATGGTTTCGAGTACACCGTAACAGGTGAGTTAAACCCATTTTCCGTGAACGAAGTCCGCAAATACGAAGATGCGAAGTACTTTTTGCCAGATTTCGAGGATACAGAAAGGTGTCGCAATCCGGAGAACAAAGCCACCGCCACCACCCCTGTTTTCGGGAGCGATACCGAAGAAGAAGAAGAGATGGTTTATGCAGGGCCATCTCAACGCAACAACCTGGGGACGTCCGCCCCCTTATTGGTCTTCGGAAGTGACTCGGAAGATGAGGTTAATGCCGTGTTCTTCAATCTGCTGTCAATACAAGCACCCCCTAGCGATGATCAGAGTTTGCAAATCACCATGGTGCCGCGGGAACATTACAAGGATCTCGACACACTTCAAGCTCACAATGTGCAGGACCTGCAAACATTTTACGTCCCTCCCAGGCAAAGGGGTGAGAAATTAATCCTATTCTACCGATCCTCAGAGTCGAAAATAGAGAAACAGATCTGGCATGGCACGGATGTTACACTCGACAGGCTCCAACCTATCCGTTTGCCCAGATACTACACAAATGGACTAAAGAGGCTATTGAAGCGCCAAGGAATACCCTTAAAACAGACTGTTCGACAAACTCGGTTCTACAACAGGATTTGGGATGTCCCTGGGACCCAACGCAAATTGCCCAACGGGAAAATGGAAACACTTGGGCTTGGATACGCGAGAACCGGAAAACGGGAACGGGCCCACAGTAGCTATGCTATATATACCTTTGATGAAGAGGAAGACGCCCTGTCAGGAAATGCCAACCCCTCATCAAAACTAGATCCCGCGATTGAAGTGCCGAGTCCATCATTTGAAGAACGAGTGGACAAGCTTATCAGGAAAGTGGGTCAAAAAGCTCGGGAAGACCACAACCGCGAGATGGCCATCTACGAGAAGGCCAGGACGCAGCGTCTGTTTCAACAGGCTGCAAAAGACAAAGATGCTCATCTTTGTCAACCCGTTGTACGAAAGGCCCGACGCAGAGACAGAAATAAATCAAGAAGCGGAAAAAGGAGCCGACAACAACGATGCAGGATTACAGAGTTACGTGATCGGGTATTGCACGACTCGGATTTATCCCTCATGAAGAAGATGAGTCGAGCGTACTCCTTCTCCCGAGACAAGACGGAGAGGTTACTCAAGCTCGCTTTAAAACATCAAATGATCACGCTTCCAGAGTCTAGACGCCCTGAGCAAGCTAACAAGGCGTCTCATCTGAACCATTGCTCTTATCATCGAGCCATAGGACATCCTACCGAAGACTGCTTCACCTTCAAGAACTGGGTCGAGGACCAGTACCCTTTATCCGACGGCTGGAGGGTAACGCCACCACAAAAGCACGAACCCAAGGCCGCAAGAGCAAAACCGAATCCACCTCAGTCCTGGGAGTGGATTCACACCTGTTATACGATTACAATATTAAAAGAAGAGCCCGAGAACATGGATGACCTTCCCCGATGCTTTGAGAACAGCGATGATGAGGTGATCTCAGAATTTCCGCCAGCTCCGAAAGAACTGGAAGATGGTATACATACTACTGCAGATAACATCAAGAAGATTGAGTTGGGATCGGTAGATGACCCGCGACCGACATTTGTCAGCGAGCTGCTATCTGAAGAAAGGTGGCTGCGTTAAAGAAAGTGCTTCTACGACATAAAGACTGCTTCGCGTGGAACTATTCCGAGATGCCGGGATTAGATCCGGAGATTGCTGTGCATAAATTAACAATATCCCCGGATATCAAGCCGGTCAAGCAGGCGCCAAGAAGGATGCGGCTCGAGCTTGAGATGAGCATCAACGCCGAAGTCAAGAAGCTGATCGATTCTGGATTTATCCAAGAAGTCCAATATCCCGACTGGATCGCCAACATCATCCCGGTAATGAAGAAGAATGGGACGGTACGCATATGCGTGGATTTTAGGGATCTCAATAAAGCCTGTCCAAAGGACGATTTCCCGGTACCGGTAACCGAGCTAATGATAGATAACACGTCCACTCATGAGGTTTTCTCTTTTATGGACGGTTCATCAGGATATAATCAGATAAAGATGCATCCCGAAGACCAGAAGCACACCGCTTTCCGGACCCCTTTGGGTATATTCTGCTACAGGGTTATGCCCTTTGGTCTAAAGAACGCAGGCGCTACCTATCAAAGGGCCATGACAAAGATCTTCGACGATCTTATACATGATATCGTCGAGTGCTATATCGATGACCTCGTAGTAAAGAGCATGTCATACGAAGATCATTTAAAGCATCTGGAGACTGTATTCCAACGCCTTCGGCAATATAATTTGAAAATGAATCCCCTCAAATGCGCGTTTGGAGTCTCCTCGGGCAAATTCCTGGGATTCATCGTTCGACACCGAGGTATTGAAATAGATCCGTCAAAGATTAAAGCGATCATGGAAATGCCTCCGCCAAGAACCCTCAAGCAGTTGCGGTCTCTCCAGGGGAAGCTCGCATACATCCGGCGGTTTATCGCTAATCTTTCGGGCAAATGCCATCCTTACAGTCACCTGATGAAAAAGGGAACTCCATTCGCTTGGGATCACAAATGTCAAGGTGCACTAGACGAGATCAAGCAGTACCTGCAGAACCCTCCGGTGTTGGCTGCGCCGATCAAAGGAAAACCCCTCATTCTTTATACAACCGCCCTCGAAGGTTGATTATACCAAAAATTTGAGTTTACCGCAATCAGAAACGGCGTCGCTTCGCAGCTAGCCGGTGAGTACGGGTCGATCCACAGAGACGGGTAAATTTCTTTAAAGTGTTTTAACGAGTTGATTCTATTTGTAGTTTTGGTTGGTTTATAAAAATCTAAAGACTGGATCTAATTAATCTAATTAAGAATCTTGCTAGGGTTAGGATTAAGGGAAGTTTTGGAAATTAATCTTTTTCCTCACCGCTTTCAATACCTTCCTTTTTTAGATCTATTAGGTGTTAAGTTAATTATCAATAAAGTGGATACAAATCTTTTGGGAAGATGTTTCTTCCTCTAGATTTGTACCCTACCTTTGTTGATAATTATCCTAACCCTCACGGAAAACGCGCGGAACCGGCCCTTTATACTACGGTTCATCGTTACCTCGAAGGGTAGGATGCCGCAGGGAGCGGTTGTGCTCGTATGCGTGAAGTTCTAATTCATTAGGTGAAGGTGGCATTGAAAGGGGCGAGAGATTTCATCTCTCAACCCTTTCCCTAAGGCTAACCCTAACAAGCGAGGAGACTACTCGCTCATTAGGGGATGAGAAGACATTATAATTAAAAGAAATAAAAGACTTACTAGGTTGACGGCTCCCTTCAAACAAGAAGAACAGATCTGAAATTTACTCCCAGAAATTCTGAATTTTATTGATTGAAAAGAGGCATAAGAAAATACAAGGTCTTGGGTTCTATTTATAGGACATAGAAACCCTAGGTTTACAATTTGCACCGCATGTCTACAATTACAAATATGCCCCCAGAAAATCTTTCCATAGCCGCCACTAAAATTTGGTAAAATTTCATTCGCGCACGGGCTTCGAACGGCCGCGGATCCGCGGCCTTGGTGGGCTTTGGGCCGCGGATCCGCGGCCCAATGATGGGATCGGCATTGGATTTTTCTTGGGCTTCTTTTGGTTCTTCTGGGCTTCTTGTTTATTTATTCTTTTTATCAGTTGGGCTTCTGCAGTAATTCCAGATTTCAGTGAACTCTTTGCAATGGATCTTTTACCCGTCTTTCTTGCAAATTTGGATCTTGAGTTGCCTTGTTGATGGTGAATCGTTCTTCTGCTGGGCTTTACTAAGATCCTCCTAATTGTTGGTCAAAAGTCCTTCTTTTGTGTCGTCTTTTGTGTTTTTCACTGTTTTTGCTCCAACAACCTGTAACCTGTAACATGTAGCAGACATGGGTCAAAAGCACCTGTTTTTATTGTAAAATGCATAAGAATGGGAAATACAAAATGCAATATTATGTTATGAACAAATACCCCCAAACTTATCTTTTGCTCGTCCTCGAGCAAACTTATTGTTTTATTCTCTACAAAAAAAACCTAACCGCACTTTCGCAGGGAAACGCGATTGCACTGAACTCGTGCAACAAGCCGTTAAACCTCTAGGTGTCCCTAGTAGGAGGAGTGTTGTCTCCTGAGGGTTTTCAGCGGATTACACCCACAAAATCCTATCAATTTGGCCCATTGATTTTTGTTCTCCAATTAGGTTTTCTAATAAGGAATTCTATTATCTTTTGACTCGCAAATTATCCACCCATATTCTTCACACTTCCTCATCATTTAACTTGAGATTATATATATCCTGCAGATCTACTTAGCTTTCGGCATTTCTTAAGTTTTCCTTCTAGGGTTTTATCTCCACTTAGGAATTTCTATCAACTCTATTAAAGATACAAGTTCTATTCTTCATTCCTTTCTCTTATCTAGATTCCAATCACATACCCCTACGTGTGTGTATAGATCACCCCTACACTTGGAAATTCAAATCAAGCAATCGTACTCTCGTCCATTGTCCAAAGTACTAATTAGTTGGTGAATGAAATTTGCTTACACATTCTTCATGCGACCGTTAATACTTCTTGAGGTACCAACGACCGATTACAAAATGCGTTTGCACTTTAAAGCGTACTTCCTAGTCTTTGCAACACCCAAGGCTTTAGCAGTGACTCCCAAACCAGTTGGTCTAAGGCACTAGATGATGAAGCACCCTCGCTAAATATTTTTCTATTTTTGCAGCCTTAAATAATCACAAAAACCAGTGTCCATTTTTTTTTTTTTTTTTTTTTATTCACACTTTTTCATACTAAGGACTTTAGACAAAAGCATTTCAAGGTCTCTTCTACTATTCCAAATTTCAAAGTGCGTGAATGTGCAATTTGTAGGGTATACATTTTCAGAATTTAGACTTAAGCTAGGAACTATTTTTCAAACTTATACTCTAATAAGAACATCAATACTCTTCCCTCATTTTGACTTAGCCCACGAAGTGAATCCAAAATTTGCCTATTTCTAAATAGACTACAAGCCATATACTTTCTACTGTTAAACTTTAAGGAATGTTATTTTTAGGGTTTTTAATCTACTAAGTCTAAGATCTAGTTGTTCCTAACCAGTTGACCTATTTGTCAAACTCTAGTCAATTAGCCAAAATTGAATACATTTACTTATAAAAATTTGAAATTTTTCAAATTTTTATAGGTTTTCAAATAAGTATGCAAATGCAAAAATATGTACAAATGAATGCGAAGGAAGAAGACGTACCGAGCATACCCCCAAACTTGACTTTGACAGTGTCCTCACTGTCATGCTAAACCAAGAGGGTCAAAATACCGATACTCCCCTGTTTATTTATTTATATTTTTTTTTTATTATTAAGAAAAACAAAAATATATACAAAAAGACCCTCCCCCAAACTTCAATTAAACTATGTTAGACAATACTGCCCAACTTTGCATCGGCCAAAAGTCAACACCAACCATTTGAAAAATTTATCAGTAAAGAATATTGGTGGGTGAAGAAATAAGTTGTGGTGGTCCGCA
The DNA here is from genome assembly GCA_030015575.1 of Agapanthus africanus. NCBI lineage: Eukaryota > Viridiplantae > Streptophyta > Magnoliopsida > Asparagales > Amaryllidaceae > Agapanthus > Agapanthus africanus. Next base: position 447,139,124 of record CM057349.1, read on the forward strand.
AAGAATTGGGGAAGATAGAAGTAGTGGTATGGGAGGTGTGGAGGTAAATATACAGGTGATGGTGATGCATCGATACGAGAATGTAAATGATCAGCAATCAGTGGAGTGTTGGCATTCTCGTACCTTATTAAAAGAAATGGGGGTATTTCAACTTCTAAGGGAGGAAGTTGGCTCACCACAATACCCCCAAGATGTTCCTGTGGGTCCTCTATTGACATGGCATCATCCATCAATTGTGTATGATATTCACTTATGAGGAAACTGATCTCCTCGATGTCCGCCATAGTCCAACTGAAAACTTGCCGCCTATGATGTAAGACTTTTAAAATAGCGTTCTCTTACTCGAAGGCTAGAGAGGCTGATATGATAATGGGAAAAGTCTCATTCTCACCTATGTAAGCATATCTACGGTGAGACGGCAAGGGCATGAGTTCGAATTTCTGAGGCGAAAGAACCATTGCGGAATCTACCTCGAACTCAAAGGACTCTAACACAGGTTCGAAATCACTGCAAACAACCGATTCGGATGGTTCGACTGACTCATCCAAAAATTCAAACGACTCATATTCGGGCTGTGAGTCGTCGTCATCCGAAAAAGTGAAACATTCATAATCAGCATCGGTTGTGTCAACGGTAGTAGGCTCAAGGAGGGACGCACTAGTGGCGTCAAAACTGTTTTCATCAAATAGAAATCTTTCAAGCTCGCAGTCCTCCTGCGTGATTTCGTGAATAGAGCAAACTTCTCGTGTACTAGTTTTAGGCACGGGGGGCAGACTTCCCATCTTATAAATATTGAACTCACTAGACCTCTTCCCGAAGGATAGAGTCATGGACCCATTGCGGCAATTTATCACGGCATTGGAAGTGGCCAAAAATGGTCGACCAAGAATCACCGGAATTTGGTTTATTGGGTTAGCAACAGGTTGTGTATCCATAACGATAAAATCAACGGGGAATATGAACTCCCCAACTTTGATCAACACATCCTCTAGTTGACCCCTTGGATAGGTGATTGATCGATCAGCCATTTGGAGAGTGCAACGAGTGGGTTTCAACTCTCCAACCCCTAATTGTTCGTACACGGAGTAGGGAATCAGGTTAACACTAGCCCCAAGATCTAAAAGTGCTTGATTAATTTTCTTATCCCCAATTGTAATTGAAATCGTAGGACAGTCGAGGTCCTTTCGTTTTTGGGGTAAGGTTTGATGGTGGTTAATAGCATTGCTCACTGCACTAGCCACTAGCACTTTCTTGGGTACTTGTGATGCCTTTCTCTTCGAGGTGCACAAGCCCTTTAAAATTTTTGCGTATGAAGGGACTTGTTGGATAGCATCCAAGAGAGGTATATTTATGCTAACCTGCTTAAAGATCTCCACAATCTTCTCCACTTGTGCATTTGGTTTATTAGGACTCAACCTGTTTGGAAATGGTGCATTCTAAAAATTTGTTGAGTCAAAAGTCTGTGGAGTAGAATGTGGAATAGGAACGGATCCGAGTGTGGATGTGTTCGTGTTGTTAGAAATGGGTCCGTTCGAGTAAGAAGAAGTAGAGCCGTGTGAAGGGTGGAGAATAGGCTCTAAAGAAAAAGGTGAAGAAGGAGGTGAAGAAAATGAAGAAGGGGAAGAAGAACCACCGGCGGGGATGTCATCACTAGTTTCCACATTATTTTGCAACTCTCTTCCGGATCTCAACGTGGTCACCGCATTAACATTGTGATTGGGATATGCGTTTTGTGGGTGACCGGGATTGGGCAATGGTTGAGATGGAAGCTTTCCCTTTTCTCTCTCGCTCAACGCAGCAGTTAATTGTGCAATTTGTGCCTCAATAGATTTGATACTTTGATCGTGTGAGGCATTGTTATTCATTAAAGATTGAACATAACTTTCAAATCTTGCTGCGGATTCTGTAGTTTGCTTGAGAAATGCTTCAAGACTTTTCTCGAGTGAGCTAACCTTATCATCATTAGGTTGAACCAAATTGTTCGTTTGATTTGTATAAGGTTGTTGTTGGAAAGGTTGCTGGTTTTGAGTTTGTAAGGGTGCTTGTTGTTGTTGTGGAGGAGCTCTTTGAAAATTGTTATTCCCTTGGACTTGTTGATTTTGGTTCCAAGCGAAATTTGGGTGACTCCTCCACCCCTGATTGTATGTCGAAGAGTACGGATCGTTTCTTTGTCGTTGCTGGAATGCAGCATTGACTTGATCCTGTCCTTGAATAGGTGCATTAAAGGACACTCTTCGGTTAGATGTGATGGGTTCGAACAACAAGCACAAACAGTTCGTGTGGGTAGAGTAGGGGCAGGAGAAGTCGATGAGATTTTAATCTCAATGGCTTCTAGCTTTTTCATAAGTGAGGCCATCTCGGCCTTCATAGCAATTGACATATCTATTTGATGTATGCCTGCCCTAGATTGACCAACTGAAGAAGATGATGTGGTCTTGGTACTCTCCCACTGAATTGTTTGCTCACTTAGGTCCTCAAGAAACTGCCAAGCTTCGTCGCTAGACTTGGAGAGAAAATGACCTTGACAAATTGTTTCTAGCAACTGCTTCGTTGCTGCGTTCAATCCCTCGTATAATGTTTGGCAAAGTTGCCAATTTTCTATCCCATGATGAGGGCATTGAACAAGTAGGTCTTTAAATTTCTCGAAGCATTTCCAGAATGGTTCGGACGGAAGCTGTGAAAATTGTATAATCTCGTTTCGGATTCTAGCAGTTTTATGATGAGGGTAGAACTTTTTCAGAAAAGCTCTCACAAACTCGTCCCAATTTCTAATGGAATGTGATGCGGTGCTGTATAGCCACTTCTCGGCTAGGTCACATAAGGTAAAAGGAATGACCCTTAGCCTTATTGCGTCATCACTTAATTGGGTTGTCTTCGTCATGCCGCAAACGTTTTGGAATTTATTAATAAAAATATATGCATCTTCGGATTCCAAACCATGAAACTTAGGCAGCATATTGATGAAGTGTGGTTTTATTTCAAAATTATCCCCATTCGCCGGTGGGGGTGAAAGACATGTAGGTAAGGAAGTGCGGACGGGGTAGAAGAGATCCTGGAGCGCGACTCGTGCGGGCGCTACAACAGGCGGAAGATTCGGGTTATTCGCACCTGGCGGAGGTGGAATCATTCCCGTCGGCAGGGTATAGTTGGGGTCGTGTCCCGACATACCTTCGAAAGAATTTGAGGGTGGGGGTAAGAAAGTGGAAGGAGTTTCGACTTCGGTGTCGAAAAGTTCGTTTGTCGGTACCAACGAAACACGGACTAATCGGGCGTTAGTATCCCTAGTCCAAGATGACATACACTAAAGGGTAGTGCAGTCAGAAAAAGGAGAAAAACAGAATGTGGGGATAAGATAACGTCAGTGAGAAGAAGTGGTGGAAGTGAGTTTGCAAGTTTTCTTAGCGGTAAGTTGCAAGTTTTGAAAAGATTTTTCTTTATTTTTATTTTTTTTTTATTGAAGAGTTTTGCAAGACGGTTTTAGGAAATGGACTCGTGACACCAATGTGTCAACCACACATGCACATTCAGGCCTAGATCTAGGGTTGCCTAGGTCTGCTAGACAGCTCCTAACTAGGGCTAGAAATAGACCTCAAACCGCCTCTTCACGGACAAATACGGCCAGGTAAGTGGGAAGGAACCACCACTACAGTGGGCCTAATTAATAACCACTAGCCTAGACACCGCAATGTCGGTTAGGATAAACGGCCGATGCCTACCCTAGTCCTTTTCCTATTGAGCTCGCCGTCCTTAGGTCTGAGTCTAATCTTTTTTAATTAAAGGTGGTCGATGCAAAATGCTTTAGGTGTTTTTTGGGGTCCTGGGAAGGGTGATGAAATCCCTACCCAATCTGAGTTTGGTCAATTAGCCCCTTAGAGTCCGGTTAAATTATGCAAAACAAATAAAATTTCACTTGCAATCAGAATTTTTTTAGCGCGGCGCAAAGAAACCTGCAGAAAATCTGTTATTTAGAAGGGGGAAAAAGATTTTTACGCAAAGAAATCCTGCAGAAAACTTTTTACAGAGAGATATATGGGAGATTCCAGAGGAGAGAGAGAAAAATCAAACCAGAAAAATTTGGTGCGCTGACGTGGCACTTCAAGCGCGGAACCGCGGCGGGAGGCACATCTATGCGGCGGAAGAGCGGCTGTATTAGGGTTTCAGGTTCTGAAAAAAAATTGTACTGCTTCTCTGTCCAATTTCGCCTCTGTTATTCTGCACCAAATTTTGATTTGCCCTCTGTAAAATTCCAGATCCGTGATTCTTCGCTGTTCCTGCAAGATCCAAAAGATACGCCCTTCAAACAGATCAAATTTGATTATTATTTTTTTTTTTTTTATATTTTCAGATTTTTATAATTTTTAAAATTTATATCAACCCGAAAATTCACAAAAAGAAAGATTACGCCGTCCCCGGCAACGGCGCCATTTGATTATACCAAAAATTTGAGTTTACCGCAATCAGAAACGGCGTCGCTTCGCAGCTAGCCGGTGAGTACGGGTCGATCCACAGAGACGGGTAAATTTCTTTAAAGTGTTTTAACGAGTTGATTCTATTTGTAGTTTTGGTTGGTTTATAAAAATCTAAAGACTGGATCTAATTAATCTAATTAAGAATCTTGCTAGGGTTAGGATTAGGGGAAGTTTTGGAAATTAATCTTTTTCCTCACCGCTTTCAATACCTTCCTTTTTTAGATCTATTAGGTGTTAAGTTAATTATCAATAAAGTGGATACAAATCTTTTGGGAAGATGTTTCTTCCTCTAGATTTGTACCCTACCTTTGTTGATAATTATCCTAACCCTCACGGAAAACGCGCGGAACCGGCCCTTTATACTACGGTTCATCGTTACCTCGAAGGGTAGGATGCCGCAGGGAGCGGTTGTGCTCGTATGCGTGAAGTTCTAATTCATTAGGTGAAGGTGGCATTGAAAGGGGCGAGAGATTTCATCTCTCAACCCTTTCCCTAAGGCTAACCCTAACAAGCGAGGAGACTACTCGCTCATTAGGGGATGAGAAGACATTATAATTAAAAGAAATAAAAGACTTACTAGGTTGACGGCTCCCTTCAAACAAGAAGAACAGATCTGAAATTTACTCCCAGAAATTCTGAATTTTATTGATTGAAAAGAGGCATAAGAAAATACAAGGTCTTGGGTTCTATTTATAGGACATAGAAACCCTAGGTTTACAATTTGCACCGCATGTCTACAATTACAAATATGCCCCCAGAAAATCTTTCCATAGCCGCCACTAAAATTTGGTAAAATTTCATTCGCGCACGGGCTTCGAACGGCCGCGGATCCGCGGCCCAATGATGGGATCAGCATTGGATTTTTCTTGGGCTTCTTTTGGTTCTTCTGGGCTTCTTGTTTATTTATTCTTTTTATCAGTTGGGCTTCTGCAGTAATTCCAGATTTCAGTGAACTCTTTGCAATGGATCTTTACCCGTCTTTCTTGCAAATTTGGATCTTGAGTTGCCTTGTTGATGGTGAATCGTTCTTCTGCTGGGCTTTACTAAGATCCTCCTAATTGTTGGTCAAAAGTCCTTCTTTTGTGTCGTCTTTTGTGTTTTTCACTGTTTTTGCTCCAACAACCTGTAACCTGTAACATGTAGCAGACATGGGTCAAAAGCACCTGTTTTTATTGTAAAATGCATAAGAATGGGGAATACAAAATGCAATATTATGTTATGAACAAAGGTTCCTTGGGCGCATTATGGGCACAAGAGAACGATCAGGGGAAAGAGAGAGCACTCTACTACTTAAGTCGAGTTCTACTGGGGGCAGAAAGCAACTACTCTCCCATTGAAAAACATTGCTTGGCGTTAATCTTCGCGATAACAAAGCTCAGGTACTATGCGTTGGCGCATGAAGTCCGTCTCATTTCAAAAGTGGATCCCCTTAAATACTTGATGTCGAAAGCCATATTGACGGGACGACTCGCTAAGTGGGCCCTGCTCTTGATGGAGTTCTCGATAACGTATCAACCTCTCAAGGCAGTGAAAGGCCAGGCCATTGCCGACTTTCTCGCTGAGCACCCAATACCGGTTGATTCTCCTCTGAACTGTGATCTGCCGGACGAGCATGCATTTGATGCGATTAGCGGCGGAAGCACCCGATGGGAACTCTATTTCGATGGAGCGTCCTCCGTAAAGAAACAGAAACAAGGTATCCCAATGATCAAATCGGGGATAGGCCTCGTCTTTGCAACCCCACAAGGAGGGATAATGCGCTTCGTCTTCTCTTTAACAGAGCCGAGGACAAACAATGAAGCTGAATACGAAGTTCTGATAGCAGGCCTCGAAATCGCCATCGACATGGGAATTGAAGACCTCCTTATATACGGGGATTCTCAGCTGGTCATTAGTCAAGTAAATGGTGACTACCAAACGTGCAAGCCGGAGTTGGTGAAGTACGGCGAAAAGGTGCAACAACTATTGACCCAAATTCCCTCCTATACTTTGGAGAACATACCGCGTGCGGAAAACAGCAAAGCAGACGCGTTGGCTAAACTTGCTAAAGAACTGGCTGACGAGAACCTCGAAGACGTCAGAATCGTGGTACAAAGCCGTCGAGTGCTCGCCCTGGCGGAAATACCTTCGGAATCACCCGAAAAGAAGGGAGTGACTGAGCAGACGACCCTACAAATAAAAGACCATGAGAAGGCCGAAGACTGGAGGGAAGTCTTCATAGACTACTTTAAGTCCCACCGAATGCCCAAAGAAGCGTCCTCAAGACATCAGCTCACGAAACGAGCTCTATCTTTCGCTTTCGTCAACGATATTCTATACAAGAGATCGTTTGATTCTCTATGGCTGAGATGCTTAGGACTTGACGAAGCAGAAAGAGTCATTCAGGAAGTTCATGACGGACTTTGCGGTTCTCACCAAGCAGGCCCAAAGATGAAGTTAAAAATTAAACGGATGGGTTACTACTGGCCCACGATGATCCAGGACTGCCTCGAGTATGCGAAGCAATGCCACTCGTGCCAGATTCATGGAGACTTTATCCACCAACATCTGAATCCACTACATCCAACGGTGGCTAGTTGGCCATTCGAAATGTGGGGGACTGACATAGTCGGCCCCATTGAGCCAGCATCATCCCGGGGACACCGTTTTATCCTGGCGACAACTGATTACTTCTCCAAATGGGCAGAAGCAGTACCACTGAGGGAAGTGAAGACGGAGAATATCCTCCATTTCTTCAAGACGCACGTCATCTATCGGTTCGGAACTCCACGGCGGATTATCTCCGATAATGGGCCGGCCGACCGAAGCCATAAGATTAGCCGCTTCGCACAGCAGCACAATATAGACTGGAGATATTCTTCGGTTTACAATCCACGAGCTAACGGTCTGGCCGAGGCCTTCAATAAGATCTTGACGAAGATCATAAAAAAGACCGTTTCCAGGAATAAGAGAGACTGGCACGAAAGGCTGCAAGAAGCCCTCTGGGCTTATCGAACTACATTCAAGACGGCCATGAACACAACGCCGTACGCGTTGGTATTTAGGACGGAAGCAGTGCTCCCCCTCGAGGTAGAGTTACCCTCTCTACGAGTAGCAGTCCACCACGAGCTGACGAACGAAGAAAATGCTCACCTTCGGCTTGAGGAGCTTGATACCCTCGACGAAACCCGGCTCATAGCGCAACAACATCTAGAGGCCTACAAAGCAAAGATGACGCGCTCGTATGAAAGATTGACCAGGCCGAGGACATTCCGCCAAGGCGAACTCGTACTAGTGGTCAAAAGACCTATGATCCCCAATCGTGCCAAGCGAGGAAAATTTGAGCCAAACTATGAAGGCCCGTACATCATAGACAAGGTCTACCAGGGTGGAGCCTACCTACTCATGGACATGCACGGTGAAAGGCCTTTCAGGCCAATAAACGGCCGCTTCTTAAAGAAATACTACGCTTGATAAGCCACAGCCTGGGTCAATGATAGATGACGACGACTATGTCCGCTCACTATCTTCCTAGGCTCAGACTTTACAAGCAGCAGCCGGCCTTCCCATAGCGACGGACCGAAACGTCCTTAAACTAACGGTGGACCGAAACGTCCTTAAACTAACGACGGACCGAAACGTCCTTAAACTATCGACGGACCGAAACGTCCTTAAACTAACGACGGACCAAAACGTCCCTAAACTACTACCGCAGCATCCTTAGGCTGACAAAAAAAAAGGGAGAAAAGAAAAATAAAAAAAATGAAAGAAAAAACGGTATGTCCATAAGCAAAATGGGCACGGATGAAAACCCGAAAGGGCTCCGTGAGTAAAAACAGCAGGGCTGCCGGCAAGTGTTCGTGAAAACCCGAAAGGGCGCGACCTTGTTAAAAAACAAAAAGTGAAAAAGAATAAAAAAAAACGGTACGTCCATAAGCAAAATAGGCACGGATGAAAACCCGAAAGGGCTCCGTGAGTAAAAACAGCAGGACTACCGGCGAGTGTTTGTGAAAACCCGAAAGGGCGCAACCTCGTTAAAAAGACACTTGCAGGGTCCTCTCGACCTGGTAAGGAGAAACCACCGGCGTGAGATCCTTACGACTCACAAAGGAGCAACACACTTAGGGATCCTCATGATTCCTAAGGAGAAAATACACTTACGAGATCCTCACGACTCGTAAGGAGAATTCTCTTATGGGACCCTCACGGCTCATGAGATTTGAAAGTCTTAAGTTACAGAAACCTAAACCTGTTCTTAAGCAAATCCTCCACAACCTTCGATATTGCCCTACAAGAGGCTCAATACTGACCCTTGTATACAATCCACGGGCGCGAAAAAAACATTTCCCCAGCAAAGTCCAACCCTTGTAGGTCCTCTCGACCCATAAGGAGAAAGCCCTCTTGTAGGATCCTTACGACTTGCAGAGGAACATACACTTAGGAATCCTCACGATCCCTAAGGAGAAAATACACCTGCAAGATCCTCACGACTTGTAGGGAGAAATACCCTTGTGAGACCCTTACGGCTCATGAAGTCAAAAGCCTTGGTCGACAGGACCCTTAACCCCGTTTACTAAGCCACCTTTGTTCAATATCGACAGAGGCAAATGATGATTCGCTCCTGGAAACATCCCAGTTGCAGCGGTGCTGATGCCGAAATCAGTGTCTAAAATCCAAGCTTGCGGCGAAAAAGCTAGCAAGCCACACATGCCTACGAAATAGCCGAAATGATGGGGCAACTTGCAATAAAAAGCAGCAAGTAAAAATGTATGCATGAAAAATAGCCGAAATGATGGGGCAACTCGCAATAAAAAGCAGCGAGTAAAATGAAAAATAGCCGAAATGATTGGGCACCGCGAAAAATAGCCGAAATGATGGGGCAAGCGCGACCTTCGCGATATAAAAGCTGAAACGATAGAGCATCGCGGAAAAAGAAATAAAATAAAAATAAAATGTATGCCTTACAGGTGATGTTCCATCACACCCTGTATACAATCCAATGGCATAAACAAAAAGGGAACATACCTCCCTCCCCCAGGTTTCACCAAAGAAAGAAGCTAAATCTCGACGGGCCACAGGCGACCTAGAGATCATCCCAACACTCGTCTCGTAACAATGGACACAACTTCAAGCTAAGCGGAACAGCGGCAACTCCCAGTTCCATGGCTCGGTGGTATACATATCGCCAACAGTCAAACCTCCATCCCGTGAAATGCGGATACAATCAGCGAAATTCCTGGTTACGTGGAACGCGGATAATGTCACTCTTTGACCCCGTGGAAAATGTCCAGAGCGGATCCTGGTCCTCGCAGAGCACAGCAGTGAACCCGTGTGAAGCATCCAGAGCGAAGCCTAGTCCTCGCCGAGCACGGCAGTGAACCCGTGTGAAGCATCTAGTGCAAAATTCCTGGTCACGTGGAACGCGGATAATGTCACTCTTTGACCCCGTGGAAAACGTCCAGAGCGGAGCCTAGTCCTCACCGAGCACGGCAGTGAACCCGTGTGAAGCATCTAGTGCAAAATTCCTGGTCACGTGGAACGCGGATAATGTCACTATTTGACCCCGTGGAAAACGTCCAGAGCGGAGCCTAGTCCTCGCCGAGCACGGCAGTGAACCCGTGTGAAGCATCTAGTGCAAAATTCGTGGTCACGTGGAACGCGGATAATGTCACTCTTTGACCCCGTGGAAAATGTCCAGAGCGGAGCCTAGTCCTCGCCGAGCACGGCAGTGAACCCGTATGAAGCATCTAGTGCAAAATTCCTGGTCACGTGGAACGCGGATAATGTCACTCTTTGACCCCGTGGAAAACGTCCAGAGCGGAGCCTAGTCCTCGCCGAGCACGGCAGTGAACCCGTGTGAAGCATCTAGTGCAAAATTCCTGGTCATGTGGAACGCGGATAATGTCACTCTTTGACCCCGTGGAAAACGTCCAGAGCAGAGCCTAGTCCTCGCCGAGCACGGCAGTGAACCCGTGGGAAGCATCTAGTGCAAAATTCCTGGTTACGTGGAACGCGGATAATGTCACTCTTTGACCCCGTGGAAAACGTCCAGAGCTGATCCTGGTCCTCGCAGAGCACGGCAATGAACCCGTGTGAAGCATCCAGAGCGGAGCCTAGTCCTCGCCGAGCGCGGCAGTGAACCCGTGTGAAGCATCTAGTGCAAAATTCCTGGTCACGTGGAACGCGGATAATGTCACTCTTTGACCCCGTGGAAAACGTCCAGAGCGGAGCCTGGTCCTCGCCAAGCACGGCAGTGAACCCGTGTGAAGCATCCAGAGCAAATACCGGACTGTGGAGTCCTTAAAATCCACGGACTATGACGTCCTTAACCTCGACCGTGATGTCTTAAAACTAACGATCAACCACCCCGATCCCCTACGGATTCTGCCTTGGTTTAAGGGTACATCTCTTCACTCCTTTGATACCTGGCGTTGTAATTCCTCAACGTCTTCAAAGAGGTGACGGGTCCCTGCAACCAAACATCGGACTGTGGAGTCCCTAAGTCCACGGACTATGAGGTCCTTAACCTTGACCGTGATGTCTTAAAACTAACAGCGGACTGTGGAGTCCTTAAATCCACGGACTATGAGGTCCTTAACCTTGACCGTGATGTCTTTAAACTACGATACCTGGAGAGACCCCTGACTCCATGAAACACGGATAAGGACGATCACATCCGACACTTGCAGGTCCTCACGACCTGTAAGGAAGAAAAAACTCTCTTGTGAGATCCTTACGACTCTCAAGGGAAAACCCGCTTAAGGATCCTCACGATCTTTAAGAAGAACTCACACCTATGGGATCCTCTCGACCTGTAGGGAGAAAAACTCTTTATGAGACCCTCGTGGCTCGTAAAAAGCAAAAGTCTTAGGAAGCAGATCTTAACCCTGAATCCTGAGCCATTGCTGTCCTGCAAGGAGATTAAGATAGAATATCCGCAGAATACATTCAATGAAAAGGAGACACATCATTGAGAAAAAAAATGTATCTTTTATTCATAAACCAAAATGGGTACAAAGTACAATTCATGAAAGAAACAAAAAGAAAATACTCTCATCCATGAGTATGTACAAAAAGGAAGGAAAAGATACAAATGTTTCAAGCCGGCGGGCGATTCAGCAGCTTGATCAGCTCATCCTGCTTTTGTTGGACCACGGCTTCATGACGCAAGATCTCCAAAAGATGAGCCTCCGCTTGAGCTTGCTGAGCCTGATACGAAGCGAGCCGAGCTTCGAGCTCTTTCTTGGTGGCTTTATGAGCCTCGACCCTCTCACGAGTGAACATGGCAGCTTTATTGAGAGCCACCACCTCTTTTGTGGACTCCTGAAGCACCCGCCAGAGTTCGTATGCTTTGTTGGCCTTGGCTGTGAGGCTGGCCTTAGAAGCCAGCTCAGCGCCTTAGAAGCCAATGCCCTTTCCGAAAATTTACGGCCGAGCCCTTTTCTCGCACAACAATATGTTCGCTACGTGTCGCTCTATCAGGCCACGTAAGCTCGCTTTCGTGACCGCGGCCTTGGAAACAAGACATTTACAAGACCGTATAAATGGGCTTCCAGTCGACGGGAATAATCGATCTAAAACGCGCTCACATCACCTGACGTGAAAGGCAACAAGAAAGGAAAGTGATGATAGCATTTGCAATTAAAGAAAGTTCTTATGAGAAGAATACAAAGTTTATTTATGCAAGTGGAAACATACATGCTAGCACCAAGCCTACATGGAATTTCGGCATAAAGCGTAAAAAAGGAGGGACTAATTTAAAAATGTTCTACGCTAACGGAAAAGGTCACCAAACATGGGATCAACGGCACAGGGGTTAATGAAGCAAAGGACAAAATTCTCCATCTCTCTCTCTGCTTTCTCCAGCACATCGAAGCGACAGTTCTCACGAGGAGTCGCTCCCCATCGATTGGCGCCGTGTTCGTCCGCGAAAGCAGACATAATAGCTCGCCGGGCCTTTATCTGGCTCAGCAGATGAATTGAGCAATCCTTCAAAGCCTGAGTAATCAGGCACGCTTCATGAAAGCCCTCGAGCTTTTCTTCCGCCGCGTCGAGCATCGCCAAGGTCATCTCCGCCGGGTGAGGAGGAATGTCGGCAAGCACGGCCGTGAGAATCATCCAGAGCCAGAGGAAACCCATCGGGAGGGGGGACCCCCTACGGATCGAGAGTTCATGCATGGCTGAGTCGCATTCGTTGTCGGTGAGGAGGGGATCCACCAACCGAGCAGCAAAGCGGGGGACCATCTCCTCAATAGGAACTTCCCATGGCTGTCGACGAGCGTGCGGACGGTTACAGGCCATGACACTTAGTTCTCGAATTAAATCGCGTTAAAATGGGAATAAAAGTTCTCCGTGAAGAGAAAAGGAAAACCATTGCCTCAGATATAAAGGGGTGCATTAAGTGTTGTACGCGGAAGATCTTGCATGGTGAAGCTATTTCCAAGGCCAAAAAAAAGGAAAGGCATCTAAAATCAAGGAGATGAAATTATTTCCAAGGCCCTTTCTCTGCATCCAATATTGTGCACTGAAAATACGGCATGGGAAAATTTTGTGAACAGCCCCATCAAGGGACCCCACGTGCAGAACACGTGGGGCCTAAACCTGATGTACACTTAAAAGAAAATATATGGAGTAGTACCCTGCATATTAAAAGCACAAACAACAACAGTAGAAAAATGATAAAATTCCAGAGAAAAGGCATGCAAACATGGAAAGACATAATAAAACTTGTCACTCATACTTCAAGAGGTTCATACAAAATATAGAGGACACATTTACAATGGTAAAACTTCAGATGCGGGGCATGGGTTGAGAAACTCAAAATTAACTTTATTCAAGATCTTCCAAGCATTTCGAACCTCCCGAGTATGCTTCCTCTCACGATCACAAGCATCGGGGTCCCCGCGGATGTCCTCTACCCTCCGGTAGGCGGCAAGTATGGCTGATTGCTGAAAAATCTGATGCAGGAGATCAATGAGATTATCCCGCCTTCTCTTTGAGATCAAGTGCATCAGATACACCGAGTGTACTTTATCCTCGGCGGCGTCCAATGCCCCAAGTGGCACACCAGCACAGAATAAAGGGAGAGCCTCCCTGATCGCCAGCACGATCAGCCTCAGAAGAGAAGAGCAACGGGGGAGCAGCCGATGGTTGTACTCATCAAAGCGGCTCATGATCTCGGCACATTGAGCATCGGTGAACTCCTGGTTCTGATTGCGGCCCAGTGCACGAATATTCCCATAGGAAATGATCTCGTCAAGACCATACAGATGGGCATCCATGATACCTGAAATAAAGGTCATGAGAATCATTAGAAAACTCCTGTTTCATTAATTGCAGGAGAACAACCTCGGGCCAAGAGACCCCAGGAAGCCTCTGTGTGAAGAAATCGAGTTCTTCATTGGAATTAAATTCCTTATTAAGAAAAGGGAATTAAATTCCCAGAAACATTTTTGGATGGAATTAAATTCCATGGAGTTCCATCATCATCTCCCCAAACATCATCTAAATCCTGAGGGATCTACAGTTCGAAGGTTAGGCGGTTTCAGGTTCTTATGGAAAAACATGAAGAAAAAAGGGTAAAAACCCTTGTTTTGGATTTAAAATCCAGAGGAATGTGAAGGTCCATCGTTTGTCCAAGAACATTACCTGAGGAAAAGAATTCTTTTCGAACAGAGTTAAACACTGAAAATTGTTTCAAGACAGAGAACTAAGCTCTGGAAGCGAGAATTAAATTCTCAAGGAAAAAGTTCTCAGAAGAAGAAGATGAGCAAAGTGAAGGCTCCTATGAAGAGACAGAGGTATTTATAGAAGGCAATGGAAACGTTTCATCTCCCCAGATCCCTAAAGGAATCCAACGGTCGCAAGAGGTGACAGCGTTGCACTCACGTGCTGACACGTGAGAACAACGCTGTGGGGGCATTTGTTTCCTGATTTAAAATCAGGAAAGCTTATGGAAAAAGCTTCAGAAGAGGGTCACGTGCTTACACGTGACCAGCAGTCACGTGTTGGCACGTGACATCCAAAAGTACCGGCAAAGCAAGTTCAGTTTCCCAACTACATCAAAGAGAGGGGCTTCAGTAAGGGTCACGTGCTCCCACGTGACCTGGGTCACATGTCGGCACGTGACATTTAAAAGCAGCAGCAAAGACCCAACGCTTCCTGATCAAATCAAGGAAAAAGCTTCAGAAGAGGTCACGTGCTCCCACGTGACCAGGGTCACGTGTTGGCACGTGACGATCAAAACATCAGAATTGTTCTCCAGTTAAATCAAGAAAAAGAGTTCAGACAAGGTTCACGTGCTCGCACGTGACCAGGGGTCACGTGGTGGCACGTGACGGTTAAGCAGCAACCAGAAGACAGAGCGCAGAAAGAAAGAAGAAGGCTCATTCCAAAGGGGGTCACGTGCCCACACGTGACCATGGGTCACGTGGTCACACGTGACCGGCTTTCAAAGCCCATTTCGTTAACAGAATTAAATTCTGAAAGAGATTCGAATCTTTCCAAAGGAAAGCGATTATCTGGAACCAATAGAATTAAAGATTTAAAGATGATTGAATATCATTTATCTATGGGAAAATCTCGGGTTTGGAAAGATTTCCCCTTTAAATCTAACCGAAATAACAAAGGAGAATCCCGGGACTTGAAATCCAATGGTGAATAAAATTCACCCAATAATCCAAAGGTCAAAAACGAATGATGGATGCAAATCAAACCTCTCAATGAAGATTCGTCAAAAACTAATTGATTCGGCTGCTTCTCCTATAAATAGGAGCCAAGAGACACAGGGATAGATATATAGAGAGATACACGCAGAGGGAAGAAAGGGAGAGAGAGCCTTGATACTTCGAGGAACTTGGATCTTCTGCAAAAGAAAACCCTAGGTAAGAAAGGGAAGGCTCCTTGAAAGAAAAGAGAATTTAATTCTCAACAGAGTTTAACTCTGATATATAAAACAGAAGAACATATTTCTTCTCTCTTTGATAGAGGATCTGCAAAGTGCACATCTCCCCTTAAAGCTGAGAATTTAATTCTCAATGGGTTGAGATCCTACCATGCAGATCCAAAAGATAGAGAGGGAATGGAAGCACGAGAATTTAATTCTCACAGAACTATAGGAATTTAATTCCTTTAAAATAAAACTAGGGCTTGACCCTGTGTTATGGGAATTTAATTCCTTCAGAACAAAAAGAAACAGGGTTTAACCCTAATTAAGAACCTAGTTCTGTTGGAACAGCGGGGATTTAATTCCCTTGATTATAATTTAACAGAGAGTGGGAATTTAATTCCTTAAAAGCTTTTATTAGGGTTTAACCCTATTTAGTTCTTCACATGTATGAGGAATTTAATTCCTACAGAAAATTCAGAGTTCAACTTTATTCCAGAATATAAATCTTCAAAAGGAAGTAGGAATTTAATTCTTCTGAAATTACTGTCAGGGTTTAACCCTACGAGGAAATTAATTCCTGGAAAAGATTAACAGATCCTCTAAACAACATACATAGAGG
The DNA here is from genome assembly GCA_030015575.1 of Agapanthus africanus. Lineage (NCBI taxonomy): Eukaryota > Viridiplantae > Streptophyta > Magnoliopsida > Asparagales > Amaryllidaceae > Agapanthus > Agapanthus africanus. The sequence goes on from CM057349.1 coordinate 447,155,079, forward strand.
CAGGGTCACGTGTCACCATGTGACCCCCCCAAGAGATCTACAGAAAGCCCCTTTGAGGCAGCACCCCACGTGACCCTCGGCAGAAGCTTTAACATATAAGCACTTGAATGCCCGTCATGTGATGGCACGTGATGCTCTGAAAGATGCGATAATCTCAGCAGAATAAATGAAGGGAGGGCGCCCTCACGTGTTGCCACGTGACCCCTTTTGCCTTAGTGTTCAACACTAAATTGGAACTCTCGAATCCAGTACTGAAACACTGTTGGGCCTTAGTGTTCAATACTAATCAAAAAACTTTATTCACAGTGTTCAACGCTGATTACCTTAGTATTTAACACTAATCTGAGATCTCCATTGCCAGCGTTCAACACTGATCTGTTTTAGTGTTTATGATAATTTGAAAGCCTTGTTGCTGGTGTTTAACACCAATTATCTTTTAGTGTTAAACACTAACTTGTCAACCTCATTCCCAGTGTTCAACACTGATTGCTCTGTAGTGTTTAACACTAGGCTTTGGCCCAATTGGCCAAATGGATAGAGGCAAAGCCTCTCCTTCAAGAGACCAACAGGAAGTCAATATTCCAGACATGATTGGACTTAGCCCAAGCTGGCCATAAGTCTTCAATTCGTGATCAACTGGGCTAATGGGCTCATAACATAATTAATTGGTCTTGATCCCAAATTGGGCCAAGGACTATTTGATCCACTCCGGTTCTAGGGTACATCTCTTCACTCCTTTGATATTTGGCATTGTAATCCCTCAATGTCTTCAAAGAGGTGACGGGTCCCGACGACCACACATTGATATGGACTGCGGGGTCCTTAAACCCGTGTCTAATGCAAAATTCCTGGTTACGTGGAATGCGGATAACGTCACTCTTTGACCCCGCGGAAAACGTCCAGAGCGGAGCCTGGTCCTCGCCAAGCACGGCAGTGAACCCGTGTGAAGCATCCAGAGCACATACCGGACTATGGAGTCCTTAAACCCATGGACTACGACGTCCTTAACCTTGACCGAGATGTCTTAAAACTAACAATGGACCGCAATGTCCTTAAACTACCCATGGACCGCAACGTCCTTAAACTACCCATGGACCGCAATGTCCTTAAACTAGAACAATAGAGCCCCGCATGCTCTTTTGTCGGATCTAAACGGTCCCGTTTAAGTTGATCTTAGCCTTAAAGATGGCTAACGTATCCTTAAACCTTCAAACAGAGTGGACTATAAATCCCCCCAATTAACTCTGGCTCGAGGGTACATCTCTGAACTCCTCTGACATCTGTTGTTGTAATCCTTCAACGTCGTCAGAGAGGTGATGGGTCCCGACGGCCATACATTTAATGGACCACTATGTCCCTAAACTAGAACAATGAAGCCTAAAACGCTCCTTTGTCGGATCTAAACGATCCCGTTAAGTAGATCTTAGTCTCAAAGTTAGACTAACGTATCCTTAACAAACGTTTGAGTTGATCTTAGCCTCAAGTATGGCTGACGTATCCTCAAACCAAACCCCCAAAGCCAAATCTAAGATAATACGGATTTGGACTAATCCACGCCCTACGGGCGACGACATAACTCAATCTCCGTAAACAATCCACGGGCAACAAAGCACAAAACAAACACCCACGACACGAAGTGACCATCTGGAGAAGGAGAAAGTTGTTACCGCAATGCGGTAGCGTAATTAACTGCAGGGGCTTACGCCTGCAGGGAAGAGCGTCCCCACAATCAAAAACCCCTCAAACGAGGGGGAATCTGACGAAGTCTGCTACATCGGACGCATCCGTCTAAACCTTCGATACATGGTGCCATAAATCAACTTGGCATCTTCGGAGAGGTGGACGGATAGCACCAATTAGCATCTGCCCCGAGTCTCAGTGCCAGGACATCGCAGTCCTGCGCGCCGCCATTCGGAGGGGAACAGGGACAACCGGAGTGTCCGGGAGAAAGAAATTCCTCTGATCCGTTTCCGCTGCCGGCTGTTTGTCCAAACCAAAACCGAAGGGATCGGCGAGCTTGGCAAATTTCGCGGTTTCCTTTGAAAGGACTTTAGGGTGGAGAAAGCGAGCAATAAAATCTGTGAAGCTGACGCCGTGCCCCCCAGATTCCAAGAACGGGCACTCATAAATATTCGGAATCGGTGCTGAATGGTATTTTCCGGAGTCAGACCCATCACTACTGATCGGGTCGCAAAGACGTATTCGTCAAGGGGAAGTATTTCCTCGTAGTATTCCCCTCTGACAGGTAGGCCTGAGATCTCCGCAAACTCCTCCAGGGATACTGAAGCCTCCCGATCCGATAGGAGAAAGGTGTGTGTCGGGATGTTCCATTGCTCTATGAAAGCCTTAATCCACCACACCGGAGGCGCCGGATACTGGAAATGCGACGCATAGATAGCAGGGTACAGCCCGAGCTTCAATAACGCCGACTTTCTTGCCGATAAGATGTACCGGGCCCACTGCAGGTATCCGGCCGAATGACGAGGAGTCAAGCCAATCATATACACATGTCCCCATGGGCGCGACTTGCCCTGACATATGCGCCGTCCCAGAATATCTAAAGCCATCGGCGGCTGCATAGGTATCGCGGCCATAGAAGGCTGAAGGCGACCCTCTGAGGTCCAGTGGACCTCCTCTACGGCATAGTTAACCTGGGGTGAATCGGCATAGTGAATAGCGGAGATTGGTTCTGAAGGCGTCGCACAAGAGAAGCTGCGTCGACCCTAGATAATCTGGTTGTACCACAACCCCCACAAATGAAGCGACTTCTGCTCCGGGTCATGATCCTTGATCAGTGAAAAAACTTCTCGGTCTACGGCCGCGTCGGCGAAAGTGATCTCCGGACGAACGAATGGGAAAGAAGTTTCGTAAGACATAGTACCTGCATGGGAAGAACGAGGGTTAGCCATCAATGCTACAATCCAAAGCCTAGTACTTGATACTTTAAGTTTGTACCACACTGCAATGCAGTGGAAAGGGATCAAAGGGGACCCACAAAATCAAGATGACAGCTCATCATTGATAAGACAGTCACTCATTAATGAGGAAATCCTAAAAGGATTCTCATTTAATGAGGGCCCATCGGGCCAGGGAGTAAATCTCCCTTGAGAGCAGCGCTCTACAACAGATATGACATCTGTCATAATTAATGAGGAAGGGAATAAAATTCCCCCCAAAGAGCAATGCTCTGTGAAGAAGATGGAATAATCCATCAAAAAACCCTAAAAGCAAAGCTTTTATTAAGTTAAAAACTTCAAGATCTTCAAGATCTGTGAACAAAACTCTAAGAGTCCTTCATGAACAATGTTCCAGTTCATGGGTTAAAATCACCCTAAAGAAGATTATATCTTGAAGATCTATGTTCTAAAAGATGAGCATGGTTCTGGATAAAAACCCTAAAACTTTTAGATCTATGATCTAAAGATGAGCATGGCTCTGTTAATGAGTAAAACCCTAAAAAAATATATTTTTAAGATCTATGATCTGAGAAGAGCAAAGCTCTATTAAATAGTTTAAATCTTACCAAAATTGGACAGAGTTTTGACTTTGAAGAAATTTCTTAAAACAGAGAGCTTGGCTCTAAAAGAGAATTAAATTCTCAAGAACAAGAAAACGAGAAGGAAGATGAACAAACAGTCATCTCAAGGGCCAAAGACTCTATTTATAGACGCTAGGAGCCGGTTCAACTTCCAAGTTGATCCAATGGTGGAAAAGCAGCCACCGCTGCACTCACGCGTGAGCCACATGAGCGCAACGGTAAGGGGGGCATTTGTTTCTACCAATCAGAGAGCAAAGCTCTATTCAAATTTCAAAATTTGAAATTTGAAATTTAAAGTGAGGCAGCGTCTCATGATAGCGCTCGCGCCAGGAGCGCCAGCGCTAAGAGTCAAAGACTCTGAGATAGCGCCTCACGTGCAAAGCACAAGAGCGCTGAACGCCAAGAGCGTCAGAGCTGAAAAGTCAAAGACTCTGAAGCAGCGCCTTACGTGCAAAGCACGAGAGCGCTGGCACCAGGAGCGCCAGCGCTGAAGATTCAAAGACTCTGAGGCAGTGCCTCACGTGCAAAGTACGAGAGCGCTAGCACCAGGAGCGCCAGCGCTAAGAGTCAAAAACTCTGAGGCAGCGCCTCACGTGCAAAGCACGAGAGCGCCAAGCGCTAGAACTAAATGTTCTCCACTATTGGATCAAAAATCCAACTAAGATGAATAAATCATCAAATTACCAGAATAAAATTCTGTTGAAACTTTCCAAACAGGAAAGATTGTGCTCTGTAAATCAGAGCACCGTTGGATCAAAGATCCAATGGTGATTAAAATCACCAAGGTACAGAACAGATTCTGTATGGAAAGATATTTTCCCAATCTTGTTAATAACAAGAAAACTATCTTCTGTAAAACAGAAACCCTCGGATCAAAGATCCAACGGTGGATAAATTCCACAAATCAATTGGAGATCTCTCAATGAGAGATTTCCTTAACTGATTCAACAAATCAGTCTCTCCTATATAAAGGACCCAAGACTTTAAGTCTTGCAGAGAGGACCCCCCCCAACTTTGAGAAATTTCAAAGAGAAGAGCAAGCTCTCGAAAGAAAAAGAATTTTTTCAAGGTAAATAAAACAGAGAGATCAAGGTATCTCATCAAAAGAGAAGAAGAACCTATTTCTTTTTTCTAAATTATAGATCTATAAGACCGGGATATTTCACAAAAGAGATCATAGTATCTCATCATAAAAATTGAGGGGGAAGAACTTAGTTCTCGTTAGATTACAGATCTATAAGATAAAGACAAAGTCTTTCACAAAAACAGATGAGATTGTAAAATCTTCTATTAAGATAAGAACTTAGTTCTTAGATCAATAAGACAAAGTCTCCTATGAACGAGAATTTAATTCTCAGAGCGCAGAACTGATCAAAATTGCCTAAAGAGAGCCTCAGTGCTCCAATTAAAAGCACCTTAGCGCTCTAAAATTGGCGCGCAGCGCCGCAGCACTCCTAGCGCTCCAATTTAAAGAAGCGCTTCAGCGCTCCAACTCTGGCGCACAACGCCGCAGAGCCTTAGCGCTCCAATTTAAAGAAGCGCCTTAGCGCTCAAAGTCTGGAGCACAGTGTCGCAGCGCTCTTAGCGCTCCAATTTAAAGAAGCGCCTCAGCGCTTCAAGTTTGGTGCTCAGCGCCCAGCGCTCCAAGCGCTATTTTAAAGGAAGCGCCCTGCACTCCAAGGTTAGCGCTTGTTCATATCATAATTTTTCATTATTGTATTCCCCATTCTTATTCATTTTACAAATAAATAGGTGTTTCTGATCCATATCTGCTACATAGTTGCAGATTACAGGTTCTCGGAACAAAACAGTGAAAATGATGAAAAGACGCTACAAAAGTGAGACTACGACCAACAAAGAGAGAATCTTTATCATGCCTACAGTTTGAAGAACAACCGAAGATCAATAAACAATTTCACAAAGTACAAAGGCAGCACAAAGATTCAAGACTTCAAGGCGAAACAAACGGTAAAAGTCCACAACATTCTACACTGTGGAAATCTGGAAGAAACTAGAAGACATTCTAAGACACCAAGTGAAGAAACCAGAAGCCAAATGCAACATGAAGTACACCTAAAAATATGAGCCATCAAGCAATCAAGATGGCCACGGAACCGCGGCCAAACAAGGCATATGGCCGCGGTTCCGCGGCCATGGTAAGCACGTGTCGGTGCAAAAAATCGGTGGTGGCGGTGCGTTGACTAGGCTTCTCAAGGTAGTTTTGTAAATGTGGATAGGGATCAGATGTAAACCCTAGGGTTTCTATAATCTATAAATAAGAACCCTACAGCTCTTTTTGGAGCATGCCTCTTCCTATGCCTCTTTTTATTTAATCAAATTCAGAATTTGTATTCGCTGTAATGTTTGAAGAGTGTATCAAATAAAAAGTTAGTTTTCTTTTCTATGCCTTAGTTTAATTTCTTTTCTACCCTAGTATAAATTTTATTTATCTTCCCTAGTATAAACTTTATTTATTTGCCGTAGTTTAGATAATTAGTTGTTAAATTAAAAGCAAACAAAAAAATGTCTCTTTTTATCAATTCCCTAATGAGTGAGTAGTTCCTCACTTGTAAGGGTTAGGAATAGGAAAGATTTGAGAGATGAAAATCTCTCACCCCTTTCTTGCCCGTCATACATTTTAATAGGACTCTATGCATACATACACAACCGCTCACTACGACACCCTATCCCAAGAGATAGCGGTGATACCGTAGTTAAAGACCGGTTGTGTATGTTTTCCATGGAGGTTAGGGTAAGAGTTAAGAAAGGACGGACAAGGACCTAGAGGAAGAAACCCAGTTTCTTCCCGATCGTGCTAATCCCCTTTGTTAATTATTACCTTAACACCTAAATAGATCTTAATTAGGGCATAGAAAGCAGTGAGAAATATTGAATTTCCAAACTTAACCTAAACCTAACCCTAGAAAGATTTTAATCCTAATCAAACTCATTTCAGTTTTTAGTGATAATCAATCCTACCACAATTGGAATCAACTCATTAGAACAAATAGAAAATACACAAAATCCCTGTGGACCGACCCATACTCAACCGGCTAGCTACCAAGCGACGCCGTTCTTGATTGCGGTTAATATTCTTTGATTTATTTTTCTAAAAGCGCAAGCATGCATAAAATATCACATCAATCAGCGCTCAGCGTCAATCGCACCACGTGCTCCTCACGTGTGCGCTATTTTATAAAGAGCGCTCTGCACTCATTGACTGGCGCTCAGCGCCAAGCGCGCCACGTGCTCCTCACGTGTGCGCTATCTCACAGGAAGCTCCTTAGCACTTTAACTCTGGCGCTCAGCGCCAAACGCGCCATGTGCTCCTCATGTATGTGCTGAGGAAACATAAATTGTTCTTTAAATAAAGCCCTGGAGCCATAATGAGTGCTCAGCACTCAATAAAAGACAAAAATGTTGTCAGAACCAAAACCAATGCTCAACATTGTTAAATGATAAAAGACTGAGCCTAATTAAATGTCCAACATTTTAACTGAATGGGCCGAGCCCAAGTTGGCCACAGATCCCTAATTGAGATCATATGCTCATAAATCTTTGATCTTAGTCCTAAATTTGACTACAGATCTCCCAACCGACATTAGTTTAAGGGTACATCTCTTCATACCTCTGATATATGTCGTTGTAATTCTTCAACGTCTTCAGAGAGATGGAGGGTCCCAATAACCAATAACTTTTGGTGCATCCCCAAACGGTTGAACCAAAACCACACAGACTATGACGTCTCTAAACTGGACTATGATGTCCTTAAACTTTACGGACTGTAGGGCCCTTAAACTCATGGACTATGATGTCCATAAACTTTATGGACTGTGGGGTCCTTAAACTCATAGACTATGATATCTTTAAACTTTACAGACTATGGCGTCTTTAAATTGCCACGGACTATGACGTCCTTAAACCCAATGGACCGCAACGTCCTTAAACTAAAACAATAGAGCCCAAATGCTCTTTTGTTGGATCTAAATGATCATGTTGAGTAGATCTTAGTCTAAAATTAGACTAACGTATCCTCAACAAACGTTTTAATTGATCTTAGTCTCAAATGAGATTAACGATCCTTAAACCAAACCAAACCTAAATCTAAGAAAATACGGATTTGGACTAATCCACGCCCTACGGGCGACAACATAAATTAGTCTCCGTATACAATCCACAGGCAACCAAAAAACAAAACAAACACACACGACACGAAGTGACCTTCTAGAGCAGGAGAAAGTGGTTACCGTGATTCGGTAACGTAATTAACTGCAGGGGCTTGCGCCTGCAGGGAAGAGCGTCCCCACAATCAAAAACCCCTCACAATGAGGGGGAATCTGACGAAGTCTGCTACATCGACCGCATCCGTCTAAACCTCCGATACATGGTGCCATAAATCAACTTGGCATTTTCGGAGAAGTGGACAGATAAAACCAAATAGCGTCTGCCCCCAAATTCAGGCAAGACGACCTACGCGGTTTCGTCCCTGTTTTCGGCGGCGAACACGTACTCCGGTGTTTTGCTGCCTAACGATATATGAAATGACCGATTCACAATGAAGTATATTATGTTCACCGCTTCTGCCAAAAACTTCTTACCGAGCCATGCGTTAAACAACATGCACCACACTTTCTCCAAAAGAGTCTGATTCATACGCTCTACGACTCCATTCTACTGTGGGGTGTAGACAACAGTATGATACCGAACAATCCCTTCGTTTTTGCAGAAATCATTGAAATCTCCACTGCAAAATTCCAACCCGTTGTCTGTTCTTAGTCTCTTGATCTTCTTTCCCGTCTGCTTCTAAAGCAACGTCTCTCATTGCTTGAACGTAGTAAACACACCACTCTTGTTCTTCAAGAAGTATACCCAAACTTTCCTTGAAAAATTATCGATGAAAGTAAGCGGATACTTGGCACCGCTTCCATTAGAAACAACTAGAGAGATCCCCAAAAATCCGTATGGATATAATCAAAAGTACCTTTTGCCTTGTGCACCGCCGAACTGAAGCTAACTCGTTTCTACTTCCCAAAAACACAATGCTCATAAAACTCCATCTTCGATGTACTCTGTCCATATAATAGACCGTGCTTCGACAACTCGGTCATACCTCTCTCACTCATATGCCCGAGTCTCGTGTGCCATAATCTGGTAATATCCGAATCTGACATAGATTTGGATGATAAAATAGCCCCTGATCCAGAATTTGACGAAACCTTCAACGAACATAAGGACCTTTTCTTCAAGCCCTTCATCACAACTAGAGCACCTTTGGTTACCTTCAAAACTCCATCTTCAGTGGAAATTTTGTAATCTTGGTCATCGAGTGCACCTAATGTAACACCCTAGAACGATCGTACGTGTTTGGATTAATAAATGACATTGATTGATTTACTGGTTTTTACTAAGTTTTGGTTTTGGGGCATCATAAGCCGGCTCAAGATTGGTGTGAGCCATTCATGCACCAGAGAATCATGGTTTGATTGTAAAAGCTTGTGAGCCGGCTCAGGCTATTATTGAGCCGTCTCAAACCTGTCATGCGACCTAATATTGCTTCCTAATATGTTTATTCATCAGGAAATTGATATATTGTTATTGGGTTATGGTAGATTGGGTTTAATTAATCTTTAGATTGTGGATATGATTGTTTTTTATATAAGTTTCACATATTAACTGGCCCATATCCATTCTAAACTATATAAACCTTTTATAATCATGCAAACCCTAATTCATATTGTTTCCTCTCAAACACAAAACCCTGGCCTCCATATCTTTTTCTCTGTCTCACCCAGACCGAGAACCCTAACCCTAGCTGACATGTTCCTTCATCAATCACGTTGCTACCATCGTCATCTCCTTCGTGCAAGGCCGATCTCCATTGTTATCTTCATCTCAAGCAGCACTCGGAGTCAAGGATCTTGCGTGGGTTCAAGCTCTTAGTGATATATGCCCTAAAGACCATTATTGTATAGTACTGGATTGTATATTATATTTTGGAAGTTTAGGATATACACAGATATAATAACAGTCTTGCTCAATATGATAATATGCTATCTGGTTTGATTCTATCTTAATATGTGTATATGTTTCTTTTAGCATATCGCTAATACATATTGATAGAGCCCTTAGGATCTTTGCTTAATTACCAGCGTTGTGATGGCAGTCACACTAGTGGGGGCTGGGTCGTCTATAAGCACATCCTTAAGCTTGTCCCTAGTCATAGGATTATCGAGACAGGGCATCGATACTCAGAGTAGACTAGTGTAACGCTTCTCATCCCAGTCAAGGGAGATAGCCTGTCCCGCGGCTATTAGTATGCAATACCGGAGATAATATACTGGTGCTCATTGGGTTATGAGTTACACTAGACGGACTCGATAGGAACTGGCAGTTGGTATTATACCTATCGTCAGTTAGCAGTCCCCGGATGATATGAGTACAGGTTAGTCCGTTGACTTAATATCACTATTCATCTTGAGTGTGTTCCCACTGTACTTAGACTACTACCCTACCATGGCTCAAATGAGTCCTGCAAACAGGTAGTAGTTGGGTGTAGTCCCGAAGCACTTGGAGGCAGTAGCAGTTAGATGGGATTCGTCTCTCCCGGTATTGGGAGTTGATATCGCGCTGTGTTCAGATAGCCAATACACAAACTCCCTGGCCAGGGCAAGCGAGATTTACTGGTAGATACACCAGTAGTTTCTTAAGGTGTATTGGGTGTTGGGGTCAAAAATTGCACCCCGGTTGACCAAGTCAAAGTCAAGGTCAATCCCAAGCCAGGTGGGCCCAAGCCCAGATCAAGTGGGCTCATGCTCGAGTCGAGCCCGAATATGAAGCGGCCGGCCTCCCCTATGCAAATAAAAAATTATGTAATAAACAATTTTTGATGTAATTTTTTTATGCATGAATGTAAGCAAAATGGGTATAAAGCCAAATTTTTGTAAAGCCCATAACTTATGTGCAAAAGAAATGAGCACATGAGGCATGGGACGGGCAAAATGCCATTTTGTAAAGCCCAAGTGGCTATATGTAAATGTGTAAGCCTATATAAGACAACATGATGTTGAAATAAAAGACAACTTTTCATTCTCTAAAAAAAACTCTAGGGTTTTTGTGCCTCCTTCTCCTTCCTCAAGGTTCTAAACCTTTTTTTTTTGAATTAAATCAAGAGTTTAACTCTTCCTCTTCCAAAAATAAATATTTTTCACCACAAAACCCACAAAGGGAAGCTCAGATCTTCTATTAGATCTCAAAAGGATGAGATTTTTAAATCTCACCCCTTCTTGTTCTCCAAGATCCGGCAGACAGAAGAGGAAGAAGGAGACCCATCTCCAGAGATCCCATTTTGGAAAAGATCCAAGGCTCAGGAGAGAAGAAAGGGGTCCCCTTGAGCATTTACAAAGATTTCTTGGAGTTTAACTCCACAAATCAAAGTTTCTAAGAGTTTAACTCCATAAGAATAAATTGAAAATAATAATACATCTTTTTTTAAGGAGTTTAACTCCCAAAAGTCAATTGGAGTACAACTCCCAGTACGGAGGGTTGAGCCCCTCCTTTACTTTCCACTGGCGCTATGCGCCCAGCACCCGCGTTCCACGCACGTGAGGCCCTGGCGCCTTGCGCCCATCGCCCGTGAGGCGCTGGCGCCTTCTCCCACGCATCCTTTGGATGCCTTTTCTTTTTTATATATATGTATACACACACACACATACTCCACAACACTGTCCCCGTTAGAAAAAAATTTTTAACGGGGCGCTGCCCCGCATCCCGCAAAAGGGCTGCTAGCCCCCTTGACCCCCAGTAAAAACTCTGCGGGGCCCCCGATATATCCAAAACCCCTTCAAAACACAACACCGCACGTTGAGTTCGCATGACCTGTTTCACCCGTCAATCGGAGGTTCTCTCGCTCCAAAGGCGAGGGGTAATTAACGGCAGCTTAGTCCACGGCTGCCGGAGATTCGGATCCCCGCAATTAATAAATCCCAGCCTACCCTAGGCAGGGGGAATCTATAATGCGCCTGACAAGCACACGCGTATTCCCATCTCAATGGGGTGAAGAAAAACACCCTACAGATTCTGGCACGCCCGATGGGACCTTTCTCTCCTCCCATATTTCGGGTTAAACATTCATGCGAACTCAATCAATATACATATCGCTTGCCTGTACTGAAAACATGCTTCTATTTGCAGGTTAACGACTTTTGACTGCAATCTTCCGACGCAACAAAATGTCTCCAAGGACAATCTCAGCTTTCAATATAACTCCCATCTCCTACACGATGAAAATGGATGCCAGGACGGTCCTCCCAGCCAGTCTCGGGCGATAATGGGAGGAGCCACCGCTACCATTTGGCTCTATTCTGTTCATGCCAGCTAGCGTCATCGCAGCTTCTCAAGCTCCAGTAACAGACAGACCAGCCTCGAAAGGCAGAAGGCTAAATGTGGTGATCTCGAGGGCACCACTACTTAAATGCAAGTCGGTGTTTGAACGACTTTCCTTGGCCCCAGCTGGGGGAAAGGCCATCAACACCAACAAAGAAACAAGGCATCTTGGGCAAGCACCAGCGATGCCCCTAACAACTGCTCAATCGAATATCTTCTCTAAGCTCCCCATTAGTCGACTCACGATGGCTTCCCGGATGACGGATGCCCGCCAAGCCCTCAAAATCGAGAAGCTAAGACAGAAAAGGCTCAGATACAGAGCCAACAAAAGGGCTAGGGCTTCTGCTGATTTGAACATCATAGGGTTCCAAGAACGAGGTTACCTAGGAACGACAGCTGAAATGGCTGTAAATCTCGCTAACTTTTTTGAACCGCTGAAATTGGTTCAGAAGCATGCCATGACCGCGAGGGTCAAGAAAGTTGCGATCCGGACAGCGCTGCCCAAAGACCCAGCCGGGCCAACCGTCTTCAGTCGCCTGTCCTTTCCAGAAGACGAAAAATCAGCCGCCAAAAATAAAGAGATGGCTGGATATGTGGTCCACACTGTCTACATGGTGAGCACGTGCAGCAAGAGCAAGGATGCGGCCACTACATCTCAAATCCAATCTGGCATGAATGTGGCTGCCACTTTCCAAGACCAGTCTCCTCTGGAAGGTAATGAAAACCCTTCCAGTGAGGCTGATAAACAGAAAGATCCCTCGGTTCATGAGGAGTCGGGCTCGGAAAGCAAAGATGAGCCAATCTTCCGTCCTAAGAATGCAGAGCAGCAACTTCTCAAAGAGCTCCGAAAACAGCTCAGAAGCAAAGACAAAGAGATGGTCAAGCTCTACTAAAAAATTGACGACTTTACGAATGTCGTGATGCAGCTCACGGCCAAAGTTGCCTCTCAGCCATCCAATCAAGTGCAAGGTTTGTCTCATGAACCGAAAAACGGTGTCCCAAAATAGCCGACGCCTATTCCCTCGAATCCAAAGGTGGGTGAGCTGCATGAAAGTTGGCCGCATCCTATCTCGGGAAATGTCTTGACTACCAATGACAGCAACCCGCTAACTCAAGATTAAATCATAGATTTGGTTTCCAACAAAGTCAAAACATTGGTAGCCGAAGCTGAAGAGCAAAAAGATGTCAGCGGTAGCGGGAGACCATATCCTGCTCGGTATGATCTTATGGAGTTTCCCACTGGCTATGTCGTCCCCCAATTTGAAAGGTTCAATAGGACGGGAAATGTGAACCGACACATTGCCCAATTTAAAGCATCATGTGCGAACACTGGGGGCAATGATGCACTCCTTCTCTGCCAGTTTGTCAATAGTTTGACCAATGTTGCTTTCGATTAGCATGCAAGCATACCGGATGACTCGATCATGACGTTCGCTCAAATAGAATCCATGTTCAAGCAAAGGTTCATGAGTGTCAGCGATAAAACCACCATTGCTGACATCGTAAAGACTGAACCAAAGAACAACGAAAGCAACATGGATTTTATAGTCCAATGGCGCAATCTCTCTATCAAATATGAACCGCCGTTGGAGCAAGACCAATCCGTCAGTCTTCTTATAGAAAATCTGAATGACTAGATGAAACCTTTTCTGTGCACCGCAGGCTTCAAAACATTCTAAGAGCTGACCAGGAAGGTCTAAATGTTGGAACGCTCAAAGCCCGAGTCCACCCAGAATCTCCAATTCACAAACAGACCGAGACATCGGAGGGACGACAACCGGAAAAGCGAAAGTTCCAACAGCACCGATTCTCTAAATAAGCAGAGAGCGGGTGGAGCAAAGGCTAACAAACCCCGAGAGCCAACTTTGGAGGAAAGGAGAAATAAGGTCTAATCTTTCAGAAAAGACAAGGTTCGCAAAATATTCAAAGATGGTCTGAAGAATGGCCTGCGGCTACCAGAACCAAAAAGGCTAAGCGAAGCGAACAGGACTGATCATCCCAACTTTTGCCCATACCACCGAGTGCTGGGACACACTATTGAAGACTGTTGCATCTTCAAGGATTGGGTTGAGAAACAATACAAGGCAGGAGAAATATCATTTTTCTCTGTCGTGTCAACAAACAGTCAAGCTGCGATTGCCAATTTCACACAAACGAAGACTGAAGTCCTTCGAGAACCTGATTCTCTCAGACATCTGCCTTTCTCTGAAAAGAGTGGACCAGGGCAACAAGCTAAGAGCCAAGCGAGCAACATTGTCGATGAAGAAGCAATAGACGGGTACACAACCCATACCGTCTACATGATAGAGCTCAGAGGAACAAGTCCTCGTACGCTTTATAGCCATGACAATGACGCGGTTGTTGCCATCCAACACCGGATCGATCCAAATGATGAAGAGCTCGCTCAGGCCATTAAGCCAAAGGAACCCGTGGTTCATGCTAAATCAAGTTCAGGCGGAAAGGATGGCCCCGTTGTCATACCCGGAACCATAGAACAAGTATTATTCCAATGGCTTCAAAGGCAACTTCAGGACAGGGATGAGAAGATGGCCAAGGTCCATTCCAAAGTCAACGGGCTGGTAAATGTCATAGCAGATCTCACGAACCCAAGTCACCCGATTGCAATTACAACAAAATCAAATTTTGGTTCATGGGCCAGGAATTGATATCCGGAAATAACCAACTGATACCCTCTCCGGCCCAAAAGCGGAACACCTTTGCGAAAAACGGCAGCGATCAACCTCCAGTCCCTCTGATGCATACACTGAACGTGGTAAACGGACTATAGGCGAACCAAAGACCGATCGTCCTCAGGGTCCAGCATCAGTAAGGGCACTTACTCTAATGGAGAGAAAGAAGAAAGTATACTCCTTCACGGAGGATGAAGTCCGCAAAATATTCGAGGACGCCTTGAACAACGGTTTGCAACTGCCTATTCCAAAAAGGCCATATGAAATGAACATGACCGGCAATCCTATATACTGTCCATATCATAAAATGGTGAGTCATACCATTGAAGACTGCTATGTTTTTAAAGATTGGGTAGAGAACCAATACAAACTTGGGGAAGCCTCACAGTCGTCAGATGTACCGACAAGCCACAAAGCTACGGTCATCAACACAGCTCCGCCAAGATCAAAGTTTGAGGAGCTGGGATAAGCAAAAAACTGACCACCATGCCATTAAACTGGGAGCATACAACCACCACGTCGTTAAACTGGGAATGTAAAAAAAATGTGTGTAAATAAAAAAAGTGTAAAGAAAAGAAGAAAAAAAAGAAAAGTCGAAATGATGGGGCAACTCGCAATAAAAATCAGCAAGTAAAAATAAAGATAAAAATAAAGCCCAAATGATGGGGCAACTCGCAATAAAAATCGGCGAGTAAAATAAATAAGAAAATAAAGCCGAAATGATGGGGCAACCGCGAATAAAAAGCCAAAATGATAGGGCAATCGCGACCTTCGCGATAAGAAAAGCTGAAATGATAGAGCAATCGCGGTAAAAAAAAAACAAAAAAAACAGCGAATGATGAGTTGCTCCTGGTACCATATTCCAGTGCAGCGATGCAAACGCCGTCCAAAATTCAAATCCCCAACGGTGAATGATGAGTCGCTCCTGATACCATATTCTAGTGCAACGATGCAGACGCCGACCAAAATCCAAATCCCCAAATGGCGAATGATGAGTTGCTCCTGGCACCATATTCCAGTGCAGCGATGCAGACGCCAACCAAATTCAAATTTTCAAATCCCTGGATGTCCCAACGGCGAATGATGAGTCGCTCCTGGTACCATATTCCAGTGCAGCGATATAGATGCCGACCAAAATCCAATTTCCCAAAATTCTCCCAGCCCTACGGTTGATCCCCAAACTGACTACCGTATACAATCTACGGGCTCAAATAATTCTCGTCATACCCATACCCCACCGCAATCATCAGTCTAGCGGCCGGTCTCCACCCTTGGAATTATACTCCATTTGGGAAGGCCCGCTCATGCGTCCTCATGATACATGAGGAGAACAAACTTACGAGATCCTCTCGACTCGTAAGAAAACACCTTCGTGGGATCCTTACGACTCATGAAGGAAAAACACACTTGGGAGTCCCCACGACTCCTAAAGAGAAAGTACACCTACGAGGTCCTTTCGACTCGTAGGGAGAAAATGCTTTTATGGGACCCTTACGGCTCATAAAATTGAAAAGTATTAGGTGATAGGGACCAAAACCTGTCTCCTAAGCCATCGCTCCCCAACAAGGAACGACAAATGATGAATTGCTCCTGGCACCTGTGCTTCAGTGTTAGCAACGCTGATGCAGACCCTAACCCCAAAATTCCAAACTTCCGATCCAATAGACCCCTAAGTCTTTAAACTGGGAACAGATGACCTCTAAGTCGTTAAACTGGGAACAGATGACCGCTAAGTCGTTAAACTGGGCTCAATCGTTCCCTAAGTCTTTAAACTGGGAGCAGATGACCTCTAAGTCGTTAAACTGGGAACATATGACCTCTAAGTCGTTAAACTGGGAACAATAGACCCCTGAGTCTTTAAACTGGGAACAGATGACTTCTAAGTCGTTAAACTGGGAACAAATGACCTCTAAGTCATTAAACTGGGAACAGATGACCCCTAAGTCGTTAAACTAGGAACGAGTGAAATCCCCTCACGGTAAATGATGATTCGCTCCTGGTACCACATTCCAGTGTAGTGATGCTGATGCCAAACCAAAACAAAAATCCTAAATCCTCCCAAGGAAAATGATGAGTTGCTCCTGGCATTATTCTAGTGCAGCAACACTGATGCTAAACAAATTTCAAATTCCTTTCAAATTCAAAAGTCCCGCCAAATAAGGCAAAAATCAAACAAATCAAACCAACCAATTCCAACATCAACCTCTGCGTCAAACAGCCGACACTCTGTCTCGGGGAAACGTCCAACACAGACACTCCGTACCGGGGACACGTCAACCAGCGACACTCTGTAACGGGGAAACGTCAAGAAGACACTCCGTACCGGGGACACGTCAACCACCGACACTTCATGCCGGGGAAACGTCAAGCAGACACTCTATGCCGGGGACACGTCAACCAGCGACACTCCGTACAGGGGAAACATCAAGCAGACACTCCGTCTCGGGGAAACGTCCAACACAAACACTCCATACCAGGGACACGACAACCAGCGACACTCCATAACGGGGAAACGTCAAGCAGACACTCCGTACCGGGGACACGTCAACCACCGACACTCCGTGTCATGGAAACGTCAAGCAGATACTCCGTACCATGGACACGTCAACCAGCGACACTCCATGCCGGGGAAACATCAAGCAGACACTCTGTCTCAGGGAAACGTCTAACACAGACACTCCGTGCTGGGGGCACGTCAACCAGCGACACTCCGTAATGGGGAAACGTCAAGCAGACACTCCGTACGAGGAAACGTCAAGAAGACACTCCATAATAGGGGAACGTCAAGCAGACACTCCGTGCCGGGGAAACGTCAAACAGACACTCCACGTTAGGGATACGTCATACACCGACACTCCGTCTCGGAGACACGTCAAGCATCGACCGTCCATGTCGTAAAAAGGGTAGTGCAGGCTTCCTACAAAGCAGGAACCAAATCACTCCGTGCCGGGGAAATGTCTACTGCGGACACTCCATCTCGAAGACGCGTCAAGCGTCGACCGTCCATGTCATAAAAAGGGCAGTGCATCCCAAAAAGTGGGAACCAAAGCAAATCGCCTCCATGCGAAAGAAGATCTATCAATTTCATGTACACGACCCACATATGTGGTGTGCATTTATTGATGGGGGCACTTTGTTGGGGTCGAAAATTGCATCCCGATTGACAAAGTCAAAGTCAAGGTCAACCCCAAGCTAGGTGGGCCCAAGCCCAGATCAAGTGGGCTCATGCCCGAGTCGAGCCCGAACATGAAGCGGCCGGCCTCCCCTACTCAAATAAAAAATCATGTAATAAATAATTTTTGATGTAATTTTTTAATGCATGAATATAAGCAAAATGGGTATAAAACCAAATTTTTGTAAAGCCCATGGCTTATGTGCAAAAGAAATGAGCACATGAGGCATGAGATAGGCAAAATGCCATTTTGTAAAGCCCAAAGGGCTATATGTAAATGTGTAAGCCTATATAAAGCAACATGATATTGAAATAAAAGACAACTTTTCATTCTCTAAAAAAAAATCTAGGGTTGTTGTGTCTCATTCTCCTTCCTCAGTCATTCTCCTTCCTCAGGGTTCTAAACCTTCTTCTTCTTCTTTTGAATTAAATCAGGAGTTTAACTCTTCCTCTTCCAAAAATAAATAGTTTTTCACCACAAAACCCACAAAGGGGAGCTCAGATCTTCCATTCTCAAAAGGGGGAGATTTTTGAATCTCACCCTCTCTTGTTCTCCAAGATCCGGCCGACATAAGAGGAGGAAGGAGACCCATCTCCAGAGATCCCATTTTTGGAAAGATCCAAGGCTCATGGGACAAGAAAGGGGTCCCCTTGAGCATTTACAAAGATTTCTTGGAGTTTAACTCCACAAATCAAAGTTTTTGGGAGTTTAACTCCATAAAAATAAATTGACAATAATAATACATCTTTTTTTAAGAAGTTTAACTCCCAAAAGTCAATTGGAGTACAACTCCCAATACGGAGGGCTGAGCCCCCCTTTACTTTCCGCTGGCGCCATGCGCCCAGCGCCCGCATGCCGTGCACGTAAGGCGCCGGCGCCCAGCGCCCGCGTGTGCCGCGCACGGGAGGCGCCGGCGCCTTGCGCCCAGCGCCCGCGTGTGCCGCGCACGGGAGGCGCCGGCGCCTTGCGCCCAGCGCCCGCGTGCCGCGCACGGGAGGCGCCGGCGCCATGCGCCCAGCGCCCGCGTGCCGCGCACGGGAGGCGCCGGCGCCTTCTCCCACGCATCCTTTGGATGCCTTTCCTTTTTTATATATATGTATATATATACACACACATACTCCACGACACTATCCCCGTTAGAAAAAAATTCTAACTGGGCGCTGTCCCACATCCCGTAAGGGGGCTGCTAGCCCCCTTGACCCCCAGCCCGCTATCCGGGTAGTGGGACCTCCGTAAAAACTCTGCGGGGCCCCCGATATATCCAAAACCCATTCAGAACACAACACTGCACGTTGAGTTCGCATGACCTGTTTGACTCGTCAATCGAAGGTTCTCTCGCTCCAAAGGTAAGGGGTAATTAACAACAGCTTAGTCCGCGGCTGCCGGAGATTCGGATCCCCACAATCAATAAACCCCAGCCTACCCTAGGCAGGGGGAATCTATAATGCACCTGAAAAGCGCGCGCGTATTCCCATCTTAATGGGGTAACGAAAAACACCCTACATTGGGATCTACACCGACATGACTTATTGCGCTATTAGGGGTCTGACGGTTACCACCCCTAGGCCCGATATATGATACTCTTAGACGAACGGACCGGACTGTATGGAGATTATCACGGATAGTCTCAGTAGGAGTTCGGATGAGTTTGCTCGTCGGCCTTCTTATTGACAGGTACCTGGGTAGCCGTTACGTATAGCTAGTGCCACTGACGGACTTATGGTTAAACCCACTGCCAGGTACTGTTGAGTCTTTAGAGTCCCACACAGAGGGTTTCCCTGGTTCAGACAAAACGATGTAGAGGCCGTATGGTTTTACATGCAGGGTTCCGATCATATACGTGTACTAGCTGCACAGATGTTGTTCTGACAGATAATACTAGTGAGCTTTGGTTTAAGCCGGATTCCAGTATTATATTATTGGATTATTATTATATCATCGTATTCGTATTTTTTGCGTACGAATAAAGGTATGTATATACGGTGAGGGCATTCTTGTAATTTCATAAGAGATGCTTCTAGAACGGGACACCTCATTATTGGATTGATCTATTTTTGGAAATAGATTAATGAGGTGGAAAATGGAGATATTTGCGGCATGGAGTGAAGCATGGCTTATTGTTTTATTTATTGGTTTGGCCTCACAATTCAAGCATGGTTGATATTTTCAATTGGAAAATATTACATGCTTGATGTGAGAAAGAGCATGAGCCATTCTTCACTTGCCTTAAGACTAGCTCATTTGCATTTTTCCTTTCTCTCTCCATTGTTTCCCTCTCCTTCTTCCTCAAGACCCTAAACCCTCACATGAGTTGTGAATCCTATGGTCACTTGAGATTAAATAGTCCAATTAACACTCCACATCTTCTAAGCTACCTAAATTAGCAAACTAGGTACTTTAGTTGCCTCGGTTTAGATGTTGGAGTTTGAACCATAGACTCTCGGATGGATAGTCTTTGACATGAGGAGACCGACGATCAAGCATGGTCTGGACCTTCGAGGAGCTTAAGAAGAGGAGGAGAAGACCCGAAGTATTGTAACAAGGAGGTAAAAACTCTTACGTAGTAGTTAGAAGCTCCAAGTAGTATAGCTAGTTAAGGTTTCCTTAAAGATCCTGGAGTTTAGGTCGGTGTTGCAAGTCAAAAAAATTGTTTTTTGTAAATTCCGCCTCCCCACAAGTGCGTGGAGTGTGCGACATAGATTTACACAAGCATCATCGTGCCTTCTTCGTGGTTATCATAAGGTCGTTGAAACAAGTATCTCTAGACGCTTACTTATATGCTAACGGTGAGATTAGATCTTGATTAGTAGTTATATATAATAGATACATCGATTGATTGCAAAACGTATGCATGTTTTATTATCAAGACTTAATCTTTAGTGATTATTGCTATTGTTTTTTATTTAATGCATGGTTGGCAAGATTTGGATCTTGTAGTATATTGTTATAATCCTATGATATTGATACAGATTGATTGAAACCTAAAGTTCTAACCTAATTAACGATATATCGAGATCTGAATCGTGATATATCGGCAACTTGATCTAGTTAATATACACAACGTCGAATCTTAAAGATACTACTTTTATATTGTTAAATTGATGGTATGGAACGTAGAGAAATTAATGTAATCATAATTGTTATCGTATGCATGAAATATGGAGTGAAACTTTAATTAAAATATCTGATCGTATTTGAAAATCGGCCTTGAGCCGACTCAACATAATCCTGAGCCGTCTCATGCTAACAGAGAAAATAAATTGTTGTTCCCCGCTTCCCAAAATATGGAATACGACAGTGACTAGGCCAGTCATGCTTTTACGGTCAATGAATAATTCTGCCGTAGTCATACTTCGGCTTCTAGCAATTCATGATAAGCAGTAAATACAGTACAAGTAAAGAGAAATGCAGTCACTGATTCAATCATATTAGAGTGCAATAGATACAAATCTGTAACATCAGGGATACAACAAACCAGATAGAGTCAAAGGAGATGATAGCGCCGACGTCATTGGTCTAGATCTCCGCAATATCCTCGAATTAAGGTAGGTCCTGAAGTGAACTAAGTTCACTTCTCATTCTGAGTATGCATACTCAGATCGTCAGGATGACGCAATATAATAATATAACAATATATTTTATGTTACAGAACAATAAGCATGAACTAGTGATTATAAGCAGTAAGACGAGGATATGAAACAATACGAACATGCGGGCAGTATCACATAAATGTCATGGCAAAGTATCATGAGTCCTATAATTCTATTCTAATGTGTTTGTTTGTAGTTCTATAATGAAAGTACGCGTTATACGAGAGTAGTCCGATATAAACGCCATGAACCAACGATACGTTTAGTACAAGGCCCCGTAAACCTCACGGGACAACGACATACGAGATTCATGTTAGATGATTTTTAAATGAACTCTCGTGCCATGACATGCATTCATTACCCAACTACCCCTTTCTCCAGGTTACAATATATGTTCAAATACCAGATTAGGTGTGTACAAATATGTATCACTTTCATTGTCCAATCATGATTTCACTTATAACACTTTCACTTTCAATGGCTTTCACTGACATACTTGTCACACCCAATCGATAACACTTATCTCGACAATACGCTATAGTCACTAGGGTGTCTATGCAAATGATCTATAATTACTAAGGATATAGCATTCACGCAATATGATAGAAATGCAGTGAATTATACTACGAGTAAAATATGGGCAACCGATATCATTCGGGTTAGAAAATTCACAGTAATTCATACGTGAAGAATCAAGCAAAACAATATAAAAGTCATGAGCATTAAACTCAATTATCTAGACAATAAAATTATTTTCATATCGATTAGGGTTTTGTTTAAGGATATACGATCATTTTAAAATAGATATTCACTGTTGGGATTCCAGTTTCTGAACTAGATGTCCAACTTCGAACACATTTTGTCAATAGTTATGTTTAGATTTAGACATCGCTACAGTGCAATGAAATATAGATTTACCAGTTAAGATTCTAACTCAATAGACATATTAGTAATATCCATCATATGCAGGGAGTTATAGTCTGTTTAGTGTCACTACGTATAAACTGTTGCTGCAGTAAACAGCCACACATGTTGACAATGTAAATTATGTTATAAATATCAAGATGTAATGGAATTTGGTGAAACTGGTTGCATATGAAAGTTAACTCGGTTTTCTACGCATCGATATAGGGCTTCGCATATTTACATATTTGAACAGGGATTTACCGGTGTTTTAAAACCGGTTGAGCAGAGGTTACTACTCTGGACTGCAGTCCAGAGACATAATGTTCTTTAGTTTTCATTACTGAAGCAAAGCAATATTCCATAAAAATTTCTATAGATTCATAGATTATTCGGTCTGCTTCGTAATAAGCCTAAGCACGTCATGATACGATCTATAAACAATTTACTACAAATTTAATACGGAGATATATACAGTAAATTCCAGATTTCTTGTCGGTTATCGGGGATGTCATTTCATGTGTAAAACTACGTTAATTTGCATCCAAATTTCTATAAAATATTCATAATCAAAAAAGGGGTTCATTGATCTCAAGTTTCATTATTTTAACATAGGCTTTCACTTAGGATTTCGCATCGAACACTTAGTTTTTATACGATATCAAACGAAATATCGGTTTCGTTTAATCAATCAATACTATATTTAATTCATGAAATTTCTAAAAGATATTATCACGGGATAGTCGACCCGAGTCGGGTCCCAAACACTAAATTAACGATGATAGTACATTTTGATATTAACTTCGCAAACCATATACACATACACACACCTATATATATGTTATTATATATATTATATTTAACGACTATGATAGCATGATGAACAAGTGAAAGGTTTTCACTTGTCTTTGACGATGGTGACGATGACGACACGGCAGCGATCGACTGCAACAGCTAGCATGAACATAGCACAAGCACACGTAGCAACTAGGGTTCTGGGCTTGGCTGCAAGTGGGGTTCGAGTAGGCTTGTGCAGGGGCTCGGCGTGTGAGAAGGGCTGGGGCTCGTCGTCGACGAATGCAGAGGGGGTCAGCCGGTGGTGAGATTGGCGGTGGCACGGCATGGCGTGTGGTGGAAGTAAGGTGGTGCTATAGGGGTGAGTACATGGAGGAGCAGGGGGTGTTGGTAGCTCGTCAGTGGTGGCATGTGAAGGTGCTGTAGTCACCGGAAATGGGTGCAGTGATGAAGAGCTCGGTGAAGAGCTTGAGATGAGGGTTGATGGTGTTGAGGGCTAGGGTGTGTGTGGAGGCTCAGGTGAAGAGCTTGAGATGAGAGCTTGTTCGGTGGTGTTGTCGGTGAGAGGAGGCTCGTCGACGGTTCGGGTGGCGATGGGAGACGGTGGTCAATGTCAGAGGAGTTGCGGTGGGTGAGAGGGAGATAAAGAGAGAACTTGAGATTTTTTTTAAGAGAGAGGTTGAGAGAGAGTTAAAGAGAGAGGGAAGGTGCGGTTGAGATAAGGGCGAGATCGAGGGAGGCAGGCGCTGCAATCGCGGTGACGGGAGGACGCGGCATGCGGCGCCGTTTGAGGAAGAAGAAAATGAAAGAGAAGGGAGAAGAAGAGGGTCGGGCTTAAGAGTTAGGGGCTGGGCCAGACCCAAAGAAATAAGGAAGAGGGAAAATATATTAGGGTCGGGCCTTAGGTTTGCTTAGATTAGGGAAAAGTATAGAGTTGGGTTTTGATTAAGAGATTAGGATTTTGTTTAGGAAGTTAGGGTTTTAGTTTAAAACTGGAAATTTGTTTTTTAAAAAATCTCGATAACCATTAACAAAATATTAATAGCAATTAATACAATTTAATGGTAATTAAAACAAAATAATGACAATTAAAACAATGCACTTAATAAAAATTAATACAAATTAATTAATAACAATCAATATAAAGTAATAACAATTAATATCAAATTAATCACTATTAATAAAAAATCAAAAACTGTTTTGGTTTAAAATAAAAGGAAATCGGTTTTGGGCTTGGAAAACAATATGAAAATAGATGGAGTGTTTACTAAAAATATATTTAAATAAATTAATTAAAATACATAAAGTTTATTTAAATAGATACCGAATATTACATAAATATACGTTTCAGACATGTTTGAGCCAGCTCAAACATTACCTGAGATGTCTCAAGCTGACTGAATAAATCAGGTCATAGAAAAACCACCATAACTTTCTGTTTGATGATCTGATTTCGATGTTCTTAGACTCTATAGAAATATCTCTTCGAGATCTAAAACTTTCATGTTTACCATATTTTCAAATATTGAGTTTATAACCTCTTAAAAGGTCTCCAAAGTTGGGAGTCTCTAACACACACGAGTCGTCTCATCTACCTTATGAGCCATCTTAAGCCTATCTGAACCTAATATATAAAACTGATATGAACTTGACATATTATTTTGATTCACGAATACACGATACATTGTCTAGACATGTACCTGACCTGATTGTGATATTTGGTATGATTGATTACCATGCTATTCATGTTAATCCATGTAAACTTGACCGTGTTCTTGATACGGTCACGATATTCCTGAACTTGCTATGTTATCGATTTTTCACATGAAATCATGAGTGATTGTCTATTGCTATTATGTCATCATACCTGAATGGTGATGTTCGCCAAAATGCCAACAAATCCCGCTATTGATTGATTGACATGCTGTCTTGATAGACTTGACATGTACATGTATTGATTGTCCTTATGTTGGCATTAGGTAAATACTATCTTGATATTTGATTTGAGACATGAAACATAAACTTAGGAAAATGAGACATTTGTATTCTGATCAAAGAGCGACATCTGTATTATGGTCAAGTAAGACATCTGTCTCATAATCAAAAGGACATTTGTAATATGGTCACAAGGATCTCTATACATTGACATGCATGCATCTGACTTATGACATTCTTTATCCGTCTTGAATATAATTTCTTTTTGTATATCTCGGTTACCATATTACATTGATTGGTTTTCAAATACCCGCAGGATAGATAATTTAGCAACATGGATCTATAAGGTACACATGACATGACTGTTTTATCGTATCTTGCTTGCTATGTTATTGCCATTGTTTATTGTATACACACACGACTTGATTCATGTATAATGATATATTGTATCTCATTCTGGTTATATTATTATGATATTTATCTATGACGCTCTGATGTCTGGGTTTTGCATAGCCCAGATTCTTCATTTTTAAAACAGGCATACAAAGTATAGTTCGAGAAGATCGCTGAGCAATGAGGATTATTACTGATATAGTACTTATGGTCTAGTTTATGTATAGTACGGAATTTTTTTTGGATCCTTATTGTAACACCCGAGCCCAATGCTACTATTTTCAGTTACTGTTTGAGCATAATGTGATATTCATTTCATTTAATTTGCTTGTTTGTTGCTTACTGTAAAATTTACCCGGCAAAGTCATTTCTACATATAACAAATTTTAGCATCTAAAATAAAATTGAAAATATTCATCTTGGTCTACTTGACACCCCTAGCCTCGTGGTAGCGTCCGTGCATTGTGTTCTCGTCCCGTTCAGTGAAACGGGCGAGTTTGGATGGCTACGTACACGTGCGTGTGTCCGTTTTGAGAGTATGCTTTTTAATCATAAAACATTTCATTTTAAAATTTGGAACCCGCTTAAAATCCTATTATTTGAATTTCGAAATTTTGGACCCAACCCGGGCGCAATTTGGAAATGTTTCATTTGGCGCCAAAATCCCAAATTTTAATATTATTAAAACCATCACATATATTTTTCTAACTAACCTGATATCTTACTGTTCATTACCTATCTTTTAAATCTTTAAGTTAACCATATAATATTTTTACAATCTTTTATATCCTTCTCAATTTATTCTCTCAGCCAATCACAACCTCCCCTTTAACCCCGTGGGCCCTACTTTCTCTCTCTCTCCACTTTCTCTCTCTCTCTACCCCTTATATATTCTCTCGTACTTCTCTTTATCATTTTTCTCTTCTTGCTTCATATCTCGTTTCTCATTTCTTTTAACTGTTCTTTTGTTACCGGAATTCCGTTGTGCCGGTGTCTCGACGTTCCAGCGAGATACCCCGACCCGTGTGGTTCCTTTGTTCGTCGTTTGGGTTCATTCCGTGAACCGTGCGCCGTCGCGAGTTTTCCCCGCCGACGGTTAACGTTCCGTTTTCCCGATTCGCGACCCATCAAGGCAAGTTAATCTTGCTACATGCTATATACTTTTATAATCTTCATTTTATAATATTATACATTTGAAAATCTTATAGTTTACATATGAAATGTCGTTGAAAAATCGGATATGACAAATCTGAAATTTACTGTACACCTTATCTTATAAAATTCATTATAAATCATAGAAAAATCATTAGGATACGTTCTTTAGTTCGTTACGAAGCTAATTCAGAATACTATAACTCTATGAAATATTTACTTGCAAAATAAATTGTTTAATTAACGTAAAATGCAAATGAACACGTCTCTAAACTGCTGTCCAGGGAAATTCCAGCAGCAAACTTTCAACTTTGGATATTCATAACTTTTTGTAGGGATAACCTGAGATACTTATACTTATAAAACTGAAAACCTTATTGAATTATCTTTGTTTTGGTATAAGATACGTCTCTTTTGGAGAACATTTGTTATTTTTAAGCTATTTTACAAATTAGGGTGACGCTGAATTTCTGAACGGAACCTTCTTGTGCATGGTTAATCAATACATCTTTTATAGTTACTAATCGCTTTGAATATGCTATCCATATTAATATTATTATATCACATATTGTTTAGTACATCCCACATTACCATTTTATAGTTTTATAACTTTTCGGATACCCGTTTGCATCCATCGCATTTAAGATACATATAATTGCATCCATAGATCACATCACTACATAATAATGTGATATTAACACTCCATGTTTAATAAATTGTATCCTAATTAATATTGGAACTATAAATGTAACCCTAATCGATAACTGTGCATCCATATCCTTGAAATTATATCTATTGGCATATCATATTACATGTTCCAGTTATTGTTCTGATAGTACTCATGCTTGTTTATTTATACACATGTTTATGTTAGTTTGATTATGAGCACCCACATGACATCTTGTGCTTCCTGACATGACATGTTACACTTCCTACTTGACATGACATGGTACCGTACACTCTTGACATGACATCGACGATTCATCAATTGATTTCAAAGACTATAGAGTAGAAACCTGATAGGACAGTTTAGTCACACGTGCACTTTACCCTGCTCTGTTATTGTACTGCTTATTCATGTTCATACCTGCACTGCTTATTACCATGTTTATACTATATACTTGATGTCTTGACGCGCTGACGTCTGGGTTTTGCATGGCCCAGATTCCGTACCACCGTCGACGACCGAGCAGGAGTACTTCAGCCAGCAGGCTGATTTGTGAGTTCTGTAGTGGTCAGTTCATTTATTGCATTTTATTTCCAGGTGTGATCCCGCATTTCGGGACGTACCTTTCTATTGTTGCATTGGATCATTTGCTTCCGCACTTATTTATCATTGATTCTCGTTATTATGGATTTGGACATGTATTAGATTAGCTCATTATCTTGTTCTTGATATCCTTACAACCGTAATGTGACTGTGGATGGATACTTCCTACCCACAGGTAGCATGGTTGGCTATGTTACGTGCCCAATCTTGCGTACTCTGGGAAGCGGGGCGTGACATGGTTCTTTTTGGTATCAGAGCGATAGGTTAATTGGGTTGATTCTTTGTAGTTGGGTATTGTACCCAATACACGAATCAGAATACCCGTGTTTAGGAAACATGTCCAGCCACATTGACCGTTTTACCATTCTTGAATCACATTCTTCCTGATTATATCTTTTACGACATGCAAACTTACTTTGCATGTCAACTCGGAAACCTAATTTCTTGTTATCCCTAGGACTTGGGCGACTTGGGTGGAGTTAAGTAATTGCGGCTATGATACCGCGGCATAGCTACAATGCGGTACTCTATTTAAGTATCTTGGAGTTCTAGACTTGATCCATATTCAGAATCTATCATCATGCTAATATTGGGTGTTTTGAGTTCAGGATTATGACAGGTAAGAAGTTGAAGACGTACCAGAGGCGTGTGAACGGAGCCGCCATGCTTGGAGTGATAAGAGGAATGCTGGAAATCAAAGAAACAGCCCGAGCTGATCCAGCAGCAAGCGGACTCGTTTCAGGAAGGTTTGCAGATCGTTCAGCAGTCTGTGAACAAGATTGGAACTAGACCAGTTGACCGAGTAGGGACCGTGGCAGAGTTCAGACGTGTGGGTCCTACTACTTTCACTGGTTTGGAGGAGCCATGCCAGCCGAGCAGTGGCTAGTCAGCACGGAGAATTCGCTGATTGCGGCACAGATTCCAGAGGACAAAGGAGTTGATGTGGTGCGCATTCAACTAGTGGATTACGCCGAGAGTGGTGGCTTGTGGAGGAGAACCGTTTGCCCAAGCCAAGCAGTTAGGCGGATTTCTCTAAGAGTTTCCTGGAGAAGTTCTTTCCGCGGACTGCACGGGAGGAAATGGAAGAGAAATTTATTGGGCTGAGGCAGAATGGAGCACCCGTGGACGTGCATGCAGCAGAGTGGACGAGACTCAGCAGTTTCGCTGGACCTTTAGTCGCCAACGATGCAGACAGGGCACGAAGGTCCATGCGCAGCTTGGATGTGGACATCCAAAGGCAAACCGTCTCCCTGGGTTTGACCACTTTCTCACAGGTTCTTACGGCAGCTCGAGAACAGTAGAGCATATCAAGAAAATTGGGAGTTCACAGCAGACAGCAGTTGCGGTAAGGAAGCAGTTCTGTCGGGCCGGTCGAGTTTAGGGCTAGGCCGACAAACAATGTTCTTGCATCAATGGAAGTGATGAAAGTAAAGAGCCGGCTGTTGTTCGTGATTCTATGGACGTGTTTGAAGATATATCGGGCTTACCGCCGAAGCGAGACGTGGAGTTCACGATTGACCTTAGTCCTGGTGCAGCGCCAGTGTCTAAAGCTTACTATCCAATAGCACCAGTGGAATTGGAAGGAGTTAAGAAGCAAGTTGGTGAATTACTTGAGAAGGGTTGGATTCGAAGCAGTAACTCGCCTTGGGAGCTCCAGTTCTTTTAGTAAAGAAGAAGGATGGCACGAGAAGGATGTGCATTGATTATCGAGAATTGAACCGGGCGACTATTAAGAACAAGTACCCGATCCCTCGCATTGGAGGACTTTTGAGCAGCTTAGTGGCGCGAGAGTATTCTCGAAACTGGATTTGCGATCCGGATATCATTAGGTCCTGCAGATGTTGAGACAGGAGAAGCTTTATGCGAAGATGAGTAGTGCGAATTCTGGCTGGAAGAAGTGAAATTTCTGGGACATGTCGTGTCGGGTGATGGAATCGCCGTCCATCCCGAAAAGATTGCAGCAGTTCGAGATTGGCCTATTCCAAGGAATGTAGCTGAGATAAGAAGTTTCCTTGGATTAGCCGGATACTACAGGAGATTTGGGGAGAACTTTGCTCGTTTGGCAGAACCGCTGACCAAGCTTATGCGTAAGGAGGTACCTTTTGTATGGACGGATAAGTGTGCGTTGGCTTTGAGACGTTGAAGCAGAAGTTGATAACCGCCCCTATCCTGACCGTACCAGACAATTCCGGAGGACTGATGATTCATAGCGACGCATCTGGGAAAGAATTGGGATGTGTTTTGATGCAGCATGGGAAGGTCGTAGCATACGCATCAAGACAACTGAAGACCCATGAGAAGAATTATCCAACTCATGACTTGGAGCTTGCGGCTGTGATTTTCGCTTTGAAGATTTGGAGACACTACCTTTTGGGCGTAAGAGTCGAAGTTTTTACAGATCATAAAAGCTTGAAGTACGTGTTCATACAGAAGGAGTTGAACATGAGGCAACGCAGATGGTTGGAGCTGACGGCCGACTACGACCTTGATCTTAAGTAACATCCGGGAAAAGTTAACGTCGTGCCAGATGCGCTAAGTCGGTTACCAGCAATTCAGGTATTGACCGCACAAAGGGAGATCATTGCGGATTTTCGGAGATTTGACTTGGAGGTTGTGCTACCACATGCTACGGGACAGTCGATGCAGTTGCAAGTACAGTCGTCCTTAGTTGAGAAGATTAAAACAGCACAATCGCAGGATCCTAGACTACAAAAGTTTCGAGAGCAGGTTGAAGCCGGACTACGAACAGATTTATTGATCCACGAAGATGGTTCGTTGAGGTATGGTAGCCGTGTGTGTGTGCCAAAAGGGGATGTGCGTGAAGAGCTTATGAAGGAGGCACACAATTCAGTTTACTCTGTACATCCAGGAGGGACAAAGATGTACCAAGATATTCGACAGCATTTCTGGTGGGAAGGCATGAAACGGGAGATTGCTCGCTTCGTGGCTAAGTGCTTGGTATGTCAGCAAGTCAAGGCTGAACACCAAATGGTTGCTGGTTTATTGCAACCATTTCCGATTCCTCAGTGGAAGTGGGAACATATAACCATGGATTTTGTGACGGTTTTACCGCGGGGTCCAAAAGGCAACAATGCAGTAAGGGTGATTGTTGATCGGTTGAATAAGGCAGCTCACTTTATTCCTTTTCGGGTTAGTCAAACAATAGAGACTTTGGCAGAGCGGTACATGCAGGAGATCATAAGATTGCATGGAGTACCGGTGAGCATCGTGTCCGATCGGGACACTCGGTTCTTATCACACTTCTGGAGGAGTTTACAGGAAAGTTTGGGGACTCGATTGAAGTTTAGCACAGCTTATCATCCTCAAACTGATGGTCAGTTGGAGAGAACGATCCAAACTCTTGAGGATACGTTGAGAACATGCAGGTTGGACTTCAAGGGGTCTTGGGAGGATCATCTACTTTTGGTGGAATTGTCTTACAACAACAGTTTTCAGGCAACTATTCAGATGGCTCCATTTGAAGCTTTGTATGGTCGTAAATGTCGTTCACCTGTTTGTTGGGACGATGTCGGTGAACGAAGATTATTGGGACCAGATTTGGTTGTGCAGACAGTTGAGAAGGTTAACCCTATCAGAAATCATATGAAGGCAGCACAGGACCGACAGAAGAGTTGGGCAGATACGTCAAGAAGACCTCTGGAGTTCACCGTGGGTGATTTGGTATTCTTGAAGATATCACCGACAAGAGGGGTGATTCGCTTTGGGAGTCGGGGAAAGCTTGGTTCTCGATTCGTTGGACCCTTCGAGATATTGGAGCGTGTTGGAGAGGTAGCGTACCGTTTGGCGTTACCACAGTCCTTGGCAGGTGTGCACGATGTGGCTCGTGTATCTCAACTACGGAGGTATGTTCATGATGAGACTCATGTCTTGGATCATTCAGAGTTGACTGTGCGAGAGGACCTAACTTTTGAAGAGCGACCAGTTGAAATCAAGGATCGAAGAGAAAGGGTTCTTAAGAACAAGGTTACCCCTTTTGTGCTAGTTTCTTGGGGTAATCGATCGCATGGAGAATCCACTTGGGAACGAGAAGATGAAATCCGGCAGAAGTTTCCTCACCTTTTCTTGTAGTTATCTATCTTTGTATTCTTGGAATTTCGAGGACGAAATTCTTTTTGTAGTTGGGTATAATGTAACACCCGAGCCCAATGCTACTATTTTCAGTTACTGTTTGAGCATAATGTGATACTCATTTCATTTAATTTGCTTATTTGTTGCTTACTGTAAAATTTACCCGGCAAAGTCATTTCTACATATAACAAATTTTAGCATCTAAAATAAAATTGAAAATATTCATCTTGGTCTACTTGACACCCCTAGCCTCGTGGTAGCGTCCGTGCATTGTGTTCTCGTCCCGTTCAGTGAAACGGGCGAGTTTGGATGGCTACGTGCACGTGCGTGTGTCCGTTTTGAGAGTATGCTTTTTAATCATAAAACATTTCATTTTAAAATTTGGAACCCGCTTAAAATCCTATTATTTGAATTTCGAAATTTTGGACCCAACCCGGGCGCAATTTGGAAATGTTTCATTTGGCGCCAAAATCCCAAATTTTAATATTATTAAAACCATCACATATATTTTTCTAACTAACCTGATATCTTACTGTTCATTACCTATCTTTTAAATCTTTAAGTTAACCATATAATATTTTTACAATCTTTTATATCCTTCTCAATTTATTCTCTCAGCCAATCACAACCTCCCCTTTAACCCCGTGGGCCCTACTTTCTCTCTCTCTCCACTTTCTCTCTCTCTCTACCCCTTATATATTCTCTCGTACTTCTCTTTATCATTTTTCTCTTCTTGCTTCATATCTCGTTTCTCATTTCTTTTAACTGTTCTTTTGTTACCGGAATTCCGTTGTGCCGGTGTCTCGACGTTCCAGCGAGATACCCCGACCCGTGTGGTTCCTTTGTTCGTCGTTTGGGTTCATTCCGTGAACCGTGCGCCGTCGCGAGTTTTCCCCGCCGACGGTTAACGTTCCGTTTTCCCGATTCGCGACCCATCAAGGCAAGTTAATCTTGCTACATGCTATATACTTTTATAATCTTCATTTTATAATATTATACATTTGAAAATCTTATAGTTTACATATGAAATGTCGTTGAAAAATCGGATATGACAAATCTGAAATTTACTGTACACCTTATCTTATAAAATTCATTATAAATCATAAAAAAATCATTAGGATACGTTATTTAGTTCGTTACGAAGCTAATTCAGAATACTATAACTCTATGAAATATTTACTTGCAAAATAAATTGTTTAATTAACGTAAAATGCAAATGAACACGTCTCTAAACTACTGTCCAGGGAAATTCCAGCAGCAAACTTTCAACTTTGAATATTCATAACTCTTTATAGGGATAACCTGAGATGCTTATACTTATAAAACTGAAAACCTTATTGAATTATCTTTGTTTTGGTATAAGATACGTCTCTTTTGGAGAACATTTGTTATTTTTAAGCTATTTTACAAATTAGGGTGACGCTAAATTTCTGAACGGAACCTTCTTGTGCATGGTTAATCAATACATCTTTTATAGTTACTAATCGCTTTGAATATGCTATCCATATTAATATTATTATATCACATATTGTTTAGTTGTACATCCCACATTACCATTTTATAGTTTTATAACTTTTCGGATACCCGTTTGCATCCATCGCATTTAAGATACATATAATTGCATCCATAGATCACATCACTACATAATAATGTGATATTAACACTCCATGTTTAATAAATTGTATCCTAATTAATATTGGAACTATAAATGTAACCCTAATCGATAACTGTGCATCCATATCCTTGAAATTATATCTATTGGCATATCATATTACATGTTCCAGTTATTGTTCTGATAGTACTCATGCTTGTTTATTTATACACATGTTTATGTTAGTTTGATTATGAGCACCCACATGACATCTTGTGCTTCCTGACATGACATGTTACACTTCCTACTTGACATGACATGGTACCGTACACTCTTGACATGACATCGACGATTCATCAATTGATTTCAAAGACTATAGAGTAGAAACCTGATAGGACAGTTTAGTCACACGTGCACTTTACCCTGCTCTGTTATTGTACTGCTTATTCATGTTCATACCCGCACTGCTTATTACCATGTTTATACTATATACTTGATGTCTTGACGCGCTGACGTCTGGGTTTTGCATGGCCCAGATTCCGTACCACTGTCGACGACCGAGCAGGAGTACTTCAGCCAGCAGGCTGATTTGTGAGTTCTGTAGTGGTCAGTTCATTTATTGCATTTTATTTCCAGGTGTGATCCCGCATTTCGGGACGTACCTTTCTATTATTGCATTGGATCATTTGCTTCCGCACTTATTTATCATTGATTCTCGTTATTATGGATTTGGACATGTATTAGATTAGCTCATTATCTTGTTCTTGATATCCTTACAACCGTAATGTGACTGTGGATGGATACTTCCTACCCACAGGTAGCATGGTTGGCTATGTCACGTGCCCAATCTTGCGTACTCTGGGAAGCGGGGCGTGACACTTATCGTTGTGAGCCCGTAAGGGACAATATTGCTATTGTTTCGTATTTTATTCTCTCGGATTATTGAGACTTGTTATTCTAGTTATTGTTTACACTATTGGTTCTATTATTGGTTATCGCTATGGTTTATTGTGGCAAATTAGACATGTGCTAGTTAGTTATATTTTATACTGTTCTTGATTACTGCATAACAGTTTTAATGTGACCATGGAATGATATTTCTTTGTAGTATGGCTGGCCGAGTTACGTCCCAAATTTTGTGTATCTTGGGAAGCGGGAGGTGACACCTAAAGAGATATGTCACGACCCACCCCCGATACAGAAAGTATTGTACGCTCTAACCGTAGCCGCACGGTTTTGTTCTTCAGGGCGAACTGAACCCGACCAGGGGCCACTTCCCAGGAGTCACCCATCCCAGGACTTCCCTAGCCCGAGCACGCTTAACTACGGAGTTCTCAAACTCCTGTAGTTCCAGTTCATTTAAAAGGCGCATCTGTATTGAAGAGCGGTATCATTCTATTTATAGTACAGATATGTCCTCTTTCGGAATGTATTCCGAAGATTCCCCATTGTTTTACAGTGGATCCCCATGCTTATCTGGTATAAATGGGTATACCGGATAATACATGGGGTATTACATTCTCCCCCACTTAGAACAATGGTTCGTCCTCAAACCACAGACCTACTATTGAGGAACCAGCTCTGATACCATTCTGTCATGACCCACCCCCAATACACAGAGTATTGTCCGCTCTGACCGTAGCCACACGATTTTGTCCTTCGGGGCGAACTGGACCCGACCAGGGGCCACTTCTCAGGAGGTCACCCATCCCAGGACTTTCCTGGCCCGAGCACGCTTAACTACGGAGTTCTTAAACTCTTGTAGTTCCAGTTCACTTAAAAAGCGTCTCTGTATTGAAGAGCGGTATCATTCCATTTATAGTACAGACATGTCCTCTTTCGGAATGTATTCCGAAGATTCTCTATTGTTTTACAGTGAGTCCCCATACTTATCTGGTATAAATGGGTATACCGGATAATACATGGGGTATTACAAGATGAGATTCCTTTTCAAGTCAGGTACGTGCCTAACTTCCGCCAATGTTCTCACAACGCCGTTAAACATCTTGATTTGGTGCATCCATTTGCCAATAGCTCGACATGAACTATTGTTGCCCATCAAAACCACTCCACTATCAATGAACCCATTGTCATGCCCCGCTTTCCAAAGTACGTAAATACAGCACACGAGAGAGCCAACCATGCTACCTATGGCTAGGAATAATCCCTCCATAGTCATATTACGGCTGACAATCGGATATCAAGAACAGTAAAATAAAATATAGCTAACACGTGTCCATCTGCCACAGTAAACAAAACTCAAGAAATGCATGTAGCGGAAACGAATCAAGATCCAATTAAATAATTTCTGAAACATGTCCCTTATGGGATCACATCTATAAAACAAAACTGCAGAAATAAATAAACTAAGTATCAGTAAAACTAAACATCTAACTCATCATTGCCCGGCTTGCTTGCTAAAATACTCTTAATCTGTCCGCGATAATGTCAAAGGAACTAGGCCATGCAAAACTCAGACGTCAGTGCGTCATAATATCAAAATAATAGTAATAACCAGAATAGGATGCTATGATTAAATATGAGTATAAATGATAAACACAGGTGTAAACAATGAGGTATAGGTATGTGATGTGTATCAGTCTATGCTTCTAGGTTATCTATTCTACAAGTCTTTGAAATCAATTAAATGGAATCGTCAATGTAACTCAATAGTATCCCGTGCGTGCCCGGGACCACGGTCAAGACTCTCGGGGCTGAATCCGAGACGTGCCGCTAAGCAGTAAAACATGTATCATGTACACACAAATGATGTCAGCAGCAGCATTCCGGGGCCGGCCAAAGCCCATATTGACTGATCAGTATCTGGAAGTATCGAACTGTTGAGTTACAAGTCAGGTTTCATTATTGATTTCCCCTTACACCCGGGTTTTGTGTTCAAGTCGGGTATTGGTGACATCAATCTAATGCCAACACAGGATCAAGCGGGCACATGTCTTGTCTATATAGACAATAAGTGTCACGCCCCGCTTCCCAGTGTACGGCGAAAGGGACGCGGCGAGGTCCGCTACGTATGTACTCAGAAGTACATACGCTAAGCGTAGCTAAGCAATATAGAATAAATACACAAGAGACAAGAGTATAAAAAGAACAGCAACTTTTATTTATTAACATTCTTTGTACAATACATGGAAAGGAAATACAACTGAAATAAAGATGCCTAAACAGTGGTGTTCTCCTCCGAAGGACGGCGCGACTGGACGTCTTGCCTGTGATTCGGGGGAAGATGCTAATTGGTGCTATCCGTCCACCTCTCCGAAGATGCCAAGTTGATTTATGGCACCGTGTATCGAAAGTTTAAACGGATGCGTTCGATGTAGCAGACTTCGTCAGATTCCCCCTCGCTTAAGGGTTTTTTGATTGTGGGGACGCTCTTTCCTGCAGGCGCAAGCCCCTGCAGTTAATTACGCTACCGCATCGCGGTAACCACTTTCTCCTTCTCCAGATGGTCACTTCGTGTCGCATGTATTTATTTTGTGTTTAGTTGCCTATGGATTGTATACGGAGACTGAGTTATGTCGTCGCCCGTAGGGCGTGGACTAGTCCAAATCCGTATTATCTTAGATTTGGGTTTGAGGGTTTTGGTTTTAAGGATACGTTAGCCTCATTTGAGACTAAGATCGACTTAAACGTTTGTTAAGGATACGTTAGTCTAGTTTTCAGACTAAGATCAACTTAACGGGATCGTTTAGATCCAACAATAGAGCAATTAAGGGAGCCCTCTTGTTTAGTTTAGTGACATTATGGTCAATAAGTAGTTTAAGGACATAGCGGTCCAGTGTTAGTTTTAAGACGTTGCGGTCAAGGTTAAGGACGTCGTAATCCGTGAATTTAAGGACTCCACAGTCCGATGTTAGTTTTAAGACATCACGGTCAAGGTTAAGGACCTCATAGTCCATGAGTTTAAGGACCCCACAGTCCGTCGTTAGTTGTAAGACATCCCGGTCAAGGTTAAGGACCTCATAGTCCATGAGTTTAAGGACCCCACAGTCCGTATTAATATGTGGTCATCAGGACCCGTCACCTCTTTGAAGACGTTGAGGAATCACAACGCTAAGTATCAAAGGAGTGAAGAGATGTACCCTTAAACCGAGGTAGATTAAATAATCTTTGGCCCAATTTGGAACCAAGACCAATTAATTATATTATGAGCCCATTGGCTCAGTTGAATTTGCATTGAGGACTTATGGCCAGCTTGGGCTAAGTCTAATCATGTTTAGGATATTGGCCCTCTGTTGGTCCATTATAGGAGAGGCTTTGCCTCTAGACACTTAGCCAATGGGGCTAAAGTTAGTGTTAAACACTAAAGATCAACCAGTGTTGAACACTGAGAATGAGATTGACAAGTTAGTGTTTAACACTAAAAGATAGTTAGTGTTAAACACCAGCAACAGGGCTTTCAAATTAGTGTTTATACACTAAAACAAATCAGTGTTAAACACTGGCAATGGAGATTTCAAATTAGTGTTTAATACTAAGGCAGATCAATGTTAAATACTGGAAACAGGGTTTTCCAGGTTGGTGTTCAACACTAAGAAAGTCAGTGTTAAACACTGTAAATAGATGTTTTCCAAATTAGTGTTTAAACACTAAGAAAATCAGTGTTGAACACTGAATATAGAGGTTTCAATTTTAGTGTTAAACACTAAGGCAAGAGGGGTCACGTGGTAGCACGTGAGAGCGCCCTCAATTCATTTTATTCTGCCAAAAGTATTGGATACTTTGGAGCATCACGTTCTGTTATGTGATGGGAATTCTGGTGTTTGTCCGTTAAAGCTTCAGCCAAGGGGTCACGTTGTAGCACGTGATAGCGCCCTGTTTCCCTTTATTTTGTTCTACAGATAAGTGTTTAACACTTTTAATTCTGAAAGCTATCACGTGTGGGCACGTGATGGGGGCCTGCGCTTTGATCTGTTAGAATGTTCATTAGGGGTCACGTGTCGACACGTAAGGGCGCCCTAAAGCTCTTTTCTGTTTCTTTTCAAGGGTCACGTGGTAGCACGTGACCCTATTCCTTTGCCTGTTTAAAGATGTGTTTATCTTTTTAAGAATTGAATTCTTCATAGGGTTAAACCCTAGCAATAACTTTAGAGGAATTAAATTCCTACTTTCTTTTGAAGAATTATATTCTTAAATAGGGTCAAACCCTCATTTCTTCTTTCTTGAGGGAATTAAATTCCTGTTATTTTAACAGAACTAAGTTCTTAACTAGGGTTAAACCCTGATTCTGTTCATTCTGAAGGAATTAAATTCCCATAACATAGGGTCAAACCCTAATTTTATTTTAAAGGAATTAAATTCCTATAGTTCTGTGAGAATTAAATTCTCAAGCTTCCATTCCCTCTCTATGCTTTGGATCTGCATGGCAGGATCTCAATCCATTGAGAATTAAATTCTCAACTCAAGGGAAGATGTGCACTTTACAGATCCTCCACCAAAGAGAGAACTATGTTCTTCTGTTTTATATCAGAGTTAAACTCTGTTGAGAATTGAATTCTCTTTTCCTTTCAAAAAGCCTTCCCTTTCTTACCTAGGGTTTTCTTTTGCAGAAGATCCAAATTCCTCCAAAGTATCAAGGCTCTCATCTTTTTTTTATGTATCGATTCCTTTCTGCATGTATGTCCCTCTGTGTGTCTCTTGGCTCCTATTTATAGGAGGAGGAGCCGAATCAATTAGTTTTGGTGAATCTTTCATTGAGAGATTTAATTTGTATTCACCATTCGTTTTGGACCTTTGGATTATTAAGTGAATTTTAATCACCATTGAATTTTAAATCTAGAGATTCTCCTTTGTTATTTTGGTTAGATTTTAAGAGGAAATCTTTCCAAGTTCAGGCATTTTCCATAGATAGGTGATATTTAAGAATCTTTAAATCTTTAATTCAATCGGTTCCTTTGGAAAGATTTGAGAGGCCTTTTCTCAGAATTTAATTCTGTTAACATATAGGCTTTGAAAGCCGGTCACGTGTGGCCACGTGACCCTTGGTCACGTGTGGGCACGTGACCCCCTTGGAACGAGACCTCTTCTTCCTTTTTGCGCTCTGCCTTCTGGCTGCCGCTTAGCCGTCACGTGCCGCCACGTGACCCCTGGTCACGTG
This sequence comes from Agapanthus africanus, assembly GCA_030015575.1. Taxonomy (NCBI): domain Eukaryota; kingdom Viridiplantae; phylum Streptophyta; class Magnoliopsida; order Asparagales; family Amaryllidaceae; genus Agapanthus; species Agapanthus africanus. Next base: position 447,194,695 of record CM057349.1, read on the forward strand.
TGAGCACGTGACCCTCGCCTTGAGCCTTTTTCTTGATTTGATCAGGGAATTGAGTCTGCTGCTTTTGAGTGTCACGTGCCAACACGTGACCCTGGTCACGTGGGAGCACGTGACCCTGGTCACGTGGGAGCACGTGACCTCTTCTAAAGCCTTTTCCTTGATTTGATCAGGGAACTGATGTGCCTTTGAAGCCGCTTTTAAATGTCACGTGCCAACACGTGACCCTGGTCACATGGGAGCACATGACCCTTTCTGAGCCCCTTTTTTTTGATGTAGTCGGGAAGCTGGATCTGCCTTGCCGATTCTTTTAGGCGTCACGTGCCAACACGTGACTGCTGGTCACGTGTGAGCACGTGACCCTTTTCTGAAGCCTCTTCCGTAGGCTTTCCTGATTTTAAATCAGGAAACAAATGCCCCCACAGCGTTGTTCTCACGTGTTTGCACGTGAGTGTAACGCTGTCACTTTTTGTGACCGTTGGATTCCTCTAGGGATTTGGGGAGATGAAGCGTCTCCATCACATCCTTTAAATACCCATGTCTCTTCAGAAGAGCCTTCACTTTGCTCATCTTCTTCCTTTGAGAACTTTTTCCCTTGAGAATTTAATTCTCGTTTCCAGAGCTTAGTTCTCTGTCTCAAACATTTTCCAGAGTTCAACTCTGTTGAAGGATCATTTTTCCTCAGGTAATGATGTTGAACGGTCGAAGCACCTTTATTTTAAAAGAACTCTCTGGATTTTAAATCCACATTAAGGGTTTTACCTCTTTTAATATGAACCCATTTTTTTGAATTTATCAGCGAAAATAAGAACCATTTAATCTTCGAACAATGGATCTCCTAGGGTTCACTTGATGCTTTTAGGGAGATGATGAGATCCGTTACCTCTTTTTTAAGGAATTTAATTCCATTTGAAGAAAATATTTCTGGGAATTTAATTCCCTTCTCTTAATAAAGAGTTTAATTCCTATGAAGAACTCAGTTTCTTCACATGGAGGTTTCTTGGGGTCTCTTGACCCGAGGTTGTCCTTCTGCAATTAATGAAACAGGAGCTTTGTAATGATGTCTTCTGTGGGAATTTAATTCCTTTGATCATGTTGGATCTGTTGTAGAGCCCGAGACAGATTTGTCCTCTAGGGGGAATGTTTAGGGTTACTTAAATCTCATTCTTTATTTAAAGAGGATATTCCCTCTGTTTTATTATAACTGCTTGTCTCATTATTAATGAGCCGTCATCTTGATTCTGTGGGGCCCATGTGTTTTGTAGCCAATGGTCTCAGAAAAATCTACTGTTGTTTTCTTCAACTAGTCTTCATGTTCATGCATGGATATATATCACTGACTTTGCTTTTAACGGTCTTCTTTTATTGGATTTCAGGTGCGATGGCTTCTGTTCCATGCTTTCCCTTTTCTCGCTCGGAGGCTGCTTTTCCTCAGTCACCATCTGATGAGGAAGCGATGGCGATGATCCGGGCCCATGACTCGAATTGCCCCAACCTACTTCAATGGGGATCTTGGTATAGTCATATTATTCAGGGTCGCCGGAGTTTCCTTTGCACGGTACCGACAAAGCCCACTTTCCCATTCTTACCGATGGACCCTCCGAGAACGGTTTTTGCTGTGGAAATGCCCAATTGGACTCCAACGGGGAGGCTCAAGCCTTTGACGACCGGTATTCCGAACCATCCGATCCCGGCCATAGATATCTTGGGGCGGCGTATTTGCCAAGGTGAGGCCCACCCGTGGGGGCAAATTTATAAGATAGGGCTCACTCCTCGACACCCTACGGGCTACCTTCTCTGGGCTCGCTACATCCTTTCTGCCCATCGTGCGCGGCTGCAGAAAGTCGGGCTTTATCAGGCAATATATGCGTCACTCTTCCATTATAAGTCCCCGCATGTCTGGTGGGTCAAGGCGTTTTTGAACCAATAGAATCTTCCCGCCCACACTTTCATTCTAGGAGATCGCGAGGTCTCGATCTCTCTGGCAGAATTTTATGACATTTCGGGGTTGCCAATCAGGGGTAGTCTGTATGAGGAGTTGCTGCCTTCTGACGAGTACATTTTTGAACCCGAGCCCGCCCCGGTTGACGGCCTGTCTGCTGAGAATGCCGTCTGCCACAAGCGTCCCAGTTTAATCAAGGCGCTAGGTATCTTCGACCAATTATTCACCGAATCCGAAGATCAGGGTGTTACTTTCAAGAGCTTCATTGCTCGTTTCCTTCGCGAGGACGCCTTATCAAAGACAGCCCCGAAGTTTGCAAACATGAAAGACCCCTTTGGGTTTAGCCCGAAGAAACTGCCAACTAATGAATCGGATCTGCCGCAATACTACATTCCCATAGTCTCGCCGATGTCTTTCGAATCCATCGCAGCTCCCGGCATGGATGAGGAGACATTCTTCGTGGGGTTTGTTAGCGTCTGGCTCAGTTGGTTTGTCATCCCCATGCATCGTCGCTTTATGAGAGCTTCGGTTATCTATTCGGCTTATCGTATTGCTGAGGGGACGCGGTTGGCCATCGGCATCCCAGCCTTGGCGCACCTTTATCATGGGTTGGGCACCGCAGCTAATACCTCTACTCCTGGCGTGGATGTGGTAAACTTTTCGCTTCATTATTTCACGTCCTGGGTCGAAATGCACGTGTTGGGGGCTTTCGCTATGCATCAGAGGCCTGCGTTCTATGACGCCTACACTTTCCCTCGGCTTATGCGATTAGTGGATACTTCTGCCGTTGACCCAACTCAATTCGGGGCTATTCGGGCGTTGATTTCTCCTTACGCTACTGCCGGCAGATTAATATTTAATGATCGGGTCTTATCTTCTTCCACGGGTTCGGCCCAGCCGCTTTGGGACTGGTCGAAAGATGACGCGCCCACTTTGAAGCCCCGGGAAGCCGCGCGCTTATATGCAATCAGACCGGGTTACCTGGTGTTTCGTCAGGACAGTGCGGCTCTCTTTATGCGGTACAATCCGCATCGCTTTGCCCGGCAGTTTGGCTATGATCAGGGCGTCCCGTTTGAAGCTTTCATAATCGCGCCGGTTCCTTCGCTCGAGGCCGTCCGAGATGCCGCCCACCACTTTGTGAGGCTGAACACCGGTTCTCAGTTCATGATCCCCGATGGTGACTACATTCCCCGATGCGTGGGGTCGTTTACGGGCTGGTATCTCCATCGGGTGAACCCGGTTATTATTGAGGGGAGAAGGGTGCTTCTTGTCCATGGCACCCCTATTCAGGTTCCGGCCCCGGGAGCCATGCTGCGACCACGTGCCTCAGTCCGCTTCCCCTGAGGGATATCGGCACTGCGATTATTCCTGGAGAGTCAGGAGTAGATCTTACTCCAATAGTTGGTATGCCCCTGGGTACTCGGTCGCGGGGTAAATGGGCTCCGGTAACAGTACCCCCACCCGAGGCAGTACCACCCTCCGTGTCATCGACGATGGCAGTGTCATCTCCAGTCGTGGCCCGGGGAGAGGGTGTTGAGGGCGACTGGGCCAACGCCGCACTAAGGCTTCGAAGGGAAAGAGACGGTCGTCCTCGGCGACTGGTTCTGGGTCCAAGCGTCGAAGGAAGGTGGCTACTAATTTGCTCGACTCTTTAACGGAGTCTGAGCCCTTCCTTGAAGATGAGCCGTTGGCCTTACCGGAATCAAACGCTGAACTACTTTTTCCCAGTTCAGCCGCCGAGGAAGCTGCACAGTTGGCTGAGGCTATAAGGCGTTCCAAAGACGCGTCTCAGAACGCCAGGGTTCCGAAGAAGCCCTATCATGCTGTAATCTTTTACGAGGACCCCTCATAGATTCGGCGGCGATTTATAGGCCCTTTGGAGGAATAGGGGAAAGGGCCTTGAAGCAGGCTGTTTCAGAGGACGCGGCGGACGCGCTTTCTTTATGGACTGGCGGCCATGAGTCCACTCTCGAACACCGGCGAGCACGCCTCATTGAGAAGGAGCAGCGGCTTGAAGAAGCCATATTGAAGGCTTCGTTACGCATTGGTATGCCTTTATACTTCTTTATAGCATTTCGGATTGTTTACGCCTGCATGCCTGCATCTTTATTCTTGTGTGAATTGTGCAGAATCTTCGACGCTGGGGGAGCTCCCTACGGGCTCGTTGAAGCCAAAGCCTGTCGAAATTCCCGATGAAGCGTTGCTCGATGTGGAGGGGGCTGATGAGGCTGCTCCTCTTGCAATAGAGCCTCCAGTGGCAGTTCCTGATCATGAAGCGCTTGCTCCTTTGGGGGAGGCTCCTTTGGAGATTGCTGCCCCAACGGCTCTTCCCGAAGGCGGCCCGGAGGCTGAGATGGAGGTAGTGGGGACTACCCTCCCTCTGTTGGAGCCCGAGGTTCCGCAGAGGCTGTCGAAGCTGCTATCCCCCCGATTCAGAATGGGAGAAGTGTTGAAGGTAACCTTCTGAATTTTAAATTAGCAGCCTTTCCGTTGTCTGACCTCTTTTGTTTTCTCAGAATTACGCGAGTTGGCGGCCTCTATTGTCGATCTGTCTCCCCGGCAATCCTTTCAGCGTCTGCTGGAGATGGCAACTCCACAAGCGATATCCCCCAACGCATTGTCCTCTCATCTGGGCAAGGTTGGTGTCGTCCATCACTTCTCATAGCATCGTCGTTATTTTGTGTATTGACATTGATGTTTTCTACAGTTTTGGAGGCCGATGATGAGTTCGAGGTTCTCGAAGGGCCAGGGGAACCTTCAGCTCCTACTTGCACGACTGTCGGTAAGCGACATTTCATCATACTCTCATTCGTTCTTTGCTTAAGAATTTTACTGACATCTTCCAAATTTGAATAGCTCTGCCAGTCTCCACGGCATTGGAGTCGCGCATCGTAATGCCGCCCGGCCCTTATACCTTACGGGCTTCAGAACGCTTGGCCCAATTAAGCCTTGTCTCCTTATCATCTTTGATTGAGGAGCTCCGTGCTGGCAGCGCGAAGTGTTTGCCGCCGAAGCTAATGGTTCTCTTCCTTTTCTCGCCACCTACCATAGCGAAGAAGTGGTGCGAGTCTGGGTGGAGTTCTGTCGGCAGGTGGAGGCTCGCTTGCAAGCCCTTGAATGTTCTCGCCTTTCCTCGGAAGTCGTGGCTGCAAAAGCGGAGCTGCGGGGTCTGATAGCACGATGCGCGGCCAACATGACGTCATGCGAGAAGAGGCTTGGCCGCAAATTCTCGGAGAGGGAGCTAGCATCCAAGGCGCTGAGCGAGCTTCGCGCCACTCTTACCGCCAAGGCCAACAAAGCGTATGAACTCTGGCGGGTGCTTCAAGAGTCCATCAAAGAGGTGGTGGCTCTCGACAAAGCTGCCGCGTTCACTCGTGAAAGGGTCGAGGCTCATAAAGCCACCGAGAAAGAGCTCGAAGCTCGGCTTGCTTCGTATCAGGCCCAGCAGGCGGAGGCGGAGGCCCGTCTTTTGGCGATCTTAAATCATGAGGCCGTGGCCCAACAAAAGCAGGATGAGCTGACCAAGCTGCTAAATCGCCCGCCGGCTTGAGGACTTGTATCTTTTCCCCCCTTTTTTTTGTACATACTCAAGAATGAGAGTATCTTCTTTTTGTTTTTTTCATGAATTGTATGTTGTATCCATTTTGGTTTTAAGGAATAAAAGATATAATTTTCTTCTCAACGGTGTGTCTCTTTTCATTGACTGCGTTTGCGGACAATTCATCTTGGCCTACTTGCAGGGCAGCAATGGCTTAGAATTCAGGGTTAAGATCTGCTTCCTAAGACTTTATCATTTTATGAGCCACGAGGGTCTCATAAAGAGTTTTTCTCCCCATGGGTCGAGAGGATCCCATAAGTGTAAGTTCTTCTTAAGAATCATAAGGATTCTTAAGCGGGTTTTCCCTTGAGAGTCGTAAGGATCTCACAAGAGAGTTTTCTTCCTTACAGGTCATGAGGGCCTACAAGTGCTGGATGTGGTCGCCCTTGTCCGTGTTTCACGGAGTCAGGGGTTTCTCAAGGCATCGTAGTTTAAAGACGTCGCGGTCAAGGTTAAGGACCTCATAGTCCATGGATTTAAGGACTCCGCAGTCCGATATTAGTTTTAAGACATCACGGTCAAGGTTAAGGACCTCATAGTCCGATGTTAGTTTTAAGACATCACGGTCAAGGTTACGGACCTCATAGTCCGTGGATTTAGGGACTCCACAGTCCGATATTAGTTTTAAGACATCACGGTCAAGGTTAAGGACCTCATAGTCCATGGATTTAGGGACTCCACAGTCCGTTGTTAGTTTTAAGACATCACGGTCAAGGTTAAGGACCTCATAGTCCGTGGATTTAGGGACTCCACAGTCCGATGTTTGGTTGCAGGGACCCGTCACCTCTTTGAAGACGTTGATGAATTACAACGTCAGGCATCAAAGGAGTGAAGAGATGTACCCTTAAACCAAAGTAGAATCAGTACACAATCAGGGTGGTTGATTATTAGTTTTAAGACATTACGGTCGAGGTTAAGGACATCATAGTCCGTGGATTTTAAGGACTCCACAGTCCGGTATTTGCTCTGGATGCTTCACACGGGTTCACTGCCGTGCTTGGCGAGGACCAGGCTCCGCTCTGGGCATTTTTCGCGGGGTCAAAGACTGAGATTATCCGCGTTCCACGTGACCAAGAATTTTGCACTAGATGCTTCACACGGGTTCACTGCCGTGCTCGGCGAGGACTAGGCTCCGCTCTGGATGCTTCACACGGGTTCACTGCCGTGCTCTGCGAGGACCAGGATCCGCTCTGGACGTTTTCCACAGGGTCAAAGAGTGACGTTATCCGCGTTCCACGTAACCAGGAATTTTGCACTAGATGCTTCACACGGGTTCACTGCCGTGCTCGGCGAGGACTAGGCTCCGCTCTGGATGCTTCACACGGGTTTACTGCCGTGCTCTGCGAGGACCAGGATCCGCTCTGGACGTTTTCTATGGGGTCAAAGAGTGACGTTATCCGCGTTCCACGTAACCAGGAATTTTGCCCTAGATGCTTCACACGGGTTCACTGCCGTGTTCGGCGAGGACTAGGCTCCGCTCTGGATGCTTCACACGGGTTCACTGCCGTGTTCTGCGAGGACCAGGATCCGCTCTGGACGTTTTCCACGGGGTCAAAGAGTGACGTTATCCGCGTTCCACGTGACCAGGAATTTTGCACTAGATGCTTCACACGGGTTCACTGCCATGCTCGGCGAGGACTAGGCTCCACTCTGGATGCTTCACACGGGTTCACTGCCATGCTCTGCGAGGACCAGGATCCGCTCTGGACGTTTTCCATGGGGTCAAAGAGTGACGTTATCCGCGTTCCACGTAACCAAGAATTTTGCACTAGATGCTTCACACGGGTTCACTGCCGTGCTCGGCGAGAACTAGGCTCCGCTCTGGATGCTTCACACGGGTTCACTGCCGTGCTCTGCGAGGACCAGGATCCGCTCTGGACGTTTTCCACGGGGTCAAAGAGTGACGTTATCCGCGTTCCACGTAACCAGGAATTTTGCTGATTGTATCCGCATTTCACGGGATGAAGGTTTGACTGTTGGCGATATGTATACCACCGAGCCATGGAACTGGGAGTTGCCGCTGTTCCGCGTAGCTTAGCGTTATGTCCGTTGTTACGAGACGAGTGTTGAAACGATCTCCAGGTCTCCTTTGGCCCGTCGAGACTTGGCTTCCTCTTCTGATGAAACCTAGGGGAGAAGTATGATCCCTTTTTTGTTTACGCCCTTGGATTGTGTACAAGGTGTGATGGAACATCACCTGTAGGGCATAAATTGAAACCCCTTTTTTTTATATTTTATTTCTTTTTCCGCGATACTCTATCATTTCAGCTTTTATATCGCGGAGGTCGCGATTGCCCTATCATTTCGGCGATTTTTCACAGTGCCCAATCATTTCGGCTATTATTTTCATTTTCACTCGCTGTTTTTTATTGCGAGTTGCCCCATCATTTCGGCTATTTTTCATGCATACATTTTTACTTGCTGCTTTTTATTGCAAGTTGCCCCATCATTTCGGCTATTTCGTATGCATGTGTGGCTTGCTAGCTTTTTCGCCGCAAGCTTGGATTTTAGACACCGATTTCAGCATCAGCACCGCTGCAACTGGGATGTTGCCAGGAGCGAATCATCATTTGTCTCTGTCGATGTCGAACAAAGGTGGCTTAGTAAACAGGGTTAAGGGTCCTGTCGACCAAGGCTTTTGACTTCATGAGCCGTAAGGGTCTCACAAAGGTATTTCTCCATACAAGTCGTGAGGATCTTGCAGGTGTATTTTCTCCTTAGGGATCGTGAGGATTCCTAAGTGTAAGTTCCTCTGTAAGTCGTAAGGATCCTACAAGAGGGTTTTCTCCTTATAAGTCGAGAGGAATTATAAGGGTTGTTCACCATATGGACATGTCCCTAGTCACGGGTGTGACTTTGCTGGGGAAATGTTTATTCGCGCCCGTAGATTGTATACAAGGGTCAGTATTAAGCCGCTTGTAGGGCAATATCGAAGGTTGTGGGGGATCTGCTTAAGAACAGGTTTAGGTTTCTGTAACTTAAGACTTTTAAATCTCATGAGCCGTGAGGGTCCCATAAGAGAATTCTCCTTACGAGTCGTGAGGGTCTCGCAAGTGTATTTTCTCCTTAGGAATCGTGAGGATTCCTAAGTGTGTTGCTCCTTTGTGAGTCGTAAGGATCTCACGCGGGTGGTTTCTCCTTACAAGGTCAAGAGGACCTTATAAGTGTCTTTTAACGAGGTTGCGCCCTTTCGGGTTTTCACAAACACTCGCCGGTAGTCCTGCTGTTTTTACTCACGGAGCCCTTTCGGGTTTTCATCCGTGCCCATTTTGCTTATGGACATACCGTTTTTTTTTGTTTTTTCATTTTCTTTTTCTCCCTTTTTTTTTACGAGGTCGCACCCTTTCGGGTTTTCACGAACACTCACCGGTAGTCCTGCTGTTTTTACTCACGGAGCCCTTTCGAGTTTTCATCCGTAGCCTTTTTGCTTATGGACATACCGTTTTTATTTATTGTATTTTTTTATCTCGTCAGCCTAAGGATGCTGCGGTATTAGTTTAAGGACGTTTCGGTCCGCTATTAGTTTAAGGACGTTTCGGTCCGTCGTTAGTTTAAGGACGTTTCGGTCCGTCGTTAGTTTAAAGACGTTTCGGTCCGTCGTTAAGAGGCTGGCTACCGTTTATAAAACTTGAGCTTAGTAAGATAGCGAGCGGGCATGGTCTTCGTCACCTATCATTGACCTAGGCTGTGGCTCATTAAGCGTAGTATTTCTTTAGGAAGCGACCGTTTATCGGCCTGAATGGCCTTTCACCGTGCACGTCCATGAGTAGATAGGCCCCAGCCTGGTAGACCTTATCTATGATGTACGGGCCTTCATAGTTTGGCTCGAATTTTCCCCGCTTGGCGCGATTGGGGATCATAGGTCTTTTGACCACTAGTACGAGTTCGCCTTGGCGGAACGTTCTCGGCCTGGTCAATCTTTCGTACGAGCGCGTCATCTTTGCTTTGTAGGCCTCTAGATTTTGTTGCGCTATGAGCCGGGTTTCATCGAGAGCATCAAGCTCCTCAAGCCGAAGGTGAGCATTTTCTTCGTCCGTCAGCTCGTAGTGGACTGCCACTCGTAGAGAGGGTAACTCTATCTCGAGGGGGAGCACTGCTTCCGTCCCAAATACCAACGCGTACGGCGTTGTGTTCGTGGCCGTCTTGAACGTAGTTCGATAGGCCCAGAGAGCTTCTTGCAGTCTTTCGTGCCAGTCTTCCTTATTTCGTGACACCGTTTTCTTCATGATCTTCGTCAAGGTCTTGTTGAAGGCCTCGGCCAGACCGTTAGCTCGTGGATTGTAAACTGAAGAATATCTCCAGTCTATATTGTGCTGCTGCACGAAGCGGCTAATCTTATGGCTTCTGTAGGCCGGCCCGTTATCGGAGATAATCCGCCGTGGAGTTCCAAACCGATAGATGACGTGCGTCTTGAAGAAGTAGAGGATATTCTCTGTCTTCACTTCCCTCAGCGGTACTGCTTCTGCCCATTTGGAGAAGTAATCAGTTGTCGCCAGGATGAAACGATGTCCCCGGGACGATACTGGTTCGATGGGGCCAACTATGTTAGTCCCCCACATTTCGAATGGCCAGCTAGCCACCGTTGGATATAGTGGATTCGGATGCTGGTGGATGAAATCCCCGTGGATTTGGCACGAGTGACATTGCTTCGCATACTCGAGGCAGTCTTGGATCATCGTGGGCCAGTAGTAACCCATCCGTTTAATTTTTAACTTCATCTTCAAGCCTGCTTGATGAGAACCACAGATTCCGTCATGAACCTCTTGAACGACTCTTTCTGCTTCGTCCGGTCCTAAGCATCTCAGCCACAGAGAATCAAACGACCTCTTATACAGAGTATCATTGACGAAAGCGAAAGATAGAGCTCGTTTCATGAGCTGATGTCTTGAGGACGCTTCTTCGGGGATTCGGTGGGACTTAAAGTAGTCTATGAAGACCTCCCTCCAGTCCTCAGCCTTCTCATGGTCTTTTATTTGTAGGATTGTTTGCTCAGTCGCACCCTTTTCTTCGTATGACTCGGGAGATATTTCTGCTGGGGTGAGCACTCGACGGCTTTGTACCATGATTTTGACGTCATCGAGGTTCTCGTCAGCCGGTTCTTTAGCGAGCTTGGCTAGCGCGTCTGCTTTGCTATTTTCCGCACGTGGTATGCTTTCCAAAGTGTAGGAGGGAATTTGGATCAATAGTTGTTGCACCTTTTCGTCGTACTTCACCAACTCCGGTTTGCACGTTTGGTAGTCACCATTTACTTGACTAACGACCAGTTGAGAGTCCCCGTATATAAGGAGGTCTTCGATTCCCATGTCAATGGCGATCTCGAGGCCCGCTATCAAAGCTTCGTATTCGGCTTCGTTATTCGTCCTCGGCTCTGTTAAGGAGAAGGCGAAGCGCATAATCCCTCCTTGTGGAGTTACGAAGATGAGGCCTACTCCCGATTTGATTATGGGGGTACATTGTTTGCGCTTCTTCATGGAAGATGTTCCATCAAAATAGAGTTCCCATCGGGTATCACCGCCGCCGATCGCATCAAATGCATGTTCGTCCGGCAAATCGCAGTTCAGAGGAGAACCGGCAAGTACTGGATGCTCAGCAAGGAAGTCGGCGATGGCTTGACCTTTCACTGCCTTAAGAGGCTGATATGTTATTGAAAACTCCATCAGGAGCAGGGCCCATTTAGCGAGTCTCCCTGTCAATATGGCCTTTGACATTAGATATTTTAGGGGATCCACCTTTGATATGAGACGGACTTCATGTGTCAATGCATAGTGCCTGAGTTTTGTTATCGCAAAGATTAACGCCAGGCAGTATTTTTCAGTGGGAGAGTAATTGCTTTCTGCCCCCAGCAGAACTCGACTTAAGTAGTAGAGTGCCCTTTCTTTTCCCTGGTCATTCTCTTGCGCCCATAATGCACCCAATGAACCTTCTAGGGCAGTTGTATAAAGAATGAGAGGCTTTCCCTTGACCGGTGCAGCCAACACCGGAGGGTTTTGCAGGTACTGCTTGATCTCGTCTAGTGCACCTTGGCATTTATGAACCCAAACGAATGGAGTTCCCTTCCTCATTAGGTGGCTGTAAGGGCGGCACTTGCCTGAAAGATTGGCAATAAATCACCGGATGTATGCGAGCTTCCCTTGGAGAGACCGCAACTGTTTGAGGGTTCTTGGCGGAGGCATTTCCATGATTGCCTTGATCTTAGATGGATCTACTTCGATACCTCGGTGTCAGATGATGAATCCCAGGAATTTACCCGAGGAGACTCCGAACGCGCATTTGAGGGGATTCATCTTCAAATTATATTGCCGAAAGCGTTGAAATACAGTCTCAAGATACTTTAAATGCTCTTCGTATGACATGCTCTTCACTACGAGGTCATCGATATAGCACTCGACGATGTCATGTATGAGATCGTCGAAGATCTTTGTCATGGCCCTTTGATAGGTAGCACCGGCGTTCTTTAGACCAAAGGGCATAACCTTGTAGCAGAATATTCCCAAAGGGGTCCGGAAAGCCGTATGTTTCTGGTCTTCAGGATACATTTTTATTTGATTATACCCTGATGAGCCGTCCATGAAGGAGAAAACCTCATGCGTGGACGTATTATCTATCATTAGCTCGGTTACCGGTACTTGGAAATCGTCCTTCGGGCAGGCTTTATTGAGATCCCTGAAATCCACGCATATGCGTACCGTCCCATTTTTCTTCATTACCGGGACGATGTTGGAAATCCAGTCAGGATATTGGACTTCTTGGATAAATCCAGAATCGATCAGCTTCTTGACTTCGGCGTTGATGCTCATCTCAAGCTCGAGCCGCATCCTTCTCGGCGCCTGCTTGACTGGCTTGATATCCGGGGATATTGCTAATTTATGCACAGCAATCTCCGGATCTAATCCCGGCATCTCGGAATAGTTCCACGCGAAGCAATCTTTATGTTGTAGAAGCACGTCCTTTAATGCAGCCACCCTTTCTTCAGATAGCCGCTCACTGACGAATGTCGGTCGCGGATCGTCTGCCGATCCCAACTCAATCTTCTTGAGGTTATCTGCAGTAGTATGTATGCCATCTTCCAGTTCTTTCGGAGCTGGCGAAAATTCTGAGATCACCTCATCATTGCTGTTCTCAAAGCACCAGGGAAGGTCATCCATGTCCTTGGGCTCTTCTTTTAATATCGTAATCATGTAACAGGTGCGAATCCGCTTCCAGGACTGAGGTGGATCCGGTTCTGCTCTTGCGGCTTTGGGTTCATGCTTTTGTGGCGGATTTACCCTCCAGCCGTTGGATAAAGCGAATCTGCCCTGTTGGTACTGGTCCTCGACCCAGTTCTTGAAGGTGATGCAGTCTTCGGTAGGATGTCCTATGGCTCAGTGATAAGAGCAATAGCTCAGATAAGAAGCCTTGTTAGCTAGCTCAGGGTGTCTGGACTCTGGAAGCGTGATCCTTTGATGTTTTATAGCGAGCTCGAGTAACCTCTCCGTCTTGTCTCGAGGGAAGGAATACGCTCGACTCATCTTCTTCATGAGGGACAAATCCGGACCACACAACGCCCGATCACGCGACTCTCTAATCCTGCGTCATTGTTGTCGGCTCCTCTTTCCGCTTCTTGATTTATTTCCGCCTCTGCGTCGGGCCTTTCGTACAACGGGTTGACAGGGATGAGCATCTTCGTCTTTTGCAGCCTGTTGAAACAGACGTTGCGTCCTGGATTTCTCGTAGATGGTCATCTCGCTGTTGTGGTCTTCCCGAGCTTTTTTGACCCGCTTTCCTGATAAGCTTGTCCATTCGTTCTTCAAATGACGGACTCGGCCCTTCAATCGCGGGATCTAGTTTTGATGAGGGGTTGGCATTTCCTGACAGGGCGTCCTCTTCTTCATCAAAGGTATATATGGCGTAGCTACTGTGGGCCCGTTCCCGTTTTCTGGGTCTCACGTATTCAAGCCCAAGTGTTTCCATTTTCCAGTTGGGCAATTTGCGTTGAGTCCCAGGGACATCCCAAATCCTGTTGTAGAACCGAGCTTGTCGAACAGTCTGTTTTAAGGGTACTCCTTGGCTCTTCAATAGCCTCTTTAGTCCATTAGTATAGTATCTGGGCAAACGGATGGGTTGGAGCCTGTCGAGTGTAGCATCCGCGCCATGCCAGATCTCCTTCTCTACTATCGTCTCTGAGGATCGGTAGAATAGGATTGCCTTCTCACCCCTTTGCCTGGGAGGGACGTAAAACGTTTGCAGGTCCTGCACATTGTAAGCTTGAAGTGTGTCGAGATCCTTATAGTGTTCTCGCGGCACCATGGTGATTTGCAAACTCTGATCATCGCTAGGGGGTGCTTGTATTGACGGCCGATTGGAGAACACGGCATTAACCTCATCTTCCGAGTCACTTCCGAATACCAACATGGGGGCGGGCGTCCCCGGGTTATTGCGTTGAGATGGCCCAGCATAAACTATCTCTTCTTCTTCGGTATCGCTCCCGAAAACAGGGATGGTGGCGGCGGCTTTGTTCTCCGGCTTGCGACACCTTTCTGTATCCTCTAAATCTGGCAAAAAGTACTTCGTTCACGGAAAATGGGTTTAGCTCACCTGTTACGGTATACTCGAAACCATCCTTAAAGTACTTCATACACTGATGTTGTGTAGAAGGGATGATGTTGTACTCGTGTAACCAAGGGCGACCGAGCAAGGCGTTGTAGCAGGTCTTGGCGTCAATGACATAGAATTTGATTTCTGTGACGAGTAGTCCGAAGCGTAATGTTAGTATTACAGATCCGAGAGTCCGTGACGATTGTGAATCGAAACCGGAGATGGTAATTTTGTCACGAGCGAGGTGTTGCACACTCATGCAGATTTCCTTTAACACCCGAACGTTAAGGAGATTGACGGAGGATCCATTATCCACTAGGATCTTGCCTATCTTGATATCATGGCAGTATCCAGAGACATATAGGGGACAGTTGTGGTCGCACGTCCCGAGAAGGAAGTCTTCGTCCCCGAAAGTGATGTCGGCCGTATGCACTTCCTCCAGTTCATCCTTCATCCTTTCCGTGGCGAGGAAGGCTTGGAATTGTTCGGGTTCTTGTAACGCCTTAATTAGTGAATCTCGCGCTTTTTTTGATAACAGGAGGGCATCGAGAATGCTAAGTTGAGAAGGTAGCTTCCTTAGGTGCTCCAGGATATTGTAGTCCACCTTACCTTTCCTGGGAGGGTCTTTGGTAGTCAGCTCTTTCATGACTTGGTCATCTAAAGTGATATCCTCAGTGACCTTTTCCTTTCCCTTATCTTTTCAATTTGCGGGCCCGAGATTCTTTTCCGGGAGCGTGCGATTGCGTAGCTGAATGTTTTCGCAAGCCTCCGGTTCCTCCTCTTTCCCTAAAACGGATTCTTTAAAGAGAGGGCCCAGAGCCATTTCTTCATCAGAGTCGCTCCCAAAGGTGAGAACTTGTGACCCTCCGGCGTTAACCATGTAACAGTTGCCAGTGGTTCTGTTGTGTCCGTCGGCAGTACTTCTTCGTTCCCGACGGGTCTTGCGTTTCATGCGCTTAAAATGTTGTCGATGAGCAACATATCCCTGCCACCATATCCTAAAGGCGTCGCACTCCTCCGTGGGGTGTGAAATTTTCCGATGATATGCGCAATAATCAGGGTGCCTCTCCGCCCCATTGAGCGTGTTTTCTTCCGAGGGTGGTAGCTTCATTCCCATTGGCATAGCTTTGGCAAGCCTTTTCCTCGTCTTGAATATCTTCTTGTCTGCCTCGGGTACCTTTCGATCTGGCGGGAGTACTTCAACTCTTTCATTCAGTCGCCTGCATTTGGCTCCTTCCGATGCGGCCATCTCACGCTCCTGATCCGCTTTACCCTTTAGACGAATCTCGTCTAGAAAGGCGTCGATCATTTCATCTGTTGGCCACACAAGCTCTGGTTCAGGCTCTGTCCCCAGTTTCTTAGTGCCAGGAGTTTTTTCATCGTCGGTAAACGAGTGGGAGATTACGTTACAACTCGCCACATATCCCTCGGATTCATCCGACGAGCTTTCTCCATCATCTTCCACCTGAAAGATATGGTTGAGGAACTCTTGCAGCGTGACAGGAGTTCGTGCCTTTTGATTGTACTCTTCCAGTGCGTCGATTTGCTTCTGCAAGTTCGTGCGTTTGTCTCCAGGCTTCACGGGCTTCTTAGATTTCTTCTTCTTTTTCTTCGAAGATTTTGACGGTAGGGCATGAGTACTTGGGCCATCACCACCGCTCTTTGTAGTTGGGCGCGGCCTCAGCATTCCTTCAATGATCTGGGGTCCCAGCGGGTCCTTCCATTCGACCGCCGGGCACGCATGAAGGTCCTTCAGCATTCTTTTGGTTTTAGTTGACAGCACGACCTCCCATGGAGCTTCCTCAATAAAGGAACAGGTTGCCCCCGGTGTATCTGCTTTCTTGGGAGTATGCGGCTGTGGCGGGTTCACCTTCCACTTTTCGGACAGCGCAAACTTCCCCTGGAGGTATTGATCTTCAATCCATCCTTTGAAGACGAAGCAATCCTCAATCGGATGACTTACCGTTTGATGGTAAGGGCAATAGTTAGGGTTACTCACCTCAGTGGGTTGTGGCAGTCGCCTTGGATTTGGCAAGTTTATAAGTCTGTTGCGTACTGCCAACTCGAATAACCGTTTCGTCTTGTCCCGTGGGAACGAGTAGTGACGCTTCATTTTCTCATTATAATACCGGCGTCTTTCTTCCAGTTGATCCATCAGCTTTGGGGCATTGGGTTGCTGCTGGGCATTCGCGACGAAGGTTGCTTTTCCTTTACCCTTGTCACTCCGAGGCTCGGGCTTCGGGGGAGACGGTCTATGACCCATTTGGTCCATCTGGGCCAGCTTGTCGATTAGAGCCTGGAATGTGGTTGGCTTAAAGAACATCATGAACTGGGAGATAGTTGCATGAGGGTCTAGGGTTCCCACGAACATGCCCACCGCGGGCGCTTCCTTAATGCGCTGCTCGCATTTCGACCACAAATTCCGCCAGCGTATAGCATACTGGACCCAAGTTTCGCCTGGTTTTACCGTGGAGTTAATCAATGCCGTTATTGGAGTGCGTTCGCTGGCGCTTGCGAATCGCTGAGTGAATAGCAACTCCATTTCAGCGAACGTCTTGATAGAATCGTTCGGGAGTTCTGAATACCATTCGAACGCTGTTTCTGATAAGCTACCCACGAATTGGAGAAGCAACAGTTTATCATCACCGCCGGTGTTACCGCAAAGGGCCCTGAACTGGGCGACATGTTGGTGGGGATTGCCGGTCCCTTTATACACGTGAAATTTTGGTATTGTATAACCCGACGGATATTTGATTTGGTCGTACCAGCTTGGATACGGCCGCCCCATTTTTACGACTTGACCAGCTGCCTCGGTCGCATGATGAACCCGATTTGCTGGGCTATATAGTCGACCAAATCAGTCTTAGAGATTGTCTCCTCCTTGGCCGTTGAGAGGGCCGGCGGTGGATTTGACGTTTCTCCCCGGTCGTCTTCAAGAACGATTGGGGGATCCTCAGCGGGTGGGTCTTGTTGGATCATCATTCCTATCATATCTTGGAAGAGAAGGCCCATACGCTGTATGTTGGCTGCTTGTTCAGCAGCCTCTTTGTCCTTCTTCTCCAATATTCGGCGAAGGAACTCAGCGTCGGTTTCTTCCTCCTGGCGTTCGTCCGAGGACGTTTCTGGGTTTTCTTTTGGCCCGGTAAGTGCGGCCATAGCATTCATCATTTCCTGGAGCTTTTGCTGTTGCTCCTGAGCTTTGGTCACCGACCGTGTAAGCGGTCTATGACTTGTAGACACACGGCCGTCTTCCTTTCCTGACGCCATGTATACGGTATGGACCATCATGCCCCTAGACTTAGGGCGTCTGGGCTTAGTGCCTTTAGCTGTCGTTGCAGGCTGGGGGATCTTCTCTGGCTTCCTCCTTTTATGAGCAGTGGAAGTTGAGGGGGCCGTTGAAGTGGGCACCCAAACAGCCTTTCGTGGTTTAGCCTGGTGACTGGCTTCCTGTTGGATTTTCAGCTTCTTGTGCTGGCGGGAGAAGTTTGGATCGATCATCGAGTCTTGGGCCTGCCGCCAAACCTTTGGAAGACAGCCGTTGAGGGGATCGGGGCTGTTCTGGCTTTATTTCCGCAACTTTTTTTTTAGTGGAGGAGGAGACCTCTTTAGCACCGCAGTAGGAGAATTCCTTCGCACCTTATTTAGCATCTCGAAGTTGTTCCCAGTTGGAACGGCAGCATTAACTTCCACCGTTGAGGCTGATGGAGTTAGCCCAGAGGGGGAGTTGCCCCCAGCCTTCCTTACTCGGCGCCAGTGGCGACGTCGAGCGTGTCGAGCGGACGGCGCTGGTTCAACGGTGAGGATGGCTTTGTCTTGCCCCCTGTGTAGGTGGGGGGTCGTTGCTGGTGTTAGCCTGTTAAAGACCGATGTCCTTTGGGTAGCAGGAGTGGGAGCTGGAGCCGTTAATCTTGTAAAGACCGACTTTTTGGCAGGGGAAGCCGCCTTGACGACTTCAGGAGTAGGACCAGTCACTTTCTTAGAAGCAGCCTTCTCTGGGATTGCAGGCCCCATTACGGGTCCACAGGAGTTCTGGCCCAATCTAGAGAAGACCGAGGCGTTGGTGTTGGGCGACCCGTTGAGAGGGGCCGCGGCAGGGGTAAGACGATCAAAGACCGACTTCTTGGGAGCTTCCTTTGTCAGCACCGGAGCGGTGAAGCTTGTCGGCGGGAGCATGGTCCCAAAAAACAATCCCGTGGTGGCTCAAGTGACCTGTTCCACGGGCATTGTGAATAACGAAGCAGCTTGAGGCCCATAAGATATACCCCCATTTGAGGCAAGATGTGGGTTGCAGTTGCATGTGGAATACATTGAGCAGGTGAACGCCATTGATCCTTTGCTTTCTGCACCAAGCAAAACGCCAAATCTTAGTACCTCGAAACCCACGGGCAACCATTAGCAAACCGCGATTAGTTCGCGAACACGACATACGAAGTGTGGAGTGGAAAGAGGAAAAGGTCCCACCGGGCGTGCCAGAATCTGTTCCCCTCCGAAGGACGGCGCGACTGGACGTCTTGCCTGTGATTCGGGGGCAGATGCTAATTGGTGCTATCCGTCCACCTCTCCGAAGATGCCAAGTTGATTTATGGCACCGTGTATCGAAGGTTTAAACGGATGCGTCCGATGTAGCAGACTTCATCAGATTCCCCCTCGCTTAAGGGTTTTTTGATTGTGGGGACGCTCTTCCCTGCAGGCGCAAGCCCCTGCAGTTAATTACGCTACCGCATCGCGGTAACCACTTTCTCCTTCTCCAGATGGTCACTTCATGTCGCATGTGTTTATTTTGTGTTTAGTTGCCTGTGGATTGTATACGGAGACTGAGTTATGTTGTCGCCCGTAGGGCGTGGACTAGTCCAAATCCGTATTATCTTAGATTTGGGTTTGGGGGTTTTGGTTTTAAGGATACGTTAGCCTCATTCGAGACTAAGATCGATTTAAACGTTTGTTAAGGATACGTTAGTCTAGTTTTCAGACTAAGATCAACTTAACGGGATCGTTTAGATCCAACAATAGAGCAATTAAGGGAGCCCTGTTGTTTAGTTTAGTGACATTATGGTCAATAAGTAGTTTAAGGACATAGCGGTCCAGTGTTAGTTTTAAGACGTTGCGGTCAAGGTTAAGGACGTCGTAGTCTGTGGATTTAAGGACTCCACAGTCCGATATTAGTTTTAAGACATCACGGTCAAGGTTAAGGACCTCATAGTCCATGAGTTTAAGGACCCCACAGTCCGTCGTTAGTTGTAAGACATCCCGGTCAAGGTTAAGGACCTCATAGTCCATGAGTTTAAGGACCCCACAGTCCGTATTAATATGTGGTCATCGGGACCCGTCACCTCTTTGAAGACGTTGAGGAATTACAACGCCAAGTATCAAAGGAGTGAAGAGATGTACCCTTAAACCGAGGTAGATTAAATAATCTTTGGCCCAATTTGGAACCAAGACCAATTAATTATATTATGAGCCCATTGGCTCAGTTGAATTTGCATTGAGGACTTATGGCCAGCATGGACTAAATCTAATCATGTTTAGGATATTGGCCCTCTGTTGGTCCATTAGAGGAGAGGCTTTGCCTCTAGACACTTAGCCAATAGGGCTAAAGTTAGTGTTAAACACTAAAGATCAACCAGTGTTGAACACTGAGAATGAGATTGACAAGTTAGTGTTTAACACTAAAAGATAGTTAGTGTTAAACACCATCAACATGGCTTTCAAATTAGTGTTTATACACTAAAACAAATCAGTGTTAAACACTGGCAATGGAGATTTCAAATTAGTGTTTAACACTAAGACAGATCAATGTTAAATACTGGAAACAGGGTTTTCCAGGTTGGTGTTCAACACTAAGAAAGTTAGTGTTAAACACTGTAAATAGATGTTTTCCAAATTAGTGTTTAAACACTAAGAAAATCAGTGTTGAACACTGGATATAGAGGTTTCAATTTTAGTGTTAAACACTAAGGCAAGAGGGGTCACGTGGTAGCACGTGAGAGCGCCCTCAATTCATTTTATTCTGCCAAAAATATTGGATACTTTGGAGCATCACGTTCTGTCATGTGATGGGAATTCTGGTGTTTGTCCGTTAAAGCTTCAGCCAAGGGGTCACGTTGTAGCACGTGATAGCGCCCTGTTTCCCTTTATTTTGTTCTACAGATAAGTGTTTAACACTTTTAATTCTGAAAGCCATCACGTGTGGGCACGTGATGGGGGCCTGCGCTTTGATCTGCTAGAATGTTCATTAGGGGTCACGTATCGACACGTGAGGGCGCCCTAAAGCTCTTTTCTGTTTCTTTTCAGGGGTCACGTGGTAGCACGTGACCCTATTCCTTTGCCTGTTTGAAGATGTGTTTATCTTTTTAAGAATTGAATTCTTCATAGGGTTAAATCCTAGCAATAACTTTAGAGGAATTAAATTCCTACTTTCTTTTGAAGAATTATATTCTTAAATAGGGTTAAACCCTCATTTATTCTTTCTTGAGGGAAGTAAATTCCTGTTATTTTAACAGAACTAAGTTCTTAATTAGGGTTAAACCCTGATTATATTCATTCTGAAGGAATTAAATTCCCATAATATAGGGTCAAACCCTAATTTTATTTTAAAGGAATTAAATTCCTATAGTTCTGTGAGAATTAAATTCTCAAGCTTCCATTCCCTCTCTATGCTTTGGATCTGCATGGCAGGATCTCAACCCATTGAAAATTAAATTCTCAACTCAAGGGGAGATGTGCACTTTACAGATCCTCCACCAAAGAGAGAACTATGTTCTTCTGTTTTATATCAGAGTTAAACTCTGTTGAGAATTGAATTCTCTTTTCCTTTCAAAAAGCCTTCCCTTTCTTACCTAGGGTTTTCTTTTGCAGAAGATCCAAATTCCTCCAAAGTATCAAGGCTCTCCTCTTTTTTTATGTATCGATTCCTTTCTGCATGTATGTCCCTCTGTGTATCTCTTGGCTCCTATTTATAGGAAGAGCAGCCGTATCAATTAGTTTTGGTGAATCTTTCATTGAGAGATTTAATTTGTATTCACCATTCATTTTGGACCTTTGGATTATTATGTGAATTTTAATCACCATTGGATTTTAAATCCAGAGATTCTCCTTTGTTATTTCGGTTAGATTTTAAGGGGAAATCTTTCCAAGTTCAGGCATTTTCCATAGATAGGTGATATTTAAGAATCTTTAAATCTTTAATTCAATCGGTTCCTTTGGAAAGATTTGAAAGGCCTTTTCTCAGAATTTAATTCTGTTAACAGATAAGCTTTGAAAGCCAGTCACGTGTGGCCACGTGACCCTTGGGCACGTGTGGGCACGTGACCCCATTGGAACGAGACCTCTTCTTCCTTTTTGCGCTCTGCCTTCTGGCTGCCGCTTAGCCGTCACGTACCGCCACGTGACCCCTGGTCACGTGTGAGCACGTGACCCTTGCCTGGAGCCTTTTTCTTGATTTGATCAGGGAATTGAGTCTGCTGCTTTTGAGTGTCACGTGCCAACACGTGACCCTGATCACGTGGGAGCACGTGACCTTTTCTGAAGCCTTTTCCTTGATTTGATCAGGGAACCGATGTGCCTTTGAAGCCGCTTTTAAATGTCACATGCCAACACGTGACCCTGGTCACGTGGGAGCACGTGACCCTTTCTGAGCCCCTTTTCTTTGATGTAGTCGGGAAGCTGAATCTGCCTTGCCGATGCTTTTAGGCGTCACGTGCCAACACGTGACTGCTGGTCACGTGTGAGCACGTGACCCTTTTCTGAAGCCTCTTCCGTAGGCTTTCCTGATTTTAAATCAGGAAACAAGTGACATAACAGGAAATGGAAAGTACTGAAAAGAAAAGTGTACAATGAAATTATACTGCAGGGTCTTGAGTAAACTGCTCCAAGTCTTCTTGTGATGGCTCAACTTCTGCCGGGTCCAAGTCACCTGATGACATTCAAAGAAGAGAGAAACAGAATGTCGTCAGCGAACAGATCGCTCGGTAAGTCCCAAAGGTAAGAGGGAAGTAGAGAAGACAGAATAAGAAGGTACATTTTAAAGTGTAAACTATTGTTGTAATGTTATGTCAACGCTGTTGTTTGTAGCTTGGTACAGAAAGATGCCAGTGTATACGAGAGGGGTCTCTATATGCTAGAGACCAGGGCAAACGGAAAGTACAAGGAACCGTTAACCCACGGTACAACAGCAACGGAATATAGGTTAGGTGTCTTAATCTGACCACCTCGTGCCACCTTTAACACCTTCCGTACCAATCTACCCCTTAAACCCCGTAGTGTTTTAACAGTATTGTTGTATTGTTTTATGTAAGTTGGATGACTGACTAAAACCATGATATCAGTAAACGGATTATATCAGGTAATTGGAATAACGGAATAATGGATGTATATCCATGCTTTGATTCAGTTAAGTTGAATAGATTGTTAACTGGATTCAGGGATTCATGTGTTCATATTGAGTTGAAATATTAAAGAATATAAATTGACTTGAATCATATTCAAGTCAGAAATAGTCAGACTCAAACCCGAGTCAGACTAAAAGAAAAGTAATTTGTAGTTCTATAATTGTTAGGGTCCTTATTGTAATTTATAAAACTTGAGGGGGTTTTATGTAAAAATGTACTTTTGTATAGTTTTCAAAATACACCTCAAGTATTTATTATTCGTCTTTATAGTTATAATGAGTGTAAATTTTATTTGTGTTATTCTAGTGAATATATCCTAATAAAAGTATTAATTTATAATGTTGATTTATTTGAAATTCATGGTATTTAAATGTAACTTTTAATCTTGTAATTTTTAGGAAAAGGTAGAAACTTTATCTTATAATAAAATAGGTGTTTAAATGAAAAATATACCTATGTTTATACAAGAATAATTTTATATAAATATTTTATTTTCCAAAAATCTCATTTTTCTTAAATGTCGTATTTTAAACCTTTCGAGACCGAATGCTCCTTGCGGAGGTCTGAATCTCGCACTACTAAGCTCGAGGGTGCACGATAAACCGTACAATCCCTAACGAGTTCTCCAAATGTGGGTTGTAGTGGCGCTTTGCAAAGATTTAATAAATACTAATTCTTTAGAAAACGGTTTTATAAAGTAAAAGGTATTTATTTGAAAAGTGTAATTTTTCCGTATTTTAGATTCTAGGGTTTCCTAAGCCGACTAGCCTAATTTCTAAAAGGTCTAAACGACAAGTCGTTAGAAGCATCAAATCGCCTCTTCACCGCCAATTGTGGCCAGGTAAGTACAAGTGAGGAGGGAGGGATCCGTTCACGAATCGTGAGGCGGGCCTTTTAAAGTTACCCAAGCTCACTTGCCTAGCCTAGACACCACAAAATCAGTTTAGATAAACGATCGATATCCACAACTTATCGTATTTTCCTAGTAAGAAGTATTTATTTAAAAATTTAACAAATCTAAACCTTTAAGAATAGTTTTATGAAGATTATGGTATTTTAATAAAAATTTCGTTTTATCGTATTCTAAATTTATATGATATCATTTAAGGGTTTGCATTTGCGTGTGTGTGGAGGTAGGTCATTACCTCGTGATCTATTTTAAGGTATAGTGAAGTTTAGGGGTTAAAGATGATAAATTAAACATGAGGGTATTTAAGTGAAAGAATAGGTATTTGCAAAAGTTATCATTTCATGTGTGAAAACTCATTCAAATTGATTTTTACAAGTTTAGTGGTCAAGATGAAGATGTTTAGGAATGATTGAATTGATTAGAAGAAGAAAAATAAACATTATGGTATTAATGTGAAAAGAATACGATATTACAAAAAAGCTATCATTTCATGTGAGAAACTTTGTCCAAATTAATTGTTATGTGATTAATAGTCAACATGGATAAGTTTAGGTATTATGGAATTAGTGACAAGTGAGATTTTGTAGAAAAAACCGAATCGGAAATCGGTTTGTTCCGATTTCCGTCGGGTTTCATAAGTTCGTATTTTTGAGAAATAGAAAAAAGAAAAGAACGGGACTTACGGGTTTCGATCTATACTAAAGAGTATAGAGGGACTAGGTGAGTGGTCGAGGCTTTGTTTAGTCGCCGGTTGTTTCAAAGAACGTCGCCGGAAATCCGTCAGCGCTTCGCCGTGAACTCGGTTTCAAAGCACACCTTTCTTGTGAAAATTTCAAGAGAGTAAACCTAGTGTTTTGGGATGAGAGGGTAGGGGGTAGGGGGTCTATTTATAGGGTAGCTAGGGTAGGGTAGGTGAAAGGTTTTTATTTTTAAAAAAATTGTAAAAATTAAAGAAAAAGCATTAAAATTTGTATTAAATTGGTTGTATTTAACATTTGAGAACCGATCAATTAAATTGGAGTTAACAGGGGAGTTAGGAATATGAAAAGACTACTTTTTGGTTTTGGGAGCTCGGCCGTCCAACCGAGTCCGGCAACCGTCGAGTGGGGGGCTCTCTGACGTAGACTTTGGTATACTCCGTTTTTAGTGTTCAGTTCATCATTTGGGAGTTATGGCCTGTGGACTGTTGGGCTTCCAAGAATTTTAAAAGAAAAATAATCTAAAAATAATGTGGGGCATGGGATTCGAACTCTGGTGGCTTGGTTCAGCAATGCAAGGTATTACCAATGAGCTACAAGCTCTTTCTTGTAATTATTGTAGGAAAATAGATACTTAAAGTGATATCAGCAATATTAAATACTCCAAGTATATATTAAATTTAAATCAAATTTATGTATCCAAAAATTGGAGTTGTTACAATCTACCCTCCTTACAAAAATTTCATCCTCGAAATTTACAACTTTTATTTGAGGACTAGTTTACAAAAAGGTGAGGATATCTTGCACGCATTTCATCTTCTCTTTCCCATGTGGATTCTCCTGGAGTGTCTTTTCTCCACATTACCCGGACCAAATTAATTTCCTTGTTCCGAAGTGTCTTCACTTTCCTGTCCAGGATTTCCACAGGTTGTTGCTCACAAGACAAGTCGGGCTGTATAGTGAGCTCGGAATGATCAAGTACATGGCTGGGTCACTCACATACCTTCTGAGTTGGGATATGTGGAACACGTTATGCACTCCTTCCAATGAGGGTGGAAGCGCTAATCGGTATGCCACTTCACCGACTCGTTCGAGTATGTCGAACGGTCCAATGTATCTCGGATTTAGCTTACCCCGTCTTCTAAATCGGATCACTTCGCGGTTCGGAGATATTTTCAGGAATACATGATCACCTGGCTGGAACTCCAAGTGGCGTCTCTTTGCATCAGCCCAGTGCTTCTGTCGATCTTGGGCTATGCGCATTCTTTCCCTGATAGTACGAACCACATCAACGGTCGCTACTATCATTTCTGGTCCAAGAAGTTCCCTATTGTTCCCACCAAAAATTTCTGCGCAAAAGAGTCCAAGGTATCAAATGGCAGCGATACGCTTAAGGAAATACGAACCAGTATCTTCCGGGCTGTTTTTTGACAAACTCCCGAATGAGAAATGGATAAATTCTATCTGTATCGAAAGCGTCTCGATAAAACCTTCGATTTGATATATTATAGGCCTCATAATTCATCCGGGATCAAAAGTTATGAGCAAATGTCTATGCACATGTGATTTAAGGAAGAAGATGCGAACCAGTATTTTCCGAGCTGTATTTTGACAAACTCCGGAACGAAAAACAGCTAAATTCTGATGATATTGAAAGCATCTCGAAAAGACCTTCGATTTGATATATTATGGGCCTCATAATTCATCCGAGATCAAAAGTTATGAGCAAATGTGTTATACACGTGTAATCTAAAGTAATGCTCTACTACATGGGGAATGCATTTTTTAGTCCCACATCGGGAAAAGGAGAGCTGGTTTCTCTACCACTCCCATATAAATAAGAGGGGATACCTCTTAGAAAGGGTAGAGTAAAAATCCTCAAAGGATTCAATACTCAAAGGAGCTTAGTTCTCCAAGATAGGAGCATGCTCCTCCATAATGCGCATATGCGCAAGCGCCATGTGCGCTACGTGCAACGCACGTGTGCCTGCCATGCGGCACTACGTGCAACGCACGTGCGCACCACATGAGAATATTTAATAATATTAAAAGGAGCTTGTTCTCCATATATAGAAGCTTTGCTTCTCCTCATAATGCGCATGTGCGCCACGTGCAACGCACGTATGCCCGCCATGCGGCACCACGTGCAACGCACGTGCGCACAACAGATAGTGCCTTGCACTTGCTATGAACCTCTGGTTCTCAGATAAATAAATAAATAAAAATAGTGCCTTGCACTTGCTATGAATCTCTGGTTCTCAGATAAATAAATAAATAAAAATAGTGCCTTGCACTTGCGATGAACCTCTGGTTCTCTGAGACAGAAAGAAAGAAAAGATTTTCTTTTCTCTTCTTTGATCTAAATTTAGATCATTAAAAAGTGCTCTGCACTCATTTTCTTGAATCCAAAAGATTCTTGGTGCTTTGCACTATTTGAAGGGCCAGGCCCAAATCAAAATGACCTGACAGGCCAAAATAAATTGCAAGGCAATAAATGGGCAGAGCCCAAATAAATTGATGCTTTGCATCCTTTATATAAGGGCAGAGCCCAAATAAAATTGATACCTTGCATCATTCCTAAAAGGGTAGAGCCCAAAACAAATTGATACTCTGCATCCTTTCTGGGCAAGGCCCAAATAAAAATAAAAAATAAAAAAGAAATGCAATGCAAAAGCAAATAAAATGTTGAACATTTCAACTGGACTTAGCCCAATTTTGGCCATAAGTCCTTAAATTAAATTGACTGAGCAAAATGGCTCTCCTAAATCAATCTACATCCGGTTCGAGGGTACATCTCCGAACTCCTTTGACATCCGTCGTTGTAATTCCTCAACGACGTCAAAGAGGTGACGGGTCCGAACGACCACACATCGATATGGACTGCGGGGTCCTTAAACTCGTGGACCGAGATGTCCCTAAACTAATATTGGACCGAGACGTCCTTAAACTAATATTGGACCGAGACGTCCTTAAACTAATATCGGACCGAGATGTCCTTAAACTAATATTGGACCGAGACGTCCTTAAACTAATGATGGACCACTACGTCCCTAAACTGGCATCGGACCGAAATGTCCCTAAACTAATGACGGACCACCACGTCCCTAAACTGGCGATGGACCGAAATGTCCTTAAACTAATAATGGACCACTACGTCCCTAAACTGGCATCGGACCGAAACGTCCCTAAACTAATAATGGACCACTACGTCCTTAAACTGATATCGGACCGAGACGTCTCTAAACTAATAAGGGACCACTACGTCCCTAAACTGGAACAATAGAGCCAATTGCTCTTTTGCCGGATCTAAACGATCCCGTTTAAGTTGATCTTAGCCCCAAATACGGCTAACGTATCCTTAAGCACTTAAATGGACTATAAAACCCTCAATCAGCTTTGGTTCAAGGGTACATCTCTGAGCTCCTCTGACACCTATCGTTGTAATCCTTCAACGATGTTAGAGAAGTGATGAGTCCCGATGGCCATAAATTAAATGAATCACCACGTCAGGTTGATCTTAGTCCAAAGCAAGACTAACGTATCCTTGACGAATGTTTAAGTTGATCTTAGTCGCAACGCGACTAATGCATCCTTAAACTAAAAACACCAAACCCAAATCTAAGTAAATACGGATTTGGACTAATCCACGCCCTACGGGCGACGGCATTACTCAGTCTCCGTATACAATCCACGGGCAGCCACAAACAAAACAAACACACACGACACGAAGTGAAATTCTGGAGAAGGAGAAAGTTGTTACCGCAAAGCGGTAGCGTAATTAACTGCAGGGGCTTGCGCCTGCAGGGAAGAGCGTCCCCACAATCAAAAACCCCTCAAGCGAGGGGGAATCTGACAAAGTCTGCTACATCGGCCGCATCCGTCTAAACCTTCGATACACGGTGCCATAAATCAACTTGGCATCTTCGAAGAGGTGGACGGATAAAAACCAAATAACATCTGCCCCGAACCTCAGGCACGTGACGTCCTAACGTCGCAGGCCGCCGTTCGGAGGGGAACACCTATCTCCGATGTCGTCCCAACTTAATGGCGATCGACATTTCCTTCCATATAATGCTGCAAAAGGTGCCATTTCTATGCTTGCTTGGTAGCTGTTGTTGTACGAAAACTCCACAAGATGTAGGTGATCTTCCCACGATCCTTTGAAGTCTAGCATACACGCTCTGAGCATATCTTCCAAGATCTGAATAGTTCGTTCCGACTGACCATCTGTTTGTGGATGATAAGCCGTGCTGAACTTCAGACTTGTTCCCAAGCTAGCTTGCAGACTCTGCCAAAATTGCGATCGGAACCTGGTGTCACGATCGGAGACAATGCAGACCGGTACTCCATGAAGTCTCACAATTTCCTGTATGAGTTCATGGGTATCAGAGATAGTACATTATGAAGTGTTTTAAATCTAAATTAGATTATTACCTCCATGTACTTCTTTACTAGTGTCTCAGTTGATTGGCTAACTCGAAATGGGATGAAGTGAGCCGACTTTGTGAGTCGATCCACAATGACCCATATGGCATCGTTACCCTTTGTGCTACGAGGAAGAGCAGTCACAAAGTCCATCGTGATGTGTTGCCACTTCCATTCTGGGATTGGTAACGGTTGAAGTAGTCCAGCTGTCCTGTGATGTTCAGCCTTTACTTGCTGACACACCAAACATTTTGCGACGCTTCTGGCTACTTCACGCTTCATTCCATGCCACCAATAATTCTGACGTAGATCCTTGTACATTTTGGTACCTCCAGGATGTACTGAATAGGGAGAGCTGTGAGCTTCTTTCATTAACTCTTCCCGAACAGAACCTTTTGGTACACACAATCTGCTGCCGTATCTCAAAGATCCGTCTTCATGGATGATGAAATCTGTTCTGAGTCCATTCTCCACTTATTCTCTGATCTTTTGCAACTTAGCATTGCTGGCTTGAGCTGCTTTGATCTGATTGACAATGGTTGATTGAACTTGTAGATTCATCAAACTTGAAGCATCACCTGGCATGACTAGTTCAATCTCCATTTGATGTAAGTCTTGCTAAAGCTTCCACTGAGCGGTGAGATTCATTGATAATGGTTGGCGACTAAGAGCATCAGGTACTACGTTCACCTTTCCTGGGTGATATTGCAAGTTGATGTCAAAGTCCGCCATGAGTTCTAACCATCTTCTCTGCCGCATATTCAACTCCTTCTGAGTAAACACATACTTCAGACTTTTATGATCTGTGTAGATGTTCACTCGTTCACCAAGTAAGTAATGGCGCCAAATTTTGAGAGCAAAGATGACGGCTGCCAACTCCAGATCATGCGTCGGATAATTGCGCTCATGAGTCTTCAGTTGTCTTGAAGCATAAGCCACAACCTTACCGTGCTGATATAGAACACATCCTAATCCTTTACCGGATGCATCGTAATGCACTTCGAATCCTCCAGATTGATCCGGTATTATGAGAATAGGTGCAGATGTCAATCTTGACTTGAGTTCTACGAAAGCTTGCTCGCATGCTTCTGACCACACAAATTCTTCATCATTTCGTGTGAGCTTGGTCAGGGGTGTTGCTATCTTTGAGAATCCTTTAATGAACCTTCTGTAATATCCAGCTAAACCCAAGAAACTCCGAATATCCTTCACTGACTTTGGTGTAGGCCATTCGCTAACTGCCGAAACTTTCGCTGGATCCACAGAAATTCCTTCTCCTGATACGATATGTCCAAGAAAACCAACTTGATTTAGCCAAAACTCGCACTTGCTGTACTTGGCATAAAGCTTATGTTGTCGAAGAGCTTCCAGGACAATTCGTAGGTGCTCCGCATGCTCTTTCCGATTCTTTGAATATACCAGGATGTCGTCGATGAAGATGACAACAAACCTGTCTAAATACTCCCGGAAAACTTGGTTCATTAGGTTCATGAATATTGCTGGTGCATTGGTCACTCCAAATGGCATCACTAGAAATTCGTAATGTCCATAGCGAGTTCTGAAAGCTGTTTTATGAATATCAGCTTCCTTGACCTTCACTTGATGATAACCTGAACGAAGATCCAATTTAGAGAAAACACAAGATCCACTTAGCTGATCGAATAAATCATCGATGCGCGGGAGTGGATACTTGTTCTTTATAATGACTTCGTTCAAGGCCCTATAATCGATGCACATTCTGTATGAACCTTCCTTCTTCTTTACCAGTAGTACAGGTGCTCCCCAATTTGAAGTGCTGGGACGAATCCATCCTTTCGCCAATAATTCGTCCAACTGTGTTCGATCTTCCTTCAAACCTTTCGGACTTAGTCTATAAGGTGCTTTGATCACCGGTTGTGCTCCTGGTACTAAATCAATACTGAATTCAAGAGCTCGATCAGGAGGCAAACCTGATATATCGTCAGGAAATATATCGTCGAACTCTCGAACTACCTCTGGTCTTGATTCTTCCTCTGCTTGAGTTGCTGCAACTACTGCTTCTCTTGGCTTCGCTTTGTAGGTACTTGGCTCCAGTGTACGGTCTCCGCTTTTAAAATAGAAGATCGGATGGTCTGGAATCTCGAATACTACCCTCCTTTGACGACAGTCGATGGTAGCATAAAAGGTTCCAAGCCAATCCATTCCTAGAACCACATCGAAGTTCGGTATGTCCAGCACCTTGAAGTCAGCATAAAACTCTCGACTGCAGACGACGACTGGACACAGGCTGTATCCCATAGTTGCCTTTAGAACGCCATTTCCAGAACTGACATTCCAGCTGGATACAAGCGGTGAAACTGGTATCGCATGGGTTCGGACAAACCGTTGCGACATAAAGCAGTGGGATGCTCCAGTATCAAACAGTGCAAGTGCAGGTAGTGAAGCTACTAGGATTGTACCTAAGGTATATGGGATAGGTTTTAGGTATAGGGAAAGTGTGTAGGTAACCAGGACTAAAAGATAAGTTTGAGAAGGAAGTTTACCAGTAATGACTTGGCCAGTGGCCTCAGCTTCTTCCACAGACATCATGAAAGCCTGGCGCTTTGGCACATTCCTCCTGGCCTCAGGAGCATTCCTCGGGACGTTCCTTTGTGCTTGATGGAACTGACGAGGAGGTGGTGCAGATTGTGGTCCCCTGGGTGGTGCAGGCAGTGCAAGTCTGGGAGCAGGTGCCTGAAGTGCTGGTCGCTGCGGATAGGTAATTGCTGGCCTGGGTGCAACAACTGGGTTCTGTCTTTGAGGACAAGACCCAATATCGTGAGTAGCTGAGCCGTAGACTAAGCAAAGGCGGTTGGCTCGACGGCAGTCCTTCATCATATGTCCAGTTCTCTTGCAGTAGGTGCAAAAGGCTGGGCTAGGACGATGGGTTGGTACTCCGGGTCGCCTTGGCACGAAAGGTGGTCTGGACGAGGCTCCACCTGCCATCTGGTTGGCAGGGCATTTGACTCCTGCAGACTGGGGTCTGCCCCTCTCTTTTATCACTGCCTCATAACTGCGGGCAGCTTCTAGAGCTTCTTCATGAGTCAAAAACTTTCATGTGGCTAGAGCAGCCTTAATCTCTGTGTCCAAACCTTTGTTGAAAGCGACGGGCTCTGATCTCGTCCGTCGGTATCAAGTGTGCCGCGAATCTGTTTAAAGATTGTGTTAGCTGTGAAGTATGTGATATTTAAAAATTAAACTATTGTGACATATCTTACCGGCTAAACATGGTGAATTCAGCATCGTATTCATCTACTGATTTATCCCACATTGAACTCTGTTGTAGATGAATAAACGGCTGCTCCATTGCAAACCTGGCAGTCACAGGGAAGTATTTCGCGTCGAACTTCTCGCGAAAGGTCTTCCATTCAATCGGCTGTACCAGACGGCTTTCTTCCGCCTTCCACCGGTTGCGAGCATTATCCGTGAGCTGTAGTTTTGCTACACGGACCCAAGCGTTGTCTGGCACTTGAGCTACTGCCAGATCGTCTTCGATGCTTTGTGCCCATTCTTCCGCTTCAAGAGGGCTTCCTTTACCAGAGAACTGCTTGGGGTGCAAAGCCCTGAATTGCTTTACTCCCGGTGCATCGGTCTCAGGACGGTTCAGAAGTTGTTGCTGTCCCTCGAGAAGACTGCGGATCGCCTCAAATAGCATTGTTTGCTCAGTGGGTGGTGCAGGAACAGCTGGTGTAAGAGGTAGTGCTGAAGGGGTGTTGTTGACGTTGGTGCTGGTGTTGTTCGGGGAATCCATAACCTTGAAGAAAAATTCGGGTTAGGGCAGATTCAAATACATGAAATGATAAGATTCAAGGAATAGAAATTTGCAAGATTCAAGGAACATGAATTGTAAAGAATGTTTTAGTTGCCGGTTCTTGTGTTATATTGCTTAGGTTGTTCACGCAGACCAGAACTGTATGACAGGGATTCATACAGCTCTGACCTGCATGGGCCACCAACAAAACCTGTCACGCCCCGCTTCCCAGTGTACGGCGAAGGGGACGCGGCGAGGTCCGCTACGTATGTACTCAGAAGTACATACGCTAAGCGTAGCTAAGCAATAAAGAATAAATACACAAGAGACAAGAGTATAAAAAGAACATCAACTTTTATTTATTAACATTTTTTGTACAATACATGGAAAGGAAATACAACTGAAATAAAGATGCCTAAACAGTGGCATAACAGGAAATGAAAAGTACTTAAAAGAAAAGTGTACAATGAAATTATACTGCAGGGTCTTGAGTAAACTGCTCCAAGTCTTCTTGTGATGGCTCAACTTCTGCCGGGTCCAAGTCACCTGACGACATTCAAAGAAGAGAGAAACAGAATGTCGTCAACGAACAGATCGCTCGGTAAGTCCCAAAGGTAAGAGGGAAGTAGAGAAGACAGAATAAGAAGGTACATTTTAAAGTGTAAACTATTTTTGTAATGTTATGTCAACGCTGTTGTTTGTAGCTTGGTACAGAAAGATGCCAGTGTATACGAGGGGGTCTCTATATGCTAGAGACCAGGGCAAACGGAAAGTACAAGGAACCGTTAAGCCACGGTACAACAGCAACGGAATATAGGTTAGGTGTCTTAATCTGACCACCTCGTGCCACCTTTAACACCTTCCGTACCAATCTACCCCTTAAACCCCATAGTGTTTTAACAGTATTGTTGTATTGTTTTATGTAAGTTGGATGACTGACCAAAACCATGATATCAGTAAACGGATTATATCAGGTAATTGGAATAACGGAATAATGGATGTATATCCATGCTTTGATTCAGTCAAGTTGAATAGATTGTTAACTGGATTCAAGGATTCATGTGTTCATATTGAGTTGAAATATTAAAGAATATAAATTGACTTGAATCATATTCAAGTCAGAAATAGTCAGACTCAAACCCGAGTCAGACTAAAAGAAAAGTAATTTGTAGTTCTATAATTGTTAGGGTCCTTATTGTAATTTATAAAACTTGAGGGGGTTTTATGTAAAAATGTACTTTTGTATAGTTTTCAAAATACACCTCAAGTATTTATTAATTCTTCATAGTTATAATGAGTGTAAATTTTATTTGTGTTATTCTAGTGAATATATCCTAATAAAAGTATTAATTTATAATGTTGATTTATTTGAAATTCATGGTATTTAAATGTAACTTTTAATCTTGTAATTTTTAGGAAAAAGTGAAAACTTTATCTTATAATAAAATAGGTGTTTAAATGAAAAATATACCTATGTTTATACAAGAATAATTTTATATAAATATTTTATTTTCCAAAAATCTCATTTTTCTTAAATGTCGTATTTTAAACCTTTCGAGACCGAATGCTCCTTGCGGAGGTCTGAATCTCGCACTACTAAGCTCGAGGGTGCACGATAAACCGTACAATCCCTAACGAGTTCCCCAAGTGTGGGTTGTAGTGGCACTTTGCAAAGATTTAATAAATACTAATTCTTTAGAAAACGGTTTTATAAAGTAAAAGGTATTTAGTTGAAAAGTGTAATTTTTCCGTATTTTAGATTCTAGGGTTTCCTAAGCCGACTAGCCTAATTTCTAAAAGGTCTAAACGACAAGTCGTTAGAAGCCTCAAATCGCCTTTTCACCGCCAATTGTGGCCAGGTAAGTACAAGTGAGGAGGGAGGGATCCGCTCACGAATCGTGAGGCGGGCCTTTTAAAGTTACCCAAGCTCACTTGCCTAGCCTAGACACCACAAAGTCAGTTTAAATAAACGATCGATGTCCACAACTTATCGTATTTTTCTAGTAAGAAGTATTTATTTAAAAATGTAACAAATCTAAACCTTTAAGAATGGTTTTATGAAGATTATGGTATTTTAATAAAAATTTCGTTTTATCGTATTCTAAATTTATATGATATCATTTAAGGGTTTGCATTTGCGTGTGTGTGAAGGTAGGTCATTACCTCGTAATCTATTTTAAGGTATAGTGAAGTTTAGGGGTTAAAGATGATAAACTAAACATGAGGGTATTTAAGTGAAAGAATACGGTATTTGCAAAAGTTATCATTTCATGTGTGAAAACTCATTCAAATTGATTTTTACAAGTTTAGTGGTCAAGATGAAGATGTTTAGGAATGATTGAATTGATTAGAAGAAGAAAAATAAACATTATGGTATTAATGTGAAAAGAATACGATATTACAAAAAAGCTATTATTTCATGTGAGAAACTTTGTCCAAATTAATTGTTATGTGATTAATAGTCAACATGGATAAGTTTAGGTATTATGGAATTAGTGACAAGTGAGATTTTGTAGAAAAAACCGAATCGGAAATCGGTTTATTCCGATTTCCGTCGGGTTTCATAAGTTCGTATTTTTGAGAAGTAGAAAAAAGAAAAGAACGGGACTTACGGGTTTCGATCTATACTAAAGAGTATAGAGGGACTAGGTGAGTGGTCGAGGCTTTGTTTAGTCGCCGGTTGTTTCAAAGAACGTCGCCGGAAATCCGTCAGCGCTTCGCCGTGAACTCGGTTTCAAAGCACACCTTTCTTGTGAAAATTTCAAGAGAGTAAACCTAGTATTTTGGGATGAGAGGGTAAAGGGTAGGGGGTCTATTTATAGGGTAGTTAAGGTAGGGTAGGTGAAAGGTTTTTATTTTAAAAAAAATTGTAAAAATTAAAGAAAAAGCATTAAAATTTGTATTAAATTGGTTGTATTTAACATTTGAGAACCGATCAATTAAATTGGAGTTAACAGGGGAGTTGGGAATACGAAAAGACAACTTTTTGGTTTTGGGAGCTCGGCCGTCCGACCGAGTCCGGCCTGCGGCGCCGGCCGACTCGGCCGATCCCGGCCGAGTCCGGCGACCGTCGGGTGCGGGGATCTCTGACGTAGACTTTGGTATACTCCGTTTTTAGGGTTCAGTTCATCATTTGGGAGTTATGGGCTGTGGACTGTTGGGCTTCCAAGAATTTTAAAAGAAAAATAATCTAAAAATAATGTGGGGTATGGGATTCGAACTCTGGTGGCTTGGTTCAGCAATGCAAGGTATTACCAATGAGCTACAAGCTCCTTCTTGTAATTATTGTAGGAAAATAGATACTTAAAGTGATATCAGCAACATTAAATACTCCAAGTATACATTAAATTTAAATCAAATTTATGTATCCAAAAATTAGAGTTGTTACAACAAGTCACGTCCGTCAGGACAATAAATCAGGATTGTCGGCATTAGCGGATGATCCAAGTAACAGGTCTGGTAATGTGTCGTGAACATGTCATGCAATGTATGTTAACAAAAATATACACCAAAGGAAAACTGTAACCAATATCGAAATACGGTAAACACAACTAATGCCAGGATATATATGTATCTATCTCTAATAACCGTTTTACATCTGTTACCAGGTATATGGTAATCTAGCTAAAGATTACTGAACTGATATAGTAGTGTGATAATATTGCGATCATCCGGCATGCAACTAGATAAACCATTATTGGTACGGATACATACTGATAATATAAAACTGTAAATCGCTGCTATTTGTTGAATATTAAAACGTATGTACTATAGTCAAGCATATAAATATCTACTTGAACAAAATAGCATGTAGCAAGTTTAGAACTTGCCTGATCGAAATCTCACGACGAGTATCCGAATATCATGTTCCGACGCCGAATAACGTCATGATGCAAACTCACGTACTGTCACGACCCGAAGGTACGGAACGCGACTGGCACTTAAATCATGTGAAGTCTATAGGACCCCACCTAATTCAAGTAAGCCAAAAGCCCAGAAATCTAAACCATTTGAAAAGAGAGTGAAGGAAAAACTTATTTAAAAGTTAACATATAAGTTCACTTTGAAAGCCGTAGTAAGTATTTTAAAACATCAAGTCTTTTCCAAAAATTTCGACAGAGTTTCCCTTGTAAATACTGGCCCCAAACGGATACAGACAGTAATATACAAGTAATGAATAAAGGCATCCTCAAGCGAGAGCTGGCTCTTCGCCAATTGGCGGAAACAACCACGCAAGCAATATAATATACAACGCTGAAGGGCGAGGATCAAAACTCAGAAGAAAACCAACAACTTTAAGAAAACCAAAGAAGAATCATAATAATACAAGCGTGCGACTCTAAGGTCAAAAGAATAACAACTGGTTTCTAAGTCTCTCAAATAATACAAGTCTGGTTTAATGGAGTTTACTAGATACAACTGAATATAAATAAATGGTGGTCACGATGCAAGTGAACCCACCTACCAAACAATCACCCGGAAGGAATCAGTGTGCCAGCAAAGCCGCCAAGGAACCTGTACAGCAAAACCTGCAAGAAACTGTGGCACAACGGGGGTGAGTTACCAACTCGTGAGTAGAAGATATCACTGAGCACAAATCGCATGTATGACTCTATCCTAGGTCATACAATAATATCCACAATACTACAACATTGTAACAGTATAACATAAGTGCGATATCAAGGTACTCGTGTCTGTGCCAAGAATAATAATAATATCGATATGTGACATGTACTAATGCACCATCCAACGTGTATCCAGCAACGACACACAAATCGTGATAAAACCCGAGTACCCAGCATCGGCACTCAAAACATCTCGAAGTCCGTGTCCATTAGCGACACATAATACTCAATTCTCGGGCTCCGCATAGTCAGGATCAGCCCGTAGGCTCCGTCAATCCGGATCGACCCAAATCCATCTCTCTCATAACTCCGAACGGTATCTTCCGGATATCCGTCGAGTTTCCAATACAATCACCGGTAGATAGCCTGTCCCTGCCGGGCTCATCGTCTACAACTCGAGCTTCTTGCCCTGGGATGCCATACCGGGTCCACCATGTACCCGCAGACGGTTCCTCCACTCCTCAAATCGGTTCTTGAAAACCAACTCAGAACCGAGAAAATATCATGGTGGACGCTACTCATCATATCAAGGAAAACCGCATCTTTCTCTTTTAAAATAATCATAAGTTTATAAAAATTCACATGCGGTTTCCAAAATCCAGAAAATCTCATGAAGATCTGAAATCTAATAATCACGAGTCAGTGAACAGTGAATATTGGCGTAAAGCCCCAGAACAGTACATAACAGAATGAATACATGAATGCACCGGGTATCTAAGTAAAGAATGCAATATCTAAACTAGCACAGTGATGATATATCGAATCTATCAAGTAGCAGTTATATCCATGAAATAGTATTCTCTAAAGAGTGCGTGACATGGAAATTACCGATGATGATGTGTGTGAGCCGGCAAACAAGTGTACGTGGAGCATACGCGTCATCGGTAATGGTGCTGGTGTCCTGACAATAAGGTTCATAATGACTAAAGAAACGCAGGTATAAGCATGCAATGCGCTGAATATAACATAAATTAAACGGAGAATGAATAGTAATTGCAACAATGAAGAATATACATTTTTATATACAAGTCATACAGTGTTGACATTTGAAATAGCACAAATCGTGGTTTTTGGAAAAATACGGGCTATGGTGTTTTTAAGAAAATGTACCTCCTTTGAAAAATCCGTAGTATCCCTCGGCCTGTCTTAAAAATACTCACGATTCGTTAGTTTTGAAAATAAGTATGACTCAATCCCAGTCTAACATCTACCAAGTAAACTACAGGACAAAACTAAGAGACTAATCAAAAGGGTAAGGAAAATCACCTAAGTCCGAGTCGATATATCTAGCAGTCTGTGATCCCGCCTCAATAGCGTCACGTACGATAAATATATTATACGATATCCTCGAGTCAAGAGTGCGGATCAATCATCAGATTTATACATCGTACGATAAAATCCATCGTACGACATCCCAAAATCGGGGTACGGGTCAATATCACATATACATCATTATTCATTTGGTATCATTATCATAATATCATAAACTAGGGGTACTGATCTAAAGTCTAGTACATTCCAATACCATCAACATATAACCGTGTGTGAATAAAAGACATCGCCCAACGATCCACTATAATATCATGTCGTGTCTCATCACATGACCCAAA
Organism: Agapanthus africanus; assembly: GCA_030015575.1. NCBI lineage: Eukaryota > Viridiplantae > Streptophyta > Magnoliopsida > Asparagales > Amaryllidaceae > Agapanthus > Agapanthus africanus. The sequence goes on from CM057349.1 coordinate 447,233,230, forward strand.
TCACATCACCGATCTCACGGCATCACGCCCAATCACATCAACTCATCTCCAAGTATCATATACTATCCTCATCACCCTGTATACGTATATGTGTGTGTGTATATATATATATATATATATATATATATATATATATATATATATATAAACATATACACCCAAAACCATATCACGTGTGTGCATGTGTGTGTGTGAACCTTTACTCTAGGGTTTCACAACAAGAAACTAAACTAAAAGCACTATTCTCTAATTACGCTAAAACTAACCCATGATCTCCTAAAGCCTTCTTGCTAATCATCCACGTATCACAATACACATAATTATATATATAAATATCATATTCACATACTACACTACGAAACTGCGGGGGTGCTATACGCCATCCACTCGACTTCCCCCGTAGATATACATCTACTCACATTGATACTTACTTGCCGAAGTCGATGTCGCCATGCTCCTTCTTATTATCCGAAGTCCACGTGAGGGTGCCTACACATATAACATATAGTATCGTAAACGGAAATCGCGCACTAAAACCAAAACGGCACACGAATCACACATAGGTTAAAACCTATGGTCTACGTATGCGAAAGAACTAAATAACCCCTGACATCGACCTACAAACGCCAATCGATCGAGAAAAAACACAATATCCAAAATTTCAAGTCACTAAAAGTCACAAAACATAAACAACAACTTAGAGATCTGGTTCCATATTTTGGTTTAGGTAAAATTAGGCTAAATTAGCAATACAGTGGGGTTGTATATGAGATAAATGAGCTACAGAACCAATTTTAACACCAATTTCCACAGATGACCCGACGAGATCACCCCCAAAACCGGTGAGCTCGGTTTTCCTATGGTGAAACGGTCTCGTATCCTTAGGGTGGTCTCTTAGTGTTAATTCTAGGTCAATAGGGTTGCTAGTTTTTCCCGCAAGGGTCTCGGATTGCTCCAGATATCCTGTAGTCCTCAAAATCTCACAAAACCGATACGGAAGTTTCTAAAGTTCAAGTCTTGGGTTCTAGAATTTATTTGGTACAGGGTCTTAACACTAAAAGGGGTTGTAGTCACTAATTGCACTCACTTGCACCATTACAACTCAAATCAAACCCTAACCTCGACTTGGAATTTTCAAAGCTCACAAAACCTCACTAAATCAATTCTAAACTTAAATATATGCTAAAGGAAATGAAATACTACTCTAACGGTGAAGGGAGTACCTCATTTGGCAACTCAAGAATTTTCTTGAGTTGCCCCAAGTGCTCAAAATCCAAACTTTTTTGGTCTACCATACTTGTAGTGGGCTTGTGCACAATTTTAATGAAAGGAATGCAATGTTTTGATGTGGATTTGGAGTAGTAATGAGGAGGTAGAGGTGGTGGAAGGAGAGGGCAGCCATGGAGATGAGGAAGGAGAAGAAGAATGAAGGGGATGAAGATAATGAGCCAAGGTCAAGGAACTCCTCACCCTCTCTCTCTCCCCTCTCATTGCCCATACCTCCTTGTTCCCTCCCAAGCCACATTTTAAAATTCTTTTTCTTTTTTCTTTTCTTATCTTTCCTTTTCTTTTCTATTCTTTAACAAAATTCAAAAACCATTTCATTACAAATGAAACCATGGTCAGATCAAGTGTAATGAGGTTTGCAACATGCTTTGTTGCATGCCATGATGCATAATCAAGATTAATGCAAGATTAGTGAAAATTAATCGAGTTTGGCATTAACATAGAATATAATTAATTATATAAAAATCTATGAATGCTCCATTCTTATAATCCCTTTCAAAATCAACATTCAAATGAAATTTTCCAATATTTTCCAATCTATCGGTATATGATCATACCATAATAAAACTAATCTCCATCCATCAAAATATTCATAATATTTATTATTTTAATTATTTAACTTTCCAAAAAGAATATTTTATTTTTCTGAAATGTTACACGTACGTAGGACCTGACCTAATTAGGCACTGCGTGACGTGGTAACTGGATTAGACGACGACGGTGACTGGGTCGTCTGGATCGTCGGCGAGGTGCGTAACTCCGGCGAAGTAGATCGGAAAAGAACAGAAGAAAAGAAGAAAGAAGAAGAAGAAAAGAAAAAGAAGAAGATGATGGCGGGGTTGCTGGTGTACTGGGGGTAGCGAGGGCAAGGAGAGGGAGAGGTGGTCGACGACGAGGTGACGGGGAACGCAGTCGACGACGAGGTGTCGTGACCGTGAGGGTTGAAAGTGATCGGGAATGAGAAAGAGAAGAAGAAGAGGGTGCGGTAGTGGGTGCTCTGGGGTTGCTGATGAGGAGGGGAAGGTGATGGAGTTGGGAGGGTGGTGGTTGGGTCCCTATAACAACCCTAATTTTCCTATACAATTTTTTTTCAAATATTTTTTCAAAATCCATAAAGGGGTATTTTAGCCTGAGCACAAGATGTAAATAATTATTTTGCTTTTTAATTTTAAGTTAAAAGACTGTAACAACTCCATTTTTGGTGTACAAAAGTTTGCTTTAAAATTAATGTATATTTGGAGTATTTACTTTTGCTGTTACCACTTTAAGTATTTATTTCACTCCATAATTACAAGAAAGAGCTTGTAGCTCATTGGTAATAGCTTGCATTGCTGAACCAAGACACCATAGTTCAAATCCCATGCCCTACATTATTTTTATCATTTATTTGTTTTAAATTTTTTAGAAGCCCAACAGTCAACACGAGATAACTCCAAATTTTTCCACTACACCTGAAAAACTGAATATACCAGAGGCTTAATCAGGCGACCCCCTACCTCCTTAGCCCTCGACTCGGCCCGACTCGGGCCGGCGCCGCCTGCCGGACTCGGCCGGACGACCGAGTCGTCAACACGAAAAAGATGCCTCTTCACCTTCTCAACATCCCTGCACACTTCATTTATTTGGATCGTTTACAGAGAGTCCATTAACCACCATTTACTCCATTTTTTAAAATGATTTTCAATACATTTTTACATTTTTTAAATTAAAACCCTTTATCTACCCTAATCCTATAAATACCACCCCTACCCTCTACCCTCTCACCCCAAACTCTGAGCCAACTCTCAAAAATTTCCAAGAAACCTTGTGTACTTTGAAATCAAGCACGAGGTGAAACTACGGCGAATTTTCCGGCGAACTTCCGACGATCATTCTAGGAGCTCCCGGCGACGAAACGACGCACTGGCAACTCCTCCAGATCCATTTCCCTCTCCTTATTGTCCTAAACCCATAATTCCCCATTTCTATCTTCCTTTTTCTTTCTAAAAATACGGAATTACAAAACCCGGCGGAATCGGATAAAATCCGATTTCCGATTCGGTTTCTTTATAAAACCTCACTTTTTTTTAATACAATTATGCTTAAACCATTACATGTTGACTATTATTCACTAATCAACCATACTGATCAAGTTTCATATCATAAAGTAGTTGCTATTTCCTTTTACCGTATTTTCATTTAAATACCACATAGTTTCAATTCTACATTTAACGTCACAAAACTTTGCTATACCTTTAAGTAGATCACGAGGTAATGACCTACCTCCTCACACACTCATATGCAATATAGCACAATACCCTTGAGAACATAGAATACGGGAAAACGACATCATTGCAAATAAATACCATTTACTTAATAAAACCGTTTTCTAAAGGATTTAGTATTTATACAATTTTTGCAAAGCGCCGCTACAACCCATTTTGGGGAACCCGTTCAGGATGGTGCGGATTATCGCACATCCTCGTGCTTAGTAGTGTGAGATTCAGACCTCCGCAAGGAGCATTCGGTCTCGAAAGATTTAAATACGAAATTCTAAAGAAAAATGAGATTTCTATAAATATAATATATATTAAAAATTATTTTTATATAAATATATGAATATGTAACATAAAAATATCTATTTTGAATTATTATAAATATAAAAATCACAAGAATCATTTTACACTAAAATACCATGAATTCCATATAAATCAATATTACAAATAAATACCTTTATTTATGAAATTAGGATATTTTCAGTAGAAATATCACAATATAAAATTTACATTCATTACAACTCTAAAGACGATTAATAAATACTTGGGGTGTATTTTGAAAAGTATATAAAAGTATTTTTACATAAAACCCACTCAAGTTCTATAATTTACCATAAGGACCCCAGTAAATATAGGTTTATGCGGGACCAATCTCTTGAGCCTCAGGGAGCCGGAGAAGTGAGTGCTTGCCTATCTAAGGTAGACAACTTAACAACGGTGTTATCAATACGGTAATCGTCTTTGAAAAAGACACAAATTCTGCCGCCCATGTGCAGCGGTTACCGATAATATCAAATCAATCAGGACTTCAATTTACTTTTCTAATTGTCTGACTCAGTTTGAGTCTCATTATAATCTGACTTGAATATAATTCAAGTACAATCTACAATCTGCAATATTCCAATTCAACATGAATCCATGAATCCATTATACAACTTGACTTAACCGAGCCATGGATATACATTCCATTTACATGATTCTCCAGTTACATCCATTTACATGATTCTACGGTTACATCCGTTTACTGATATCATGGTTTCGGTCAGTCAATCAATTATGCAATCAATACAATTTACAAAACAAACAATATAAATAAGACATCTCGGGGTTTAAGGGGTAGTACGGAAGGTGTTAGATGTGGAACGAGACAGTAAGACTTAATACACCTAACATGAATCCAGTTGCTGTTGTAACGTGGTATAAACGGTTCCTTGTACTATACTTGCCTCTAGTCTCTGGCATATAGAGACTCCTCTCGTATACACTGGCATTCTTCTGTACCAAGCTACAAACAACAACGTTAACATCACAATATAATATAATTTTAAAAACTACCTTCTTATTCCGTCTATTCTATTTTTCCCTTATCTTTGGGACTTACCGAGCGACCTGTTCGCTGATGACATTCTCTTTCTTTCTTCTTTGAATGTCGTCAGGTGATCTGGCCCCGTTAGAGATTGAGCCCACTGCTGAAGACTTGGACCAGTTCAGTGAAGACCCCGAGCTCTGGTATATTGTACATTTTTCATTTCAGTAATCTTCTTTTCTGTTATGCCATTGTTTACGCATCGCTTTTTATTTCAGTTGTATTTACTTTCCATGCATTGTACAGAAAGAATGCGAATAAATAAAGTTGCTGTTTTATTATATCTTGTCTCTTGTGCTTTACTTTTATATTGCTTAGATACGCTTAGCGTATTTACTTCACAGTAAATACGTAGCGGCCTCGTCGCGTCCTCTGCCCGTATACTGGAAAGCGGGGCGTGACAGTCCCGGCGAGGTCGACGACGAGGGAGGAGGTGATGGGTTCTGGCGTTGAGGTCGGTCTTCGATCGAGGTCTCGGGGAAAGAGGAGGAGGAGGTGCTGATGGCGGGGGGAGGTGATGGCGAGGAGATGAGGGTGGCGATGAGAGGGAGACGGCGAGGGTTAGAGTTCGGCGTGAGCGGGGACGTGAGAGAGAGAAGACGAGCGAAGAGAGAGAAGGGGGTTTACTAAAAATTTTTAAATTATTATTTATATTATATATATATATATATATATATATATGGAGAGGGAAAGACAGAGAGAGTTTTTGATAAAAATTTATGTATATAATTTATATATATATATATATATATAGTTATAGGAAATATATATATATATATATATATATATATATATATATATATATATATATATATATATATTAGGATTTTGCAAATAATACCGGATCTCTCCAAATATTACCCGTATCCCTCCAAAAATCTAGTTTTTAAATATAAAGAATATACGTAAGGATTTAAACTATAATGCAATATCCTGTAATCAAATACATATACCCTCAATAAAATCTACGTATATATACGTAACGATCTCCAATAATAGGCCTGTCTAACTCTTAAGATACGAACATGATATATGGGCACAACCATCCAATATGGGGTAATTTGCCCTAGATAGGAAAAGAATATTATATGTTTTATAAAGAGATATGTAGAGCTTACAATATATTATGTATATATTTAGCACTCGATTCGCATGGATATACTGTACCAGCAAATATTTGATATAATCTCGAATCATGTTGGGTTTCGAACATGCAGGTCAGATCGGATAATAACCACAGCTACTAATTGTATCATTCGCAACCCAATAGCAACAATAGTCAGGAATTTTACCGCAAGATTTGAAATACCCAAAATATATAGTATAAATGTGTTAGGGTGTTACGCTCATAGATGGTAAACAGATCCCTATCGGGGAACATGTGGTAGGAATGGCCCGAATCCATGATCCATTTATCCTTGGATCGATATGTGTTGTCAATAACCACAAGAAGATCTCATTCTCCTTCCGCTATACTAGCTTCAGCCGAAAACTCCTTATTCGATTTTTCTTCTCGCTTCAGCTTATTCTGCAATTTAAAGCAATCGACCTTAAGGTGCCATGTTTTCTTACAATAGTTGCAGGTCAAGTTCTTATTCTAGGACTTTGATCTTGACTTCCTCCTATTACCTTCCAGATCTCTCTTTTCCGCTCGCCCTCGAACAAATAAGCGTGAAGATTGGCCATCACCCTCGTTAGAGGTTAGCTTCTTGTCAATCTTCTCCTTGTTCATCAGATTTTCATTAACATCCTTGATCGAGATAGTATCTTATTCATAAACCATGATATCTCGAAAGTGCTTATATGAGGGTGGCAACGAACATAACAATAGAAGAACCTGTCTTTATCATCAATCTTAATGTTGATTTTAGCCAGATCCATAATTATCGAATTAAACCCACTGACGTGAGATTTGATTGGAGGGCCTTCTGACATACGAAATGTGTAGAGGCGTTGTTTCAATAGGAGTCGATTTGCGAGAGACTTTCTTAAATATAACTCCTCTAATTTCTGCCATAAATTAGCCGCTGTCTTTTCTACCAAAACTTCTGGCAAAACTTTGTTCGTTAGACACAACTGGATAATCGTGAGGGCCTTTTCATCCAACTTCTCCAAAACTTTCTCCGTCATAGTACAGGGCTTTGCATCCTTCCCAAGAATCGCCTTTCTCAAATTATTTTGAATTAATACGACAATCATACGGACTTGCCATAAACTAAAAAATCATATTTCCATCAAACTTTTCAATATCGAACTTCATAATTGTCGGAGATATGATGCGGGATCAAACTAAAAAACACGATGCATGCTAACGAACCATAAAACTTTAAAATCACGATCTAAGAAGATGGGGAAGAGAACACAAGCGTCGTTACCCACCGTTAATCTAGATCGCAGTATTGAAAACCTAATGGTTCAAACAAAAGATCCCCAAACAACAATAGCTCTGATACCGATTTATTGCGGTAAGATGATCACGAAGATATGCAAACGGTAGAGAATAAACCACAAAACAAAACACATGCAGATAGGAAATGAAAGTATTAACCAAAAAATGAAGGTGAAACTTTTATTAATCACCAAATATGGAAGAGTACAAACGGCGGATGAACTACAAATCCCTAAAAAAAACTAGCTCTCACAAATAATAAAAGGGCTCTCTCAAAATATTACAAAAACCATCTTAAGGCTTTTATATCTAGGGTTACAAAATACTGCATTATATATAGTATTAGAAAAAATAGATTTAAATAACTAATTTCCCAACTAACAAATATTCGCCCCATGACGACGGTAGGCGTCTGATGAAGGAAGTGCTGACATATGTCCAAAAGTCTTCCGAATTAATAGAGCGTTCTCAAGCGTTTGAAGAAGGTGCTTCAGACGTCTGATTTTGATGTTTCGAAAGTACAGAGCCCTCGCAGACGTCTGATATGTTCTATGTAGACGTCTGCCCATTGAATGCAAAACATATAGAGCATCGACATACGTCTGAAGATTTAGCTTCAGACGTTTGTCCCTTTGCTTACCGATAAACCTAAATCTTGGACAACTCCGAAATTGCGCCGAATCAACAGGTGACGCGTGCCGTATCGCGTCAAGATGTTGCCTTCCGTTGATCTGCTGTTGGCGACGATGGACGACCGAGATTTGGGTTGGAGGATAGCTCCTGAAGTGTGGATCTCAATGGGTTTGAGGTTGTTGGGGCCGAGCTACCTGCAAGGAAGTCCCAGGGTGGTTGTACCACCGAGGACCCTCCGACGATCAAGTTAGACAGGAAATCCGAGCAGAGTAACGGCCTAGTGAGTGGAAACTGACTTACTTGAACCGTTTGAAAGAGGGGTTTATATAGTGGTGGCAGCAGGCAGGCAGGTGCGAGAATCACGCCGGCCGTCACGCCCCCGACGTCACGCCCGCGTGATGTGCGGGATCTCCCATTAATTGCGAGACATGCTCGTTAATGGGGATCGTGATAGCGTGGAACGCGGGATCGTGGACAGCGGATATCTCGCGTATGGCGAGATTCGTGGAGGCGAGGCGGAATCACCTGCGGATGATGCCGTTGGTCGGTCGAAGGGACCGAGGAAGGTGAGCTCGGCGGGGGCTCGGGACCGAGCGGGAGGCCGAGCTATCTCGGTTTTGTGGTAGCCCGGAAGCGAGCTGAGAGGGTCGAGGATGCCAATTCTGTGGCAATCCGGAGGTGAGCTGTGGGTGGTCTGGAAGGTCACCAAAGGTCGGGAGAATTATCGGGCTCGAGGATGGCTCGGAGGCGAGTCGGGAGGGCGATGAAGCTCAGCCCGAAGGAAGGCTTGGATGCGAGCCGGATGGCTGAGGAAGCCCAGGCCCGTGATAGCTCGGAGTAGAGCAAAGGGACAGGTTGCGTGGCTGCTGAAATGCTCGGGGGTAAGGAGTGGGGTGCAACCTTGGAGACGGGGCTCGAGCGAAGCCCCCACTGTAGCACACTGGTTCCCCTTCTGTGGCCCTCAGGGGTCTATCTGGTTTACGCATGTGATACGTCATCTACCACGTGTCATGATCTAAGGAATTACCGTTATTGAGCATCATCAATAGGGAAATCAAATATGGATCGGAATGGGAGGCATACACAACATCTTCTCCATTAACATCTTCCTTTTCATCAACTTTCTATGTTCAATGAGCTATAAGAAGATGAGAAAAAGAAAATGAAGGAGATTATTTTATTTTTATTTGAAAACTGCATTAACCATGAAATAAACTAAATTTATGGAAAAACTATTTAAAAAACAGCTTTATAACAATAATTACCTGTAAATACCGAGGGAGGCACATTAATATTCTAAAAAGATGTTTTTGATGGGAAATAATTTTCCCACCCACTCTGACTCCTATCTATGCCCATACTCATATATACAATTAATTTATAAATGACGTGAGCCTTACCTTTTTCTATCTCTTTGTAATCATCGAGCCTAGAGTTTATTTGTTTGTACGGAAGTAACATGGAAGTGCCGGAAATAAACCTATTTCAAATACTTCGGTTGTTTATTTGCACGGAAGTAGAGGTTGGAACTTATTTTAAGATGGTGATGTGGATCATATGTGGCATGATCACTTCCAAAAATTTCTTGCCCTCGTTTTGGTTGGGAAGTAATCATGGAGCATAAGGGAAAAAAAGAAATAATTATTTAATACTTCTCTTTATTACTTTCAATAAATAATAATTTATCACTATTAAAAAAGTAAATTTTTTTTTTTTTGGCTTGTGAAAGAAACATAAGAAGCTGTTTTATTTTTTACTTCTTCAAAAAATACACAAACAAACACTCGAGGTGAGATTTAAGTTTACTTCCATGACATGTTTTTCTGAAAGTTACTTTAAGATTTTTTCCGACACTTCCAGATAACCAAAGGGGCCCGCATTTCACTAACCCACTAAGTTTTTAGGAGGGTTTCTAGGAATTAGTTAAGTTTTGGGGGTTGGTTTTAACTTAGAAACCCTTTAAACTTTTGGGATCGTTCGCATATGGCAGCTTACACGCCGCTTCAACTCTCTGGATAATGAGCCTCCCGCCTCCATGGCTCTCTTTCGAAAAAACAACCTCTTCTCATCTTCTCCCTCTCTCCTCTCGCGCTTGCAAGCCCTAGTTTTCGAACGGCAGGTTCTTCTCTCTTCTCTTCTTTAAAATTTTCTCTCTTTGTTTCTTTAGGGAATTTCGTCGAACACTTGGTGCTCACCGTCAAAATCCGTGTCTTGTTTCAGAAATGGACGCATACGTCTACGGGTGAAGGCGGTAGAGCTCAAGCTCAGGATGCAAGGTCATCTTTTTCGCTGAGAGAAGGTACGGATCGTATCAAATTTCGATGTTATGATTCCATGGTCTTAACGCTGAAGAGAAAAAGGCGAATATGTGCAGGGGTTATGTGTTGCTATGTTTAAAATCTTCCTATAATCTGGCATCCTTAATCAAACATGTGAACAATCTCACTTTCATGTAAAAGATGTTAATTTTGGATACTTTTCCTTCATATCCATCAGTTTCAATAGTCTCTTTTAGCTGACTAAGCAGTGGGCAAAGGTTGCTTTTAATGAAGCCAATATTAGTTCGGGGAAGTCAACGAGCATAGCTTGGTTGGTCATATTTCCCACTGAGGAGTGTGCGGGGATCGTTCCCTAGGAGGGGAAGTGCTCACAATTTAACACGTTCGGCATAAATCCGTGGAACCCTTGGATGCGTGTGCTGATGTTTGTGTGGGTTAGGCTTTCAGGCCGGCCAGCCACCCCCCCCCCCCCAAAAAAAAAAAAAAGGCTCGGGGAAGGAAAAATTTGCTTGCTTGAGGACTGTAATATGCAACAATCGCAAAGCCTTTAAGTGTCCAAGATGGTGCATTGCTAAGAGAAGCAATTAAGGTTTCTAATTATCTAAGCACAAGTCCTTTTTTACTTTGGCATGGACAAGAGAAGTTTCAGACCAAATTCCATGTGGAAGATGTTCCGTTTTTATTAACGATGTTTATATTTAAAGCATATCAGGAGACATCGTGTCGATCACCTTTCTGGGCCAACAATGCATATTTGTTCTTTACACTTTCTGGAAAGTTTGCAAATATGTGTACCTTTTATATAACCAATTGGCATGATATGAAGAGAATATGCGCCATTTTTTTAATGGCATACAAACTTCATAATAGAATATTTGGTTTCTTCATTATTTACTCTTTAAGGCATTTCCATTGACAAAAAGACAAATTGAAATGATAAACATCTCTTAGATGCAGTGAAATCTATTAATAATTTGGTGTTTATCGTTTCCTCTTCCCCCCCCCCCCCCCTTCCATTTTTATTGATCACATCTGAATGTAGAACATGACTGTCAAAGGTGATCCTTGCATGGAATAAGAATGCAATATCATATTCTTAAAAATCTATAGCTGTGATTGGAGCTATTAGACAGTGAACTTATGAGGAACGAGCGAAGGGTCATTGCCAGGATATGGATCTGGGCAATTCTGCAATTCTCTGGTTAACTATATAAACAGAGATTAGTTTATTTAAATTAATCAACTTTAGTCATTTTTAGAGCTGATGTATTCTATTGTGTCCGCAAACAATTCAGGTTCATTTGACACTTCTACTTGGAAGACTGTAGACTCAAGAACTTTTGGAATTGATAACACAGCCATTTCGCAGTCTACATGGACCGTTCTCAAAATCCTTCGATGGCAAGGTGTGTCCTCTTTATCATCTCCTGATGTAGTAAAGTTGTTTGCATTTAATTTTGGAGCAACATATCAAGTTGTTTGATATATCTTATAGGCCCTCCCAGTGTAAAATCAGTTGTAAATAATTCTTAAATTTATCATTGGGTTATCACTTCTTTCAGCCGTCGTTCTCTTTTGTTGCTTCTTTTTTCTTGTTAACGAGTGGAAGTGAGAACAATTTAATAACTGACTGATAAGTTGCAGAAGAATAGCTTCAATAGAACCAACCACAGACTGATCAAATTGAACATGTTTCAAAGCTAAATCTTATTGTAAGCTACCTATTCTACATTATACTACAGTTTGCAAATGTTCTTGTAATTGTATGGAAAATGATAAGCAGCATTGTTATGAACATAGGTCCAAAACACAGCATACCTTTTCCAATGTTCTATGGCTAGGGGCATCAACTGATTTGGGCTGATCAGAAATTCATATAGAGTTGTGGTGCGAATCACTTCCAGCAAATTGTCAGTCTCAACAGATTCTGCTTCATAAACTTCATACTTTTTGCACATCTTTTATGATATTCGAAGTCTTGGGGCATCATCTGATTTGGGCTCATCAGAACTTCGAATATAGTCGTGATTCGAATCACTTCTAGCCCTTGATTATTTTTCAATGGATTATATTTATAATTTATAAACTTCACTCTTAGAGGCGGTGATGAGAATTTCAGTTATTCAATATTGGCACACTGTAATCAGCATATATCAGATGGCTTTCAGTGATCCATTTGACTCATCCAAGTTTCTAATTTAATAATATAGAATTTGATTGTTTAGTTACCCGTTATACATAAATCGTGACCAAGGAGTATATATCAACAATATGAAATATGGATATTTAATTTGCATGCTATTAGAGTATATAGCAACAATATGAAATATGGATAATTAATTTGCATGCTATTAGTTGATTGGCTTATATGTCTGTTGCTGTAGAATCTCTGGAATCTCTAAATCATTAGATTTTTAATCCGACCCTATTCAAACCCAGAAAAAGTAAAGTTTATATGTTAATATACTACTCATGGAGGGACATCTTTTACTGAGTATCTATATGCAGGTTTTGATGCCTATCTTGTTGGTGGATGTGTGAGGGACTTAATATTGGGGAAAAAGCCAAAAGATTTTGATGTTGTTACCACCGCTACTCTTGAACAGGTTGGATATCTTTAAACTGTATCATCTCTGATATATGTTTTGTTATTATCTTTCTCAAATCTTACATTAATATTCATGCAGATTAAAAGGCAGTTCCATCGTTCTATGGTTGTAGGACGTCGATTTCCAATATGCATGGTTTATGTTTCCGGCTCCAAAACTGAGGTATTCATATTCTCACATAGCCATGTTGGAGCTCGAACACGTTGTCTTCTTCTCTAAATGTAAGCTATATTTGATTGCCTTTTCATTTTATTAATAACTAGGTTTCTAGCTTTGAGACTATACATATAGATGCTCAACAGCGACAAGCAATTCTTTTCTCTCAAATGCCAAATGACTGTAGCAAGGGAGACTTTGTACGTTGGAAAGATTGCATGAGGCGGGATTTCACAATAAATGGGTACTATGCTAAATTTGGAACTTTAACACTTAGATGATTTATGCTTTGCAGAAGTTCATATGCTAATCTTCCTTCACACATTTTTGGTAGCTGCCCATTTGGTAGCTCTAATATTTACCCCTTTTCCCCTTGTCTTTTGCCTAGCACTGCGAACTTATGCTGTCAATATTTTCTTGGAAAACAGTTTATTCTATGACCCCTTTGTAAATACCATCTATGACTACGCTGATGGAGTAAAGGATGTAATGGCATCTAAGGTAAATATTTATTAGTTTTTTAAAAAACTTTTATCATCTCTGCATTCACCCTTGATTCTTTATTATCTTATGTAGTTATTTAATTGTTTATGTTTTATTTTTTATCTAATCACATGTAATTATATGTTAACACGACTAGGTGCGCACACTAATTCCAGCCCATTTATCATTTGCTGAGGACTGCGGTTGGTTTTTCAAATCTTACAATTAACTCTTCTGTTTCATTTACCTTTTATTCGCATAGCTGAACCTCTGTTGGTCATAGGTAGAATTCTGCGGGGAATAAGAATTGTAGCTCGGCTTGGTCTGCGATTTTCTAAAGAAACTTCTGCTGCCGTACAAGATCTTTGTTGGTCCATAACATCTATTGACAAGGTACTTCTTGTTGGACACACACACACGCACACACACAATTATATGTATGTATGCATATAACATCTATTGACATATATATAGAGATACATACATCTCTCGCCCCCGCCCCCAACACACACACATGCATACATTACACACACGCACACAAGAAGATAGGCACATAAATACAGGTTCATATATATCATATACATATACCATACACACATTCATACACACATGTATGTAGGTTGGTAGGTAGCCCATGGAGGTGAAGCCTCGTGTGAAAAACGGGGCCAACTCTTCAAACACCCAACCCGCCGCGTTTTCACCAACCGGTTATCGTGATCTACATGTCTTGTACATGTTATGTATCAATTTTCACTAGATTTGTACATGTTATGTACCGAAAAACCGTTAATTTCTAATCCACTTGATGGATATGTTAGAGGTCTCCAAATGTCATGAATTTTGATACATAACATATGTAAGGCATGGGTCGGATTAGTGAAAACACGATAATTTGGGTGTTCGAGGAGTTGGCCTCATCTTAAAAATTTATGCCTTGCCCCAATGGATCAACTCCCTATGTGTGTGTGTGTGTGTACAGGTGTATCTGTATACACTATACACATTTGTATGTGTATACATACGCGCACATGTGTATAGACATACATACATACATACACGTATAGACATACATACATGTGTATACACACATACTCGTACATACATACAGTATATACATGTATCCATCCATATGTATACATACATACATACATATGTGTATGTATGCTACACACACAACCCCCCAAAGAAGAAACACACACATATTATACATATACATGCGTGTGCGCGCGCGCGCTTGTGCAGAGGAGACAAGACACACACACACAACACCCCCCTCCCAAAAAAAAGAACAGAAAAAAAAGAAACAAAAGAAAAAAGAGAAACAGATATTATACATATACATGTGTGTGTGTGTGTGTGGAGATGGTAACAGGGCGGGAATCAAAGTAGGGGACCTCTTACACACATACGTATACATGTATATATATGTATGTGTGTGTATACCTTATATATGTATAGGTATGGATATGTATGTGTGTGTATGTATATACATACATACACGTGTACACACACACTCGCATATACATGTACCGTGTATACATGCATCCATATGTATATATACATATGTGTATATGTATGCTATATGCGTACGTTTGTGTGTAAGACATACACCCCCCACCCCCAAACAAAAAAAGGAAAAAAGGAAACACACATTATCATACGTGTGTGTGTGTGTGTGTGTGGAGGAGATGCTAACGGGACGGGGATCGCAGTAGGGGGACCTCTTACACACACATACATATACATGTATATATATGTATGCACGCGCATGTACACCTTATGCATGCATATGCATTTATGTGTGTATATGTATGTGTGCGCGCGTGCTCGTGCTCACACGTGAATCTCTCTCTCTCTCTCTCTCGCTCTCTCGCTCTGTGTGTGTGTGTGTGTGTGTGTTGTGCGCGCGCGAGCGAGAGCGCGCCTGCTCGTACGCATGTGGCCTATGTTACTCTACTGTTGTTTTCCTTGTTTTCTCATGTTCTGACCATGGTAACTTCATTTATTTTAGCCAAGGTTGATGCTGGAAATGAATTTTATGCTTTCATATGGGGCAGCTGTGCCATCTATTTCGTTACTTCAGAAATATAAACTTCTCGAGGTCTTGCTTCCTATTCAAGTGAGTATAATAATAAATATTTTAAAGGGTCAATATACTTATAGTATAGATCCTAGAGCAATGACCAAATTTCTCTTATGAACATCATCTGTTAATTTAGGCTGCATATCTAGCTGATCAATCCAAGAAGCAGTCAGGTGGACATTCAATAATGTTGATGGTAAGATGCTTCACTCTGTGCAAGAAATTGGTTGTTTTCATGTAAATTGTATAAGAGCAATTTTTTTCCTTCTAAAACTGCCATAACTTTCAAAGCTTTCAAGTTAAAAACTATAAGCTTTGTTTTTTTATTAATAAATACCATGAATTTAACACACAGTTTGTCTCAAAATACCATGCGTTAGATCTCTATCAACTACTGTTACTTTTTGATAAAATGAATATTGCATGTCAACTAAATTCCTAAACCACCCGATTAGGAGTTATTTAAATCCTATTTCTCTCTTTGTTCCCTTTCTTTTCTCAAAATGCTCTTCTTCTGTCATCTTTATATTCTTTTTTATCTTCTCCCGGCAGTAGCTTCTTTAAGAATCAGATCCAACAACCAGGGCTTTTATGGTTTGCAAACAATAAAATAGTTGATGTTTGATCTCTAAAAACTGGGAAATTGCAATTGCTAGAGTCTATCTCCAGAAAGCCTTTCCATCTTCCCTATTTAGCATGCGATGGCTAATCGGCTTGCTGCCGCCATGCATGACGGCACCTGCTTTAGGGCTGAGATTGGTTTGGGGGTGAAAGTAAAATAAAATGGTTTTTTGAGTTAGGGTAAAATCAGGGTTAAAAGTTAGAAGAGTAATGGTGTGATGACACATTTTCCGTTACCCCTGATTGGTATTTATCTGAAGGGACAATACCTCATGGTTTTGGTTTGTAGTTTATGAAGTATATGGTATTTCTCTGAAAACTTTGAAAGTTCCTTGTATTTTAGTGGAATTTATCACTTTTTTGTAAATTTCAGTATTCCTCTAGTTTGTGCAGGCATTTCTGTAAATTCATAGATTTGATTCTTTGATCCATATTTATAAAGCAATCACTTATATAGTTTTATGTCTAACTGCCTTATGAATATTGAATACAGATGGATCCCATAATATAAGTTGATTTATCTTTGGTTTCTATTGCAAAGATAAAAATTCTAGTTGTGGTGGTGAAAATATAAAATATACTGGATTAAGGATATCTTAGTTATGGACAATGCAGGGAACTATGTTTCTCTATCCTGAGAGCAATATAGCTCACTCCCCAGATCACCACTTATATTGCAACCCTCTAATTTTCGTCACCATTGAGAGTATTCTAACGTGAAGTATGATTGTTTTTACTTGAAATCATTTAGTCTAAACCAAATATGGAGATGTAGATCGTTCCTTTACATATTTGTACCTATAATTCACTAAAATCGGTATTAATGCAGGAAGGCCCCACCAGGTCCATGATTTAAAAATTCACAACAGGGTGGAGACGTGACACGGCAGACTAATGATTTAGATTAATGACTATTCACATATTTGCATCAACCGTTGTGCATAATAGAGAAGTTTACCTAAAACAATATGATTCCCTCACTTAGGATTGAAGAGATGGTTAGATGAAAGCAAGGCGTTCAATACTTGGGTATACAAATTAAGGCTCAGTTGTAAATAACAAACAAACAGATCAGACATGAAGACAAACGAAAACTGGAAGTTGAAGTTGTGATGCATATAAAGCGACACATTATTTTCCAGGGCATATGATTTCCTGAATGAAAGAGGACCCAATAAATTTAACATAAAAGAGAGTGTAAATTAAGATAAGTCTTAAATCCATAAGCATTAATATGATATCGTCCAAAAGTTTTTTAGAAGTCCTTGAAAGCTTTTTAGTACATTGTGGATTACAGATGATAATGGTTTGTGCAATTTATGATACCACTCCGTCATATGGAATCTACTATATTCAGTGGTTATAGCGATATTTTTCCTTTTCTAGTATAGTATTTTCCATTGTGGGTTCTAATCTGCATTGTAACTTCCACCAGTGTTTTTGATTTAGGAACTGCACTTTGGGTTTCTGTTTGAGTGATAAACATTTTCTCTATCATTTAATTGAAACGGAGTTAGATTACCTTAGGTTTCTATCTTATACCATGTATTTTGTGATCTTGCAGAAACTATTTTCCCATCTTGATAAAGTACTTGCTGTTGATCGCCCATCTGGTTATATCCTATGGTGAGAAAAATGCTACCTATCTATTTATACTGTTGCATCCTAATATTCACATCCACCCACTTAAAGGGTGGAGGATCTGACTAGTCTACATTAACTGGAAAAAGGATCTACAAGCATAACACTTTGCTTCATCAATTCAAAAAATAAAAATAAAAATAAATGAATAAAAAATAAGAAAGCGTGAACTACACTTTGGGTAATTATCCTGCTAGTTTGGCCCACCTCATTAGTACATTTTTCGTAGTGTTTTAAAAACAAGTGAAAAAATATCTTTCTCATGTTAAGTGAATTTATATGTATCTTCACATGACCATATGAATAATAACTTCAGATATCTTTTCTATATATTTCTGTGTATTACCTAATTCTTACTTTTGATAGTATCATCTTCTTCAGAAGTTGGATTATAATATGTGTACAATTTCTTTCCAGATATTTTCGCAAGGTTACTGACCAATTTGTTTCTTCAATAAAAGGGAGCTTTGAATTAATCCTGTGGATAAAATTTGGCTTTAGTGTTTTAGAAAGATGTAACTAATTGTGGAAACATATTTCTCCCTTCGTAGGGGATTTTATGTGTCTTTGACAGTTTGACTTATAAAAGGTTTCAGTATCGATTGCTATAAAGACATAGGTTTTAGTACGACTGTCGCTCTATATGAATATTGGCCATCCTCTGACATGATCAGATATTCAGATTAATGCTGCCTGGAAGCTTTTAAAAATTATTTTGGATGATGCATAATATTAGAGGTTTTATGGAAGATATAAAGGAATGCTTGGTCTGCCGTAATGAGGGTGAATTAAAAGAGGCTAGCTATGCCCTGAACTGGTCCAAAAGATGGTTGTTTTAAGTAGAGAGAGGGGCTTCAAGTTATCTAGACCCATCTGAGTTTTGATCAGACTAAAAACGTTATTTGAGGATAGAGGTGACCAAATGACAGAAAATTTATAAATTTTATATTGGTGAATTCTTTGAAAT
This sequence comes from Agapanthus africanus, assembly GCA_030015575.1. Taxonomy (NCBI): domain Eukaryota; kingdom Viridiplantae; phylum Streptophyta; class Magnoliopsida; order Asparagales; family Amaryllidaceae; genus Agapanthus; species Agapanthus africanus. The sequence goes on from CM057349.1 coordinate 447,251,999, forward strand.
AAGAAGACAGCAAATCATTTGAAACATTTTCTTAGACATAGTGGCAGTCAGGTGTACGATGGCATATTGTTCAGAATGGGGATTGAACTTGTTCACTCCGCTTTATAATCATAATTCCGACTCTATTTTCTTCTCTTGAAATGTTGTATTTAAGAAATTAGCGTCAGTGAAAGTATTACCTGGTTGATTAAAATGGAGGAACAAGGAGAAATGAGAATAGTAAGGCCCTGCATTTGGAACAAAAAGAGAGGGAGTCTTTTCTCCAAAATAAAGATAAAAAAGAGGAGCATCTCTGAGGAACCATACGTCTTACAATGTTTTAAAGGTAACGTATATTTGATTCTATTCCATTTCTCCGTTGAATCTACTTTCAACAAGCATTTATTTATTCCCTTATAGCGCGAAAAATATTTGATCAATCCATTAACCTTAAACTGCAACCAGATATCGATCAAGCTTTTTCTGAAGGTTGTTTAATATAAAGAACACTAACTCACCTGTGAGAAACATCGACCAGTTTATGAGAACAGGGCTATAAAATTTTACACAGTACTGCAACAATCTACGTGGTTGTCCATAACAGGAGCAGTAGTCATCTTGGACCTGAGTGAAAATAGTGTGCTAAACAACCTTCTGACGATTTCCTCTTCAGAAAAGGACAACAGGGTATTAAGAATTATCATTATTTTACTACTTTAACATCGCGCATGAGGTTTCTTTTCTTTTCTTTTTTTGTGGGAGGGGGGGGGGTAGGGGGTGTTCTCAAATCGAAATCTCAATGTGATTCTTAGCATGACTCATAGTCAGAAAGATCCTCTCAAATTGAGAAACTTATTAAATACTTTTTATTTCTAACAGTTCAAATTTCTCAAATTTTAAAAATCTATACCGATATCTTTAGATATCTCTATTATTTTTATAAAAAATCTTCTCATTTTTTTTCATGATGTCTGCCTAGCTACAGATCGAATAATAGACCGTGCATTTGATTGTCGCCTGCAAAATTATTTATGAAAAAGGAAATTATCAGAGCTTCTTATACTTTAGGACTATCATCTGAGAAGTCAATCTTTAATTCTTTGTTAAGACTATATCTCAGAGGTTGATAGAAAGCCATCACTTTCAACACAAGGATTGTTGAGCATCAAGTTCAAACAGATTATTCGGTTTCGAATTTTAGTTGACTGTATGGAGATTAACCTCCAAAATTGGATTTGGTTAATAAAAAAAGAAAGGTCGAGGCTTCAGAAGCATTTCATCTGAAGAAATCTTTGATGCTTGCTGAAGTGAGTTGGGTATGGGTAGCTTTGGTCATAAAAATATTCAGATAATTGGGTGTTGAAAAAGATTTGTTGGCAGATTTTGCAAAAAGATGCATTAGAATGGCTGGACAGTGCTGATGTTGATGCTGCAAGCAGAGTGCCACCTAAATGTTTCATATGCTTGGATTGCCTTGCAGCTTAAAGCTTATAATGAGGTCAAGGAGAGGGTTTGCACTTTTGAAGTAAAAATGCTAACAACATCAAGGAAGGGGAGAAAAATGAGTGTAGTTTAAATGAGAATGCTGAGATCAAGCAGTGAAAATACACTGATCAATTGGATAATAAATGAGCAGATAAGAATGTTGAGAGAGAGAAGTGGAAATTCACTGAAAGATTGGGTAAAAACTGTGAAAAATCATAAAAAAGTTCAAGGTAGCTTCAATTTGGAATACACCTTTTTGTTTTTGTTTTTCTTGTAAGAGTCTCTCTCTCTCTCATGCGCGCGCATGAGCACGGCTTGTTTCCTACTTTGTACAGCCTGCTAAGCTAATCAATTTCTTTTTATTGATAAATGTCCTGAACTGTCATTATTCTAGTTTCTTGCATCATTTATTTTGTCTGTTTCCATAGTTAACTTGTGTATTTCGTAATCAGATGATCCGTTTCTGAACTATTTTCATGATGAAACAGGGTAGCGCTATTGGCATTTCACCTGGCGTTAGTTAATCATCCCCAAAATGATCTTGTGATTTGGACTATTTCATCTATACTTTACCTTGGAACTTGGGATAGAGGCATAGAGTTTGTCAGAGAAAGGGTTAGACGACATGTTCAATTTGTTCCGGAAATTACAGAGTTTTCTGAAACCGGATCAGATGAGTTATTTCTTGAAGAGACGGAAGCAGATGACTCACTTCTGGAAAAGACTTCTCAACTGGCATCATTGGTCATATCTTCTATTGGTGTTTTCACTAATGAAAAAGATCTCAAGAGATATTTGGAAAAATACGAGATGACTTTGCCAAGCTCAGATTTGGTAAGCGTTAACGTTTCTGAGCTTTGATGATACAATTCCATTTTTATTTTTCTTATCTCTTTTTTTTTTGGCTAAATTGCATGAAATACCCTTCACTTTTGGCCGTAGAAATACCCCGCTCTTTTCAAAACCTGCTCTCTACCTCCTTCAAGTTTAATTATGCTATTATTTATATTTTGTTATGAATATAATTAGTTATTAGTTATTAGTTTTAGTCCCACATCGGCTATAATAGGAGAGGTGGTCTACGACTCTCTCTATATATTTATATGTATGGACTCATGATTTAATAAACCAATAAAAATTCCCTCTTGATTCTTTTCATGGTTTTAAAGCTAAGAAAAGAATTAAGAGGAAACCCTAACCTTAATTTCTCAAACCCTAACCCTAATTTCCCTAGCCGCCAACCCCTCTAGCACTCCTTCAGCCCTCTCCAATCCCTCCAGCCCTCTCCACGTCCCCCTCCGGCCCTCGACGACCCCTCTAGCCCCCTAAAGCCCTCGCAAACCCCTCCAGCACTCTTCCACGCCCTCAACAATCTCTCCAACCCTTTCTACAGCCATCGACAAAGCCTTCAGCCCTCACCTGAACTCCTCCACGATTGCAGCCCCTTCCACGATCGCAGCCCTACCTGCACGCCTCTTCTATTCTTAAAACCTTAACTGTCTCTATGATCTATTAGATTATCTTGTTCCTTGTACTTTTTGTGGGTTAGACTGCCTTTATTCTCTCTCGGGATCTACTTCTGCGCCGCTCATTATGGATTCTGGTGATGATAAAGTTAACTCGGTCTCTCTGTCGTCCATCGAGTTCAAGACGGATCTTCGCTTGACTACGATCTCTCTTTCCGGCGCAAAAAACTACCTCCAATATTCCAGTGCTGTTGAACGAGCCTTGAACAACAAAGGCCTTCATCGCCACTTGACGGATGCTCTTGACTCTAAAGATCCCCATTTTGATACATGGTTCAAGAACGATAACATGGTAATTGTTTGGTTGTCTAATTCTATGGATTCTCGCTGCTATACGTCTATTATGTCTCTTAAAACAGTTAAGGAAGTTTGGACACACTTTCGTTCTCTGTACTCGTCTGAAGATAACTTGCAGAAGCTCTATGATATTTTTCATTGCTTTACTATGGCTACTCTAGGAGAAGATATTCAGTATTTTGATGCCTTCTTCAGTGGGATTCTTGATCAGTGGAACATCTATCAGCCTATCTTCACTGACCCTGCGGTTACTCGCCACCAACGTAAGTCTCTTGTTGGCGCTTTACTCTTAGCCCAACTACCATCCAACTTTGACGACGTCCGCCTCCTTATTCTTTCTCAAAGTGGTTCTCCTTCATTGACGAGCATCCTGTTGAGCGTTTATCGTATGTCCCCAGTCTCTTCTCCATCTACCGAGCCTATCTTGACCACACTTGTTATTCGAGGCCATGGGCGGAAGACCTACACTTAATCTGGATGTGGTTCCTCTGATTCTGTCTCCGTTGGTCGTGAGGCATCGCATGGTCGCTCCCTTACTGCTCGTGGTCATGGTCCCCGTGGACGCAGTCGTGGCCGAGACGGCCTTTATTGCGCTTTTTGCGGCGATATTAATCATCGCGAAGACTGGTGTTGGGAGAAACATGGCTATCCTAATGATACACACACCGCTTACCAGACATCCACACTAGCGGTTTTGATCAACCTTCCTCTTCTGTTGGCCAGGTACCGTTATCCAGTAATGAGTGGGGCAGTTGCGTCGTCTCATCTCTTCTGTAGCTCCTGTCAATCATTCCACTCCGTCAGGTGTATCTTTACTTTTTCATTCTGATTCGTGGGTAGTCGATTCCGGCGTCTCAAATCACATGTCTCGTGATGGACCATCTGATGTTTCTAGTCCTCATAAATTTATTTCTATGGCCGATGGTAATACTATACCTGTTTCTGGCTTTACCGATTTATCATTTCATATTTACACCTGAAAATGCTTTAATTGTGCCATCTTTAAAACAAAACTTGCTTTCTATTCGTCAACTTACAAATGATTCCAATTGCTCCGTAACTTTTTATCCATTTTATTTTGTGATACAGGACCTTATGACGAAGCAACAGATTGGTGGGAAACATGAGCAGAATAGACTGTATTACGTTGATCACTTTCCGAGTACGTCCGCAAATGTTTCTACTATCCAGCGGCACTGGAGACTTGGTCGCCCTCCTCTTTCTTCTTTACGTACCATGTCGCTTTCTGTTAGTTTATCAGAATTTAGTTGAGTTCTGTATTCTTGGGAAGTATAATTGTTCATTTTTCTCTTCAGTTAATAAAAAACATGATTTACCTTTTGCTTTAGTTCACTCCAATATTTAGGGTCCTTTAAATTTCCTAGTGTGTTTGGTTATAAATATTTTGTGAAATTTATTGATTATCATTCACGCATGAGTTGGTTGTATCTTCTGCATAATAGGTCTGAACTTTTGTCTATTTTTAAAACCTTTGCCGCTGAGATTACTAATCAATTTGGTGTTTCGGTTAAGGTTCTTCGTTCAGATAATACTAAGGAGTATATTAGTACGGAGTTTACTGTATTTTATAAGACACATGGAATATTGCATCAAACTTCATGTTCTTATATCCTCAGCAAAATGTGATTGCTGAACGAAAGAACCGACGTTTACTTGAGATAGCCCATTCTCTTCTTTTACATATGCATGACCTGAATGATTGTGGAATTTTGCTGTCTTAACTGCGTGTTTTTATATCAATTGTATGCCTTCTCCGGTCCTAGACACCTGTATTCTTTCTATGTTTTGTTTTAACAGGGCAAATCTTTTCTTATTCCTCCTAAGGTATTTGGTTGTCTATGCTATCTTCATATTCTTGGTCCTCATGTAGACAAGCTTGATCCTCGGGCTATCCGTATGGTTTTTGTAGCTTACTTATGATCTCAGAAAGGGTATGTTTGCTTTGACCCTGCCACATCTAAAGTTTATACTTCATGTGATGTGCCCTTCCTAGAAAATCAAGCCTATTTCACACCACCTGTCAAGGACCCTACTCCTATTCATGTTCCTGACCTATCTTTCTGTGCGTCCTGGTTTTAAGCCTATAGCCCCTTATCCACAGGTGTATCACCGTCGTAACAAAATTGTCCTACCCCCTCCCACCAATTCTTCTTCTAATAGTTCTTCTGCATGTACTCTAATACAGTCCATTGTTGCTGATTCTCAATCGTCGCTGCCTTCTGAAAATCTCTCTTCTTATTGTCTTACGCAAGAGTAAGCGTTTCTGTATTATTGCACATCCGATTTTTAACTTTGTTTCTTATCATAGAGCGACACCACCTGCTCGTCAGTTTGTTTCTTTCTTTTTTACCATCACTCTTCTTTCCTCTGTTCAGTAAGCTTTTCAACACTCAGATTGGCATGCAACTATATTAGAGGAGATTGCCGTACTGCACTCTAATCAGACTTGGAAATTGGTACCTCTGCCTTTAGGTAAGAAGGTTGTCGGCTGTCGATGGGTCTTTGCTGTCAAGCATAATCTCAACAGGATGATTGACCGTCTCAAAACTTGATTAGTGGCCAAAAGTTTTACTCAAAAGTATGGTTTGGATTATGTTGAGACCTTTTCGCCAGTTGCCAAATTGATCTCGGTTCGTATTCTTATATCCTTGGCTGTTTCTGAGGCATAGCCACTTCATCAGTTTGGTGTGAAGAATATCTTTCTTAGCGACGATTTTTCAAAGACTATTTATATGCAGAAGCCTTCTGGTTTTGAGCGACCAGGGGAATCTATGGTTTTTCTTCTACATAAATCGTTATACAAATTGAAGCAGTCACCGTGTACCTGGTTTGAAAAGTTTAATACGGTCTTACAACAGATTGGCTTCAAACGCAGTTGCGCTGACATATCTCTCTTTACACATAGTCGTCCTCAAGACATGATGATTATGCTGGTGGATGTTGATATTATTATTATTGGAGATGATTCTGCTGGTATCTCCAAGGTGAAATAACATTTGACTTCACATTTTCATACTAAGGACTTTTGGCCACTTAGATACTTCATTGGAATTGAAGTGTCACGGAATTCTAGTAAATTACAGTGCTCTCAGCGCAAATATGCATTTGATCTTCTATCTGAGACAAGATTCTGGGATGTAGACCAGCAGACACTCCTATGGATTCTACAGTCAAGCTATCTGGATTGAGCTCTTTTTCGGATCCTCCACTGCCCGACCTAGGATGATATCGACGTCTGGTTGGAAAGGTTATTTACCTCACTGTTACTTGTCATGACATTGCCTTTGCAGTTAGCAGAATGAGTTAGAAGATGAGAATTCTTTGACTTCTCATCTTGAGGCAGTTGAGCATATTCTTAGATATATCAAAGGTTCTCCAGGATATGACCTTCTCTATAAACCATCATCTACGTGGTCGCTCACAGCCTTTGTAGATGCTGGCTTTGCGTGAGCCATTGATGATCGCCGTTTCACTAGTGGCTACTATATCTTCTTAGGGGAAAACTTGATTACGTGGAGGAGTAAGAAGCAGAATATAGTGACTTGTTTTTCTGCCGAGGCTGTGTATAGATCCATGGCGCATATAGTTGCTGAGTTGGTATGACTTATCTTAATCCTGATAGATCTTTGGGTTCTCTTTTCTCTTTCGACTACACTTTTTTGTGATAATAAGGCCGCGATCCACATTGCTGAGAATTTAATTTTTCATGAGCAGACCAAGCATATCGAAATAGATTACCACTTCATTCGTGACAAGGTGATAGATAAGATGGTTGCAGTCCAACATGTTTTCTTTTCGGCTCAACTAGCAGATATCCTTACCAAATCTTTTTCTCGACCGGTTTTCACTCGTTTTCTGTCCAAACTTGGCATGATTGATATCTACGCTCCAAGTTGCGGGGAGTGTTGTGAATATAATTAGTTATTAAATATTAGTTATTAGTTTTAGTTCTACATCGGCTATAATAGGAGAGGTGGTCCATGACTCTCTCTGTATATTTGTATGTATGGACGCATGATTTAATAAGCCTATAAAAAATTGCCTCTTGATTCCTTTCATATTTCAAACTTTTCTTCTCATAAAATGCCTCTTAAGTTTCTATTATTTTTTGCAATTGCATTGATGGTTTGTAATTAATATTCTTACCGGAAGGTATCCTGGGATATAATTTGAACTTTAACGGAAAATGTTACGTCCATTAAAATAGAGGGCAAAATGAAGGTTTTGGAAAGAGAGGGATATATCTTGCAATACAACTAAAAGTGATGGGTATTCATGCAGTTTAGCTTTTTTAAATGTAACTTTCATCTTTTGTTTGCAATCAGTAGGTTGTGCATGTTAGCACTCCATATCTGACTATCGTATGAATATATTCAATGGCTTGTGCTGCTTTGTCTGTGTCTAAACTGTCGACTAAATAAAATATTTTCTTCTTAATCTTTTTGCACTCCAATACAATAGCGAGATAAAGTTAAAAAACATGCATTTTAGGGAGTGTGCTGAAAAAGTCTTGTCATGTTAAGTCTTCATCTATAATTTTCCTAGTCTAGGTTACCCACCAACTGGATTTGAAATTTTTTACTGCAGGGTCGTCACATTTTATTAGATTCCTTGAAGATTTTCTGACAAACATGTTTTATAACTTTTTGGCAATTCCTTTATGAAGCATCCTTGGTTTTGAATATCACTCCATAGCCTACTCCGTTTTGATATGAAAAAGGTTTACATGATAATAATATCAGCAGTAAAAAGATTCTAAAGGGTGAAGCCTAGGTTGAATTAGGTTGGAGCTTTGTAATAACATCCTCTGTTGGTGTTATGCACTTCTCTTTATTCTCTTCCAGTAGTTTTCTGCATCTAAAAAACATGCACTTTTCTTTATTCTCCATCTTTATAATTCATCCTCGTTGTCGTCATCATCAACAACAAAGCCATTCATAAAAACTAAGTAGGAATTTTTCCCATTATTAAGAAACAACATATCCAAAAAAAGAGTGTAGCCGAAGTAATAGTTTTTGAGATGGATGCATGACAATACTCTAGAAGATAGAATATGAAATGAGTGCATATTTATGAAATTTGAGGTAGCTTCCATAGAGGGTAGAAAAATAAAAATTTATTGACAAGATTTGGACATGTGCATCAGGATCAATACATACAGGATTTAGGAATGCTAAAAACTGTAGGTAAGGGAGCACTAAGGGTTAGATGTAAGCCGACTAGAAACAAATCCAAAATCTTTTCTTGATCACGGGATACATGGATTTGAACTGGGATAAAGGATTTGTAGCCCCCCCCCACAACTCTATTGGATAAAGACCGAATTTGTTAAGTAATATAATTCATTTTTCTATATGGAGCCAGGCTCAATAGGCTGTATCTAGAAGTATAATAAATGACCCAAAAAATCTGATACTTAAGTTTTGTTGAATTGCATAACCGAAGGAAAAAAACTATAATATGAGTTGTTAATTTTATGGAGAAGGTAGCCCTTAAATAGTTGAGAGGACGTAAATGATTTATGTAGCAACCAGGAAGTACGGACACCTCTATTTGCTCGCTATGTACCCACACATGGACACTTTGCCCGCTTGGATCGTATTTGCCCAAATTGTTGGACATATCTTGACACTTCTACATAGCATAAGGGGTTGAGAAATAAGGATGTGGAATATATGTGCGGATAATTTTGATTCTTTCGAGGATACAAGAATATGAAATTTTCAAATCTGTCATGACATACTAAAACCAGGAGTAAATGTTCAAATTGATGCAAATGATGAAGCCGGGTCTACGGAAAGTATGCTCCAATTTTAAAGGTTGATATTACGGAAAATAGGCTCCATTAAAAAAATGTTAATATATTGTTTGTTTTAACTTTTATGGATTGTAATTTTGTGTGATTTACTTTAAGTTAATACATGTATTTATTTGTGCTCAAGAAAACTTATGGCTATTATGCTCTGTAAATTATGCTACTACATGTTTCTTCCCGTAGTGTGTATAGGAAACACTAATTTACTCTCAAGGCATAACCGGCTTAATTATGCCCTGTGGAGAATTACTTTATTTGCCCCTCATGCATAGATAAAGGAGTGATACTTTTTGTTGTTTTCAAGAAGAGAGAATGTAAAGAATCTTTGTAATTAAATAGATAATATATTATTACAAGGAGAAAGAAAATCTCATAGAATCTTTACAAGATTATTTATATTCTCATTGAAAATGACAAAAAGTACCTCTTTTTTATCCATGCATGATGGGCAAATAAAGTAATTCTCCACAGACCATAACTAAGTTGGTTATGTCATGAGAGTAAATTAACATATATATATATATATAGAGAGAGAGGGGGGGGGGAAGATGGTGAGATGTTTAAGCTTAAAATGAGATGACATAATTGGCTATCCAATCTCATGCTGTCACGCCCCGCTTCCTAACAGACTAAGAGCGAGAACGATCAAGGGTCGCACGTATTCACAATGAGAAACACTCATCATCATGAATACGCTAAGCATAATTGCAATTAGAATAAAGACAATAAATACAAGAATTTAAAATAAATTACAAAACAATGTCCAACAAAATTTATTACAAGTCCAAAATAAATAACTGGAATAAAAATTCCCAAATAATAACGATAGTGGCAAACAAAGATGGTCATAACAACGTACTATAGAGGAAAGACCAAAAACTAATAATCGGCCTAAGCAGAGAAGTAGTTGCTATCCTGCTCATTGGGCTCTACTTCTTGATGATTATTTCCTGTTTCAATGCCGTCTGACGGGCATTCCCCAAAAGAAAAAAACACAAACAGAAAAATGGAATGCCCGCCAGCAAACTAGAGTTCGGCAAGTCCCAAAATAAAAAGATTTAAGATAATTTAAACATGATATAAGAACGGAAAAAAGAAACGATCAAACATGTATAAATAGCAGGTAATATAAAGAGATAATGTCATGATATTGGTTATCTAGGCCGCTCTATCGTGTTTTAAGTTATGGTTCGATTAATGAGAATTTTACATATAACAAAAATATTCCGTTTCTTCTCGGAAAAACAAAAACACGGATTCAAGAGATTCATGAGTTAGTAATGCAATATTCCGTAATACCTGGAACTATGGTGATCATGAATGATCCCCGTTACATGTAAATATTCTTATTTGTTGAACTTTCCATCCCCATGTGAATTATTCGTTTTAAGGAGTTAATGCAAATGTCAGCATGAATTTATGAATGCTTGAATTAACTATAGATGCATGTCAGATTCATGAGTACACGGATTCATGTAATCACGGAGTCATGTATTCGCGGAGTCATGTATAGTTCAAGAGGCAATACAAAATATATGTATATATAACATAAGGTTGCAATCTTATAAAAGTAAATCAACAACTACATGGCATCACACCCGTGACATAGGATGTCGAAACATAAGATATGAAACATGAATTATTTATATTATAATTTATTTAAAGAACATATAATGTAAATATTCTGCATATGGTAGTAATTTTAATCTTGGTAGTTATACACTTTTGTCATATTATTTAAAAAAGTCTTATATGTTTATAATTTTTAACGTCGACAGGACACACATATAGTGAAGGTATATTTTTTTTATATAGAACAAAAACATATTTATGGTTAAGCTACCTATGTAAAAAAATAAAGATATATATGAAAATGCTCTGTTTGATGATAAACTTAAGTATTGTTAGTGTTCAAAAAGAAGCCAAATATTGGCTTATTTTATATCATTGAGATCAATAGTCACAACTGTTAAGAACGTTCAAAGATACTACATTCATTAAAAATACACAAGCAATCAAGTGGTGAATATGTAGTTATAAGCATAGTGCATATGCAATTGTTTAATCGGTTCATAAAATATACATATAGAATGTAGAAGTGGTAGTATGATATACATAACACAATATGTTATAACAGGTAAGAGAATAGAACATTGATGCCGGTACAAGTGTGACATAGATTTATTAAATTAGGCTAGAAAGTGCTAGTCAGAGCAAAGCATATACAAAAATTTCAAGAATACAGGTAAAAGGTGTCATTTAGGATCAATAATTATCGGCATCATTGAATATAAATATTATCTCTACTATAATGCAAAAGGAAGGGGTCTCCAATTTTGAAATTGATCTGGAGGCTTGACTATCTAATTTATACGAGAAATCCATTGAAAAAAATTCAAAACAAGCATATCAAAACAACCAAACAAATTAAAATAAACAAATAATTTTTATTTATTTATTATTATTTTATTATTATTTACATAAAAACAACTTTATTAACGAAAAAAGTATAAAGAATTGTAGTCGTTACAAATACAATGGTTATGGTTATCCCAATTAATTGTTTAAGAAAAATCGCGTCCTCTCTCTCGCTCTTGTCTTGGCATCCTCTAGCAACAAAGGATTCATGGTTCCATGATGACAATGCTTTTGTCTCATTCCAATTAAACATTAATTGATTCATTACTTGCAGCAATTAAGACTCCTCAAAGCTCACTGATTGATATAAATTCTAGCTTGGAATCTATCATGGAAGAAGAAAACGCTTGAGCTCTTTAATCAATTAATGAAGTAAAGAGAACGAATGGGACTTCTTAGGCTTAAATTAATGAAATAGTTAAAATCGTTAATTAAATCTCATGCCCTAAAACTTATATTGAGATGGGTTTAGACCGATTCATCAAGATTGATAGAGTGGAATGCAAACCTCATGATTTTGATTTCTGATCTTACCTAAAAGAAGCTTACTTTGTTTAATTTTGAATTTGAATTCAAATTCTAATAACGACAGGCTTGCTTGATCAATTCATCGATTGGGTATCTTTTGGTGTTGAAATTACAAATTTACGGCCTTATAGAGAGACATCGGTTGTGATGAGAAAAGGAAGGGAGAGGGATAAGAGTAAATATGATATGATCCAGGGCATTGATTATATCATATGGTTGAGATTATCCATCTCACTTTAAACGTATTCATCTCACTATCTCATCCTATCATCATTGCTCTCTCTATCTTGACAGCGCAGGTAATGGCCTTGCGGTATAACCCCTTCTCTCTCTCTCTATATATAAAGAGAGAATAATGGAGGAAAAGTGCCATAGAAAGAAATTTCCTCCTATGACGTCGAAAAAATGTATGCACGGTTTTTTTAACAACCGACATCCATCATCTTTATCTCGTAAGATATGGATACACCAAATTTCATATGATTCCATCACTTTTCACTGTTGATTTAGTTGGTGAAAAATCAACGATTTATCGACAATAGAATGTTCTATATTGCTAATTTAAAGGTGAAAAAGTGGTGGGATCACATGAATTTTGGTGTATCCACATCTTACATGATAAAGATGATGGATGATGATCGTCGAAAAAAATTGTGGAGAATATAGATTTTTGAGGCCACCTAACGAAAAAGCCTCCTAAAGCATCTTTTCTTTATTATTCTCGTATATATATATATATATATATATATATATATATATATATAAGATAATGGAGGAAAGGTGCCATAGGAAGGAATTTCCTTCTATGGTGTCAAAAAAGTACACCATCCATGATTTTTTTTACGATCAGCACTGTCATCATCTTTATCATGTAAGTGTGGATACACCAAATTTCAAGTGATTCCATCACTTTTTCACCATTGATTTAGCGGGTGCAAAATTAACGGTTTACCGACAATATAACTTTTTACATTGTTAATTTAACGGTGACAAAATGGTGGAATCACATGAAGTTTGGTGTATCCACATCTTACAAATATGATGATGATGGATGCCGATCGTCGAAAGAAATCGTGGAGGATATAGATATTTGACGCCACTTAACGAAAAAGCCGGGCCTTTTTTCTTCATTTTCCTCGTATATATATATATATATATATATATGCTACAATCCTATCCATATTTTAGCCATTAGATATGCATTGAGATGTGTGCATGCAACTATGTAATTTATTAGAAAAGCGAAGCAACTTTTTCATAATTGCTAGCACATATCCCAAAGTATATCCCATAGCTAAAACATGGGTATGACTTGTTCACAAATTCTATATATATATATATATATATACATACGAGAAAACTGGTTATCAACTAGCTAGCTAATATTAAACCGTCAGCTAGCCTATTACATAGCCCAATTCGACCGTTGAATCGACGATCCGCTCCGGCCATCTTGTTTTACACATAGCGTGTTCTATGTGTATAAAATTTTAATCACTTTGACACTTTCTATATTTTCGATCAAGTGTCCCCAACATATGACATTTTTATTGTGTTTAGCAGCCATCCATTTTTTAAATGCTTGATCCATCACTTGTAATGCATTATATCGATCACAATTTCACACACAGATCACTCCATGTGTGGAACAAGATGGTTGGAGCGGATCGTCGATTCGATGGTTGGATTGAGTTATGTAATAGGTTAGCTGACGGTTTAATATCAGCTAGCTAGCTGATAACCCGTTTTATATATATATATATGATAACGGAAGAAAGATGCCATAGGAGAGAATTTCCTTCTATGGCGTCAAGAAAATACGCCATCCATGATTTTTATCGACGATCGGCACCTACCATCATCTTTATCATGTAAGATGTAGATACACCAAATTTCATGTGATTCCACCACGTTTTCACCATTGATTTAGTGGATGCAAAATTAACGGCTTACCGACAATAGAACTTTTTACATTGTTAATTCAACGGTGAAAAAGTGGTGGAATCACGTGAAATTTGGTGTATCCGCATCTTAAATGATAAAGATGATAGGTGCCGATCGTCGAAAAAATCGTGGAGGACATAAATATTTGACGCTACCTAACAAAAATCCTCATAGGGTCTCTTTTCTTCACTATTCTCATATATATATATATATATATGAATAATGTAGAAAAGAGCCTATAAGAGGGAATTTCCTCCTATAGCATCGAAAAAATATACCTTCCGTTTTTCCGATGATCGGTACCTATCATCTTCATCTTTATCATCTAAGATGTGGATATACCAAATTTCATATGATTCTATTACTTTTTCACCGTTGATTTAATAGGTGCAAAATTAATGGTTTACCGACAATAGAACTTTTTACATTACTAATTCAACGGTGAAAAAATGGTAGAATCATATGAAATTTGGTATATCCACATGTTAAATGATGAAGATGATTGCCGATCGTCGGAAAAAATTGTAGAGGATGTATTTTTTGATACCATATGAGGGAATTTCCTACTATGACACATTTCCTTCCAGACCATTCTCCTATTAAAAGGGGAATTTTCTTCTCCCACTTTTTTAACCATTGGATTATTTCTGTGGTGGATGAAGTGGGATGATGTCATCACTATGTTTTGTGGGATGTCAGCATTAACTATCTATGTTACGCCCTAATTTCCGGAATACGGAAATATGAGCCGAAACCGTCAGTGCTCCTAAACAAGAAGAAATCGCTTTACCATAATCACACCTAAGACTCTAGCTAAACATATACGATAATATCCAAGATATAATACTAATATCATACTGCATAAATAACACTGATAAATCCACGAGATAAAAATAGAGTCAATAAAAGATCCAAATAACAAAGGATTCCGAATAAACGAAATACAAGATCCAAAAAGAAAGATACATTATTCCTAACGTTCCGCGAGGGGCGCACATTCTAATAGCAACTGAAATAAAATAGAGATAAACCTATAAATACTACTAATCTTTGGCAAACTCCTGATAGTCACTCTGATCCTGCTCTGCCTGTGAATCGGTCTTTAAACCTGAGATGATAAGTCTCAGGGATGTCAGAACATCCCAACAAGTACTCAATCGTAATAGTGTGTATACGTGTGATAACATGAATATGTGAGTGTAGTGAAGCCCGCTGCATATATAGATATAGATATAGCAGTAATATGAAGCAAGCATGTAAACAGGTCAAGTCAGTCAAGTTATATTCTAGTTGGTCACTAAAAGTGTAATCTATCCTATCGTGAATTCGAGTGGGTGCGCCAACCTTTGTAGGAGTATTCATAATCTAAGGGTAGAGCCCAGAAGCTAGGAAACATGGGTCCAAATGTGGAATGAGCAAGCGACCGTATATAGCCCGGTACGAGCTGTAGTAACAAGCGACTGATATAACCCGGTACGAGTATAGAGTGTTTTTTGTCACCCTATTGAGGTAGGAATATGCGTCGCTTATCAGGCGTGTTACATATTACCTCTGTCTGGGATAGACCTGGGTTTATTGATTGTGGGGATCCGAATCTCTGGCAGCCGTAGACTAAGCTGACATTAATTACTCATCGTTTTTGGAGTGAGAGAACCTCCGATTGATGGGTAAAACTAGTCATGTGAACTCAATGTGCATAGTGCATGTGTTGTGTTTTGAAGCTGGCTTGGACGTATTGGGAGCGTCGCAAAGTTTTCGGTACTCCCGCTACCCAAATAGCGGGCTGGGGCCAAAGGGGCTGCTAGCAGCCCCTTGCGGGGTGCGAGCAAGCGTCCCGTTAGAAATTTTTTCAACGGGGATGTGTTTTAAGTGTGGAGCGTATAGGAAAAAGAGAGATGAGGAGCGTCCTAAGGACACGTGAGATAACATATGGGCGCCATTAGGTCGCGTGTACGGCGCGTGGGCGCCATCGGGCTGCGTGCACGGTGCGTGGGCGCCAGCGGGTCGCGTACGCGACATGCGGCCGCTGGAAACACCAGCTAAAGAAGGGGCTTACCCTTAGGGCTGGGAGTTGAACTCACGAGGGGCTTTAGAGTTAAACTTCTAGGAAAAGAGGGATTTTATTTGGAGTTAAACTCCTAAAAGATCTGGATTTTGGGGTTAAACTTCTTGGAGGATTTGGATCTTAGAATTGAGCTTCTCAAAAATTGGTTTGGAGTTAAACTCTTAAAAGATCTTCAGAGATGATGAAAATGGATATTTTTCTTCTCTCTTGAGCCCTGAATTCTCTCTTGAGCCTTGGATCCTCCCAAAGTATGATTTTTGGAGATGGGTCTTCTTCCTTCTTTCTTTCCGTTGGATTTTGAAGAAAAAGGGTGGTGAGATTTAAAAATCTTCTCTTTTAGAGATTTGATGGGAAATTTGAGATCCCCTTCAAGCGTTTTATGATGAAACTTTATGTAGTTTTGAGAAAAGAGAGCTAAGCTCTTGATTTAATTGGAAATGAAGACGAAGAGGAAGAACTTGGCAGAGGGAGAAGATAGAGGCACAAACCCTAATATTTTTGAAGGGAATGAATTATTTTTCATTTCATTGTAATTTTGCCTTATATAGGCTTACAAGTTTACACATAGCCCCCTTAGGCTTTACAAAATAGCATTTTGCCCATTCCATACCTCATGTGCTCATTTCTTTTTGCACATGAGCCATGAGCTTTACAAAAAATTGGCTTTGTGCCTATATATTTAAATATTACATTTATTTGTACTTTCTTGGCATGGAGCTGGTCTGGGGTTGGGTTCATCTGCTTGGACTTGGGTTCGGGCATAGGCCCGGTTTAGATTCGACAGTTGGGTCAGTCTACTTGTCCGCGGTTTGATTTTGAGCTTTGGTTAATGGGGTGTAAATTTTAACCCCAACAAAGTGCCCCCATCAATGAACGCACATTACATATAGGGGTCGTGTGCATGAAATTGATGGATTTTCTTTCGCATGACTTGATTTGGTTCTTGCTTTTGTGAAGCTGGCAATGCCCTTTTTTACGACATGGACGGTCGATGTTTTATATGTCTCCGAGACGGAGTGTTGGTGTATGACGTATCCCCGCCACGAAGTGTCGCTGGTTGACGTATCCCCGCCACGAAGTGTCGCTGGTTGACGTATCTCCGAGACGAAGTGTCGCTGGTTGACGTTTTCTCGAGGCGGAGTGTCTGTTTGACGTTTCCTTAAGACGGAGTGTCGGTGTATGACGTATTCTCATCACAGAGTGTCGCTGGTTGACGTATCCACGGCATGGAGTGTCTGTTTGATGTTTCCCCGAGACGGAGTGTCACTGGTTGATGTTTTCTCGAGACGGAGTATCTGTTTGATGTTTCCCCGAGACGGAGTGTCGGTGTATGACGTATCCTCGGCACAGAGTGTCGCTGGTTAACGTATCCCGGCACGGAGTGTCTGTATGTGACGTATCCCCGGTATGGAGTGTCTGTTTGACGTTTCTCCGGGACAGAGTGTCACTGTTTGACGTTTCCCCGAGATGGAGTGTCGGTGTATGACGTATCTTCGGCACAAAGTGTCTGCTGTTTGATGTATCCCCGACACGGAGTGTATATATGACGTATCCCCGGCATGGAGTGTCTATCTGACGTTCCCCGAGACAGTGTCACGATCCGAAAGTACGGAACATGACCGGCACTTAAACTACGAACGTCTCGAGGCGTACGTAATCTAAGTAAACCGAAAACCCAGAAATCCAAACCAAGAAAGATGTAGAGTGCAAAAAAACCAACTTAAAGCAAGTAGTTTCAATAGCATAAGCCGAATTAGGCGGTTTTAAAAACATCAAAAATTTCCCGAAAATTTCGGCAGAGTCTCCTTTGTAAATACTGGCCCCCAAATGGGATACAACATGAATAGTATACGAAATCAATAAAAAGGCATCCCCAAGCGGGAGCTAGCTCTTCGTCAATCGACGGTCACAACCACACAAGCAATATAATATACAACGCCAAGGGCGAGGATCAAAATTCAAAAGGAAACTCAAAAACCACAAGAAAACCACAGAAATACAACGCGCGACTCTAATGTCGAAAGAATAAACATCACTGGTCTCTATCTCAAATAAATACATGTTTGGTTGATGGAACTTCTAGATACAACAGAATAATAATATACAAGATATAAAATGGGGGTACGATACAAGTAAACCCACCTACTAGCAAATCACCCGAAGGAAACTATGCCCGCAAGCCGTAAAGAAACCTGTACGGCAAACCTGCAAGAAACTGGGGCACAACGGGGGTGAGTTGCCAACTCGTGAATAGAAAAATATCTACGCACAGAAATCGCATAAATAACGCAACCTAGGTCAATGATCATAATATATCCTCAAATATAAGAATAACACGTAGCCTATAACAAGGCTAGGGTAAATATCTAACCCGAGTGTAATCTCATGTGCCCGTGTCAGTGCCTCAAGGAGCAATATATCATATGAATGAGGTATGAATGCATGAAAACAGAATACATGTAAATGAAAAACCGTTTTCATAATTTAGTGAGATTTCCTTTGTATTTTTAAAATGAGGTATCATAAATGAAATCAGCATCAACAGTGTCTAGCATCGACACAAAACATAAATCTCAATGTCTCAAAACCTCAGGCTCCGGCTATCCGGACTGGCCTGTATCATCAAATCTCAGTACCTCAATATCTCGAAATCTCAATATCTAGGGTGCCGTCAGTCCAGACCGGCCCCTACCATCCATCTCAAGACCACGATGGTATCCTCCGGATATCCGACGCGTCGGGTAAAAATCACCGGTAGGTAGTCTCCCCCTGCCAGGCTCATCGTCATCACCACGAGCTTCTTGCCCCGGGGTACCTTACCGGGCCCATTATGTACCCGAAACGGTTCATCCGCCTCCTCGAATCGGGTCTCGAAATCCATCAGCAAATTCATGGTGGACGACTCATACATCATGGGAAAACCGCATTTTTATTTAAAAAGAGAGAAAGCAGTTTATATATGTTTTGCGGTTTTCCTCCAAATCCCGAAAGTATCATGGAAATTCGAATCATCAATAGCATGTAAAACCATGAATATAAGCATGAGCATCCATGAATGCGGCATATAATGAATAACAGTATGCATGAAGTGACAAGTAACAACTACAATGTCTAAACTAGCATATAAGGCAAGCAACTAATCATCATGTTAAAACTACTAGTTAACAAGCTACATTAGGCAATAATATTTTCTAAGGTGTGCGTGACATGGCAATTACCGATGAAGATGTGTGTGAGCCGGCAAGTAAGTGTACGTGGTACATACGCATCATCGGTAATAGTGATGGTGTCCTAACAGCATGATATCAATAATGAAATATGAATTTCAAAAAGTATGCGATGCGGAGCAATAGCAATAATATGCGGGAGCTGAATACTAGACACAACGATAACTAAACTGCATTACCCTAATATAAGTCCTACAATAGTGCCTTTTGAAATAACACGAATCGCGGTGTTTTGAAAATAAGGGCTACGGTGTTTTTAAGAAAAGATACGCCTTTTGAAATATCCGTAGAATCTCTTGACCTGTCTTTTAAAATACTCACGATTCGTTAGTTTTGAAATAGGTAGGAGTCTAATCTAATCTAACAACTACACTAAACTATACGGTTGAACTAACAAGCTGAACTACAGGTAAGAAAACCGCCTAACATCTGAGTCGATACGTATACATACCTGTATATATATAGTCGGTGATCCGGCCTCAATAATATCATATCCGATACCATATCTATAATCAGACATCCCAAGTCAAGAGTGTGGATCAATCATCAATATATAGCTCGTACGTAAATCCGTCGTACGGCATCCCCAAATCTGGGTACGGGTCAATATCATGTTCATCACATTATTCATCTGGTATCTGCTTTATCAAAGATCCTAATCCAGGTACTGATCTCTGTCTAGTACAATACTGATACTAACTAAGTATGCATGCACGTGTGTGAAAACTACGTCAAAGGACCCGCTAAAACATCAGGTCGTATATCAAATACGAACCCTGCCATATCACCGATCTCACGGCCTCGACTCAAATCTCATCGACTCATCTCAATCCCAAGTATCATCCTCAAATCCGTATGTGAACACATAGTCTCATACCCATGTGAACACATAACTATAAAGAATCCCATGAGCACATATAAATAGGAATGTATGCAAGTATGTATGTGTGTATGTGTAGTGCAACACTACCCTAGGGTTCGCAACACTAAATAATCCAACACACCAATATCCATCCTAAACATCGTTATTAATCCCAAATAACATATAATAATTGTTGGTGTGTATACGCATCCGTATACACCACCACGGACTGCGGGGGTGCTATACGCCATCCACCCGACTTCTCCCCGTAGATATAAATCTACTCACCTGGTCCTCGCTAGCCGGTGCCGACGTCGCCACGCGCTTGCTTGTCGTCTCGAAGTCCACATGGGGTACCTACATATCATAACGCACCGTATCGCATTAAAATCCGACTCAAGACCAAAACGACTCACGAATCCTACATAGGTCAAAACCTATGGTTGCTTTCACAAATCAACCCAAAAACTCTCGAAGTCGGCGTACAAACGCCAAACCATCGAGAAAACTCCCAACATACTCATTTGTACAATTACAAGCACTAATTATAATATAAAATAGCTTCAAATTCACAAAAACCCCAATTTCTCTTAAAAAGTCATTTTTCCGAAAATCTAGCAAGCACAAATCACCGTTTTAGTACAAAACTCGATGTATAAACGAACCTAGCATCCACAATATTCATTAAATATCATAACAAAGTCATATAAACCATTCCTATAATTTATTCTCATCAATTTGCATAAATTCCAAAATCCTAGTTTGCAAAAATATCAATTTTTAACACCTTTTAAAGCAAAATTCACAATTCAACAATTAAGCTTGGTTTTGCATAACCTAAGATATTAAACCACTCATAATAATGTTAATGATGTCATAAAAACATAATTACATTTTTTACCCAATTATTTAACCAATTTTAAATAGCTAGTTAGCAAATTAGCGTAATTATCATAATTTCTAAACTTACAATTAACAACTAGCTACTAACTTTGTTTTAACAAGCCATAAGAGCCTAATACATTACACAACCATACACCAATTTCACAAAACCCTAACTTGCATTCAAACCCTTTCTTGAATTTTATAACTAACAAAATCCAACCCAAACTATACATGAAACACTAAATTAGCACTAATTTGAAGCCCAAAAAGCAAGTTAAACTCTTAGATTTGGTTTGTATAAAACACTAGATAGCAAAATAGAATAATTAACTTAATAATGGTGTGCTAAAAACCCTAGTTTAACTCAAACCATTCTCTTGAAAATCCTAGATGAAAATAGCACCAATATTAACACTAAAACAACTCATTTAAAGAAATCTAACCGTAAGAATTTAAATGGGTAAGAATTATACCTCTAGATCTAGAGATCAAGCAAGAAATTTCGACTCCAAAGATGGCCTCCTAGCATCCAAAATCCATGCAAGAAAGGTTAAGAAGAATGGATGAAGGATGGGCTTGAAATTGTGAAGTTTAAATGGAATTATGATGGAATTTTGATGAGTTTAGAAGAAAAATGAGAGGGGAAATTTTGGGGCTGTTTATTGCAGGAATTTCGGCTGAGGAGGGAGTGGGGAGAGGTGTGGGGGAGTTGTGGAAAGGAATCCAAGTCAAAATCCCTCCCAAATTACCATAATACCCCCACCTACTTTACTATATATAAAAACCTTATTTTAACCCATTTCTCACATGATTTAAGGTAAAAAAGAGGGAAATAAAATTCTTGGGCTGCTACAATAGTGTGGGGCCGGCCAAGGGGAGTGAGGGTGAGTGTGAGGGACTTTACAAAAAAATTCTATGCAAAAAGACCCCCCACAATACCATATTTGCAAGTTTTAGTTCAAAATAACTATATTTTTGTTTTCCATAAAATAAATCAATTAAAACTTGAAATAAAATACTAAAAAATTATATTACAGCTAGATTTTAATTAACATGATTTTAAAGATTAAAATTAGCCCATTTAAATTTGTATTTATCGCTAATTTAATGTATTTTCTTATAGGCTTAAAATAATATTAAAATAATTAATTTCGGAAAAATTTTCAGAAAATTTGAAATTTCAGCAGTGGCTCAATAAACACCAAATACTAGCAATTACATAGTTAGAATATGTATATTTAATTTTATAATAAAGATATTTGCATTTTGACTTTTTACAGAAAACTCCCTTATTTTACCGTTTTTTCGAAATTTCACCGAAACGATTTTCAAAACGTTACAATCTTCCCCCCTTAAAGAAATTCGGTCCCCGAATTTAAAATTAAAACTTCCCCCAAATACTAAAATATTTCAGCCAAAACAATCAAATCGTCAGGGCTCCGAAATCATAAATACATAAAACAAATCGTAGCGCAACGCATGCGCATGAAAAATGAGCATATAACTCAAATCAGAACTCCGTCAAGCATCCCGCAATCATCGGAGTCATGGGGAAGACATCAATACCAAATCCAAAGCAAAACCAATATGATATAACTCGAAACTATACATGTAAAATATATTCAGGTACTGTCCTCTGACTAGTCCTGCTCAGTACGAAAACACATAGCAATATCATAAAAACGTACTGCTCTATAAGAAAAATCAATCCCCAAAATACGCGTATGAATACTACATGCGTCTTGTGCGCACGGAAATCAAAATCCAAATATATGCCATACATATGCACAGAAACATCTAAGTGCATCGGGTGTGCACGAAACATCTGTCATAGGCAACATGTGTGCCTGACAGCAAAATCAGGTGCATCTGACATGCACGAAAAATCTCGATTTAGTGCATCTGGTGTGCACCAAAATCACACTTCAAAACATGCGTGAAAATCCAAATCAGGTGCATCCATCGTGCACGAAATCATGAAATCCAATATCAAGTGCCGAATATGCGCAAAATCAAATCAGGTGCACAAGGTGCACAAAACAAATATCGAACATCACCATCGAAATCAAAGTCCAGGGCATCTAAATGCACAACATACGTAACACTGCACTGCAAGCATATATGAACTATACCGCGTGCAAAAACCAAATCGTGTGCGTATATACGCACAAAATCAACTCAAATGTCTAAAACCGTAAAATCGCAAACATGTGAAACCAAGCACGAAAACGATATCAAGTGCAACACTGTGCAAAGATCGTAAATCCTCAATCATCAAAATCAAATCATGCGAATCAATCACCCAAAACATCGAAATCAATAATGGCGGAATAGTACCGCTCAAGTGCATCCTTTAAGAATCTCGGACTAACTGTCGCGGTCACTAGTGGGACGTCTCGTCGATGATCATGAACTCTGGCCTGCTGGTGTGCGTAACACGACGACTCCTGGGTCCAAGTCTTCTCGTAATTTGTCCCAGAAAGGTCTTGTCGAGGTCTCTCCCAAATCTCGCCTCTGCCGAACTGTCCGAAAGTCATCGTTCCTTACTAGATCTGTTCTCGTTCCAGAACGGCTGCATACTCATCACGACTCCTTCTGGAAGGTAAATCCAAGTACCATGCCTCGGCATGCGCATCGCATCTCTGATGTCGGTGGAGTGGAACGTCATTTCATCTAGATCTGGTACGAACCTCTTACTTCACTTTCCTCTAATGTCGTCTTCTTTGGACTCGTCTCGTCGCGGCTGCATGGACTGAGCTCCAACGGCTATCCTCGTATCTGGAGTCTCCCAAGAAATGCATCTCACCACCTAGCATCCGAATTAAGTCGAGCCATCCGATCGAGTCGTCAAAACCCCATAATCCCCCAAGAGCTCAACATCTTGGGTACAGTTTAATAGTATCGAGTACATACCACAGCATCGGTGGTCCAGCCGTAGAAGGGCAAATCCAAGCCTCACTAATGGCGCCGTAGAACTGCCGCAAACCCGAAGGTTCAAAGGCTTTCACACGGTCATTAAGTCGAGTTAGGGTTTCATTCTTCTAGAGGGACCATAGAATTGCCTGCATGTCTTTCCGACTACTTTAAACTTAGAATAATAGGTTTCTGACATTCGATCGTCTCTGTCGACTCCCAACGTCTCCGCGTGAAGTCGTCTCTAGCTGGAATCAATCTATCTGATGACCTCGCATCGGGGTAGGCGAACGATCCACATGTCCTAGTCATTCATCCTCGATGACTAGCGACCTTCCATCATCTCTTAGTACAACTCGTTCTGCACTAACGCCAGCATCTGGGGCAATATCTCGTCGTTCGCAGCAATAACCGGCTCCCTCGTCTGCACGCTGAACAGTGCCTCGACCATCATGAATAAGCAACACACCAACGGTTATCAAAATCTGGCTGGCCTCTGTCAGTGGCTCAATCCTCTGATACTGATCGGCACGTCCGAGAAATCTCATAAAGGCGATCCGCCAAACGCTCGTGGCGCGGAAACACAGTAAAAAGACACATCTCCGCAATCGAGTGTCGCCGGAATTTCGTCCTGGTCAGTTCTCGTTCGTGACGAGCTCGTGCTGACCGCAACTCTAGCTGTAGCTCTCCCTGCCCGTAATCGTGGCAGCAAACCGCAACTGGTACCGATGAGGCTAGATCAGTAATGAATATGATACTGAGCAAAGAAATGTATATCCTAAGGCTCCTTAAGTGGAGTAGCGTATCGTAAGTATGCCGCGGAACATACCCACGGTAAGTCACTCTACTTTAGTCACCTATTTTATCAACCAAAGGTCATCCTACGCTCCGAAGGTAAAACCTAACGCTTTGATACCAACTTTGTCACGACCCGAAAGTACGGAACATGACCGGCACTTAAGCTACGAACGTCTCGAGGCGTACGTAATCTAAGTAAACCGAAAACCCAGAAATCCAAACCAAGAAAGATGTAGAGTGCAAAAAAAACCAACTTAAAGCAAGTAGTTTCAATAGTATAAGCCGAATTAGGCGGTTTTAAAAACATCAAAAATTTCCCGAAAATTTCGGCAGAGTCTCTTTTGTAAATACTGGCCCCCAAATGGGATACAACATGAATAGTATACGAAATCAATAAAAAGGCATCTCCAAGCGGGAGCTAGCTCTTCGTCAATCGACGGTCACAACCACACAAGTAATATAATATACAACGCCAAGGGCGAGGATCAAAATTCAAAAGGAAACTCAAAAACCACAAGAAAACCACAGAAATACAACGCGCGACTCTAAAATCGAAAGAATAAACATCACTGGTCTCTATCTCAAATAAATACATGTTTGGTTGATGGAACTTCTAGATACAACAGAATAATAATATACAACAACAGAATAATAATATACAAGATATAAAATGGGGGTACGATACAAGTAAACCCACCTACTAGCAAATCACCCGAAGGAAACTATGCCCGCAAGCCGTAAAGAAACCTGTACGGCAAACCTGCAAGAAACTGGGGCACAACGGGGGTGAGTTGCCAACTCGTGAATAGAAAAATATCTACGCACAGAAATCGCATAAATAACGCAACCTAGGTCAATGATCATAATATATCCTCAAATATAAGAATAACACGTAGCCTATAACAAGGCTAGGGTAAATATCTAACCCGAGTGTAATCTCATGTGCCTGTGTCAGTGCCTCAAGTAGCAATATATCATATGAACGAGGTATGAATGTATGAAAACAGAATACATGTAAATGAAAAACCGTTTTCATAATTTAGTAAGATTTCCTTTGTATTTTTAAAATGAGGTATCATAAATGAAATCAGCATCAACAGTGTCTAGCATCGACACAAAACATAAATCTCAATGTCTCAAAACCTCAGGCTCCGGCTATCCGGACTGGCCTGTATCATCAAATCTCAGTACCTCAATATCTCGAAATCTCAATATCTAGGGCGCGTCAGTCAAGACCGGCCCCTACCATCCATCTCAAGACCACGACGGTATCCTCCGGATATCCGACGCGTCGGGTAAAAAGCACCGGTAGGTAGTCTCCCCCTGCCAGGCTCATCGTCATCACCACGAGCTTCTTGTCCCGGGGTACCTTACCGGGCCCACCATGTACCCGAAACGGTTCATCCGCCTCCTCGAATCGGGTCTCGAAATCCATCAGCAAACTCATGGTGGACGACTCATACATCATGGGAAAACCGCATTTTTATTTAAAAAGAGAGAAATCAGTTTATATATGTTTTGCGGTTTTCCTCCAAATCCCGAAAGTATCATGGAAATTCGAATCATCAATAGCATGTAAAACCATGAATATAAGCATGAGCATCCATGAATGCGGCATATAATGAATAACAGTATGCATGAAGTGACAAGTAACAACTACAATGTCTAAACTAGCATATAAGGCAAGCAACTAATCATCATGTTAAAACTACTAGTTAACAAGCTACATTAGGCAATAATATTTTCTAAGGTGTGCGTGACATGGCAATTACCGATGAAGATGTGTGTGAGCCGGCAAGTAAGTGTACGTGGTACATACGCATCATCGGTAATGGTGATGGTGTCCTAACAGTATGATATCAATAATGAAATATGAATTTCAAAAAGTATGCGATGCGGAGCAATAGCAATAATATGCGGGAGCTGAATACTAGACACAACGATAACTAAACTGCATTACCCTAATATAAGTCCTACAATAGTGCCTTTTGAAATAACACGAATCGCGGTGTTTTGAAAATAAGGGCTACGGTGTTTTTAAGAAAAGATACGCCTTTTGAAATATCCGTAGAATCCCTTGACCTGTCTTTTAAAATACCCACGATTCGTTAGTTTTGAAATAGGTAGGAGTCTAATCTAATCTAACAACTACACTAAACTATACGGTTGAACTAACAAGCTGAACTACAGGTAAGGAAACCGCCTAACATCTGAGTCGATACGTATACATACCTGTATATATATAGTCGGTGATCCGGCCTCAATGATATCATATCCGATACCATATCTATAATCAGACATCCCAAGTCAAGAGTGTGGATCAATCATCAATATATAGCTCGTACGTAAATCCTTCGTACGGCATCCCCAAATCTGGGTACGGGTCAATATCATGTTCATCACATTATTCATCTGGTATCTTCTTTATCAAAGATCCTAATCCAGGTACTGATCTCTGTCTAGTACAATAGTGATACCACCTAAGTATGTATGCACGTGTGTGAAAACTACGTCAAAGGACCCGCTAAAACATCAGGTCGTATATCAAATACGAACCCTGCCATATCACCGATCTCACGGCCTCGACTCAAATCTCATCGACTCATCTCAATCCCAAGTATCATCCTCAAATCCGTATGTGAACACATAGTCTCATACCCATGTGAACACATAACTATAAAAAATCCCATGAGCACATATAAATAGGAATGTATGCAAGTATGTATGTGTGTATGTGTAGTGCAACACTACCCTAGGGTTCGCAACACTAAAATAATCCAACACACCAATATCCATCCTAAACAACGTTATTAATCCCAAATAACATATAATAATTGTTGGTGTGTATACGCATCCGTATACACCACCACGGACTACGGGGGTGCTATACGCCATCCACCCGACTTCTCCCCGTAGATATAAATCTACTCACCTGGTCCTCGCTAGCCGGTGCCGACGTCGCCACGCGCTTGCTTGTCGTCTCGAAGTCCACATGGGGTACCTACATATCATAACGCACCGTATCGCATTAAAATCCGACTCAAGACCAAAACGACTCACGAATCCCACATAGGTTAAAATCTATGGTTGCTTTCACAAATCAATCCAAAAACCCTCGACGTCGGCGTACAAACGCCAAACCATCGAGAAAACTCCCAACACACTCATTTGTACAATTACAAGCACTAATTATAATATAAAATAGCTTCAAATTCACAAAAACCCCAATTTCACTTAAAAAAGTCATTTTTCCGAAAATCTAGTAAGCACAAATCACCGTTTTAGTACAAAACTCGATGTATAAACGAACCTAGCATCCACAATATTCACTAAATATCATAACAAAGTCATATAAACCATTCCTATAATTTATTCTCATCAATTTGCATAAATTCCAAAATCCTAGTTTGCAAAAATATCAATTTTTAACACCTTTTAAAGCAAAATTCACAATTCAACAATTAAGCTTGGTTTTGCATAACCTAAGATATTAAACCACTCATAATAATGTTAATGATGTCATAAAAACATAATTACATTTTTAACCCAATTATTTAACCAATTTTAAATAGCTAGTTAGCAAATTAGCGTAATTATCATAATTTCTAAACTAACAATTAACAACTAGCTACTAACTTTGTTTTAACAAGCCATAAGAGCCTAATACATTACACAACCATACACCAATTTCACAAAACCCTAACTTGCATTCAAACCCTTTCTTGAATTTTATAACTAACAAAATCCAACCCAAACTATACATGAAACACTAAATTAGCACTAATTTGAAGCCCAAAAAGCAAGTTAAACTTTTAGATTTGGTTTGTATAAAACACTAGATAGCAAAATAGAATAATTAACTTAATAATGGTGTGCTAAAAATCCTAGTTTAACTCAAACCATTCTCTTGAAGATCCTAGATGAAAATAGCATCAATATTAACACTAAAACAACTCATTTAAAGAAATCTAACCGTAAGAATTTAAATGGGTAAGAATTATACCTCTAGATCTAGAGATCTAGCAAGAAATTTCGACTCCAAAGATGGCCTCCTAGCATCC
Source organism: Agapanthus africanus (assembly GCA_030015575.1). NCBI lineage: Eukaryota > Viridiplantae > Streptophyta > Magnoliopsida > Asparagales > Amaryllidaceae > Agapanthus > Agapanthus africanus. The sequence continues at coordinate 447,280,823 of CM057349.1, forward strand.
AAAATCCATGCAAGAAAGGTTAAGAAGAATGGATGAAGGATGGGTTTGAAATTATGAAGTTTAAATGGAATTATGATGGAATTTTGATGAGTTTAGAAGAAAAATGAGAGGTGAAATTTTGGGGCTGTTTATTGCAGGAATTTCGGCTGAGGAGGGAGTGGGGAGAGGTGTGGGGGAGTTGTGGAAAGGAATCCAAGTCAAAGCCCCTCCCAAATTACCATAATACCCCCACTTACTTTACTACATATAAAAACCTTATTTTAACCCATTTCTCACATGATTTAAGGTAAAAAAGAGGGAAATAAAATTCTTGGGCTGCTACAATAGTATGGGGCCGGCCAAGGGGAGTGAGGGTGAGTGTGAGAGACTTTACAAAAAAATTCTATGCAAAAAGACCCCCCACAATACCATATTTGCAAGTTTTAGTTCAAAATAACTATATTTTTCTTTTCCATAAAATAAATCAATTAAAACTTGAAATAAAATACTAAAAAATTATATTACAACTAGATTTTAATTAACATGATTTTAAAGATTAAAATTAGCCCATTTAAATTTGTATTTATCGCTAATTTAATGTATTTTCTTATCGGCTTAAAATAATATTAAAATAATTAATTTCGGAAAAATTTTCAGAAAATTTGAAATTTCAGCAGTGGCTCAATAAACACCAAATACTAGCAATTACATAGCTAGAATATGTATATTTAATTTTATAATAAAGATATTTGCATTTTGACTTTTAACAGAAAACCCCCTTATTTTACCGTTTTTTCGAAATTTCACCGAAACGATTTTCAAAACGTTACAGACAGTGTCACTGTTTGACGTTTTCCCGAGACGGAGTGTCGGCGTATGACGCATTCCCGGCACGGAGTGTTGCTGGTTGACGTATCCCCGGCATGGAGTGTCTGTATGTGATGTATCCCCGGCATGGAGTGTCTGTTTGACGTTTTTCCTGGACAGAGTGTCACTGTTTGATGTTTCCCCGAGACGGAGTGTCGGTGTATGACGTATTCTCGGCACAAAGTGTCTGCTGATTGATGTATCCCCGTCACGGAGTGTCTGCATATGACGTATCCCCGGCATGGAGTGTTTGTTAGACGTTTTCCTGAGATAGAGTGTCACTGTTTGATGTTTCCTCGAGACGCAGTGTTTGTTTGACGTTTTCCCGAGACGGAGTGTCGCTGTATGACATATCCCCGGCACAGAGTGTCGTTGGTTGACGTATTCTCGGCACGGAGTGTCGCAAGTTGACGTTTCCCAGAGGCAGAGTGTCTGTTTGACGTTTTCCCGAAACGGAGTGTCTGCTGCTTGATGTTTTCCCGAGGTGGAGTGTCGGTGTATGATGTATCTTCGGCACAGAGTGTCGCTAGTTGACGTTTTCCCGAGACAGTGTCTGTTTGACGTTTCCCCGAGACAGAGTGTCGACGGATGACGTATCCCCGGTACAGAGTGTCTGCTGTTTGATGTATCCCCGGCATGGAGTGTCGCTGGTTGACGTTTTCCCGAGGCGGAGTGTCTGTTTGACGTTTTCCCGAGACGGAGTGTCCGTGTATGACGTGTCCCCGTTACAGTGTCTGCTGTTTGACGTATCCTCGGCACGAAGTGTTGCTGGTTGACGTTTCCTCTAGGCGGAGTGTCTGTTTGACGTTTCTCCTAGACGGAGTGTCGCTGTATGATATAGAGCTCGTTGTTGGAATTAGTTGATTTGTTTTGGGGAGATTCCAATCTGTCCGGCGGGGCTTTTGAGCTTTGAAGCACTTCCGTGTAGGACTTTAGTTTGATTTGTCCAATTCCTGTCTTATTTGGCGGGACCTTTGAATTTGAGGCATTGCAGCGTAGGATTTGGAATTTAGATTTTTGTTTAGCATCAGTATCGCTACATTAGGATATGGTACCAGGAGCGAATCATCATTTGCCGTGAGGGGATTTTTTTCGTTCCCAGTTTAACGACTTAGGGGTCATCTATTCCCAGTTTAACGACTTAGGGATTATCTATTCCCAGTTTAACGACTTAGGGGTCCCTTGGGTTGAAAGCTTGGAATTTTGGGGTTGGGGCCAGCATCATTGTTGCTAACACTGGCGCACAAGTGTCAGGAGCAAATCATCATTTGCCGCAAGAGGATTTGTGGATTTTGGTTTTGGTTTGGTGTCAGCATCGCTGCACTGGAATATGGTACCAGGAGCGAATTATCACTTGCCTTCGAGAAAACTTGGGGTTTGAGTTTTGGGTCGGTATCAACATCGCTAACACTGAAGCGTAGCGTCAGGAGCGACTCATCATTTGCCGTTGCCCGTTGGAGAGCGATAGCTTAGGAGACAGATCTCTATCATCTAAGGATTTTCAATTTCATGAATCGTAAGGGTCTCACAAAAGTATTTTCTCCATATGAGTCGAGAGAATCTCGCATGTGTATATTCTCTTTGGGAATCGTGAGGATTCTTAAGTGTTGCTACTTTGTGAGTCGTAAGGATCTCACGCGGGAATTTTTTCCTCACAAGATCGAGAGAACTTTGCGAGTGTATTTTCGTCTCTTTTTCACGAGTTTGCGCCCTTTCAGGTTTTCACAAACTCGCCGGCAGTCTTGCTGTTTTTACTCACGGAGCCTTTTCGGGTTTTCATTCGCACTCCTTTTGCTTGTGGATATACCATGTTTTACATTATTATTTTTATTTCCCAGTTTAATGACTTAGAGGTCATCTGTTCCCAGTTTAACGACTTAGAGGTCAACGCTGTGCGCTTATTCAAAATCCTTGGACTTTGATCTCACGGTACTTCAATGCTCTCTTTGTCTTTTTAGAGAGACGTGTACGTATGCCCCGTAGAAATTGCGGCGGACTAGGTCATTTTCTGAAGCGAGTGACTGAACCGTTTGCCCCTAGAGGGTTTTGGCCTTCGTTCGAATGGATCGAACGATTGTAGCTTGGTTTTCTGCTAACGCATCTTTGGCCAATGAGACCACTCCTTCATTGTATTGTTTTTCAACTTAATTCTTGAAAACAAAGCAGTCTTCAATGGTATGACTCATCATTCTGTGATACGGGTAGTACAAGGGATCATCAATCATGTTTGCTTCATGTAGTTTTTTTGATTTAGGCAATCACAGACCGTTTCTCAGGGCGTCTTTGAATATTTTACGGACTCTGTTCCTTCTGAAATAATAAACCTTATTCAATTTCTCTTTCAGGGGCGATTTCTCTCTCCCTCCCAACACTGGTTTTCAAGGCTGGTCGATATTAGGCCTGCATGTTTCTCGTCTACTTTGGTTGGGAAATAAATTAGAGGATTCAGTATCCTTGGGGGCCCCACATTTGCGGTTGTTTTGCTCCAGACATCTGAACTTGTTATATTGGAAGTTTGGAAGAGATTCGGGACCCGCATATTCCAACGTCTGGACTCTTTTAAGTAAGTCCTGGAGAGTTTCGGGAACGGCTGATGACTTTCTCTTGATTCTGTCTCGTGTCAACCGGTCGCAGTCATGCGTCAGGACTTTCCTGGGGGCTAGCCGTCGTCGACTTTCATGAAGGTATTCTGCTCTTAGACCGGAAGGAATAGTTGTTGGTTTCTTTGGGACATCAATCCCTGGTTCATTGATCAAATTTTGATTTTGTTGTGATTGCACTTGAAAGACTTGTGTTGCGAGATCTGCCACAACATTCACCAGATCGTGTCGACTTTGGAACGGATCTTGGCTAACTCCCTATCACGGTCCTGAAATTGCTCTTGAAGCCATTGGAATAACGTTTGTTCTGTAGTTTTGGGACGTTGACTGGGCTATCCTCATAGTCTGAACTTGATTCTCCAAGAACCATGGGCTTTTTCTGCTTAGCAGCTTGAGCAGGACCCTTATCATTATCTGAACCGAGCCAGTATTGGACGACGTAAACCATATCATCGCTATGGCTGTAGAGCGTAGGAGGATTCATTTCTTCAGGTCTGACCATGCAGACCGTATGAATCACGCATACGTCCGTTGCTCCCTTATTGTCATTGTTACTCGCTGGACCTTTGGATTGTCGCTGTGGTTTGCCCCTTTCAAGGAAGGATGAACAATTGAGAGCGGCCAGTTCTCGAAATACCTCGGTCCCTGTTTGTATGAAATTGGCGGTCGCGGCTTGATCGTTTGTCAACACGCCAGGGGACAATGAGATTTCTCTCATCTTATATTGTTTCTTGACCCAATCCTTGTAAATGCAACAGTCTTCAATAGGGTGTCCCAACACTCGGTGGTATGGGCAATAATTGGGATGATCAACCCTGTTCGCTTCACTTAACCTTTTTGGTTCTGGTAGCAGCATGCCATTCTTCAGAGCATTTTTGAATATTTTGTGGACCTTGTCTCTTCTGAAAGATTAGATCTTATTTCTCTTTTTCTCCAAAGTTGGCTCTCAGGGTTTGTTAGTCTCCTCTCCGCCCGCTTTCTTCTTATTGAGAGAATTGGTGTTGTTGGAACTTTCACCTTTTCGGTTGTCGTCCCTCCGATATCTCAGTCTGTTTGTGAATTGGAGATCTTGAATGGACTCAGGTTTTGAGCGTTCCAACATTTGAACCTTTTTGGTCAGCTCATGGAATATTTCGAGGCCTGCGGTGCACAGGAAAGGTTTCATCCAGTTGTTCAGATTTTCTATAAGAAGATTAACGGATTGGTCTTGTTCTAACGGCAGATCACATTTGACAGAGAGATTGCGCCATCAGACTATAAAATCTGTGCTGCAATGGTGATTTTATCGTTGATACTCATGAACCTTTGCTTGAATAGGGATTTTATTTGAGCGAACGTCGTAATCGAGTCATTCGGTATGCTTGCATACCAATCGAAAGCAATATCAGTCAAGCTAACAACAAACTAACGGAGGAGGAGTGCATCATTGCCCCCAGTACTCGCGCATGATGCTTTAAATTAGGCAATGTGCTGGTTTGCATTTCTCGTCCCATCGAACCTTTCGAATTTGGGGACGACATCCAATGGGAAACTCTACAAGATTGTATTGTGCAGAGTATGGTCTCCCACTGCTGCAGACCTCTTTTTGCGTCTCGGCCTCGGCCACCAATGTTTTGACTTTGTTGATGATCAAATCCATGATCCGATCCTGCGTTGTCGGGCATCGGTAGCCAAGACATTTTTTGAGGCAGAATGTGGCCGACTTTCATGCGGCTCGCCCGCTTTTGGATTTGAGGGAATAGGCGTCGGCTGCTTCGGGACACCGTTTCCCGGTTCATGAGCAGAACCATGTACTTGATTGGACGGCTGAAAAACAACTTGGGCCATGAGCTGTAAGACGACGTTTATCAAGTCGTCAATCTTTGAGTAGAGCTTGGCCATCTCTTTGTCCTTGTTTCTGAGCTGCTTCTGGAGTTCTTGGAGAAGTTGCTGCTTTGCGGTTTTATGACGGAAGATTGGCTCCTCTTCGCTTTCCGAGCCCGACTCCTCATGAACCGAGAGATCTCTCTGCTTATCAGCCTCATTGGAAGGGTTTTCATTATCTTCCAGAGGAGGCTGGTCATGGAAAGTGGCAGCCCCATTCAAACCAAATTGGATTTGAGATGTGGTGGCCCCATCCTTACTCTTGCTGCGTGTGCTCGCCATGTAGACAGTGTGGACCACATATCCATGTCTTTTTATCTTTGGCGGTTGAACTTTCGGACCGTCGTCGTGGCCTTTCCTTTTCGGGAGAGGACAGGCGACTGAAGACGGTTAGCCTAGCTGGGTCCTTGGGCGGCGCTATCCGGATTGCAGTTTTCTTGACTCTTGCGGTCATGGCGTTCTTTTGAACCAATCTCAGCGGTTCAAAAGAGTTAGCGAGCTTTACAGTCGATTCAGCTGTTGTTGCGGAGTGACCCTATTCTTGGAACTTCATGAAGTTCAGCCTAGGAGGAGTCCTAGCGTTTTTGTTGGCTCTGTATCTCTGAGCCTTTTCTGTCTTAACTTCTCGATTTTGAGGGCTTGGAGGGCATCCGTTATCTAGGAAGCCATCGTTAGTTGATTGACAGGGAGTTTAGAGAAGATACCCGATCGAGCAGTTGTCAGGGGCATCGTGGAGCTTTCCTGAGACGCCTTATTGCTTTGTTGGTGTTGATGGCCTTACCCCAAGCTGGAGCAACGGAGAGTCGTTCGGAAACGGATTTGTGTTTGGGCTGAGGTGCCTTCACGACCATGCCATTTGACCTTTTCCTTTTTGAGGCCGGTTTCTTTGTCACTGGGGCTTGAGGAGCAGGAATGGTGTTGGCCGAGACAAATAAAATAGAGCCGAATTGTAGCAGCGGTTCCTCCCACCGCCGTCCGAGACTTGCCGGGAGGATCGTTCGAGTGTCCGTCTTCATCGTGTAGGAGACGGGAGTTGCCTTGAGAGCCGAGTTCATCTTTGGTGACATTGTTGGGGATTGATTGCCTGAAAGCCTGCATGAAAGACCATTATTTTAATATAAACATCGATATATATTAATAAGTTCGCATGATTGCTTATCCTGAAATATGGGAGGAAAGATGCTTCCCAACAGGCGTACCAGAATCTGTAACGTGTTTTTCGTCATTCTATTGAGATAAGAATACACGTCGTTTGTCAGGTGTGTTACAGATTCTCTCTGTCTGGGATAGACAGGGTTTATTGATTGTGAGGATTCGAATCTCCGGCAGCTGCAGACAAAACTGTTGTTAATTACCCCTTGGTTTTGGAGCGAGAGAACCTTCGATTGACGGGTAAAACCGGTCATGTGAATTCAATGTGCAGAGTGCGTGTGTTGTGTTTTGAAAGGATCTTGGACGTATCGGGAGTCTCACAGAGTTTAAGGGGATCCCGCTATCCGGATAGTGGCTGGGGGTCAAGGGGGCTAGTAGCCTCTTTGCGGGATGCGGAGCAGCGTCCCGTTAGAATTTTTTTCAATAGTGGATGCGTTTTGAGTGTGGAGCGTGTGGGAAAAGAGGGGTGAGCGTCCTAAGAACGCGTGAGACGACCGCTGGGCGTCAGCGGGTCGCGTGCGTGGCGCGCGGCCGCTGGAAACATTAGCGGAAGGAGGGGCTTAGCCCCTGGGCTGGGAGTTGAACTCCCGATGGGCTTAGGAGTTAAACTCCTAGGGCAAGAGGGATTTTATTTGGAGTTAAACTCCTAAAAGATTTGGATTTTAGGGTTAAACTTCTTGGAGGATTTGGATCTTGGAGTTGAGCTTCTCAAAGATTGGTTTGGAATTAAACTCCCTAAAGATCTTCGGAGATGACGAAAAATGACCTCTTTCTTCTCCCTTGAGCCATGCATCCTCTCTTAGGCTTTGGATCCTCCCAAAGTTGAATTTTTGGAGATAGGTCTCCTTCTTTCTCCTCTCTTTCCGTTGGATCTTGAAGAAAAGGGGCGGTAAGATTTAAAAATCTCCCCTTTTAGAGATTTGATGGAAGATTCGAACTCCCCTTCAAGGGTTTTATGGTGAAACTTTATTTAGTTTTGAGAAAAAAAAGCAAAGCTCTTGATTTAATTGGAAATGAAGAGGAAAAACTTGAAAGAGGAAGAAGATGGAGGCACAAACCCTAATATTTTTTAGGGGAATGAATTATTTTTCATTTCATAATAATGTTGCCTTATATAGGCTTACAATTTTACACATAGCCCTTTGGGCTTTACAAAATGGCATTTTGCCCATCCCATGCATCATGTGCTTATTTCTTTTTGCACATGAGTCATGTGCTTTACAAAAATTTGGCTTTTTGCCTATTTATTTAAATATTATATTTATTTGTTGTACTTTCTTGCCATCGGGCCGGTCTGGGTTCGGGTTCACTTGTTTGGACTTAGGTTAGGGCATGGATCTGGCTTGAATTTAACAGTAGGGTCCGCCTACTTGTCCGCGGTTTGACTTTGAATTTGACCTTTGGTCAATGTGGTGTAAATTTTAACCTTAACGAGCTGCCGGCATGCGACTTCTGAGATCCTGTTGAACAAATACACACGCAAATTATCCCAACACCCCATATATTTATAACTAACATGGCAGTGAACTCGACCACTAAATAAAATGCTGACTAAACCGGAACTTTTAATATCATGTTAACGGTATGGAATAGAAGCTTGTAAGCAGGAATAAATGGGGTCATGGCAGTATTCTAATATGATCTCGTTTTAATATAAGGAAACAGTAAATTGTGAACATGCATGTCATGTCAAGCAAGTGATGTTAAATAAATAATCTCAAGTAGCATATCAAGTACATGTGACATAATATGATAATATCAATAATGTAAACACTACATGAATTTGCAAGTATCTCCATTTAATATCCGGATTTATTATTGGAAAGAATAATAAACTGAAATATGGTTTTAAAAGGTTAATATGATCAATGGGTGCTCTAGGGATCCTAGAGTTTCACCAAGGTACACAATAAATTATGTGATTAATACCTTCTAAAGAATACTATACTATATGAAATACAATATGTATCTGATTATATTTAAAATAAATACTAATAAAAACGAATATAATTATGTACTCTTAATTACTATAGGTGACTAATATATTTGTATGTATAATATGATTACTATGATACTATCATACCTAATACCATTATTAAATAATATAAACAGAATATGAGACTTTTAATATTAATGTACTATAGTCTAATAATGTATTGAGTAATTCGTCAATGTTGTATCGACCAAAGTAAAGGAGCGAGTACTTGCCTTGAGACAGTTAAATACGACGACATGAAACAAAAACCAAACTCGATCGCTCGGCTAGAGAATCTCGATCCATGTTGCTCGTTGTTTTGGAGTTGGATGCGGTTAGTGATTGGTGTTCGGCAAATTTTTAAAAGAAAAAGAAGATTTGAGAGATAAATATAGGTTTAGAATTATATATATATATATATATATATATATATATATATATATAGTGGAGAAAGAGAAAAGAAGGATCCGATTGGAGAGAGATTAGGCTTAGATAAAATATAGGTGTAGTATCTATATATTGGTTAGGGTAAAATTGGTAAGAGAGAAAAGATTTGTTAAACTAGTTAAAGCAATATATCACAAAACCTCCACAAGAACTATTTGTTAAAGATTTTAAGAGATCTTCTCAATTATTTATCATAATCAAAACAATGTACCATATATTTATGGTTACAAAAATATTGTAGAAAGTATATATATCGAATGTATATTAATTAATATAAATATAAATTAGCATACCAATAAGCATCCTAAACAAACTATATAATCTATATAGTTAAAATAGGTGTAGGGTTTATTATTATATAGGATAATAGGAAATATTTATATAATATATATATGGTTTTAAATAGATATGATGTATATAGATTAGTTTAAATGTGTATGATTAAAATATGTATAGATTTGTTTGGGGAGATAAAATATATTTGGAGAGAGTATAAGAAAATATACTTAAATTTAGGAAAATAATTCTCATAACCCCTAATAGTTTAATTTTAAAAATTAAAATAGGATTTAAAAGATTATTAATAATATATCATGGTAGACAAAATATTGTACTAGAATATAAATAAGATATTATTAAATTTAGTAAAACAAAATTTTAAAAGTTAAATATCATATACTTTACTAACTTAGATAAGCATAATATATTTGTTTACATATCTAGTATTTGAAAATATATTAGATGCAAATTGAAATAAGATATTAATAAATTATCAAACAACTTTAAATACTAAACATCTTTTGTTAAAATAACGATTCTAATATTATCTATTTGGTTACGAAACTAATGTTAGACAAATAAATATTATATGTATAGAAATTTAAAATATTAATTAAATAGTAAACAAACATAAATACTAATAATATACTTATTTAACAAATTTGGAAAACCATAAGTATAACAAATTTAAAGCAATCATAATAATATGTTTTATCTTAACTAGAGAGTATTAAACTCTAACTTAAAATAATAATACGAATAATAATAAAACCCAATACATTCAAGAGAAAAAAGAAAAAAAAAACTACGAGCGGGCTAGGGTGTTACATCCTATTTGCATCTAACTGTCGATTTCCAAATCCAATGGCGAAAAAGAAGATCCCCACTCCTCCAGAGAGGGGAATAGTCCTATATATATAGTAATGGCTCTGTTGCAGTTAAAATTTTAACTCTTAAATATAAAAATACTCATATAAGTATTTTTACCAAAATACACCAAAGTGATCAAAACATGATCAAGAACAAGCTATCGGGGACCCTTTGCCTAGGGAGGTCTCCCGATGCCCCCCTCCTGAGCTCGGGAGGCCCTTAATTGGGACGCCCCTCCTGACACTAAATAGGGTCAGGAGCTCCTTCTTCAGAATATATTTGACCTATTCTTTAAAAGATAGTGGGGGGATTTCTATCCCCACTTCCTTGATATCTATATCTAGGGAGTAGTTGCACACCACTCCCCATTCTCAGAGAGATATAAATACCTTCTTGAGCAACTGAGAAGGCATCGAATTCTTTGGACTCAATCCCTTAGAACTTTTGCTAAAGTTCTCCCTGAAGAACACAAAAGAAGAGGAAGAAGAAAAGAAGGCGAGGACATGGAATGGATAACTCCATTCCTTCATGCTTCTCTCTCTGCCTCTCTATCTCTCTTAGATTAAAGTGAGAAGGATGAAAACTTATATAAGTTTCCAACTCTGAACAAAAGAGCTTAAAAGCCATGGTCATGGCTTTCCCAGAGAATGAAAAAGATTAGAACGCAAAGGTTTTCTTGACCTTCATGGATAGAATCATGAGCATGGGCCACCCCATGTTCTGCATATCTTGAAATAGGGCATCCTATTTCATTCACATACAAATAGAAAAAACTATTTCTTGAAGAGCACAGATCAAAACCTCATGTTCTTCTATGTAAAACATATGTGAATAGGGAAATCCTATTCATCTCCGAGACATGAAAACATGTCCTCGGAATATCAGTGAATAGGAAAATCCTATTCTTAAGACATAAAAAATCATGTCTTCTGACATAGGAATAGGAAAACCCTATTCATTTTCTCATACATGTTTATAAAAAACATGTGTGAATGGAATACTCCATGCCTTAAGACATGAAAATCATGTCTCAGAATACTTTATGAATAGTAAAATCCTATTCATTTTCAGATATAAACATGTCTGTGTGTGATATGTCTATAAAAAACATATCTGAATGTAGTACTCCATTCATGTCCTGAGATATGAAAATCATGTTTTCAAGACCTTCATGAATAGGAAAACCCTATTCTCGACCTGCTTGTGAATAGGAATATCCTATTCACTTATCAGATACAAAAAACATATCTGTTTCAGTGAATGCAGTTCCCAAAACACTAAATTCATCGCGTAAATATGACCTAAAAGTCACGTTTTTCACTCTTGAACACAAATCCATATGTTCATGTTGCACAAACTACTGAGAATGATACCATACATTCTCAGTATGTGCAAGAAATTTAAATCAATGAATTTTGTTGAAAGGAAAAAAAACCAAATGATGAGACTTTAAAGATAGTTTCACATTGGAAACAACAAATAAAACACATGGATATAAAATATAAAACTGGTCATATCTCAACAACGCTTGTGTCGTATTGTTAAACCCATTTATCATTAACACCTATGGGTAAAAGCCCATCACTCCAACTCTTCTATAATTTTAAATTCTACTCTACTTTAAAATTAACTTTAACACATTTCATCAAAAGAAACTTTAAAGAGTTTCTTACTTGGCTTGAAGCAGCCTTCGAAGGCCCCAAAATGGCCTCCCGTTTACTTTGGGACCCCTTTCGGTTCCTTAAGAGGCCTTAAATAGGCCTCCCTAAGTAGAAACATCTCCGTTTCTATGCGTGTCCCACTCACACTTCAAATAAGATATTCCCTATTCCAAGTGAAGTGGTGTGGACCACACCCAGATGTCCCGCTCATGCTTGACTTGGTGTGGACCCCATCTTGGATGTCTTACTTACGTTTCAAATGAAATGCCACTTACACTTCAAATGAAGTGTTACTTACACTTCAAATGAAGTGATACCCCTACCTCAATGGAAGTAGTGTGGACCCCACCTAGGATGTCCCACTTGCACACCAGTAGAAGTGATGTGGCCCCTACATTAGGGCAGCGCCCCTCAAATTTTACCAAGCTAACACTAAAATACCTTAAGTATTTCAATTTAACTCTCAAATGAGAGTCCTATGTAATTCTACATTTTTTGCAAATATTAATATAATTTACATTTCAATTGTACACAAACATGAACGAAAGAATAAACGTACATATTCTTTTGCGATGTCTTTGGATTACAAATGTTTTATGCATGCTCCCTCTCCCTAAATGATACGATTTAATGCGAACTAGTAAGGTATCCCGTCTTAGATGTGCTTAAGACAATAAGGTATAATTAACGGTATGCGCTTGTGTTGCCGGAAATCTCGAATCCAGGACCTTCTGGTTAACTTTTAAAACTCTAAATATATTTGTTTTGTTTAAACTCGCTTTTATTTCAACGTTCAAGCGTTGGAGATCCTGAAGAAGGTAAACATGCTCATATTAAAATAACTTAAAAATCCATTAAATAAGAAATTAAATATTCTCTTTCATAATTTTTTGGATATCCAATGGATCCTCATGATTTGAATCAATATTACCGAAAATATTTTCATTAATCCTAAGATAAAATATCAAAACATCCAACAAATCCAACCCTCACGATTCGAAAACAATATTACCCAAAATATTCCATGACCCCAAAGATAATAATCTGAACATCTAACAAATCCTCATGATTCCAAACAATATTACCCAAAATAAGTGAATAAAGCTATGTATGGATTCCAAAAATTATGGAAGAGAATATTTACCATCATCTTATGGATTTTAAGTTTTAATCTGAGCTGTTGAAAGCAAAGGGCGGATCCAATGGCTGTTATTTAGGTTCGTATATTTAAAAACACGAACCTATCCTAACAGATCCGTACTCGATATGAGTGAGTGATCTATTGCAAACCAGTTCGCGTTTTTTAAAAACGGGAACTCTCAATCTACGACATATTTGAACGATCCGATCCGTTCAAGTTGATTACCCTACCTTCAAATATGCATATGAAAAAAAAAGATTTTGAAGACCTGTAACCTTTGCATCAGATAAAATCTATATTGCATTATAGAAAGACATTCATTTTGGCACCAATATGTTATAGATGAAGAGTTCCCGTTTTTAAAAATGTGAACCGGTTTGTAATAAATCACTCCCCTTTATATATTATGAATGTCAGTCTCGTAAATCATTACTGTTAACTTCTCTGACCATTTCCTTAAAGCTGGTTATTTATTATTCTACTAGCAAATCGTAAAAACATTTTAGAGTTCTACGTTAGAAAAAATGGACTATAAAATTCCATATGATTTCCTATTTAATGTATAGCTGATTCTCTGTTCTCTTCTGTCTTTAGCATCTCTTTCTTTTAATTTTGTTTTCATGTTAATACTGATTTGAAATATAGCCTAATGACCTATGTGGTATTTTGTTTAGGAACCTCTGGTATTTGTTTCGGAGAATACAGGAAAAGGTGTGGCTAAGCTCTTTGGAGTTTTGGAGCATGATATTAAATCTTACGTTAAAAAAAGAGAGACGTTTGATGTAAATTATGAACTTCTGAAGAGGGGGGATCCAAACGAAACCAGATTTGTACTTGGGAAAGTCATCTTCGATACATTGAACAGTGAGCTTGCTTTCCAAGACAATCAAAATCAGAATGAAGTTGTCAATGAAATAGAAAATAGTGAGCTCTCTCCCCAAAATAATCAGAACCAGATACCTACAATTATGAAAATGAGACAACTTCCCATGCCTGCTTGTGATGAGAATGAGAATGAAGGCATGGATGAAACAAAGAATGAGGTCATTGGTAAGCAGAAGCAGAAGGCAGCTAAAGCGAAGAAAAGACGATCAGAAAAAAGTGTAGCTAAGCTGTTTGAAGTTTTGGATCATGATATCAAATCTAACATCAATGTAAAAGAGACATTTGATGTAAATCATGAACTTCTGAAGAGAGGAGATCCAAATGAAACCATACCTGTATCTGGGAAAGTCATCATCGATAGATTGACCAGTGAACTTGCTTCCCAAGAATATCAGAATCAGAATCAGAATGAAATTGTCGCTGATATAAAAAAGAGTGAGCTGTCTCAGCAAAATAATCAGAACCAGAAATCTACAACTATGAAAACGAGACAACTTCCCGTGCCTGCTCGTGATGAGAATGAAGCCATGGATGGAACAAAAAATGAGCTCATTCATAACCAGAAGCAGAAAGCAACTACAGCGAAGAAAAGAAGTCCGCTTTCTTCCCTGTTTAAATAATCTTTTATTTTCTTTAGCTTATTGAGCTTTTCCCCCCCAATCGTATGTTATATTTGCGGTCTAATTTATTTGTAGTATAGTTCATTAAATTCATGTAGACATTCATCTAGATGTACCTAACAACCATCTAGTAGTTGACGAGCTTACTGATACTAATTTTTTGGAGGTGCTTTTTGCCAAAGCAAGTTTGTTCTTATACATAACTGCATTATAAATTAAGTATATTAGTATAAATTGTTACGCTCATCTCTGGTTTGATTGTTGAAGTGTGTGTTATCTTTACCTTTGATAAATGAAACATATGTTTGGATATATGCACACTTTTGAGTTGAAATTGGTGTGAGATTGCTGGGATTTGTAATGGGAATTAACTTTTGATGTATTAATTTGAGTGTTTGTTGCATCTACACAGTTGTTGCAAAATACCATTTGATTTGATTAAGCCTTTTTGTATTGAATGCATCTTATGGATGCATGTATCAAATGCATCACTCATACTCAACTGTATATGCTGTCACAGCTTTGAAACAAGGATTTTTTTTGATTATAACTTGTGCTAGAAATTTATGTTATTAAACCTAAACTAAAAAATATATGTTATTTTTAGTAATCCATATAGCGAGGTTTAAAAGATAGGGGGTTTGTTGCTAATCTCAGATATGAGCCTGTAGCATTAGCTGTGAATTATAGCAACTTTTTTGTCATAAGCATCCATTTTTTTTTTAATAAAAGAACTTTACGTTGTAACCCACTTAATGAAATTTGGGTAGTAAATTTGAGATCTTGATAGATCCGGAACTTCTGCTTTGTTTTCTTCTCAGTTATTCCATGCTTAGCACTCATTATAGAATATACGAACAGAGCAAAGGATCCCAATCCTTGGAAATCATACATTAAAGGTTTGTTTTCGACATGTGGATTTCAAGTCAACACTCTGACAAGTGAAATGAGCTTTTTTTTTAATATCTTATACATATATTCATTAAATAGTATTTATTTTGAAAATACGGTCTACCTTCTGAAGATAAATTAGGTAACCTGCAGGCAATTACTAAAAGAATTGTTTTGCAAGGCATAAATTTACAACTATGTTTTCCCAAATTCTCTCGGGCTTCCATTCCAAGTTCAAACTTACCAATTGTTATGATGAGAAATAAAGTCAAATGGAATTATCTTTAGTGATAACAAGGGGGCTGATACATTGCACACCGGTCCGTGTTTTTTAAAAACGGGAACTCTCAATGCACGACATATTTGAAAGATCCGAACCGTTCAAGTTGGTCGCCCTACCTTCAAACATATATGTATATGAAAAATCAAAGAATTTGAAGGTATTTAACACATACATCGGGACATTTATGTTGCACCGCTAATGACGTTCAATTTTGCATCCATTCGATACATGTGTTCGAGACTTTCAAATGCTTTGATTTTTCATATACAAATATTTGAAGGTAGGACGATTAACTTGAACGGTTCGGATCTTCAAATATTCCGTCGATCAGGAGTTTCCGTTTTAAAAAAAACGCGGACCAATTTATAATGGAGCATTCTCCGTGATAACAACCCTCAACATACCTAATTTACTCTGGCTATATATTTTGGAAGTTAGATGTGAGGCCCATGCCCATGCACATGCAATGATGCAAACCATCAAATTCTTACCGCATTTGCATTCTTCCTTTATTTATTTATGTGTAAAATCGCACCAATTTTTTTTCCTGGTAATTCCTAACTTCGAGTAATTCTCCAAAGTGAGAGTTTACCAGATCAATTTCTAAATATCTTGCACTCCAAAAAAAGAGAAAAAAAAAACTTCATGTAATTCTCTCTTTTCCTTCTTGAAATTAACTACTCTAAACAATTATTTCGAAAATTATTTTGCAAATAGAGATGTTATTTTATGTATAGTACTGAAACTCTACTTTTAAAACAAGAACAAAACAAAATTTCATCCAGCAAGCTAAACAACAACACACAATTTTCATCTGAACTTGAATATTTCATGTCAGGAGAATCTAATTTACATTTTCTCGTCTGATAACATTTTTTTTTTCATGCAATATCATCATCCATCATTTGAGACCTCTCCAAAAATTTGAAAAAAATCCATCAGACGGATGTCAAAAATCTGTTCTCAACCAATACCAAATTCTTATTCAAAATCCATTTAACCATATATCTATTTAAACATATACATCCGCTCTGAAAATAAGGAGCGGATTTACCTCCAAAAACCTAACATTTATCACATTCCCTGTACATCCTCTCCATACTTCTCTCTTGGGTCATTTTTTGGGTGCACAGATAAAAATTTAAATTTTTAAAAAAAAAATACAGAGAGTAAAGTGCATTTAATTTTCTAGAACTAGCCATTAAAAAAACTAAGCCAAAACCCTAAAACTAACCCCCTAAAGAATTGAATGCATGTGCAAATGATAATAATAATAATAATAATTAAATAAAAAGTTGATACATGCACTCCAAAAATTTGAAAGCACATGGGAGAGGTGACCGTTAGGGCTCAGGCCCATGCGAACCAACGTGGATCTTTTTCCACAGCTGTGATCCAACGGTTATAATTCACTAGCCGTTGCCCTCAAATCTCTATTCATTCAGACATGCATCCGCTCTTCTCTCACTCATTTCCTTTGTTCTTCCAAAAAATTCACGCTTTCTCTCTCCTCTTTTATCTCTCTCTCTCTAAATTTATTCTTCTTATTATTATTCACTTCTCTCAATTTATTTTCATTTGAGAGAGAGAGAGAGAGAGTGAGTGAGTGAGAGTCTTAGAGAGAGAAAGTTGAGCAATCTCGCTGAAGCTAGCTTTGCTCTCTTTCCATCGCGGGCGTTTCGAGGTTTCTGATCAATTTTTTTGAATTTTTTGAATTTTTATTCTTTCAGGTTTGATCTTTCTGGGATTTTGAATTGTGGGTATTGATTGAATTTTTAGGATCGTTGGAGATGATGGAAGGAGCTGATGAGAATCAAGGGGTGGTGAAGCATGCAAATTTGAGAGGTAATTTTTTTGGGGGTTTCTTTTGGTTGTGATCTGTTCAAGAATTGATCTTTTTTGGGGGATTTTTTAAAAAAAGAATTAGGGTTTTTGTTTGGTAAATTGCAGAGATGGGGAATAGGAGAGCGTTGAAGGATATAAGGAATTTGGTTGGGGCTCCTTCTTACCCTTGTGCAGTGACTAAAAGGGCGTTGACTGAGTAATTTCTGTGAATCTTTTCGAGTTTTGTTCAATAAATTTGTTATTTATATTCTTTAATTTATGTTTATTTCTATTTTTGTACAGAAAGAATGTAATTTGTGACAAGAATCACAACTTTGCCGCCCGGCGACCGATTACAAGGTAAGAAAGAAAGCTTTGTTGATCTGAGTTTTTGAGCAGATTGTATTATATAAATTCTTATTGATTTAAATTTTTTGATAGGAAATTTGCTGCTTCTTTAGCAAACAAATCAGAATCTTGTCATGAGGTACTGTTCTGTGTAAAAGAACTGATTAGTTTGATCATCTATTTGCATAATTGCCTAAAATAGATGGTTTTGGAATTTATAGGAAGGCAGTGACAATTTTGGGCTTATTGAGAATGAGAAGCACAAGAACTTCAATGAAATCGATGTGGACCTGCCGATGGTCGAGGGTTCAGAAGAAATGGTTCGATTACTGTTTTCTTCTTATTTTAGGGATCTTAGTTTAATTATTTGTCTTGATTTGTTGTTGGTATTGATAGATGCTATGCTATATTTTGTTTTTAAGGAGTGCGAGCTCGTGAAGGAGGTAGTGATGGAGGATTTAGTTGTGGAAAGTGCAGTGAATATCGACAGCTGTGATTCAAGAAATCCATTGGCTGTCGTTGATTATGTCGAAGATATATACAACTACTACAAACGGGTCGAGGTAAAGTTTGTCGACTTTGTTGCTACTTTTGCTTCACTGTTGAGTTGATCTCTCTAATTTCATTTGTGTGATTTGGAATATTATGATTGAAATATATAGAAATGATCATCTATTGATTGATGAAAGCTGCCGGTTCAGAACTAGTTTCTAGAACTGAATATTTATCATCCAATATTCTCTTATTTAAATTGTATCCAGTTATTTAACGTAAATGAAGCTAAAAAAACAAGGAAATATAGCTATTATGTTATTTATTACCAAATATCATGTTAATTAAATTGTATCTACTTATTTAATGTGAATAAAGCTTAATTCTTCTAGTATATTAAGGCATCACTGTGTTTGTGCACAACCAAATCATTATTTTTCGCTGTCTAGACTAATGTATCGGTGTTTTAATGCTTCGAGCTGTCCAATGCTCTGTAGCGAAGATATTAAAGAATGATGATGCAAAAATAGAAAGCAGCCTTTCAGAGGTTAAGAGTTATTAAGAACATATGTTTTTTTTAGGAAATTAGGAATTTTATATTTTTATGTTGGTGAGAATAGGGATGGGCAAACATAATAATCACACCGTGTCGTTTAAGTTGATGAAGCTTTCCGTTTTAGCTCAAACGCATTTGGGCTTAAAATAGATCGCTGTTTTGCGACAAAAGTTATTAATTTTTTTGGTAGCTAAGAGTGTTTTTTTTGCCTTAATTAATGCAGGTTACTAGCTGTGTTAATTCTGGTTATATGTCCAACCAATTCGATATTAATGATAAAATGCGAGCTATTCTCATTGACTGGCTGATAGAGGTACATATGATTTCTTCTTAACATTTAATCCTTTGAGAATAACCAATAAAATTTCTAAATGATATCATAATTAAAAAAAAAAAATTCAGGTTCATTACAAATTCGAGCTAATGGACGAGACACTGTTTCTCACCATCAACATCATAGACCGATTTCTATCGCAACAAACAGTTGTTAGGAAAAGGCTACAATTGGTCGGAGTAACAGCTATGCTTCTTGCTTGCAAGTATGAGGAAGTATCGGTTCCGGTCGTCGAGGATCTAATTCTAATCTCTGACCGAGCTTACACGAGAGCAGAAGTTCTAGAAATGGTGATAATAATCTTTTGTCTTTACCTTTATTTATGTTTCAGTTGGGAATTTTACTAACTATTTTTTGTGTATGATGTTATGCAATCAGGAGAAAATGATGGTGAATACCCTGCAATTTAATATGTCTGTGCCAACTCCTTATGTTTTCATGAGGAGATTCTTGAAAGCAGCAGAGTGTGACAAGGAGGTTTGCATCATTAACTCTTTCCTTTTGTTCAAAAAATTGAATTTTTAACTTTTCAATTTTATTTTCGTTAGAATAGCACCATTCATTTAACCCTTCACTTAATTAGTAGCAGAACAAAGAATTTTGATTAATTAATTGGATGAGGCATAGAGGAAGTAGAGTATTATTCACTTAATGAGCACAAAGTGTAAGGTGCTAGTAAATAAACCTTTTTAACTTAACAAGTAGCAAAACAAAGCACTATTTGATTACAAAGTGTAAACTCGTCCATCAAATTTTCATCTTTCCTCCTTTTCTTATTTTCAGTTGGAGCTTCTTTCCCACTTCATCATTGAGCTATGCCTTGTTGAGTACCAGATGCTCAAGTTCCGACCTTCATTGTTGGCCGCGGCCGCAATATACACTGCTCAATGCAGTTTTAAAGGGTTCAAGTACTGGACCAAGACTAGCGAGCTATACACTACTTATACAGAGGACCAGCTACTGTAAGTTTTCCTTCTGTTGTGATTTTCTTTTTGGCTAAATTACAGTAAAATACCACATGGTTCTTTTTGGCTAAATTACAGTAAAATTCCGACCTTTCACTGTTTTTCATATAATTACCATAAACTTATAAATACCACATGGTTCTCTAATATGATATCGAGGATTGAAAATTGACGGATGGGTGTCCGGGAAAAATTATGAAGGAGAGAATTCATTAGTTTAGTGATTTTTATGTATTTTAGGGAGTGTTCGAAGCTGATGGTGGATTTTCACCAGAATGCTGCCAATGGGAAGCTCACTGGTGTGCATAGAAAATACAGCACCTTGAAATTCAGATGTGCGGCGAAATCGGAAGCTGCTCTTTTTCTGCTTGATAAAAGACTTTAATAGAGAGATATTCGCTAACCCGAGGATTAATGGAGCTAACTTAAAGAGAAGGGCAATGCATTGATCGTGAGGGTGGGGGGGGGGGGGGCAACTAAAGTGGCAACTCAAGTTGCGCAGGGATCGCAATTTACTGTTGTTTTGTTTGTATTGTTGTGTGAGGAAAACTGCTTTTGTTTCTTGAATCTCATGCTGATGAGTATATATGTTATCGGTGGTTTCTTTATTTTGAAGTTGAGTGTCTGAAATTTGTAAAATGAATTGATGTTTTAATCCCACTATTGATTGGTGGTAATAAGAAGTATTCTTTATTGCAAAATTTGTTTATCCTTGGTAAAATTGCTTTTGTTTCTTCAGCTGCTTGAAGAGAAACGTTTCAGAGCAGCCTTTTCTTTTTAAATGTTTTTTAAAAAGGAGGAGCGGCAATCATTTCAAAGGGCTATTTATCCCAACAAAAAAAACACCAGGTGGTTTAACTTGAACACCACTTTGAAGTATGCATTGTTAGCGACAATCAGAGTACTATCAAATGACAAAATTATGACATTTACGGATGAACATTCTGAAGATAGATTTTGCAAAAGTCCATCCATTGGTTTCACTGTTGTGAATATTTTGACAATTTCTCATGTCTCATAAATCATTAAGTTGTTTTATCGGATTTTGACAATTGATTACTCCAATTTAGTTACATTTCCCTTCAAGTGTTTTGGTCGAGGTTTTACTAATTTTTAAAGATTTGCTACATCCTAGTCTCCAAGTCTTGAAGATGATCTTTTCAACTTAGGTTTTCACCTGCAGACAAAAAAGAAAGAAAGATAGGATATAAAATAATTATGTTTGTTGCAAGACAGAAGTCGCATTCATAGAGGATATGAAAAGAGATAATCAATTGAGCAACAAAGACCAATCAAGACCTTGATTAGGAAAAGTGAAAAAGCTCAACTAGAAATAATGATAGACCTAGAAAGAAAATGAATAGAGACAATTAAGAACGATATGTTAACTGTAGATTTAACCGAAAAGACGGTCCTTAACAGAATATAATGGAAAAACAATGAAATATAAACCTGACCCCGCAAATTAAGGATAAAAAGGCTGGTTATTGTTACCCTTATCCTGAAAATCCCAACCTCGCTCAAATTCAACAAGAAAATGGAGGAAATTATGCACAAACTTGGTTTTTCTTTCATTACTAACATAAAGAAGACGATAAGGGTATTTTGAGGATATAAAATATTTTTACAAGCCATATGACATTTCACATGAGAATATAAGCCTTTTGCTTTTAACTACTTCAAATTCAACCATGGAAAATTTTGCTTAGGTTTTAAGAGGTGATTGATACAGGGCAAATTAGAAGAATCTGTAGACAGTTACGAGGGAACACTACTCAGACCTGTCACTCGTAAAACATTTCACCTACAGTGTATTTTACATGCAATTTTCACCTCCTTGGAATTTATAACCGATATTATAATATTAATCTCAGATCAAATTCGTCAAAACATCACGTATCAGTCTCAATTCAGCCCAATTCGGCCTGCTCACTGTGGAGTTTTAATTAATGCAAATAAAATTCATTATTTGCATAAAAACATTCATGTCAATCACCCAAAGGGAATAAAATAACGTCCATTGCACAACACGAGTAGGTTTGATGTTCGACTTGTACATAATACAATAAACAGAAAGCAGTAACAATAATTCTGAAGCCTGCCATACAAAAACCATATTAACCTCATTTTACATCTAAGAGAAACAATTCGCTTTCAAAACACGAGATCCTTTTAAGGAAAATTTACGCAAGCCTTATGACGAGTCTACCTCCTTACTGACGGAGCACCCCTGCCAGGCGGACCACCTGCACGACCACCTGCCTGTTGAGCCTGCATGTGGGATACCAGTATAATTAGTAACTGAATGTTAGCAGCGGTTTTCTTTTATGACGGAAATATTATCCCAACAATTAAAATAAAGGAAAAAAATAAGGAAGAAAAATGGCCTCTGATATATATAAAAAATTAATTTCAATCAAAGTTGCAAAATTTCATAGTAAACAACTACAGATACAAAGGTTTCCTCTATCAATTAATGTTATCTTTCTCGATGAGTTCACTTGATGTATTTAAATTTTGTCACCCCGTTCCCAAACAATAACCAACAGGGGGAAAAAATAGACATGGAGAAAGAAACATAGAAGAATATGACGCATCATGCCTGTGTTGGGAATTTATTCTATAGCAAAACCTTTCGGTGCTTGAGAATTAACGTTGGAAAAACATTCGCTCAACCTTAGAAGGCAGGTTACACAGGTTGAAGGAGAGATGCTAATTGCAAGGCCATGCAAGTTATAATCCACCTCAAGACAGGAAAAACAATATAGAGTATAAAATAAATAAATTTGCATCAAGTATCATATAAGAAATACATTTTCTAATTTTAGAAAGTTTGTGGTTTCCCCAAAATTATAACCGCGACACAAGTCTTCAATCTCCAACGCGGATTAGATACAATGGTTACAGAGATTCAATACAAGTCCAATGACCCACACCATATAAGAAAAGCATTTGAACTTTAGAATTTGATCACATCCTTAAAATTGTTGGGACTAGCAGACCCCATTGATAAGATTTCCTCATTCAATTTGAATAGTTCTTCAACAAATGGACCGTATGCCCATCTAAATTTGCATTTTGTACTCGCCCTTTTCTTTTAACTATCTAAGTGGAGATGCTATACTCATGGCCTATCACATGGTCATAAGTTTAATGCTGAAACAACTCGATATTCTGAAAACATAAAACGATCTACCTTTTCCTTCGGATAGATACATATAGGAAGGGGTTAGTCCACTTCTTATAACCCCTTCAAAAACTTCACCAAAACCATATGGTAGTTTAGATGGGAAGAAAAAAACGAATGAAGTTTGATCCCACCCTTGGAAACCCCTAAATCATGGGATCAAGATATTCGTACTACGAATATAATAACTTAATCTCATAATTCCTATTTTATTACCCACAAAATTTCTATAACGAAAAACAGAAGGTTCAAAAACTTATTAAAGATAATAGATTATCAATCCAAGTTACTGTAGGTGACTGATAGTAATGCTACTTTTTAATAAAACACTAAAATTATAACCCTCAATTATCCAAAAAGCAAATGGCGGAATTTCATATTCATGCGTAATTTACAAAACGTTACTTCTCCTACACATGTAAATAATTTATCAATCAAAGGAGAGATGGTTTGATAGGAACATGTACAGTAGTTTTTCAATCGCTCGCAAGACAATGCTATCGAAGTACTATATGTACATTTAAAAAGGATGTAAGGTTACTGTAAATTGTGAAAGGACATAGCCATCAGGAAAAGTATGTAAGGTTTCTTAATCTAGATAGAGAACATAGTTAACATTGGGGAAAGACAAATTGCTCCTTTGGAGGAAGGTAGGATAAAATAATTTCCATCAAATTGATTTGCCAAGCAATTAAAACCAACTTAAAGGTTACTGTAAATTGTGAAAGGATCACTGATGTGCTATCTGATTTGGGTTTAGAACTCAACCGATCCATAAATGAAAATGTACAAGGAATGACTAAAAGTAAATTCCAGAATATAAAGGGAAATGAAAGCTATCAACAAAAGAGAAGTTACCCTAGCACGCATAGCAACTGCACGACCTCGGCCAACACCGAGAGCGGAACCTTTGCCCTGGAATAAGTCAACAAAGAGGATGAGAAAGAGCTATAAGTTTCAACCATTAAAAAAATTAATAAGCATTCATACTGCATACCTTAATTCTGGCATCCAATCGTTTGAACATTGGAGCATTCTTCAGCATATCAGGTATGACCATAAATCTGTAGTAAATCAGTGCATATATCAATCATATACCAAAAGCAAAAATACTTTTTATTTGTGTATGGAAAGAAGCCAGCCACAATGAACTTACCGGACTTTGCTTCCTCTGATGAAAACATGTTCAAGTTGTGACACTTTGCCGTCCTACAAGAAACAAAAAGCTTTAATTAAAAAAGAGAAAAAATTCTGAAAACAGTCTGAATAAAATACTCAATAAAGGAAAGCATTAGAATATATATGAACCAGCATAGTAACTATACGAACGCTATACCAACAAAGAATAAGGGAAAGGGGTTGGACATCCAAAATCTAATATAAATTGGCCATTCATGGTAATAGAAGTAATTTAAACATGATCAAATACTATCAAGTTTACTGGTAACATATAATTAATTAAGATTATCCGATGTTGATGATGGCTTCTTAATTGATGGTAATAACATCTAAATGTCCAGACAACGGGGATTACCGATATTAGCCAACTTTCAATCAAGGCACTTTGATAATTGAGTACTTGACAATGTTGACATTGGCAGCACGTTTTGAATTGATACATAATGTAGGAATGTAGTCCGTAATCCTTTCCGAGTCCCTTTAAACTATAGCTCTTGCTGCCAAGCAGCTTCCTAGTAGACATTGAGAACTATTGGAGTCTGGGGGGGAGAGAGGGGGGGGGGGGAGAGAGAGAAAGAGAGAGAGAGAGAGAGCATATATATCAGTATCTAACTTGATAGTTGAGCCCATGTAGGAGATTTTGGACCTTTGGTGTTTGCCTTATTAGCGGAGCGGTAAGACAAGATTGAAGTTTTATGTCAAATGTATGTTGAAGCAATGCAAGCATTTAAGGGTTGTACTCAACAAAGATTTGATGTCTAAGTGATTGTTCTGAAGAATAGGAATCCTCCCATAGCTCGTAATTTGATATTGAATCTTTCTTTAATTAAAGGTCCCAAGTGAATTGTTCAAGTCTAATGCCGAATTTCATGTTATAGTCTATAACTTGTTCCGTCATTCATATTAGAGTGTGCAGGCTTGACGCTAGTTGGATGAAGCTAAATTGCTAAATATCCCCAGCCTATCGCTGGAAAAATTTGAGTTAATTAAGGGAATGATAATGACATAATTATTGCCACTGTTGTCAATTATTTTACTTCCACAATTAAAATATGTAGGGTTAAATTCCAATTGTGCAACATTAAATTAATAATTATTTATCATTTTTATCTAAAAGGTTTAATTTATTGCATCAGAAATCTTGTCCCCCATTGTAAGTCTTATTAGAATTGTGAAACATTTTCTTACTAATATCAAAATAGTTATAATATTTTTCTACCCTTCCTATAATCATAAATTTTTATACAAAATAGTACCAAGTCACTGATAACAAATTTTAAATATTCTATTAATCCTAAATTTAACTCTCCCATTCATTCATATACCTTTTTGTGATACTAAGCACAAATATGTTAATTATATCTTCGGTGAGTGCACATAGAGACGACTTGGTTCTATCTTGATTGAAGTAATATAGCAATGATGTCGGGGCCTATTTGAAATTGAAAGCAACTTAGTTATACCCTATAAGTCTATAACTCCCAATCATTTATTACCAACTCAATCAACTATTACCATATTTATATCATCAATTGCTGGTACGTGTAAAAATCTCAAGGTCCTCAGCATCAAGGTGATTTACTCAATTATTGTGACCCAATATTTTATAAATTCTCTTTATATATTGAAGTCTTCTACTTATGTTCAAGTATGGAATGATAAATGATGAAAATGAAAAGGAGAGCGAGTGACATCAATGTTGAAAGGCGGTAAAATACACGACAATTCCAAAAGTAGATGCCGAAGTTTTGTATAAAGTAGTTGTAAAAAGCGCTAGACGGAGCTGAGCGTTAGGAGTACCGTCTAGCGCCTAGCTGCCGCTAAGACGTTTTTTTTAATTTTAGGTAAAATTATATTTATTATATACACATATTGAAATTTCAACAATCTATCGACACTTAAGCATAGAAAATAACAATATATTGAAATTTCAGCAGTAAAAACATAAATATATTGATAATTTAGCATGATAACCCGTAACATAGTGATGTTTTAAGAGTAAAAGCCAACAAAAAATTGAGCTATATAATTCAAATATTATTCAAGAAAAAAGGAACAAAATTGAACAAATTTTATTTCATTAAGTATGGGTTTGGGTCGGTATGGTGAGAAGAGAGCAAACCCAACCCATGATACTTCAAAAAAACTAATTTTTATTCCATAAAGTGGACCGGGTCCGCTTAGGTGCCCGCTTAAGCGGGCTGGAAGGCTTATGCGCTTATTAAGCACTTAAGCCGCTTAATTAAACAACCTAAGACTGAAGCGGAGCGGATTTGCACTGCTTCCGCCTAGGCGGCCGTCTAAACCGCTTTTTTGAACACTGGTATAAAGACTTTAGTCAAATTTTCCCGAGATAATTCTACATCAAGTAGACTATCATATTTTTTAGTTTTAGATAGATCCAACAAAAAGATCTGGAATATTTAATTGCCTATTTTATTTTAAATAATACAACAGGGTATAGTTCAAATGGAAAGTGTTAACACAATCTCGAAAAGGATGCGGATCTTGCCAAACTTATGCAGGTTAGGATATACGTCTCTACTAATTGTTGAAGTTTGAACTTTGAACATAAGAAATGATTTTAAAATCTTTCTTGCGATATTTTTCATCTTCCCATCTTCAACTACTTCAAATATTAATTATTTTTATGAGTGCTCTAAATTTATGTTTTTATCAATAAATCATACAAACTAGAGCACTCATGCACTCTGTGGTGGAAATATACACATAATTCTCGTTCTGCTCTGCATTAGGATATTAAATTCGGTCGAAATCAATTGGAATTCTTGTAGAATGATATTTTGTAACGTGTGTTTGATTGTTTAAGGATCATCAGGAAGTTGTATTTCGTTTTGAGTCTTGTGCTAATACTAGGAACAACAATTAGCTTGATTGGTAACCTTAGTTTGAAAAACGTACATGCTTCTTTGAGCTAATAGCATCATGGCAAGTGTTTCCAATAAAATGTTTGTGGTCATGATCACGTCAAGAAAAGAAGTTCGAGGAAGGTACTAGAGCTTATTTTTGCATCAATTGATATAGAAATAACTAGTGATGTGAAAACTAGAAAAAGATTTCCAATGAAAGAAGCAATATTGCCTTTACAATGTCAGGTGTATGGGGGTAATGAGACTTGTTCTTAAAAAAAGGCTTGACAAAGGACGTTATTGGAGTCGCACAAGGCTAATGTTGATTGGAAGATGGAACTCTACATATGAAATCATGCATTGACATCCTTATTGATGTTTAATCCATCTACATAAAAACAATTTTTAGTAGCAAAGTGATGATAAAAGCATGTCATTTAGCACTTCTTTTCTTAAACCATTACGGTCTAAGTTTTCGATATCTTGTCTCCAAGAATAGGGAGTGAGAGTAATTCAGAGTCATTATGGTTGGTAAGCAGACATGTTCACTGGCAAAAGAATCACCTTTTTCACAAAATGATTCTTCATAGTTTCCAAGTTCCATAGCATCATCAATGGTTCTATATGGTTACGCATGTATTTGAATGTGAGAACTATCTGATGAGTAATAGTGGTTACAATAAAGACGCATTAGCGATTCCTTTCCCATGTTTATAAAGTCAAGAATCGTTTTACTCGGCAACAAACAACCCATGTTTATAAAGTCAAGAATCGTTTTACTCGGCAACAAACAATAGGAGTAAGAAGACTTCACATGGTGATCTAAGAATAAGCAAGCAGCATAGCTTGGGAGTATAATTTAGAGCAAGAACATAACTTTCGATTTAGGTTATTGTATTTGTGCAAATGGTTAGGGTACTACAATGTTGAAGGCGGTCGTCTGTTGATAAATTAAACATAAAACACTGCTGAATCTTTCCTCTCGTGTAGAATTAAAAAAATAATAATAAAAAAGAAAACCCAAATCTTAACCCTAATAATAAAAGGAAGAATTGAAGGAGATAGTTACCTTAGCAGTGTAGGTGATGTTCTCGAGCTGGCAGTTCCAGTTGTCCTCGCACTCGATCATGCTTCCCCTGTAGAGCTCGCCGCTCTTCAGCTCCACCGACACCACGTGCCCTGCGGCCTCGTGCAGGAGCTTCACCGGTATCCCCAAACTCCTGCTCATCTCTCTCTCTCTCTCTCTCTCTCTCGATTAGGGTGTTCTCGAGTTCTAAAACCCTAGATTTGATGAAGATGGCAAGAGTTTTGGGGATTTAAATCGCTAGGGCTGATGGTATAATTTGGGCTGGGCTTGTTAATGTTTCGGGCTTTGGGCTTTGAATTGTGCTTTTTGACACGGGAGGGATATATGAGTTAAGAGAGAATTTTAGAATGACCAATCCCTCTAACCGTGGCATATTTTGTAACCGAAATGTTCCCTTTAGTCCCGGATCTGATCAAAGCTGGCTATCCACCGTTCTTTATGTTCTTTATGTAATACAAGGACGACTGAGATTGAAATAAAACAAAAATCCTATTTTTGAGGATATATTTATTTTCTTACTAAATCTTAATCGCCCGTCTATTGCACAAAAGATGGTGGATAACCAGATTTGACAAAAAAGCTTCAAAGCCGGCTTTGATGAGATCCGCGCCCTTTCTTTCGAGGATATGATGTCATTCATTTGTTGAGATCAAGATATTGTGAGTATGATTGGCTTTCTAGTTGGATATGTAAATCCAGAACCACCGACATCTAGAGTTGGATATGTAAACCCAGGACCACCGACACTGGCGTTTTCTTTGTTCAAAAAAGTACCTCGCCTCTTTCATTTCTACTTGTAAATACCCCAAACTTGCAACCTTTTTCAAATAGAAATACTAATGTCTGCTATTTTACTGCCAAAGGCATCAAAATGAAATTACCAAATGATTCTCAGATTAACCACGTGCAAAGAAAATTCTTAATTTCAGAAAGAATATTAAAAATATTATCCGAATCACATCAAATAATTTAAAGGACAAATTAATAAAAAAAATTAAAGTAATAATGCATATGATTTTTGAATCAACAAGTCTTTTTATCTATTTACCAATTAAAGGGTACTCATTTGTAACAAAGAGGTAGTTTAGTGTATGTATCTTATAAGAAACCCTCTCTCTTTCAACTTCCGAAAGCCCCTCCGCCTCTTCCGCGTCCCCACAAGCTCTCTTCCCCCCTTCTGAATTCTCCACCAATGGAGTTGGAGCCCCCAATCACCACCATCGCCAGCGAAGATGTTCATCTTCAACTCGCTAGGGTTTTCGCCGCCGGCGAAGCTCCGGCCCTACTGGCGGCGGCCGAGCCTCCCCCTCCACCTCCTCGTCCGGCACCTCCCTCCCCGGCTCCGGCACTCCCCGTTCCAGCCCAGCCAGATCCTGGACCCCGGCGGCGACACCATCCTCCGATGGAACCACCTCTTCCTCATCTCCTGCCTCTTCGCCCTCTTCCTCGACCCCTTGTTCTTCTACCTCCTATACATCGGCGGCGACCTCTGCATGAAGATTGACTACACCATCGGCGTCCCCGTCACCGTCTTCAGGACCCTCACCGACATGTTCTACTTCGCCCAGCTCCTCATGAAGTTCCGCACCGCCTTCGTCGCCCCCAGCTCTCGCGTCTTCGGCCGCGGCGAGCTCGTCAGGGACCCCGACCAGATTGCCCTCCGATATCTCAAGAAGGACTTCATCTTCGACTTCATTGCCATGCTTCCGATCCCCCAGGTAAAGATGTGGCCTTTGTGAGGCAATGCAGCTTGTTTGCATTCGAATTGCAGTCCCAATTGCTTAAAAAATGAATCAAGGTTTCATTAACTGTGAGGAAAAAGGTTGCAAATTTTGGTTGTTGCACTAATTTCATGATTCTAAATTGACCCATTGCCGAAAGCCGAGGTCTTGTGAGGCAGTGCAGCTTGTTTGCATTCAAATTGCAATGACCATTGCTTAAAGAGAAAAAAACATCAAGGTTTCATTGGGTGTGGGGGGAAAAGTTGCAAATTTTGGTTGTTGCACTAATTTCATGATTCTGAAATGATCCATTGCTGAAAGATGAGGCCTTGCGAGGCAATGCATACATTAACATCGGCGGTTGTTTGGCAACACATGGAGAAAGAGAAGGGAGGGCTCACAAAGTTTCCTTTTTTGACTGCAGATTGTTATATGGGGCGTGATCCCGGTGGTGAGCACGAGCACCGCGAACCACGGGAACAACACTCTGTGCATGCTCGTGCTCCTCCAGTACATTCCGAGATTACTTCTCATTCAGCCGCTCAATGCAAGGATCGTCAAGGCCACTGGAGTTGTCACGAAGACTGCTTGGGCCGGGGCATTCTACAATCTGCTGCTTTACATGCTGGCCAGTCATGTATGCTGTGACTGATAATTTGGTGTGGCAAATTATGACATTTTATAAATTGGTGGTGTAATCTGCAGGTGTTGGGATCTGTATGGTACCTTTTGTCAATGGAGAGGCAGTACAGTTGCTGGAGCTTAGAGTGCGGGAAGGAGAATGGCACAATGGATGGACCGAAATGTGACCCTATTTATCTAGATTGCAATAACCATGAGTTGCTTGGTCGAAGACTCTGGCTAAACTCCACCAACTTGCTAACCAATTGTGACGCGACGAGCGATAATGTCAGTTTTAAGTTTGGCATGTTCGCGGATGCACTGACTAAAGACATTGTGGAGGCTTCCTTTGTAGCAAAGTATTTGTATTGCCTTTGGTGGGGCTTGAGAAATTTGAGGTATATTTTCTTGCACCTGGTACATGATTTCCAATTTCTTCTTGTTTTAATGGCCATGATATCTTTTATTATATTTTGATCCCTTATTTTGTTAATTATTAATTGGGATCTTCTCACAATGGTTTTTTATTAGAAGGATGCTTACATTATACTTGAATGAGTTCTTAGTTTCCAGGAGATTGGATTTTCATATACAGGATTTTTATTGAGGGGAAAATGGGTCTTTATGCGTTTCCATTTATTCTAAAGTTTGGGAGATAATGTATTTGAATCAAGCAAATCTTAAAAATGAAAACTTACACAGACATGGTTTCTTCACAAATGATGAAATGACAAGTGAAAATGGGGTCCTCTGGTCTTCTTATGGAACCCTGTGGAACATGGTCACTTGCAACAGGGTGTGTTGCCTGTGTCCTACACGTTTTTGACATGCATACTTGCACGTATGTGTCTGACATCATACTTGAGTCGTGTGTGGCGTATACGTTTTGCATACATGCAATATATTTGTCTTTGGTAGAATAATATCACCATATTTTGCGTTAGAAACTTAGTTATGTATACATTCAGTTGATATTTATTATTTTATGCATATTTACATTTATTTGCTTACTTGCGTGGAAAGACAGCACATCACACACACAACAAGGAAGTAATATGCTTTTGAGCTAGAAAACACTCTTTTTTGGTGGATTTTCCATCTAGTTGAAAGATCGCAAATTTCAAAGAATGTACATATAACATTACTTCTAATCATTATACAACGATATGCGTGCCGTCAAATTCTATCCTTTGCTTTGCTTCCGTTAATTCTCTCTTTACCCCTCTAATTTCTAAAGGATGACCTTGTTGTAGGAGGAATGCCAACTGTAAATTTGAAATGGCATGTAAGCAAGAAAAATTGTAATAAATTGTGCACACAACTATGTCGAATCGAAGAGCGAAAAAGCAATGTGACATATTTACTGATTACCAAGAGGAAGGGGTGCTTTCATTAATATTTAGCTTATTTTAAAGTCTGCTTTCGGGTATGTTGGCTGATGAAAGAAATTAAACCCCTAATTTTCTCTGAATCTTGTTCATGCATGCTAAAATTTATTATTTTTGAAATTCTGAATACTTATATTCAGTATGTACTCTGATCTGTACCTGTGTCTGGGAGTTATTTGAATCTTGGTGTAAAGTTTGAATAGATGATTTCATGTTAACCTTGATCTATATTTTCTATGAATTTTGGCCATTTTGCTGCGTTAGGATTTGATATTAGGGTTTGTTTTGCTTTCTAGCTGATATTCCGTATTTTAAAACTTTAGTGTCTCCAAACACTTTATTCTTCTTTTGTGAAATGCTGATGATTCTCGTGGTTCAATTTAGTAAAAAAATGTAATTTGTTGACTCATCTAGTTTTTCTTTTTTTGGTGGCCAAAGTGACTCATTGAGTTAAACAAACATAAATCAGTTGCTGTATTATTTAAAAAAGGGGAATAGCGGAACAGGTGCTAGCAAATGTTCAACTATTTCCCCCCTTTACTTATTGATGCTATGTATGATTATCAATATTGGATAACAAAGTTGATCTGCTTAAATTTTGAAGTTGTCACCAGGCTCTTATTATTGTTCTTGTTTGTTTTTAATCATCAGTTCATATGGGCAAAACCTGACGACAACCACTTGGATTGGAGAATTGTCATTTGCTATTATTATCTGTCTCCTGGGCCTTGTACTGTTTTCCCACCTTATTGGAAATATGCAGGTACTTCTGATTGTTTTTGTCCATGTATTGTTTTTTGACATCTGACCGTACTAAGATTAGTTATTGCATGATTCCAAGTTGAATAGTTCTGCATGTGAGGATTAAACACCATACTTAAAGAATAAACTTGCAGGAACCCCTTATGTACATCGATTGGATTCTGCTTCATAGATAAACAGTTGTTCACTAATTATAATTTTTTTTATGTCAGCGACGCTGTTTAGTTGGAATATCTCGTTTTCTGATACTAGGCATCATTGTGGAGTAGAAGGTTTGATATGCTTAGCGGAAGGGATTTGATGTAATGTGGATCCTTTGTTTGAAGATCTTAATGCATGTACACCTGTTGTACTAATAAAACTATGCAAACATCTTCTGCTTTTATGCATATTCTTTATTTCTTTAGTTCATGGTCCGGCTCATTAGTCGTAATTACTTCAAACAGATTACATGCCTTTTACTTAAATCTGGTGTTTGCTCTCTGAGTTGCATGACTAGTGAAGACTTGGAAGACTATTAATTTTATGGAAAGGATAATGGATTTTACCACATATGGATTATATTATTGAGGAGGAATAGCATATGATTTGCAACAAGATAAGAATCAGATAATTAAATAAGGATAATTCCTATAGATGAAATATTACAGTTCATGAAAGCAAAGAGTGTATGGATTAATGAGCTAGTAGATGAGATGTTGGGAATTAGAAAAATTACCAATTGATAGTGAGACTCTCGCTTACACATTTATTAGAAAGAAAATGATACAAGATTTGACATGGTATTTGTTGAACTAGTGAGACTCATGGTAAACGTATAGAGGTGTATACAGGAAGCGGAGCATAATTAAGCAATTCTGCATTCTCTGAAAACCAGTTGGAACTTGTTATGAAATGATTGCACGTGGAATCTTTTTTTGTTCTTAATAGGGCGATTTAAATAAAACTTGGAGAAAAAAAAAGTAGAACACTTGCACACATACATATCATAAATCCAAACACACAAATACATTAATTTTTTCTCTTTTCTAACAATTTTGTTCTCGCCTAATGCTGTATCACTCACAGTGGTGCTTTAAAATAGTTATACACATATACTGCACTAAACCACATAGGAGAACCACTGATTGTTACAGTATTGTCCACTTCAATGCATATTGTATTGTATGAATAAATGATCCTTTTGTTTGTTTGAAGACCTTCTTGCAATCAACTACTGTGAAACTTGAGGAATGGAGAGTTAAAAGGAGGGACATTGAGGAGTGGATGAGGCATCGCCAACTGCCTCCTGAGCTACAAGAACGAGTTCGGCAATTTGTTCAGTATAAGTGGCTTGCTACTAGAGGTGTGGATGAAGAATCCATTTTACAGGATTTACCTTTAGACCTCCGTCGTGATATTCAGAGACATCTGTGTCTTGCTCTTGTTCGACGTGTGAGTATGACATTTCTCTATTACACCTTCCTTGTTTACAAAAAATTGTGGAGCGCTTAAAAGCCTTCAGTTTTTGGTTATTGCTACCAACACCATAACATTATTAAAATAAAACTTATTCATTTACCCTTTTGGTTGCCAACTAGCTAAACAGCGAAGGTTCATGATCCACTTTGACTTTAATACTTTGAAGTCTATTTTCGACCATTTGATGTCAAGTGATTACCAATAAGTTGTATATACGCACAAGAAGAATCCTGTTGGCAATGTCTCTGTCTCTGTCAAATTGTCACTTGTCAGTAGAAATTCTATTATCCTTCTCCTATTTCTAGATTCATTTAGTCTAGGAGAATGTTGAAGGTTTACTTCTTCATTGCATAAGCTTAAATTGCATACTGAATTTGTTCCTACCTTCGTCCTGGCAGCAGGCCATCTAGGATCTATGGCAAGCCCTTCTTATTCATAGATCTTGGCTCTACTTCAAAGCGAGGTCTCTGCTATATAATCATCCCCATAAAATGATTTTTTTTTGAAATCGACTCCCTTCAGAGATCGAACTTGCGACCTCTCACATCAGAGAGGAAATTGGTACCGACTGAGCTAAGCCCATTTTGTCCATAAAATGAAATATTGATGGTAGTAGCATTGTTGTGCATAAAAAAAGGCTAAAAGGCACTCACCTACCTTATTATTCACCAATCTATTTCATTGCAGCCTAAAAGCAATGTTCAAGGAGTTTTCTGTGATAACAATCTTTAAGGTAGTTCAGTGGAAAAACATTGATAATTGACGGCAGTTTAGTGTAATTTAGCCTGATAAATAACAATATCAAAGTTAATATTAGCTGGAATGTGTAATATATAACAGTTTCCCTAAACTCAAAATCTAGTCATAGCTACCTACGTTTTTGGAGTATGGCAGTTCCTGTAGCCAAGAATCCATAGAAACTTACATTGTTGATGGTCTCATACTATTTTAATGATGAGAGTTGAGAGATATACTTTGAATTCCAAAAAGCTCCCATATTTAGTAGTCCGCTGTTTAAATGCTAATCCAATAGGATTTGGATCTGGGATGCTCTCATACCATATTAAATGACCTTGAAAGTACTCCAAACCTCCGAAGTTATGATAGGGTTGAGTGATATCTTAATATTCTACCAAATGGAATTTTGCTGCACATTATTAAAATCAGTCCGCTAACTTTGCATTTACGCCATGTTTCTTTTCTTTCGACAGGTCCCATTCTTCTCGCAAATGGATGATCAACTCCTAGACGCAATATGCGAGCGTTTAGTCTCATCCCTAAGCACCAAAGACACCTACATTGTTCGAGAAGGCGACCCAGTCAATGATATGCTCTTTGTGATCCGAGGCACATTAGAGAGCTCAACAACAAATGGAGGCAGAAGTGGATTCTTCAACTCAATCACCCTCAGACCTGGAGATTTCTGTGGCGAAGAGCTTCTAACGTGGGCCCTACTTCCAAACCCCAATGTTAATTATCCACTCTCAACCCGTACTGTTCGAACCTTAGACGAAGTCGAAGCGTTCTCTCTTCGTGCTGAAGACCTCAAATTTGTGGCCAGCCAATTTAGGCGGCTCCATAGCAAGAAGCTTCAGCATGCCTTCAGGTAAAATAAAGAAAATTTTACAACAATCCCGTAAACTTTCAGCGTCAATCAGATAAATATCCTAAACAATTTTAACAGCAATTAAGTATCCTAAACTTAGCAACTGCAAATAAATACCATAAGCTTTCAATTTAATGCTGTTTGTGGTGAAATAACAAAGAGATGCCTGAACGCGGCGTAAGGTATTAAATTGAAAATTCAAGGCTCTCAATTGCAATTTACTAGGTTTAGGGTATATATCTGTAAAACAATGAAAGTTTAAGGTATTTCTGTGAAATTTAGCCAGTAAAATATGATCCAAACTTTCCAAGATAGATTTTTCGAAGTAACTTTTAAAAATTGCAAGCATAAGAGACTGAGAATTGCATATTTGCACAAAGTGTTTATCAAGATTACTGAGGTTTCTAAATTTTTAGAAATCAAGTGGATTTTTTTCTAAATTTTTAACAAAAGTAAACTCTCATCCTTTCTTTAGGCTATTGTGTAATTTACTAGCTATCACGTGCCTAGATTTGTGTGTGTGTGTGTTGGCATATGATTTTAGTTTGATCTCTAAATATTGACATATTGTTAGCATTCATGTCTCTTCACATCAAAGCCAGTGAACCAGAGTTGCTTTCAATCTTCTAAAAGGTTTTTCTTTATTATAGTCTCCTAGAATGTCATGTCCAGAAACTTTTTACATCTAGTAATTTAACCACTACTTTAATTTTATTTATTTATTTATTTTGTCTCTTTTACTGTCTTCAGGTATTATTCTCACCAATGGAGAACTTGGGGATCTTGCTTTATTCAAGCGGCATGGAGAAGGTACAAGAAGAGAAAGCTCGGGAGAGAGCTAGCGAAACAAGAGAGCCTCTATTACTTGGACGATTCAAGTCAGGGAGTTGAGGAATTTGATGCCCATGTTCTTGTTGAGCCTGATGGAGTTGTTGATTTAGGCGAGCATTCATCTGTAGAAAATGCAAATAATTTTCAACATTTGGGAGCGACAATATTGGCTTCCAAGTTTGCGAAGAATACAAAGAGGGGAGTGATTAAGAAAGTGAAGAGACGCAATCCTTCTAGTGAAAGCCTAAAGATGCCTAAGCTGTTGAAGCCAGACGAGCCTGATTTCTCTATGAATACTGATGATAGTCTTATATGACATTTTGTTGATTCTGATTTGTTACAGCGTTGTTTGCAAAGTAAATTACGCAATGCAATTGTCTTGACCTTTTGAGATTATAACTCCTTACGTTAGAAATTCACATTTACTTGTATTTTTACATGATTAAAGATTAATTCTATGTTGTATATTAGTCAGGTTGAATTACTAGCAACAAGTGGGTTTGTTACTCATAATCAATTCTTTGGCTGAAGACTATACTGGTGCCTAGACTTGATTCTATTCTGAATTGTACCATTTTTTTGACTGTTTCAAGCTTTTGCTATAATATTTGAGAGAAAAATACAATTGATTTCAATGCAAGAAGGGTAAGAGCATTTTTCCCTTTATGTCTTCCAAATTCAATGAACTTCACAATTGCAGCAAATATCATGAATCTATAGAGTGAATCCTTGTATATTTGGTTGATATTGCAGCTTATCAACAACTGGACCATATGAGCTAAAGATTTCCTGGAAGAAAATCCAGAATCTGCAAAAGATTTGCTCCTCTAACTATTTGTATATAAATATATGAGCACAGAGCAGGCAAATACATTTCCAGCAACTTTACCCTTTCCCAAGTGTTTCAAACAAAATTTTAGTTCTCTTAATTAAGAAAAATCCATGGAGGGAGTTATCAAATGCTTGGCGAATTACATCCCGTTGTCCCCAATAAGCTTCTTGGAACGAGCAGCAACGATGTATGGAGAGCGCACCTTGATTGGTTATGGCTCAACCAAGTACACATGGTCTCAAACTCGAGACCGATGCTTTAGTCTTGCGTTGAGCATGGCCCAAATGGGCATTTCCCATGGAGATGATGTAAGTTTCTGCTATCCGAAATCTCTCTATTGCATTTAAATACGGTGTAGATAACAATTTTTTGTTGTTGTTCCAGAGATATTAGTTATGATAGGGTATTTATATGCAATAAAAAAAAAACATTTTTCATTCACACTTCAGCTCTAGCCTTATGTCTGTCCGAAAGAGAAGCAGATGTATTGATAGAATTTTTTTTTCAGTGGATAGTTTTAATCCTTACTTAGTTGAGCACCGAATATATGTGGCCGTATTGAGTCCGAACGACCCGGCAGTCTACAAGCTCCATTACGCTGTGCCGATCGCCGGCGCCATCATATGTGCTGTAACAACCCACGACAACCCGCAAGTCCTCGCTGACTTGTTCCATCGGTCCAACGCCAAGCTGATCTTCGTCCACAATCAACATCTCTCTCTAGCTCTCTAGCTAACGAAGTTCTCCAAGTCCTTATCCAGCTACAACAGTCACATTCATCATCAGACTTGATTTCAATCTTTGACGAGTACAAACCTATGATCACCAATGGCAATAAAAACTTCCCTGTCCAATATCCAATCGACGAGTTCGACCCTCTCGCCATAAGCTTCACCTCGGGAACCACCGGCCTCCCTCAAAAAGGAGTTATCTATAATCACCGTGCGGCCTATCTCAACATGCTTGCAGGTATCATCCTCTTCGAAATGCACTCTACCCCGGTATTCCTCTGGACCAACCCAATGTACCACTGCAACGGTTGGACCTGCATATGGGGCGTTGCCACCCACGGTGGTACAACATTACCCCGTCCGACCTGAATGCTGTCTTCCGCACTATCATGGAGCATAAAGTTACGCACCTCACAGGCATGACTCCCGTCGTTAATATGATCGCGAATGCACCGGATGCTTGCCATCTTCCTCACCGTTGTGGCGTGCTAATCGGCGGGACTCCGCCGCCTGCAAAGGTGATACAGAAATTGGAGGACATGGGATTCTTCTTGACACATTCCGGATGTCAGACCGAAACCTACGCATGCGCCATATACTGTGTATGGCTGCCTGAGTGGGACACGCTCCCAGCCAAGGAGCGAGCGCTCCTTAAGTGTCTACAAGGCCTCTGCCATCTCGTGTTGTCTGAGGCTGATGTTAAAGATCCTCTCATGATGGAGAGTGCCATCGGAGAACTGATGTATAGAGGTAATGTTAAGAACCATTTTACCCAAAAGCTCAAACGTTGCGGATAAAATATAAAACTATCTTAAAGCCTATCCTCACGAAAATACCTAGGCTTTTAAATGAACATTTGTCATGCGGATTTACGTCTTTGTCTCTCATGACTGGACATTTATGGACGTAACATGAAAGAATATTTCCTTCAGAAATTTGGTGGGTGCTCCGGTATCATCATACAATGAACATATATCAAGCTAACATAACACTTGACAGGTAACAACATCATGAGCGGATACCTGGATCAATTGAAGACTGAGGAGGCATTTAGAGGAGGATGGTTCCACTCAAGCTAGGCATGTGTTGTGCATCCAAATGGGTACATGGAGATAAAGGACAGGATGAAAGATGTTGTGGTGGTTAGTAATGGGAATAATAATAATAATAAGATGATCGGGATGATCGGGATGATCGAGATCGAATCGACGCTCTTTAGTCATCCTTCGGTTTACTTCGCCGCGGTCGTTGGGAGATCTCCTGTTGATGATGATGGTGAGCTGGGGGGAGAGAGTGTGTGTTTTTGAGCAATAGAAGGAAGGGTGTGAGGCTAGTGATGAAGAGATGTTGGAGTTTTGTAGGGAGAGGTTGAGGGAGGAGTTGGTTCCAAAAGGTGTGGTGTCAGATGAAATCTCTGTGACTCTGACTGGCAAGACTGAGAAGGCTGTGCTCAGGGAGAGAGTTGCTGCCATGGGAGGCGGAAAAGGTTCCGCCACAAAGTTCATGTAGAATTCTTGTTCAGTATTATACGATAGGAGCGGAATACCGATCGTCTATTGTGATATATTGACGGCAGAGATTTGATATGAAAGAAAGAAATTGATATTTTTTCTCATTTCATTCTCAGTTGGCTGTGTATCACACCTTGACATCTTGATAATTGATAACTCGTTTTTACCGTATAATACAGAGTAGAATGTAGAATTTCACCAAAACTTCATGAAGTTTATGTCATATGTATGGGATAGCAAGAGAAGAAAAATAAAGTGGAGATCAATGGAATTTCAAACCATGATTTTTTTTAAAGAAAAGAAAACTTTATTTAATAAACAATGCAAATTCAGTGAATTCAATATAAATCCAACCTCTAAATTGAATTCAAATTTCTGTCATTAGATATAAAGATCTACTCTTCTACTGAGCAAAAATAAATAAGATCCATTGAATCTCACTCAATTATTAGCAAACATATCATGCTTAGTTGCTAATCAACCAGTAGTACATGTGAGATTTATTCTGCTAATATAGGGCTTGATGAGAGAACCATAGTAAAGATGCTTCCCTACTTTGAGTCCAACAGTTACTCCATGTAA
Source organism: Agapanthus africanus (assembly GCA_030015575.1). Taxonomy (NCBI): domain Eukaryota; kingdom Viridiplantae; phylum Streptophyta; class Magnoliopsida; order Asparagales; family Amaryllidaceae; genus Agapanthus; species Agapanthus africanus. The sequence continues at coordinate 447,321,224 of CM057349.1, forward strand.
ATTTGGATCAGAATATATCGCAAGCGGCTCTCCTTCTAAACTCACACTCATCACGCCCGAATCCCTTTCCAGTATTGAAAACGATGCAAACTTTTCTGCGGCGGCTGAAATTTTTCGTAAGAACGGATATTTCATTAAGATATCCCAAAATAGAGTCCTTCCCTGCAAAGAAAAAGGATAACAAGAACAAAGAACAAATGTGAGAAGCTTGTCGCTAATAATGTGATTTAAGAGCTATAATTTATATCACAAAAAAAGTAATATGAGAGTTGGATTTTATTACCGCAAAAAGCCCAATCCAATAATGACCCTCTCCATCGTATCGAATATTGTCAGGAAGTCCAGGCAAATTATCGACAAATTTCTCGACCTTTCCTTTGTTATCACCACCAATGTGATACCTTTGGCATCTCATTCTACATGAACAAATATGAACATGCATAAGAATTATGCCTAATTGTCAAGATAATAACCTAGCTTACAAAAGAATCTTAAAGTTTAGATGTCATATACCTCTAATGCTATAACAAAACTTATTTGATTACATTACATATTTAGAGACTAAAAATTATCATATTGAAAGAACAAATTTCTTGCATATAACACCCTTTAACTATATCTCATCCGGCACTTATAACCCTTCGACTGATTTCTTAGCACTTTCACCCTCGGGTCAATTCTGACATTATTTAAAAAGAACAAATTTAATCTGATCGTTGACTAACTCAAGAGTGAATGTTCAAACCAGTTAAGAATCGATAAATGTTGTTAGAAGTATATATAAGTTTGTTATATCATTGGAACTTACAGTGGAGTTTCACAGAAGACGAGAGATTGTTGGTCAGGCGAAAGTGCTACACCATTAGGGAAGTAGAGATCACGCACGAGAACAAGAGTTTGATTGGTCGACGGATTGAAGCTCATGAGCCTGCCATGGGGTTGGCCCTCGAAGATATCTAACCCTGACGCATGTACGCTATATTTATACGAAGCGTCGGTGAAGTAGATGATGCCATTTGATGCGACATCAACGCCATCCGTTAGGCGAAACTTGAGCCCCTCAGCTTCATCTGTCAATAGCTGCACCTCTTTGTTTGCCTTCACCAAGAGTAGACCCTAGCATTCATGACATGAAATGCTTCAATGGATTTTGAAAGTAAAGTGCTACTAAAATACCATGAACTTTTCAGCAATTTAAAGATAAATACTGTAGAGTTTGTAAATCGCGAGTAAATTTCATGTAGCTCTAGCATTTTCAGTTTAATATCAATCAAATGCTATCCAAAATGCTGTAAACCAATCAAACCCGACAAATATATACCTCTAGATTGAAGAATAAAGCCGTACAAAAAGAGAAACAAAAAACTATTACTTATCGAAGGTCCCCGATGGTCTACTTGTATACCCTTCATGGACCATGTTATTCACATAATATTCCTGTTTGGATACGGAGTTAGGATGCAAGCTGTGGTTTGCAAGCCCCAAACTCCAAAAATGGAGTCTAAAACTTTGGTGGGATAACTGCAATTATCTCAAGTTTTGGGCTAGACAAGTATACTTATCTCAACTCCAAAATGCTTGGCGCCAAACAAGACAAAGTCAGCATTTTGAAGTCAAGTTTTGCGAACTTTATGAAACTGCAGTTTAGAAAACTTAAACCTAAGTCGATCAATCCAAAGGGTATAAGTGCAATTAACCAACTGTTGAACTCACCCTGTCAGCCTCTGCAGCAGCAACACTCCCATCAGAACCCAAAGCAACCCCAAGCGGGCGGCCGCCGACATGAACCCAATCTTCAACAATCAACTCACCATCATCCTCATCAACAACATCTCTCACTTGAACTCTTTTGATCCAACCGTCAGCACAACCAGTGTATATAAACCCATTCTCAGGATCGTATGCGAAATCTTCCGGTCCAAGCAAGACCCCGTCTCCGATCTTCTCGCTGACTTCGACTATACGGTCGTTCTTGTAATCTGCTCGTATCGATTCATCAAAAGAGTAGCCGGAGATTTCGAGGGGGTCGAAGCCTTGAGATTTGTTGTAGAAAAGTATAGAGATTGGTATGGGGATTGTTAGGGTCATGAGGAGGAGGAGAAGCGATTGGCATGCTTTTGTTGATGTTGTTGTTTTTGTATTTGCCATGGCTTGGTTTGGAGATGGGAGCAAAGTTGCTATAACTTGTGCTTTGTATATATGTGAGCTTTGAAGACTTCTTTGTTTGGGTATTTGGACTCACATGCCTCGTTGGGAAATGGGAAGGCATGATAGGGAATTTAAAATGGAGTTTTTGATCTTATTGGGTGATGGATAGACCATTCATACTTCAATGGAGCCAGTGGAGACTTTAATTGTTTGGGTTATCATCGAGCAAGTGAGGAAGTAATTTTCATGTTTTTGTCTTATATGTTTTTTCTTCTTCGTTCAACTACTTTCTTTTTAAAACCATGAAAAGTTAAAGTAGAGTGAATATTTAATTGTTATTTTATCTTATTTTATTCTACCTTCTTTATTTTCTTTCGTACTTTCTTAATTTTCTATCATTTCAACCAAACAACTCAATCCTATTTTCCATTGCCACTGTAAAAAAAAAAATAATAATGATTTGAATAGCACAAGTTTTATATTCATCCACAGATATTTATACATGTTACATAAGTTGGTAAGAAATAAAAACAAATTAATTACAACATAATATATGATTCTATATTTGATATTCAAGAGGAAAGTATTCAAAATGAGAATATTTCCTCTTGATTTCATGATTCATTGTGGCTATCCATAATCATGAAAGTATTCAAAAGGAAATCAAGATATTTGATTTTGTCTAATCGAATCTAATTCATTATATGTTTCCTTTATTTTCACTAATCAAATCATTCTCATGATTATCTCTCCCACCCTCCCGCAAGCGAATCCCGACAGTGAGCTTGTCGCGTAAAAATTGAAATCTCATATTTGCAAGAGGCTTAGTGAGAGCGTCAGCTATTTGATTATTTGTAGAAATAAACCTTATAATAAGTGCTTTCTTAGCGACTCTTTCGCGAACAAAATGAAAATTAATTTCAATGTGTTTTGTTCTGGCATGAAAAACGGGGTTTGCAGAGAGAAAAATAGCATCAATATTATCACACCACACGATGATGCTCGATATCAGTGATCTCCCAGATCAGGACACGTGGCAGATGACGTGTCCCAGGGCTCACAAGAAAGTCCCTACAGTGGCCGACCAGACCATCCCTGTGTTCGTCCTACAAGCAAACGCTGGCTCACCCCCGAGCCCCCAGCACAATTGGCCTCCTCGGCCTCGCAGCTCGTCTTCGAGCTATCGTAGGCCCGAGCCTCCTCGGCCCTCTCAGCTCGCCTCCGGGCTCGAGCAGAACCAAGATACCTCGGCTCTCCCGCTCCTCCGTGAGCTCTCCCGTCGAGGTCATCTTTCTCGGTCGCATCGACCGACCGACAGCACCGCTTGCAGGCGTAACCGCCATCCCGTGAATCTCGCCATGTGCGAGATCTTCGCCGGCTACATCCCACGTTCCACTCCACCACGATCCCCCATTAACGAGCCTGTCTCGCCATTAATGGGAGGTCCCGTTCATCACACGGGAGTAACGTCGGGAGCGTAACGGCCGGCGTGATTCTCGCGTTTGCCCCGCCTGCTACCACCGCTATATAAACCCCTTCTTCAGACGGTTCAAGTAAGCCACTTTTACTCTACCTATCCATTACTCTACTCGGATCTCTAGTCTAACTTGAACGTTAGAGGGTCCTCGGTGGTACAACCACCCCGGGACTTTCTTGCAGGTAGCTCGACAACCACAACCTCAAACCCATTGAGATCCACACGTTTCAGGAGCGACAGCCTCCAGATCCAATCTCAGCCATCCATCGCCGCCATCAGCAGATCAACGGGAGGCAACATCTGAAGGAGATTCACGCCTCCATCAGCTGGAGCCGTCTGTGGGAAGACCTTGATTCCACAAAAACAAAAGTTCGCCTCCCGATCTCAACTTAATGGTGAGCGATCATCACGATGATCCAAGCACCAGCCGCTGCCTCCCCCTCAACGGAGGCGCGGACGAACCTCCTCCGCCAAATGCCATCAACGCCCTCGCCGGCCGGATAGACCGACTCGCGTCCATCGTGGAAGCACTCGTCCGCGTACAAACGGCCAGGAAAGATCACCAAGACGCCGCTCTCCCGCCTCGGGACCAAGACCCCTACAGGGGAGAGAAGACTCCGCCCGCATCGGCACTGCCGATCACCGCATCGCTACCTCCCACGGCCGCAGATCTCCCGGGCCAGTACGTTCTAAGGCCCACTGGGCGCCTCACAGTTCAACGCCGAGGTCCGTCGCCAGAGTGCCTCGTCTCGAGATTCTCCGCTTACCTGTCCCTCCCGAGGAGATGTCTGTTAGCTCGTCTGTTACCAGGCCTGACCGACACCCCCTCCCTCGACAGGGTCACGCGGACGAGACTCACCACGGCTGCTCGAAGACTACTTTGCCAGGGGATCTAAATAACTTCATTGAGAGGAACTGGAGTCGTGGCCAGGCGCGGGCCTCTGACAGCAGAGACCTGGGATTAGAATGCGCCGAGTCGTCGGGGTACCATGGCCGACTCGACGCCCTCGAGAAGAAGATCGAGAGTCTGCATCGGGAAGGTCACCGTTCGAATGACGGGGCTAAGTATGCCGCCGACTCGCTCACAAAACCGTTCACCGAGGAGCTGCTCGCCATCCACGTCTCCTCCCACAACAAGCCCCCAAAGGTCTCCCTTTTCGACAGCAAGTCTGACCCGAAGGACCATTTGGATGCATTCACCGCAGGAATGAGCTTCCAAGATCACTCCGATGCCGTCCAGTGCCGAGCTTTCCTGGACACTCTCATCCGCTCCGGGCGAGACTGGTTCCGAGGACTCGAGCCGCGCTTGATCTCAACCTTCGACGAGCTGGACACACAATTCCTCGGCCACTTCGTCGGGAACAGGCGGCAGAAGCGCACAGTCGACCATTTCTTCACGATTAAGAGCGGGGACAAGGAGACGTCCAAAGCATACGTCACCCGCTTCTACAACGCCCTTCTCGAGGTCCTAGAGCACCGGGACGAGACGGTCATCACGGCTCTGAGGTCTGGTCTTAGGCACAAGGAGTGGTTGTGCTCCTTTGCATTAGCGCAACCTAAGACCATGGCCGAGATAAAGGCCTGGACCGAGCGCGAGGTCCAGGTCGAGTCCGAGGTGAACGCAAACCTCCCCCGGGTCGAGCAAACCGACCAAAAGAAGAGGGCAAGAGAAGAGAGAAGGGGACCTGAGCGGCAAAAGCCCTATCTCCCAAAGTTCCAGGAGTACACCTCGCTCAACGTCTCCCAGGCGGTGCTATTAGAAGAGGCCAAGGGCGAGGGGTTCTTCAAGCTTCCCCCGGTCCCGTGAATGGCCTCAAAGCGAACCCGGGGCCCCTACTGCGGTTTTCAAAGATCGCTGGGCCACTCCACGGAGAGCTGCAAACAATTCCGAGACTATATCGAGGATCTCATCCGTTCGGAGCACCTCACAGCGTACTTAAGGAACAATCGGCAAGCTGACCGCAAGCAGGAGCAGCGTCCCTTTCCAGCCGAGCTGACCATCGGTCAGATCATGGTAGTGTCAGCGGAGGATACACCTGGTACCCACGAAGCTCGGCATCCTGTGCTGGGCATAGATGCCAACAGACATCCGAGGGGCTCGAATGGCGCGAATAAGACTATCTACTAGAATGTATCATCTTTTTTGAGCAATGTACATCTTCCTGAGATCTTTTGTTCATATAATAAAGGGATCAATAAAACATTACAGAAAAGAAAAAGAAAATCCTATTCATTTAAAAAGTACTATAGGCTTCTCAGCCATACACAAAAATATATTACAGCAGCGGGGGATGGGGGTGCAGAGAACACTGCTCGTGGTACTCTGACGATATTTCTGCCAGCCGAGCCCTCGCAGCGTCCAGCTTTTGCCTTCGATCCCCCCCGCGAGCGTCGGCATCGCGCCTCAATTGGTAGCACTCACGGACGAGCGCTTCCGAGTGGTCTATCCGACTCGCAGAGATCAGGCCGAAGCGCCTCAGAGACCTTAGCTTGCCTATGGCCTCGTCGAACAGCATTTCGGATAAGGGGTTGTAAAGCCCCGGCAACGCCCTCCAGATGGAGTACATTAGCAGCTGAAGGAGGGAAGACCGCCGGGGGAGCAATCGGCCGAAGTGGTCATCGATCCTGCCTATAACCAACCGCACCGTGTCCTCGGTACAATACGGGTCGTAGAGGTAGACGTCCTCGAAGCTTATGATGTCTTCGATGGTGAAGGGAAGTCCTCCATTTTTTTTGCGTTTCGGGTGTGAGGAGGAAGTAAAAATAACACCCTCTCAGTTTTATAGCCCCTAGACGTCCCCCGGAGTTCAACGGTCGCCCGTTTCACCCACGACAGTGTCGCCACGTAGCAGAAGTCAAGGCCGCTCGATGCGAAACCGAAATGACACTTCGTCACTTCGCGTTCCCCACGCAATCACGACACGTGTCGCCAGTGACCGTACCTCTTCCCAGTGCTCCAACTTCCTATCAAGGTCAAAGCCCTCACCAAGTGGCAGCCCTGCAGCTACCCTGCTCGGCTATCCCTGGCCGATAGCTTCCCTACCTCACAACGCCAGGGATCAAAGCCCTCACCAAGAGGCAGCCGAGTGGCTACCCTGCTCGGCTATCCCTGGCCGGTAGCTCCCCTACCTCACAACGCCAGGGATCAAAGCTGTAACGATTTGAAAATCGTTTAGGTGAAATTTCGGAAAATCGGTAAAATAAGGGGCGTTTTCCGTAAAAGTCAAGATATAAACATCTTTAAATATAAAATTAAAAATACATATTTTAGCTATGTAATTGCTAGTATTTGGTATTTATTGAGCCACTCGTAAAATTTCTAATTTTTTTTGAAAAAAAATATTTTCCGAAATTAATTATTTTAATATTATTTTAAGCCGTCAAAAATACATTAAATTAGCGATAAATACAAATTTGAATGGGCTAAATACACACTATAGAACCATGTCAACTAAGATCTAGTGGGTAATATAAATTTTTTAGCATTTTATTTCAAGTTCTAATCGGTTATAATTAGGGAAATTAAAATTTAATTAAATTAAACTAAAGCTTGCAATTTGGTAACTTGAGGGGGTCTTTTTGCATGAAAATTTCTTTGTAACCTCTCACATTTCCTCACCCCTCCACCATGGTCGGCCCCACCACTATCAACAGCCCATATTTTCCCCCTCTTGGTTGACTTCAACTCTTGAAGAAAATGAATTGTTTTAAAAAGGGTTTTAATATATTAATTTGGGTATGGGTTTAAAGTGATATGAAAGGGCTTTGACCTTAGAATTTCCACACCAATTCCTCACCTCTCCCTACTCCCCTCTCCTGGCCGAAACCTACTGCTACTGCAGCCCCTCATTTTCCCCCCATTTCCCCATCTCATTTTGCTTCAAAATTGCCTCAAAATCCATCAAACAAATCCCAAAATCGAAATCCAACTCCTACCCATTTTTCATTAGCCCTTATAGCATGGATCTTGGTGAAAAATTTGCATTTTGGGGACAAGTTTCATGTTGATCTCAAGATGGTTTGTGAAGATATAACTCTAACCTTTTTTCTTAATTTGTTGATAAATATTTAAATCAAGCTTAATTAGGTGTTTAAAAAGGGTTTTAAATTCAAGTTTGAAATTTCAAGTGGAAGATTTTGAATGAAGATTAGGATTTGATCATTGGATTATGGTTGTGATGGGTAGATTAATATGTAAATACTTGCTAAAACTAATCTAGTTGCTAGTTTGCATTTTTGTTGATTTAAATTTGTAATAACTATATAAATTGCAAACTAGGTTTTTTAGATTTAATTCAAAATGCGAGATTAAAATTATGATTAGGGTTTTTATCACATCATTAGCAATATATTGTGTAGTTTAACGCTTTAGAGCATGCAAAACCTGGTCTAGTTGTGGATTTGTGTTTTGTTGCTTTGAAATGGTTAAATTGGTTTAGTGTGCAAACTAAAAATGTTGGTTTAATTCAAATTAGTGCGATAAAATCTAGTAAGTGTTGTGTGGCCTAATCAAGCTAATTAGTGAACATTGCGGCCGCTAGTTTTGTTAAAATATCAAGTGTTGTATTAAAACGGTAAATTTTGCTTGCTAGATTTTCGGAAAAATAGCTTTTAAAGTGAATTTGGGTTTTTGTGAATTCTAACCTATTTCATATTATAATTATTGTTTGTGAATGTGCAATGGGTGCGTTTGGGTTTTTCTCGATGGGTTGATCTTTGTACGTCGACGTCGAGGGTTGGTTTGGCTATTCTTGCATGTGTAGGCGATAGGTTTTGACCTATACGTGATACGCGTGCCGATTTGGTTTTCGTATACCGTTTCGATTTCGAATTGGGTTTTTATGCGATACGATACGTTGTGACATGTAGATACCCCCATGTAGACTTCGAGATGACAAGCAAGCACGTGGCGATGTCGGCACAGGCGAGCGAAGACCAGGTGAGTAGATTTATGTCTACGGGGAGAATTCGGGTGGATGGCGTATAGCACCCCCGCAAAGTTGTGAGGAATGAGGTGATGTGGTAACGATATACTTTTATATGTTATTATGAGATATGAACACCTAGTAAGAGAAGCCTTAGGAGCTTATGTGTTTAGAATTAGCGAGAATTAAAGAAAGGACTTTAGCGGATTTCTTAGTTACGAAACCCTAGAGTAAGGATTTACATACACGCACACATATACACTTCCATATATCATTTTCTTGTGCGTATATGGAAATGTGTATATATGTATATACACATGGATATGAGACTATGCATATATACATTTATATACGCATGCATGAATGTTGAGGATATTGTATGATAATTAGAGATGAGTCGATGAGATTGGGCTTGAGGCCATGAGATCGGTGATGTGATATGGTCCGTATTTGAGATACGACATGATATTTTAGCGGGTTCTTTAGGCGTGGTGTTTTCATACATACGCATGTATTTCATAGATGGTATCAGTATTGTACTAGACGTAGATCAGTACCCCGATCATGATATTTGATAAAGAGAATACCAGATGATTAATGTGATAGATGTGAAATTTGACCCGTACCCAGATTTGGGAGGCCGTACGACGGATTTACTGTACGAGCTATATATTGACGATAGATCCTCACTCTTGATTCGAGGATGTCATATGATATGTTGTATCGTACATGATATTATTGAGGCGGGATCACCGACTATTATGCATGTATATATATATCGACTCAGATTTAGGTGGTTTCCATACCACTTTCGATTGGTTGTTAGTTAGACATGTAGTTTACTTAGTAGATGTTAGACTGGACCCGAGTCATACCTATTTCCAAAACTGACGAATCGGTGGAATTTTAAAGACATACCAAGGGATACTACGGATATTTTTGAAGACGTATCTTTTCTTAAAAAAACACCATAGTCCTTATTTTCAAATACCACGATTCATACTATTTCAAACGGCAAAATAGTATATCACATGTATAGTAAGGTAGATTCCTTGTTGTTACATTATTATTCATGTTCCGCATATTATTATTGTATTTACTATTCATTTTCCTTATTATATTGTTATCGCTTCATTGCATGTTATTGTGTACGTAGTAATTATGAAACCATGCTGTTAGGACACCAGCACCATTACCGATGACGCGTATGCTCCACGTACACTCGCTTGCCGGCTCACATACATCTTCATCGGTAATTTCCATGTCACGTACACTTTAGAAAATACTATTTCAGTGACATAGCTTGCTAGCTGATAGTTGTAATATGTTATAGTTTCTATATGCTAGTTTTATTATTGCATTCATTGCATGATATCAGATGCATCCATACAGTTATTGGTTATGCAGTATTATGGAGATTTATGCGGTATTCACTGTTTATTGGTATCATGATTTTGATGATTTCGGATTTACATGAGATTTCTGGATTTTGGGGAAAACCTCAAGAATTTAATAAAATCTTAGTATCATCATTTTAAAATGCAAATTGCGGTTTTGTCGTGATGTATGAGTGTCCACCATGATATTTTCTCGGTTCTAAGATGGTTTTCGAGACCCGATTCGAGGAGTTGGATAAACCGTCTGCGGGTACATGGTGGACCCGGTATAGTACCCTGGTGCAAGAAGTTCGAGTAGTAGACGATGAGCCCGACAGAAGCAGACTGCCTACCGGTGATTTTACTTGGCGCGGCGGATGTCCGGATGATACCGTTCGTGGCCGTGAGATTGATGTTATGGGCTGATCCGTTCGGCCGGAGCCCGAGGGCCGATCCCGCAGATGATACAGATGCCTGAGATATTGATAAGTGAGATTTGAGATTTGAGATATTGAGATTTGATATTGAGATACCGAGACTTATGTTTTGTGTCGATACTTGACACTGATTTCTCTGTTGTGTTCATTGATGATACGTGATTGACATACATATAGAAATCTCATTGATTAAGGAAAACAGTTGTCCCACTCATGATATATTCTGTTTCCATTCGTAATGCATTCATACATCATATGTCTGATATGTTGCTATCTGAGGCACTGACACGAGCAGGTAGTATTACACTATACATAGCAGGACCAGGATTTTTATTTGAGGATATTACCTGATATGACCTAGGATAGCGTTATGTATGCGATTTCTACTCGTAGATGTTTTCTACTCACGAGTTGGCAACTGACCCCCGTTGTGCCACAATTCCTTGCAGGTTTTGCCGTACAGGTTCTTTACGGCTTTGCTGGCACACTGTTCTTTCCGGGTGATTGCTTTGGCAGGTGGGTTCTTTGCATCATGACCACCATTATTTTTTATTATTTCAGTTGTATCTAGAAACTCCATCAACCAGATTGTATATTTGAGAGAGATAGAAAAACTGACCTGTTATTCTTTCGACCTTAGAGTCGCGCGTTGTATTATTATGTTTTTCATGTTGTTTTAAGTTTCTTGTGAGTTTTGATCCTCGCCCTTGGCGTTGTATATTATATTGCTTGCGTGGTTGTGGTCGTCGATTGACGAAGAGCTAGCTCCCGCTTGGGGATGCCTTTTTGTTTATTTCGTATACTATTCATGTTGTATCTCGTTTGGGGCCAGTATTTACAAAGGAGACTCTGCCGAAATTTTCAGAAAATACTTGGGATTTTAAAATTACATACTTCGGCCTATGTTGATTAAAACTACTTGCTTTAAATTGGTTTTTCCTTCACTCTACTCTTCCTGGTTTTGATTTCTGAGTTTTGGCTCACTTAGATTACGTACGCCTTGAGACGTTTCGTAATTTAAGTGCCGGTCATGTTCCGTACTTTTCGGGTAGTGACAAAATTGGTATCAGAGCGTTATGTTTTACTTTCGGAGTGTAGGATGACCCTTGGTTGATGGAGTAGGTGACTCAAGTAGAGTGGCATACAGTGTGTATGTTCAGTGGCACTTACGATACGATACTCCGCTTAAGAAGCCTTCGGATGTACATTTCCTTGCCCAGTATTATATTCATTCCTATGATCTAGCCTCATCAGTACCAGTTATGGTTTTGTTATCACGGTTGTACGGGCATGGAGAGCTACGGCTAGAGTTGCGGTCAGCATGAGCTCGTTATGGACGAGGACTGACCAGAGTGTGATTACAGGGGCTTATGATTGCATAGAGGCGTTGTTTTATTATGTTTTCGCGCCATGAGCGTTTGATGGATCGCTTTTACGAGATTTCTCGAACGTGCAGATCAGCACCAGGGGATTGGGCCACTTCAAGAGGCCAGCCGGATTGTGATGACCGTCAGAGCACAGATTATTTTGATGATTGAGACACTGTTCAGCATGCGGACGAATGAGCCAGTGATTTTGGCTAATGAAAAGATATCGCCCCAGAAGTTTGAAGCTAACGCCGCACGAGTTATACTTCGAGATATGATAGGAGATTGCTAGTCACCAGAGATGAAAGACTAGGACATGTGATTCATTGCCTACCCCGATGCGAGGTCATCAGATTGATTGATTCCAGCTAGAGACGACTTCACGCGGATACGTTGAGAGTCAATAGAGACGATCGAATGTCAGGAACCCATTTTCCAAGTTTAAAGTATTCGGAAAACAATGCAAGCAATTCTACGGACCCTCTAGAAGAATGAAACCCTAATTCGATTTAATGACCATGGAACGCCGGTGAACCTTAGGGTTTGCGGCAGTTTAGCGGTGCTATTAGTGAGGCTTGGGTCTGCCCTTCTACGGTTGGTCCATAGGTGCCGTGGCATATATTCGATACTATTAAACTGTACCCAAGGTGTTGAGCTCCTAGAGGATTATGAGGTTTTGACAATTGATCGGATGGTTCGACTTTATTCGGATATTAGGTGATGAGATGCATTACTTGGGAGACTCCAGATACGAGTATAGCCGTTGGAGCGTAGTCCATGCAGCCACGAGGAGACGAGTCCGAAGCAGTTGACATTAGAGAAAAGTGGAGTAAGAGGTTCGTACGATATCTTGATGAGATGACGTTCCACTCCGCCGACATCAAAGATGTGGTACGCATGCAGAGATGTTGTATATGAATATATCTTCCAGAAGGAGTCGTGATGAGTATGCAGCCATTCCGGAACCAGATATAGATTTAGTAAGAGATGATAACTTCCGGGCAGTTCGGCAGAAACGAGATTTGGGAGAGACCCCGACAAGATCTTTCTGGAAATACTAAACGAGAAGACCTGGACCAAGGAGCGGTCATATTACGCACACCCAGCTGGTCAGAGTTTGGCATCGTTGACGAGACATGTTATGAGTAACCATGATAGTTGACCAGAGATCTTTAGAGGATGTATCAGAGCGGACTACTTCCATTATCGTTTCCATATTGGGCAGTTGAGGCGAGGAGCTATGTATTTAGCAATTCGCAGTGAGAGACGAGAGCCTGAGGGCACCAGGCGACAGACCATGATCAGAAGGCAAGTAGATATCTTGCTCTGCTAGCATTGGATGCACCGACACATTCTCGACTTTGAAGGACGGACATATCGACGACAACATTTATGATTTGTGATTTTGTGATTTACTATCACGTATCCGTCACTTTGGATTTCAGTATTTTGGGTGATTTCTTTCATGATTGAGTTTTGATGATCGAGTTTCATGATATGTGATTTCATGCCTAGGGTATGTATATGATTTGATGTATGCTTTCGGCATAGTTTTCACGCACTTCTAGTATTCAATTTGCTTTTGTGCACGCCGATGCACAGGATGGTGAGATTTTATACCACGGTATACCTGATTAGGATTTTGGATTGAGATGTGTTGTATACTGTCGATTTCGACTTTGATATTCGATATTCGTTTTCGTGCACATTGTGCACTTGATTTGGATTTTGCGCATACTTAAGGCGCTTGATGCGATTTAGGTGCACACCAGATGCACTAAATCAAGATTCTTCATGCATATCAGATGCACCTGGTTTTGCTGTCTGGCACACACGTTGCCCTTGACAGGTGTTTCGTGCACACCCGTTGCACTTATATTTGATTTTGTGCACATGTATGGCACATTCATGGATTTCGATTTCCGTGCGCACCAGACGTACGTGGCATTCATATATATATGTGGGATTGATTTCTTTTGGAGAAGTATATTTTATGATACTTGCTATTTGATTTAGTACTGAGCAGGACTAGTCAGAGGACAGTACCTGAGTATATTTTTGCATGCATTGATAGTTATCGAAGGGATTTCCAAAGAGGAGCTATAGTCTCAGTATTTACCTATGTGTCCATGATGACATGAACCTGTTTAAAAGGGAAACCCTTCTAAATTGTTTTCAAAACGGCGGGACGTGTATGTTAAACAAAATATATATATATATATATATATATATATATATATATCTATATAGTTATTTTATCACAATGGACGTCCGCCACTGTGCAGTGATACACACATCGCACAGCGATTTGAAAAAGGTTTGGCATGTATTGGCTTCAAGATGTTTTAATGATGTTTACAGGTATAGTTTTGATGTATATCATATTGATTTTCGTTTTGGATCTGGACATTGGTGTCTTCATCATAACTCCGATGATTGCGGGATGTTTGACGGAGTTTTGATTTTTTGTTTATATATCTGTTTTTCATCCGCATGCATTGCGCTACGATGTGATTTATGTATTTATGATTTTGGAGCCCCGACGACTTGATGGTTTTACTTAAATGTTTTAGTATTTGGGGGGAGTTTTAATTTAAATTCGCGGACCGAATTTCTTTAAGGGGGGAAGATTATAACGATTAGAAAATCGTTTAGGTGAAATTTCGGAAAATCGGTAAACTAAGGGGTGTTTTCCGTAAAAGTCAAGATATAAATATGTTATAATATAAAATTAAATATACATATTCTAGCTATGTAATTGCTAGTATTTGGTGTTTATTGAGCCACTCGTAAAATTTCTAATTTTTCTGAAAAAAATATTTTCCGAAATTAATTATTTTAATATTATTTTAAACCGTCAAAAATATATTAAATTAGCGATAAATACAAATTTGAATAGGCTAAATACACACTATAGAACCATGTCAACTAAAATCTAGTGGGTAATATAAATTTTTTAGCATTTTATTTCAAATTCTAATCGGTTATAATTAGGGAAATTAAAATTTAATTAAATTAAACCAAAGCTTGCAATTTGGTAACTTGAGGGGGTCTTTTTGCATGAAAATTTCTTTGTAACCTCTCACATTTCCTCACCCCTCCACCATGGCCGACCCCACCACCATTAACAGCCCATATTTTTCCCCTCTTGGTTGACTTCAACTCTTAAAGAAAATGAATTGTTTTAAAAAGGGTTTTAATATATTAATTTGGGTATGGGTTTAAAGTGATATGAAAGGGCTTTGACCTTAGAATTTCCACACAAATTCCTCATCTCTCCCCACTCCCCTCTCCTGGCCGAAACCTACTGTTGCTGCAGCCCCTTTTTTCCCTCCTATTTCCCCATCTCATTTTGCTTCAAAATTGCCTCAAAATCCATCAAACAAATCCCAAAATCGAAATCCAACTCCTACCCATTTTTCATTAGCCCTTATAGCATGGATCTTGGTGAAAAGTTTGCATTTTGGGGACAAGTTTCATGTTGATCTCAAGATGGTTTATGAATGTATAACTCTAACCCTTTTTCTTAATTTGTTGATAAATGTTTAAATCAAGCTTAATTAGGTGTTTAAAAAGGGTTTTAAATTCAAGTTTGAAATTTCAAGTGGAAGGTTTTGAATGAAGATTAGGGTTTGATCATTGGATTATGGTTGTGATGGGTAGATTAACATGTAAATGCTTGCTAAAACTAATCTAGTTGTTAGTTTGCATTTTTGTTGATTTAAATTTGTAATAACTATATAAATTGCAAACTAGGTTTTTTAGATTTAATCCAAAATGCGAGATTAAAATTATGATTAGGGTTTTTATCACATCATTATCAATATATTGTGTAGTTTAACGCTTTAGAGCATGCAAAACCTGGTCTAGTTGTGGATTTGTGTTTTGTTGCTTCGAAATGGTTAAAATTGGTTTAGTGTGCAAACTAAAAATGTTGGTTTAATTCAAATTAGTGGGATAAAATCTAGTAAGTGTTGTGTGGCCTAATCAAGCTAATTAGTGAACATTGCGGCCGCTAGTTTTATTAAAACATCAAGTGTTGTACTAAAACGGTAAATTTTGCTTGCTAGGTTTTCGGAAAAATAGCTTTTAAAGTGAGTTTGAGATTTTTGTGAATTCTAACTTATTTCATATTATAATTAGTGTTTGTGAATGTGCAAATGGGTGCGTTTGGGTTTTTCTCGATGGGTTAATATTTGTACGTCGACGTCGAGGGTTGGTTTGGCTATTCTTGCATGCGTAGGCGATAGGTTTTGACCTATACGTGATACGCGTGCCGATTTGGTTTTCGTATGCCGTTTCGATTTCGAATTGGGTTTTTATGCGATACGATACGTTGTGACATATAGGTACTCCCATATGGACTTCGAGACGACAAGCAAGTGCATGGCAGCGTCGGCACAGACGAGCGAAGACCAGGTGAGTAGATTTATGTCTACGGGGAGAAGTCGGGTGGATGACGTATAGCACCCCCGCAAAGTTGTGAGGAATGAGGTGATGTGGTAACGATATACTTTTATATGTTATTATGAAATATGAACACCTAGTAAGAGAAGCCTTAGGAGCTTATGAGTTTAGGATTAGCGAGAATTGAAGAAAGGATTTTAGCGGATTTCTTAGTCACGAAACCCTAAAGTAAGGATTTGCATACACGCACACATATACACTTGCATATATCATTTTCTTGTGCGTATATGGGAATGTGTATATATGTATATACGCATGGATATGGGACTATGCATATATACATTTATATACGCATGCATGAATGTTGAGGATATTGTATGATAATTGGAGATGAGTCGATGAGATTGGGCTTGAGGCCATGAGATCGGTGATGTGACATGGTCCGTATTTGAGATACGACATGATATTTTAGCGGGTTCTTTAGGCATGGTGTTTTCATACACACGCATGCATTTCATAGATGGTATCAGTATTGTACTAGACGTAGATCAGTACCCCGATCATGATATTTGATAAAGAGGATATCCGATGATTAATGTGATAGATGTGACATTTGACCCATACCCAGATTTGGGAGGCCGTACGACGGATTTACCGTACGAGCTATATATTGACGATAGATCCGCACTCTTGATTCGAGAATGTCATATGATATGTTGTATCGTACATGATATTATTGAGGCGGGATCACCGACAATTATGGATGTATATATATATCGACTCAGATTTAGGTGGTTTCCATACCCCTTTCGATTGGTTGTTAGTTAGACCTGTAGTTTACTTAGTAGATGCTAAACTGGACCCGATTCATACCTATTTCCAAAACTGACGAATCGTGAGAATTTTAAAGACATACCAAGGGATACTATGGATATTTTAAAAGATGTATCTTTTCTTAAAAAAACACCGTAGTCCTTATTTTCAAATACCACGATTCGTACTATTTCAAACGGCAAAATAGTATATCACATGTACAGTAAGGTAGATTCCTTGTTGTTACGTTATTATTCATGTTCCGCATATTATTGTTGTATTTAATATTCATTTTCCTTATTATGTTGTTATCGTCTCATTGCATGTTATTGTGTACGTAGTAATTATGAAACCATGCTGTTAGGACACCAACACCATTACCGATGACGCGTATGCTCCACGTACACTCGCTTGCCAGCTCACACACATCTTCATCGGTAATTGCCATGTCACGTACACTTTAGAAAATACTATTTCAGTGACATAGGTTTCTAGCTGATAGTTGTAATATGTTATAGTTTCTATATGCTAGTTTTATTATTGCATTCATTGCATGATATCAGATGCATCCATACAGTTATTGGTTATGCAGTATTATGGAGATTTATGCTGGTATTCACTGTTTATTGGTATCATGATTTTGATAATTTCGGATTTACATGAGATTTCTGGATTTGGGGGAAAACCGCAAGAATTTAATAAAATCTTAGTATCATCATTTTAAAATGCAAATTGCGGTTTTCTCGTGATGTATGAGTGTCCACCATGATATTTTCTCGGTTCTGAGATGGCTTTTGAGACCCGATTCGAGGAGTTGGATGAACCGTCTGCGGGTACATGGTGGACCCGGTACGGTACCCCGGGGCAAGAAGTTCGAGTAGTAGACGATGAGCCTGGCAAGGGCATACTGCCTACCGGTGATTTTACCTGGCACGGCGGATGTCCGGAGGATACCGTTCGTGGCCGTGAGATTGATGTTATGGGCTGATCTGTTCTGCCGGAGCCCGAGGGCCGATCCCACAGATGATACGGATGCCTGAGATATTGATAAGTAAGATTTGAGATTTGAGATTTGATATTGAGATACCGAGACTTATGTTTTGTGTCGATACTTGACACGGATTTCTTTGTTGCGTTCATTGATGATACGTGATTGACATACATATAGAAATCTCATTGATTAAAGAAAACAGTTGTCTCATTCATGATATTTTTTGTTTCCATTCGTAATGCATTCATATATCATATGTCTGATATGTTGCTATCTGAGGCACTGACACGAGCAGGTAGTATTACACTATACATAGCAGGACCAAGATTTTTATTTGAGGATATTACTTGATATGACCTAGGATAGCGTTATGCATGCGATTTCTACTCGTAGATGTTTTCTACTCACGAGTTGGCAACTGACCCCCGTTGTGCCACAGTTCCTTGCAGGTTTTGCCGTACATGTTCTTTGCGGCTTTGCTGGCACACTGTTCTTTCCGGGTGATTGCTTTGGCAAGTGGGTTCTTTGCATCAGGACCACCATTGTTTTTTATTATTTCAGTTGTATCTAGAAACTATTATGTTTTTCATGTTGTTTTGAGTTTCTTGTGAGTTTTGATCCTCGTCCTTGGCGTTGTATATTATATTGCTTGCGTGGTTGTGGCCGTCGATTGACGAAGAGCTAGCTCCCGCTTGGGGATGCCTTTTTGTTTATTTCGTATACTATTCATGTTGTATCCCATTTGGGGCCAGTATTTACAAAGGAGACTCTGCCGAAATTTTCAGAAAATACTTGGGATTTTAAAATTACATACTTCGGCCTATGTTGATTAAAACTACTTGCTTTAAATTGGGTTTTCCTTCACTCTACTCTTCTTGGTTTTGATTTCTGGGTTTTGGCTCACTTAGATTACGTACGCCTCGAGACGTTTCATAATTTAAGTGCCGGTCATGTTCCGTACTTTTCGGGTCGTGACAAAAGCCCTCACCAAGAGGCAGCCGAGCGGCTACCCCGCTCGGCTATCCCTGGCCGGTAGCTTCCTTCCCAACAACGCCAGGGATCAAGCCCTCGCTAAGAAGCACCAGGCGGCAACCCTGGTCGGCCATCCTTAAATACAAAAAGCTCTCGCCAAGAGGCACCGGGCAGTAACCCTCCTTGGTCATCCTTAGTAGGCCACTTACGGCCCCTCTCGCGCTAAGGATGAAAAGCCCTCGCAAGAGACAACCGAACCCGCCCTTGTTCGGTTATCCCTGGTTGGTAGCTCCCTACCCCAACAAACCAGGGATCAAATCCTCCCAGAGGCAACCGGACCCGCCCTTGTTCGGTTATCCCTGGCTGGTAGCTTCCTACCGAACCAGGGGTCAAAGCCCTCGCCATGAGGCACCGGGAAGTAACCCTGCTTGGCCCATCCTTAAGGATCAAAGCCCTCGCAAGAGGCAACCGGGCCTGCTCTTGCTCGGTTATCCCTGGCTGGTAGCTCCCTACCCCAACAAACCAGGGATCAAAGCCTTCGCCGAGAGGCACCGAGCAGCTACCCTGCTCAGCCATTCTTAGTAGGCCACTAACGGCCCCTCCCACGCTAAGGATCAAAGCCCTTGCCAAGAGGCACCGAGCAGCTACCCTGTTCGGCCCCATTCTTAGTAGGCCACTAACGACCCCTCCCGCGCTAAGGATCAAAGCCCTCGCTAAGAGGCACCGAGCAGCTACCCTGCTCTGCCCCATTCTTAGTAGGCCACTCACGGCCCCTCCCGCGCTAAGGATCAAAGCCCTCGTCAAGAGGCACCGAGCAGCTATCCTGCTCGGCCCCATCCTTATATGGCCAATTACGGTCTTTCCAAAACCTAAGGAATATGAACTTAACAAGATGCATCCGGTCTACAAACGTCTTAGCGATCTCCACTTCGACTTCGGGGCCATGGAGATACCGTTTTCCCGTCGGTCCTCGTACACTCGGCAAGTGATCAGATTCAAGTCGACGAGTAATCGCTAGATGGGGAACATGCCGAATATAAAAGCAGTACTGTGCGAATACAATTGTCTACCAACAAAAGGAAGTACAAGCACAATCACTACTTCGAAAATAGAAAATCATTATTCAAAAAGTCGAAGCTTTTACAAGGGTATTATGGGCTTCCCAGCCTTACAAAAATGCCCGAAGGCCTACAAAATACCCGACGCGACAAAAGAAAAGACAAAGAGAAGGCGAGGGGCTTCAGGCCCCAGAGCCGGGCGCGATATCGATGAGCTCGACGTCCACCGCGACTGGGGATGCGTCCGTCGCAGGAGCCTCGGCGTCGTCCTCGCCGAGAGTCCCTTCCTCGGTAGTGCTCCTGGAGGCATCACCCTGCTCGTCATCCCCGTGGGGATATTCTGCTCGGAGCTCTTCATCAGCAAACTCCGGCACCCGGGCCTTAATGGCATCGAGAGCCTCATGCCAGATGAGGGTGATGGCCGAAGCTAGGACGGTGTAGAACTGCTCTGACTTCTGGAAGTTCTCCACCGCCTGTGCCGTCCTGAGGTCGGCTCTCTTCGCCGCCTCTACCGCAGCCCCCAACTCCTTTCGAAAGGCGCTCACCGACCTTTTCATGGTGCCGACGAGCACCTCGGAGCCCTGAATCTTGGCCTGGGCGGCCTGGGCGGCCTCGTAGAACCTGGCCACCTCTTGCTTCGAGGCCGCCGCCTCCTTCTTTGTGGCCGCAGCCTCTTGCTTCGCTGCCGCCGCCTCCTCCTTCGCTGTAGCCGCCTCCTGCCTCCCGACAGCTACCTCGCCCTCAAGGGCAGTGACCCTCGCCATCGCTGCCTCCAGCTCCTGCTTCGAGCTCTCCCCCAGCGAGGAGAGCTCGCCCGCGGCTCGCATTGCCGGGGCTATCTCCTCCTCCTCCATCCGGGCGATGATAGCGATATGCTGGAGGACCTGAAGAAATCGAAGGGGGGTCAGAAAGAAAAAAAGGGGCGCCAAATCTCTCAAGCAATGAGACGATATACGAGCGCTAACCTGCAGGGCCTCTTGGGCGATGGAAGCTATCTGCGCCTTCAGCGTCCCCCAAGGGACCCGGCCCCCGGCAGACCTCTCCATGTCGTGCAGCAAGCTGTCAGCGACGGAAATCCGTGAGGGCACCTCAAAGCGAAGTTTCCTCTCGTCCACCAAGATCGGAGAGGCCGGGGTCCGCGGAACTACTCGGGGGAACCTCTTGAGAGACGTCGGCGGAGAGCTCGTCTCCACCTCCGAAGCTCGGGCGTCCTCTCCCCGACCCAATTTTCTACTCAGCACCTGGCTGGGCCCCGGGGCACGATCCACACTCGAGCGCTGGGTCAGGACAGCCGCTGGGGAAGCTGGGACCGGCGGCTGACGGGAAGAGCTGGCCCCTCCAGCCTTCAACCCCTTCTTCGGCTTGCGCATGGCTGCTCGGAGGAGGCCCACGTCTATGGTTTCTGCACAAGACAAGATATAATGGATTCAGCGACACAAACAAAGTAAAAACAAATACAAGCCCCTAACTTACTGACGAACTGGGCGGGGCTGAGCCCGGCCCAACTGAGGGCCCGCTCAGAAAGCAGCACATTATCCCGAGGAATAGGCTCCCACGCCGCCACTCTGGCTGCGTCGGGGTCATTGGACGGATTTCCCTGCCAGCACCTATCCCTAGACCACTGGACGGGTACGGGCTAGTCCTCACCCTCTGGCGGCCCGACGAAGAAAAACTTCTTCTTCCAATCATGGATGGAAAAAGGCAGGACGGCAACTCCTGACCCAGCTACACTCCCCTGCTGCTTCCTAGAGGAGAGGTAAACCTACCTCGGGTCGCCCGCGCATGTTCCGGGGTGACTTTTGTAAATAAGGGAGAAGGCAAGGATGGACAGACTAAAGGGGATTGCCTGCAACTTCAACCGGACCAGGAACCCAAGGAGAATCCTCCAGGAGTTCGGCACTAACTGGACCGGGGCTAACCCAAAGTAATTTAACACAGCTATAATCTCGGGAGAGAAAGGCAGGCGTATTCTGGCCCAAAGGGCTTCCAGGTACAGGGCGATCTCTCTACCTCTCACTTTATCTGCCCTCTCTCCTTCCTCGGCCAATCGTAACGTGTAGCCGGAAGGAATATGGAAACGAGCCCGAGCGGTGGCGAGCTCGTCCTCATATCTTACTGAGGACGATGCACCAGGGGTGTCCGCCGCTACCGCTCCAGGAACCGCCCTAGACGCGCGACCCTGGGAAGAGGATCTGACCCCAACTTCCCGAAGGGGCTCCAACCCGGGAGAAGAATCCCTAGTATCTACCCCTACGACGTCTACAAACTCCTCAAAACATGACATCTAATCTGACGGGAAGAAATCCTCGAGAAGAGAAGACGCTGAGATCCGACCTAAAGGGGAGAGCACCGAGCTAACAAGACTTAAGATGAGGAGAGTGGGAAGGGAGAGAGACCCCGAATCAGGCCTCCCCTCGATTTATACAGCCAGCGTCCTCATCCAACGGCGACGGTCGACTCCCGCCAAAATGATTCAGTGCACTCGATGGCCACGATCACACCACCTGTCGCAAGCGCATTGGCAGCACTCCATCGGACGCCAGAAGCTTGCGATACGTCACATCAGCCAACCGGCACCCAACACGTGGCCTGTCGCTTCAGCAGAGGGCACACGATCCGGCACACACTCTTTAATGCGAAGATCTCGCCCTGATTCGCTGACATCACCTGGAAAAACAACCAATTGCCCAGGGGCACGCTCGACGATATCTCCGGAAAGGAGCTCACCTCGGGTGACCCGGCAAAACCACTTTCGACCCGACCCGTCAACTGGTCGGGACGAGAGTGGGGGGCTAATGATGATGCTCGATATTAGTGATCTCCCAGATCAGGACACGTAGCAGATGACGTGTCCCAAGACTCACAAGAAAGTACTTACAGTGGCCGACCAGACCATCCCTGTGCCCGTCCTACAAGCAAACGCTGGCTCACCCTCGAGCCCCCAGTACAATTGGCCTCCTCGGCCTCGCAGCTCATCTCCGAGCTATCGCAGGCCCGAGCTTCCTCGGCCCTCTCAGCTCGCCTCCGGGCTCGAGCAGAACCAAGATATCTCGGCTCTCCCGCTCCTCCGCGAGCTCTCCCGCCGAGGTCATCTTCCTCGGTCTCATCGACCGACCGACAGCACCGCTTGCATGCGTAACCACCATCTCGTGAATCTCGCCATGCGTGAGATCTCCGCCGACCACATCCCACGTTCCACTCCACCACGATCCCCCATTAACGAGCCCGTCTCGCCATTAATGGAAGGTCCCGCTCATCACGCGGGGGTGACGTCGGGAGCGTAACGGCCGGCGTGATTCTCGCGCCTGCCTCGCCTGCTACCACCGCTATATAAACCCCTTTTCCAGACGGTTCAAGTAAGCTACTTTTACTCCACCTAGCCCTTACTCTGCTCGGACTCTAGTCTAACTTGATCGTCGGAGGTTCCTCGATGGTACAACCACCCCGGAACTTCCTTGCAGGTAGCTCGGCAACCACAACCTCAAACCCATTGAGATCCACACGTTTCAGGAGCGACAGCCTTCAGATCCAATCTCAGCCATCTATCGCCGCCATCAGCAGATCAACGGGAGGAAACATCTGAAGGAGATTCACGCCTCCATCACCACAAAATTGGAGATGAAGGTAACTTGATGCATAATTCAAAGAGAAGGTGTTGGACCCATATCAAGTTCGCAGTAGCACATGCAAGACTACGAAATTCAGATTCAGTACTCGAATGTGAAACCGTAATTTTCTTTCGAGAACTCCATGAGGCTAAATTAGGACCAAGGTAAATACAAAATCCACCTTGGGAGCGCCTATCCTCTGGACAACCAGCCCAATCCGCATCTGAGTAAGAATATAAACCAAAGCTAGAACAAGAACGAATTAAAATTCCATAAGAATTGGTGCCCTATAAATATTGTAGTATTCTCTTCACAGCGGCCCAATGGGTCATAGTTGGAGACTGCATGAATTGAAAAACTTTGTTGACAACATTGGAAATGTCTGGCCAGGTTAGTGTCAGATATTGAAGTGCACCCACAACACTTCTGTACTCTGTTGGATTTGGATGAGCATCTCCAGAATATAATGAAAGGCGAGTAGAGGATGACATAGGAGTTGGCATTGGCTTCGTAAGATCCCTGTTTGTTTGAACAAGCAAATCATGAACATATTTTTGTTGTGACATATGTAAACCATTTTTGTCTCGCTTTGTTTCAATGCCACGAAAATAATGCAGTGAGCCAAGATCTTTTCATTCAAACGAGGATCCGAGATCAAATATTATGTGGGAAATATCTTTTGAGCAATTTCCTATAATTAAGATGTCATCAACATATACAAGAAGAAAAATTATAGAATTCTTAACTCTTCGAATAAACAACGAGACATCAACTTGAGAATCTTTGAAACCCAATAAAATAAGGCGTTCACGTAGACGAGTGAACCAAACACGAGGAGCCTATTTTAGCCCATAAAGAGAGCGATGTAATCTGCACACATGATTAGGAAAACGAGGGTCAAGAAATCCAAAAGGTTGCTTCATTTAAACTTCTTCATTAAGCATTCCGTGGCGAAATGCATTGGTGACATCAAGTTGTTTGACCTGCCAATTAAATGAATCTGCAAGAGATAACACGATTTGAATTGTGGTTGGTTTTACTACCGGACTAAAAGTTTCATCATAATCTTGCCTATATTCTTGACTAAAATCTTTTGCAGCTAAACGAGCCTTAAAACGATCAACGAAGCCATCCGGTTTACGTTTAATACGAAAAACCCATTTGTTTCCAATAATATTTTATTAAGAGGTAGTGGAACTAGGATCATGCATTGTTTTGCATAAGAGCTTTATACTTAGCAGACATAGCTACTCTATGTCTTGGATCTTTAGAAGCAGTGGTATAACAAGTTGGTTTTGTTTCTTTAAGGGGACTTACAGTTAAAGCATATTTCGGATTTGATTTTATAATGTCAGTTTTGGAACGAGTTTGCATGGGGTGATTAGAAACTGGAGGATTTTGATTAGAAATTTGTGAAGGAAAACTTACTATATTAGGATTTGGAGAACTTTGTGATGCACCAAAAGTCGCTACTGGAAAGTTATGTGGCTGAGATGTTACGAATGGAACCATTGTATGAGGAGAAGTAGTTTGGATTGATTTAAATTTAGTATGAAGAATGACAGTAGGAAAATAGCATGGAAAAATCACCGGAGGCCTACCAAGAAAGGAAAGTCTAGTGTCTGAAGAGAAAGATTGTTGTGAGGTATTTGTTGCAAATGGAAAGTCTGTTTCATCGAAAACAACATTACGTGCGATGTATATTCGACCTGATTTCTTTCGAAAACATTTGTATCCCTTGTGCTTGCTACTATATCCTAAGAAAACACATTTTGCTGAACGATATTGAAGTTTGTGATTGTTATAAGGACGAAGAAGAGGATAACAAGCATTTCCAAGTACTTTTAAAAATTTATAATCAGGTTTTATTCCGAAATTTTTTCCCACGGTGAAAGAAAATCAACAACTCTAGAAGGCAATTGATTTATAAGAAAGACAACAATTTCAAAAGCATCAAGCCAATAATTTTGAGGAAGAGAAGCATTTGCAAGTAATGTTAAACTAGTTTCAACAATATGTCTATGTTTTCGTTATGCAGACCCATTTTGTTCATGAGTGTGAGGACATAGGATTCTATGTGCAATCCCAAAAAAAAGTTAAAAAAAGAAGAAAGTGGTTTAAACTCTGTGCCACCATCTGTTTGTAAACATTTTATTTTTCTCTCTAGGAAATTTTCAGTTTTATTTTTGGAAGCAATAAATACTGAAGAAACTTCAGATTTACTCGTCAAAGGAAAAATCTGTTGGATAGTATGCCGGTCATTATTGTATATTACATGATTGTATATTACATTTGGATGCTTGGGATATATATGTACGGGATAGTCTTATTCGATATGATAGTATACTATCTGGTTTGTATTTATGTTAACATGTGTATATATACTACTTATTATTTCATATCGCTGATACATGTTGATAAAACTCATAAGATTTTTGCTTGACTACCAGCGTTGCGATGTCAGTCATATTTGTGGATGCTGGGTAGTCTATAAGCACATTCTTAGTTTGTCCCTAGTCATAAGATTATCGAGACAGGGTATCGATACTACAGAGTAGACTGGTGTATATATTTCTTATTCCCGTTAGGAGAGATGACCGGTCCCGCAACCATTGGTTTGGCACCAAAGATAGTATACACGTGCTCATTAGGTTATGAGTTACACTGGACGGACTCGCTGAGAGCTGCTGGTTGGTATTATATCTATCGTCAGATAGCAGCTATCTGGTGACATGAGTACAAGTTAGTTTGTAGACTTGAGATCGTCATTCGTTTCGTGTGGGTTCCCACTATACTTTGATTACTACGCTACCACGTTTCTTTCGAGTCGTGCAAACATGTTTAGTTGGGTACAGTCCCGATCCACATAGAGGCAATGAGCGATTGTTAGGGATTCGTCTCTCCCGGCATAAGGAGTTAATATCGTGCTGTGTTCGGTTGGCAAGTACCATAAGTCCCTAACCAGGTCAGATGAGATTTACTGGTAGCGAGACCAATAGTTTCTCGATTGGTATTGGGCTTGATATCAACATGACTTATCGCGTTATTTGAGGTCTGACGTTGATCACCCCCTAGACCCAATATGCGATACACTTAGACGAACAGATCAGACTGTACAGAGAATGTCACTTATAGGCTCAGTAGGGGTTCGAACGGATTTGCTTGTCGATCTTCCTTTCGACAGATATCTGGGTAGACGTTACGTTCAGCTAGTGCCACTGATGTATTTGTGAGTTTTGGGTATCATTAGGCAACTCATTGCCAGCGTATTGTCGAGTCTTTAGAGTCCCACACAGAGGGTTTCTGGCTTAAGTGAAACAATATATTAGCCGTACTGGATACATGCAGGGGTCCGATTAAAACTAGTGTACTAGTTACACTGACGATAATCGGGCATCGAAAATACTAGCCGGTCTTTTTGGAAAGACGGATATTAAATCCAATTTGGATTTAATATATTAATACATATATTTATATATGTATTTACTAGTATTTTGTCACTAATGGTATTTATCTCTTTTTTGTATTTTAAATACATTAGAAAATAATTACATGTAGATATATTTATGTGTTATGTTACATATAATTATATATAGTAATTATTTATTTCTTTTCTTTTGTTAGTTCCCTTTAAGTTATATTGTGCCATGGTTTTACCACATGCATGACCACTCTTTTGGGAGTGACATGTGGAGGGGAGAGAAGGTGATGGACACTTGGATATTTGATGAATATTAAATGGTTGAGATTCATTTGGAGTTATGATAAAAATGCAACCATTTAGATATTTCTTTTGATGATTTTACAAACTCTCTTTCTAGTTCTAGAGCTCCATCTTCCTACCCTCTTGAATTTCTTAAAAGAGAAAAGAAAAGAAAATTAAAAGAGCTAATTAGTTTTAGCGTTAGTATACTACATCCTAAGTTCTTTTCATTAGCAAAATTTAGAACTTAGTTAGACTTCAACTTTGAAATCTTGGAGCTAAAGATGGGAGTCTTCAAGGTGGATCTATTTAGGGCAAGAGGATCTCCTAGCAAGCTACCTCCATCAACTACAAGGAGCACTTGAAGGAGTTCAACCATAACTCAAAGCACATAAAGAAAGCTTTAGGATGTAAGATTCCCAAATCATAGTGGCTAAAAACTCTTGTTTTTATGTTCAAGTTTGAAACTTTAGCTAAAGATTCTTATTTGTATACTTTTAGCTCTTTTTTTTTTTTTGAAATCCATGCTATGCTGGTCTATAAATTTTAGTAGAGAGTTTAGGGTACACTTTCATGGTATCAAAGTAAAGCTAAACTATCAATTATGTTTAGAACTCACAAAATTATAATTTTTTCAAAACTAGATTTTAAATTTGACCCTAAAACTTGTCCCTTGCAACTTGAACACCACTATTGGCTTCATGGTCACGTGTTTTGGCCTCGGGAGTGCAATTTTTTGGGAGGAGAGGGGAATCGAAGGGGGGGTGAAGGGTACACTTTCTCGGGTTGAGGGTACCCCCTACTCTCGATGGTGGTCTCAGGTTGGGGGTACCCCCACTCCCGATGCCCCTCCCACCTATGGTTACAAAATACGGTTTTTAATTAGCTCCGGGGTGGTTTTTGGGTGTTCATTGTTTGTTTAGTTGCAATGGAAATTTTTTCGATGTCCCGGGAGGTGATTAAACATTCATTGTTGAAATTTTAAATTGCCGCTTAGTGGATTGTGAGTTCTACATGCTACTAGTGTGCTTGTTCCGTGACTGTAAGTGTATATATATGCATTAGTAAACCCCAATCTCATTACTATACGTCGATGACATAGGGGTTGCGCATATATTGCTTATATTGATGATTATTTTCTGTGTTTGGTTGGATTGAAATATTGGATCGTCGTGATGAATAGCCGGGGGTTTCTTTTTGTGAGATGAGCATTTTTTATATTCATTCATCTAATAATTTTTGTATGTAATAATATTCTTTTATTGGGGCACTTCCGGGTCGAGATTGTGCACCTAGAATAGATCCAAGGTGGGATGCTCAAACTACTGGGTTCTTAAAGTGTCGGGTGGCCTACTCAAGTCAATGAGGGAGGTTGCCTCACTTCAAAGATTTGACGGGTAGTTTGCCACACTCGTAGGGGTCTAGAGTATGGGTTTAGACTATTCATCACGACCGTGGAATCCGAGATTTCATTCTAGGCTAAAATGAAGCACGGAAATCCTAGTATAAACTCTATTTCATTTGTGCTGCTTCCGCTATTTTGTGATTGGATATTATCGCATGAGAAAAATATGATATATACTATATATATAAATAAACATTGCTTATGTTTTACATCCGCGCTAGTCCTGTCTCTGCCCTGCCGTAAGTTAAGTAACCTTTCGGTGAAGATCCAGGACCATGGGGCGAATGCAGATAGCATAAGCGTATATTCTATTTTTGTTTCTTTTGCAATGATAAGCTTAATTGATGGGACCATATTAATCCTAATTAATGCAAAGAAATAAACCTAACTTTTGACGTCATTGGAACAATTATAAAACCACTCAGTTTTCTTTAAAAACAACTTTTAAATGCGGAGCCTAAACCACTCCTTTTCAAAGCTATTCGGTTCTTTCGACGATATCAAGTTTATTATGTTCACGGTTTTCGCCTAAACCGGCCGTAGCCCTCTATCATTTCAGATAGGTATCCACTAGTACTCAAACTATATATTTTGACCTTTGCCAAGACATTATGTTTGAAGCTAGTGGATATTTATCTGTAGCATAGATAGATGTGTTAATTTAGGACATGCGTACAGCTATTTTGGCCTTCATCAAGGTTTTGTACGAATGGGTCTAGGTTAACAAAGAAAATGACGGGTTGAGCTTAACTTATGACTTATGATATTTTAGTCTTCGTCAAGGTCATAAGCGCTTGGGGCAAAAACCACATCGGGAGTTTCAAACATACGGGAAACTTGCTAGTGTTGCATACCTTTTCGAGTGTGGTAGTTTTGGTTAGCTTCCTTCAAAATTATTGCACGATGATAGTTGGGTCCCGATCCTACTGTAAGTATCAGCTACTCTTCGGGAGAGTTTTTCACATTACAATTAGCTAATCGGTAAGCATCTAAAAATGTGTTAACGGGGTTATGTCTCTGGGAAAATAAGGTTATTTAATTGGGTCTATGTGAAAACACGGGGGACCTCCCTCCAAAGTACCAACACTGGTCTGGCTGAAAGATAAGCTAACTTGTAGGGCACGATTAATCCCGACTAATTCTTCTTTTAAAGTTTGAAGGAGAATTCGAGAAAACAGTGGGAGCCATCCTGTTTAGATAAACTAATAACCAATCTAAACTTGCAAGAGTATATACTGAGTGTATTTTCTCTCTTTCTCCTAATTGCAGCGACCGTCATGACTGGACTTAAGTTGCTACTAAATAAAAATATACTTACGGGGCCGAATTATAAAGATTGGCTAAGAAATGTCCAAATGGTCCTTACTTATGACAAGGTGGCATATGTCTTCATGGCTAAAGCCCCCGCTGTCCCAGGTCTTGATTTCACAATCGCGGATATTGAGGTCCGTAAGACTTGGGATCTAAATTGCGCAAAAGCCAAGTGGCTCGTGCTGACTTTCATGGATAATGAACATCAGAGGCAGCACGAAAAGATGAACCTAACTTCCATCTTCTTATATACCAAGAACTTATATGGAGAGAAATCTCGTATCGCAAGATACGAGACCCCGAAAAAACTATTTCAAGTAAGGTTGGCTATCGGTTCCTCTGTCGGAAACCATGTCCTAAAGATGATCGGTCTTATTGAGGAGCTCGCAGACCTCGGAATCACATTGGAGAATGAGTTGTACATTGACTTAATTCTATAGTCCCTACCTTCTACCTATTCTCAGTTCATATTGAACTTCAATATGCAATGAACGGAAGTTACACTTCCAGAACTCCTCAACATATTGAGAAGTGCAGAGAGCACCTTGAAGAAATCCAGAGAGATGCCTGCTATACTTGTTGGGGAACCTTCTTCCTCTAAATCTAAGACTAAGGCCAAAGGGAAGAAGAAAAAGGCCCTCACTAAACCGAAAGGTGGTGTCACTAAGATGCAGGGGAAGGGCAAGACGAAGATTGGAGCATCACCAACAACAAAGGATGAGTGCTTTTACTATCACAGTAAGGGACACTGGAAGAAGGACTACTGGGCTTTAAAAGCCAAGAATCAGGACACAAAGTAAGTTGTGGTTTCGGTTTCAGGTGTGTTCGTGGTTGAAAACTATTTCTCTATTAACTCTACTTCCTGAGTGTTTACTACTGAAAATAGAGATGAACTGCGATTGAACGTCTTGCTTGAATTTGGGGGTAGGTATTATTTAGAACATATCTGTCTACCTCTTTGAAGATACCAAGTTGATTTATGGCACCGTATATCAGAGATTTGGATAGATGCGACCAATGTAGCATGATTTTATCAGATTCCCCCTCTTTGAGGGGTTTTTGATTATGAGGACGCTCTTCCCTGCAGGCGTAAGCCCCTTCAGTTAATTACGCTATCGAATTGCCATAACAATTTTCACCTGCTCCAGTAGGTCACTTCGTGTCATGTTATATATTGTTTATTATGGTTTCTCATGGATTGTATATGGAGACTAGTTCATGTCGTCGCATATAGGGCGCGAATTAGTCCAAATCCGTATATATTAGATTTGGGTTTGAACCTAGGTCATAAGTTCCATTAGTTTAGGGGTTTAAGAATCATTAATCTTGTTTTAGATAAAACCGACTTAAATATTTGAGCGTATGGGCAAAAGATACGTTAGTCTTACAGAAGCCTAAGATCAACTTAGAAGTACGGTTAAGGATCATTAATTTTGTTAAGATCAATTTAGCAAGAGTGAGCATATGGGCTCAGTTATAATGAGCAATATGGGCTCAAGGAGTTTAAAACATCAAAGACTTAGCTAATTTTGGAGCTCAGTCTTGGGCTTTTATATTATCCAGCAGTGCTAAGCATTTAGTCATTTAGACAATGGATATAATATCCAGATCATGCTCTGGCGCTCACGTGAATATCACGTGGGGCGCTAAGGCTCTGGCGTTCACGTGAGTATCACGTAAAACGTTCAGGTTTGGACGTTGCCCTATCAGTGTTAAGCACTTAGTCGTTTAGACTGTGGATATAATATCCAAATCATGCACTGGCGCTCACATGAATATCACGTGAGGGCTAAGGCTCTGGCGTTTATGTGAGTATCACGTGAGACGCTCTGGCTTGGGTGTTGCCTTATCAATGCTAAGCACTTAGTCATTTAGACTGTGGATATAATTTACAAATCATGCACTGGCGCTCACGTGAATATCACATGGGGCGCTAAGGCTCTGGCGTTCATGTGAGTATCACGTGAGACCATTAGGCCTGCGCGTTGCCTATCAGTGCTAAGCAGTTTTTATAGAGCGCTCACGTGGAAATCACGTGGGGGCTAAGGCTCTAGCGCTCATATGAGTATCACGTGAGGCGCTAAAGCTTGGGAGTTGCCCTATTAGTGCTGCTCACGTGGATATCACGTGAGTGCATCCTCTTGTTTAACTTTCTTCCTGATGTTCATGTGCTTTTCATGTGAGATTTTTAATCTTGGATGATTATCTCTCCTTTGAGCGCTCACGTGGATATCACGCGAGTCTTTATTTTCTGGGTTTTCACGTGCCTTTCACGTGAGACTCTACCATATCATGTAGAGACCAACTGCAAGAACCGAGTTCTTCTTTTCTCTCTTTTTTTGTGATAACTAAGTTCTTCATTTTTTATATGGGAATTAAGTTCCTTGAAGGGTTATCCATGTCTAAACATATCTTTAAAGGAATTAAATTCCTGGAATGTAAATTCCATTTCTTTCTTCTATATTCTTCTTTCATGTTTATATGTGGGGGTGATAAAACAATATAGTTTTCCCCTAGATCTTGAGTCTGAAGAATAAGAACTTCCCGATGAGAATTAAATTCTCAATTCATGGGGGATTTGTCCTGCGAATCTCGAATCTCAAATCTAAGGAAAGAACTAAGTTCTTTTTTAGAGGGTTAAACCCTTATATATATGATAGGTAAATGAGATATTTTAATATCTCTACTTTCTTTACCTAGAGTTTTCGAAGGAGAAATATGATTTTTCTTCGAAAAGAGAATTAATTCTCTATTGTAGCTTTTATCGCCTTATGGGGTTGATTTTGTCTATGAGACTTGAAGTCTCGGGTCCTATATATAGGGAAGGAAAAAAATATCAATTAGTTTAAGAAATTCTCTCATTGAAAAATATCAATTAATCTAATTGATCTCAAAGATCACTCGGAGAATTTTATCCACCGTCGAATCTAAGATCCGGAGAGTTTTATTTAACAGAAAATATTTTCTGTTTATTTTAGCAAGATTAGGAAAAATATTTTCCTAACAACGAATTTGATTTTATCTTTTGATTTGGTCGATGATATTATAATCGCCGTTGGATTTTGAATTCGAAGACTCCCTGTTTAACAGAGAAAATCTTTCTAGTATTAGAAAGATCGGGGGGAAATATTTTCCAAGTAGAACTTAGTTCTAAATATAATTTAACTCTATCTGAAGCTAGTGCTTCAAACTGATGCGCTCATGTGTTTTTCTCGTGATTGCTCACGTGTTTGATACATGAGCGATGTATGGATTTTAGTTTGTCATGATTCAATCCTCACATGTGTTGGAGTCAAAAATTACACTCCGGTTGATCAAGTCAAAGTCAAAGTCAACCCTAAGCAAGCAGGCCTAAGCCCAGGTCAAGTGGGCCCATGCATAAGTCGAGCCCCGCGCCCGGCCTCTTCCATGCCAAAATGAAAATTATATAATAAATAATTTTGATGTAATTTTTAAGAATAAATATAAGGAAAATGGGCATAAAACCAAAATTTTGTAAAGCTTATGGCTCATATGCAAAAGAAATAAGCACATGATGCATGAGATGGACAAAATGCCATTTTGTAAAGCCCAATAGGCTATGTGTAAATTTGTAAGCCTATATAAGACAACATGATAATGAAATGAAAAAAAAAGAATTCATTCCCCATCAAATCTCTTGGGTTTGTGCCTCCATCCTCACTCTTTCAAATTCTTACTCTTTCTTTTCATTTTCCAATTAAATCAAGAGCTTAGCTCTTTTTTTCTTAAACTAAATAAATTTTCACCATAAACCCATTGAAGGAGAGTTTAACTTTCATATCCAATCCAAAAAAAGAGAAGATTTTCGCTACCTTCTTCTCTCTTCTCAAGATCCAATTTGAGAGAAGGAGAAAAAGGGAAATCTACTTCCTAAGGTCCCATCAAGAGAAGAAAAGGGGTCTCTTTTCACCACCCAAGATTTAAATCTTAGAGTTTCAAGAGAACCCATTTGGGTTTATTCTCAAAAGAGAAAGGAGAGAATCTTTTGGAGTTTAACTCCATAATAAAAATCTTTATGGAATTTTAACTCCATTTAAAATCTTTTGGAGTTTAACTCCACAATAATTTTTTTTGGAGTTTAACCCCACAATAAAAATTCTTTTAGGAGTTTAACTCCATTTAAAATCATTTGGAGTTTAACTCCATAATAAAAAATTCTTTTGGAGTTGAACTCCACAATAAAATTCATTTTAGGAGTTTAACTCCATTTAAAATCTTTTGGAGTTTAACTCCATAATAAAAATACTTTTGGAGTTGAACTCCACAATATTTTTTTTTTGGGAGTTTAACTCCATATAAAACCTTTTGGAGTTTAACTCCAAATAAATTTTTTTTGGAAGTTTAACTCTAAATAAAATCTTTTGGAAAACTCTAAATAAAATCTTTTGGAATTTAACTTCTTAAAAAATCTTTTGGAGCCACTGAGGGGGTTCCCTTCCTCACGTGAGGGGAAGGCTCCCACTTAATAGGAGCCTTTGCTCCCTTACGTGGGGGAGTGGGAGCTTCCCCCCTCACATGAGGAGGAGGCTCCCACCCTGCTCCCTCTCACATGAGGAGGAGGGAGCTCCCACTAAGTGGGAGCTCCCCACTCCCCTTCACGTGAGAGGGATAGAGAGCACCGAGTCGTAAGACCGGAAGACTGCGCTATCATTCTGACAATGTCCCTCCTCCCGTGAGTGGGAGGGATGATTCCCCTTCTTTGTTTTATTTTTTTAAAATAATAAAATAAAAATAAAAATAAAATAAAATAAATATAAATAATAAATTAAATGATTTAAAAAATATTTCTTTGAAAAATTTTAAAAAAAATCATTTTTCACAAATAAAATAAAAAAATCATTTTTCACAAAATCTTTTGGAGTTTAACTCCATTTAAAATTTTTTGGAGTTTAATTCCACAATAAAAATTCTTTTAGGAGTTGAACTCCATTTAAAATCTTTTGGAGTTTAACTCTATAATAAAAATTCTTTTGAAGTTGAACTTCACAATAAAATCCCTTTTGGAGAGTTTAACTCTACTTAAAATATTTTGGAGTTTAACTTCATATAAAAACTTTTGGGAGTTTAACTCCAAATAAAATTGTTTTGGGGGTTTAACTCCAAATAAAATCTTTTGGAGTTTAACTCCATTAAAAAAAGTCTTTTGGAGCCCACTGTCACGCCCCGCTTCCCAGAGTGCGCTAAGATAGGCACGTGACAGAGCCAACCATGCTACTTGTGGATAGGAAATATCCCTCCACAGTCACATTACGGCTGTAGAGATATCAAGAACAGCAATAAACTATCTAACACATGTCCATAAGCCAGAATAAACGAGTCAAGAAATAAAATAACGCGGAAGCAAAAGATCCAATACAATAATAATCTGGAATGTACGTCCCATAATGCGGGCTCACATCAGGAATGAAAATACTGAAAGGAAACTAAACTAAACTAATAACAGGCCCTCACTGCTCAGCCTGTTGATCAAAATACTCCTGGACTGCCTGCGATAAGGATAAGGGATCTGGACCATGCAAAACCCAGACGTCAGTGCGTCATAATATCAATAATTCTAAACAAGCAGGATGCGATGAAATATACATGCATGAAGTATGAACAGTAACAAGTCATCAGTAGCAAGTAAACCGTAACATGAATATAGAACAGTGAACAGGATATAAACAGGTGAAGTGCAGTGAGTGATCTAGACTGTGCTATAGGGTTATCTACTCTAAAGTTATTCGAAATCATTAATGAAATCCTCATCGTAACTCATCGGTCTATGCCCAGTTCAACCCCACGGGACCACGGTAACAAGATATGATAGACCGTGAGTCTATGTCCCGTTCAACCCCACGGGACCACGATAACAAGATGTAATAGTCCTTTGAGTTACGTTCGGATACATTCTTGATTTCCCCATACCCCCAAGTTATGTATTCAAGTCAGGTATTGATAAATCTGAGACTAATACCAACACAGGATCAAGCAGGTACAGGTTTGTCTGTATAGACAACAGGAAATGTCCGTAGGGACAACATGTCAAGATTGTCGGCATTAGTAACAAGATCAGGTAATATGTCAAGCTGTGGTACATCAGGTCATGTCAGGTGGTGTACATGTATCAAGTCATGTCAAGTAGTGCACAAATATCAAGTGGGTGCTCATAATCAAACTGTAATAAGTATGGGTGCACAAAATCAAGTATGAGGGTACTAATATAACAATAAAATGGAATAATGTGACATGGTATGCAAATCGATATAAAATCAATGATATAGATGCACGATTATCGATTATGGTTACATTTATAGTTCCAATACTAATTACGATGCACTATATTAAACATGGGGTGTTAATATCATATTATTATATATTAATGTGATCTATAGATGCGGTTATATATATATTAAATGAGATGTATGCAAACGGGTATCCGAAAACAGTAAAACTGTAAAATGGTAATGTGGGATGTACAACTAAGTAATATGAGATGTAAATATTCCATTGGGTATGGTATATTGTAATATAGTATGTAAAATGATAGGTTTGCATGTGCTAGATGTAAAGTAACACGTACGGATGCAGACGGATGTCAAAAAAACTGTAAAAGTAAACATAGGGTGCATAATTTGAAATAGCAGTATTATATTTATTAAAATAGATATATATAAAGTAATGTAGCATGTAGTAAGATAAACTTGCCTAGACGGATCAAGAAACGGATATGTACGGTACGTCCGACGTCGGCAAAAAGTCGCGACGCACGCACAGCACACGAAACGGGTCCAAGTAACGCAGAAGGGTGATCACGCGGGTAAGGTATGCTGTCTGGATCGTCGCCGTCGATCCCGACTTCGGCAAATGTGGTTGTGGTGTGCTGTGGATTTAGGGAGATGAGATGGTGTCGAGGGGATGATCGGAGCTCCGGCGATGGGGTTTGGTTGTTAGGGTTCTGTGGTTTTAGGGTTTGGTCTCGGGTTTTGTTGGCTGGGGTTGCAGGGGTTGGTGTAAGAGGGAGAATGCAGAGGAAAGGGAGAGAAGGAGAATGGTGTGATGGAGGCCAGGTGAAGAGGATCGTCGGCAGTGAGGTGCTCTGTGGGTTGAGGAGTTGCAGGAGGTGCTCGGGAATGGGTGAAGAAGGAGAAGAATATGACGAGGAAGAAGTGAAGGAGATGGTAGAGGCTCGGTTGAGGCCGAGGTATTGAGGAGTGAGGAGTTTAGGGTTAGGGTTTGAGGTGAGGTGAAGAGCTGTGATGGGTTCTCGCCAAGGAAGCTCGCGGGGTTTTAAAAAAAGAGAGAAGAGAGGAAAAGAAGGAGGGAAAGAAGGGAGGTGACGAGATCGCGACGCGGTGACCACATCCGAGAAGCCCACAGTAACAACGAGACGAGAGAGAAAGAAGAGAGAGAGAGAGAGAGAGAAGAGATCTGCGCGAGAGGAGAGATAGGGAGAGAGCGAGAGGAGAAAGAGAGAGGAGGAGAAAGAAATTTGGAGTGTAGCGGGGAGAGAGAAAGAGAGAAGAGACTGCGAGATAGAGAGAGGGAGTGGTGTGGGGCCCAGAGTCAGAGAGAGTTGAGTTTGTTAAAGGAGTTAGGATTTTAATTTAGAAAATATTTTAGTTAGTTTATTAAAAGATTTTAGTTGTTAAGAAATTTAAACGGTTAAATTAAATTTAATATTATATTAAATAAATTTGAATTTTGGCGGGATAAAAAAATATTCCAAAACGCGCCCGGGTTGGGTCTAAAAATTTGGTTTTAAAATATGAAAAATATATGTGACGTCCAAATTTCAAAATGAAAGCTCAGATAACAAAAATGCATACCCCCAAGAACGGATGCACGTACGTGTGCGTAGCCATCCAAACACGTCCGTCTCACTGAACGGGACGAGAACAAGATGTGCGGGTGTTACCACGGGGTTAGGGGTATCAGGCAGGCCATGCAATATATTTTTAAAATATTTTATATGACTTAAAATGTTATATAGTAAAAGATGTAATGTTAGAAAAATACCAGTATGCAGTATTCATGAAAGTGCACATGTCTATGTAACAAGTCAAGATAATTCATAAATATGAATCAAACAAGTTTCAAGTAAGCGGGTCGGATCGAATGCAATACTAATGTGAAATACCATTCGTACCCAAAACACGATAAATCAAGAAAATACCAAAAATAAGCAAATACGATAACTGGAATTGGTATAAATGAACTAGGGTGTTACATTATACCCAACCACAAAAAGAATTTCGTCCTCGAAATTTCAAGAACAAAGAAAGATAAACACTCAGGAAACTACAAGAATAAGTGTGGAAACTTCTGTCGGATTTCATCTTCTCATTTCCAAGTTGATTCTCCATGCGAGCGATTCCCCTAAGAAACAAGTACAAGAGGGATAACCTTGTTCTTAAGAACCTTTTCTCTTCGATCAACAATCGACATCTGTCGCTCCTCAAAGGTCAAATCCTCTCTTACAGTCAGTTCCGAATGATCCAGCACGTGTGTTTCATCTCGAATATACTTACGGAGTTGAGATACATAAAACACGTCATGAACATTCGCCAAAGATTGTGGTAAAGCCAATCGATAAGCCACTTCTCCAACACGCTCCAAAATCTCGAAAGGCCCTACGAATCGAGGATTAAGCTTGCCTCGACTCCTAAAACGAATCACTCCTATAGTTGGTGATATCTTCAAGAATACCAGATCACCAACAGCGAACTCTAGAGGTCTTCTCGATGTATCGGCCCAACTCATCTGCCGATCTTGTGCTGCAATCATATGATTCCGGATAGTATTAACTTTCTCAACTATTTGCACAATCAAATCCGGTCCCAACAATCTTCTTTCTCCAACATCGTCCCAACAAATAGATGAACGACACTTGCGACCATACAACGCTTCAAATGGAGTCATCTGAATAGTCACCTGAAAGCTGTTATTGTAAGAAAACTCCACCAAGTGTAGATGATTCTCCCATGAACCCTTGAAGTCTAACATGCAAGCTCTCAACATGTCTTCAAGAGTTTGGATCGTTCTCTTTGAATGGTCATCTGTCTGAGGATGATAGGCTGTGCTAAACTTCAATCGAGTCCCCAAACTTTCCTGTAAACTCCTCCAGAAGTGTGATAAGAAACGGGTATCACGGTCGGACACGATGCTCACAGGTACTCCATGCAATCTTACAATCTCCTGCATGCACCGTTCTGCCAAAGCTTCCGTTGATTGACCAACTCGAAATGGTATGAAATGAGCTGCCTTGGTCAATCGATCAACAATCACCCAAACTGCATTGTTGCCCTTTGGACTCTGCGGTAAAGTTGTCACGAAATCCATGGTTATATGTTCCCACTTCCATTGAGGAATCGGAAGTGGTTGCAATAAACCAGCAACCCTTTAATGTTCAGCCTTAACTTGCTGACACACCAAGCACTTCGCTACAAAGCGGGTGATCTCCCGTTTCATGCCTTCCCACCAGAAATGCTGTCGTAGATTATGGTACATCTTCGTGCCTCCTGGATGCACGGAATATGAGGAACTGTGCGCCTCCTTCATAATTTCTTCGTGAATATCTCCTTTTGGCACACACAAACGGCTACCATATCACAACGAACCATCTTCATGAATCAACAAGTCCGTTCGAAGTCCAGTTTCAACCTGTTCTCGAAACTTCTGCAATCTTGGGTTCTGCGATTGCGCTGCTTTAATATTCTCGATCAACAACGACTGTACTTGCAGCTGCATCAACTGTCCCGAAGAATACGGTAGCACGATCTCCAACTCGAATCTCCAAAAGTCTTCGATAAGTTCCTTCTGTGCAGTCAACATTTGAATTGCTGGCAACCGACTAAGTGCATCTGGCACAACATTAACTTTCCCCGGATGGTACTTGAGATCAAGATTATAGTCAGCCATCAGCTCCAACCATTTACGCTGCCTCATATTAAGCTCTTTCTGTGTGAACACATACTTCAGGATTTTGTGATCGGTGAATACTTCGACCCTTTCGCCCACTAAGTAGTGTCTCCAAATCTTCAAAGAGAAAATCACAGCTGCTAGCTCCAAATCATGAGTTGGGTAATTCTTCTCATGGGTCTTCAACTGTCTTGATGCGTAAGCTATAATCTTCCCATGCTGCATCAAAACACATCCCAAACCTTTCCCAGATGCGTTGCTGTGAATCACCAAGCCTCCGGAACTGTCTGGTACGGTTAAAATAGGAGCGGTTATCAATCTCTGCTTCAATGCCTCAAAAGCTGACGCACATTTATCCGTCCATACGAACGGTGCTTCCTTACGCGTAAGCTTGGTCAGAGGCTCAGCCAAACAAGTGAGATTCTCCACTAACCTCCTGTAATACCCGGCAAGTCCAAGAAAGCTTCTGATCTCAGCTACGTTCTTCGGAATCGGCCAATCTCGAACTGCTGCAATCTTTTCGGGATCAACGGCGATTCCATCTCCGGATACGACATGCCCCAAAAATTTCACTTCTTCAAGCCAAAACTCGCACTTGCTCATCTTTGCATACAATCCTTCTTGCCTCAATGTCTGCAGTATGATCTTCAAGTGTTCTGCATGCTCTTCTATGCTCCTCGAGTAGACCAGAATATCGTCAATGAACACCACTATAAACTGGTCCAAGAATGTGAAAAGATTCGGTTCATCAAGTCCATAAATATCGCCGGTGCATTCGTGACTCCGAATGGCATCACTAAATACTCGTAATGTCCATACCGAGTTCAGAACGCAGTCTTGCAAATATCTTTTGATTTAACTCAGACCTGATGATATCCGGATCGCAAATCCAGTTTCGAGAATACCCTCGCGCCATTAGGCTGCTCGAAAAATTCGCCAATGCGAGGGATCGGGTACTTGTTCTTAATAGTTACCCGGTTTAATTCTCGATAATCGATGCACATCCTCCTTGTGCCATCTTTCTTCTTTATTAGAAGAACTGGAGCTCCCTAAGGTGAATTGCTGCTGCGAATCCAACCCTTCTCAAGTAATTCGGTAACCTGCTTCTTGACTTCTTCCAACTCCACCAGTGCCATTGGATAGTACGCCTTTGAGATTGGCGCTGCACTAGGAACAAGATCGATCGCGAACTCCATATCTCGTTTTGGCGGTAAACCCGAGATGTCCTCGAACACGTCCATGAACTCTCGAACTACAGCTGGCGCTTCCTCCTTATCAACTTCCATTGATGAAAGAACACCGCTTGTCGGCCTAGCCCTAAACTCGACTGGCCCGACAGAACTTCTATCTCCAGCAAAAACAAACATCCGGATGCCCGGAAATCTGGAAAATCACTTCCTTTGCCTTACAATCAATGTGAGCGTAGAAAGTACCGAGAAAATCCATTCCCAAGACAACATCATAGCTTCCAGTATTGATCACCAAGAAATCTGCAAAACATGAACCGGTAAGCAATGAAACTGAGAGAACCAAGGTAATGAAACGACCATGGAACAAGGAAATGAATCAAGATCAGGACTCCAAGTTACTTAAATAGAGTACCGCATTGTAACCATGCCGCGGTACATAGTTACAATCACATAACTCCACTCAAGTCGCCCAAATCCTAGTATCAGAATCGAAGGAATAGGATGGGATAAACAATAAGGAATCAAGAAGATTTCAAGCCGAGATGCAAAGTTGTTTGCATATCGTCAAGACAAAGGGTCAAGAGAAAGATATGATTCAAGAATCACGATAACAATGTTGCAGGACATGCTCCCAGTTACGAGTATTCTGATTCGTGTATTGGGTCCAATACCCAACTACAAAAGAATCAAACTCGATTAATCTAAATCCTATGGCTCTGATACCAAACAAACCCTGTCACGCCCCGCTTCCCAGAGTGCGCTAAGATAGGCACGTGACAGAGCCAACCATACTACCCGTGGATAGGAAATATCCCCCCACAGTCATATTACGGCTGTAGAGATATCAAGAACAGCAATAAACTATTTAACACATGTCCATAAGCCAGAATAAACGAGTCATGAAATAAAATAATGCGGAAGCAAAAGATCCAATACAATAATAATCTGGAATGTACGTCACATAATGCGAGCTCACATCAGGAATGAAAATACTGAAAGGAAACTAAACTAAACTAATAACAGGTCCTCACTGCTCAGCCCGTTGATCAAAATACTTCTGGACTTCCTGCGATAAGGATAAAGGATCTGGGCCATGCAAAACCCAGACGTCAGTGTATTATAATATCAATAATTCTAAGCAAGCAGGATGTGATGAACTATACATGCATGAAGTATGAACAGTAACAAGTCATCAGTAGTAAGTAAACCGTAACATGAATATAGAACAGTGAACATGATATAAACAGGTGAAGTGCAGTGAGTGATCTAGACCGTGCTATACGGTTATCTACTCTAAAGTTATTCGAAATCAATTAATGAAATCCTCATCGTAACCGATCGGTCTATACCCCGTTCAACCCCATGGGACCACGGTAACAAGATATGATAGACTGTGAGTCTATGTCCCGTTCAACCCCACGGGACCACGGTAACAAGATGTAATAGCCCTTTGAGTTACGTTCGGATACATTCTTGATTTCCCCATACCCCCAAGTTATGTGTTCAAGTCAGGTATTGATAAATTTAAGACTAATGCCAACACAGGATCAAGCAGGTACATGTTTGTCTGTATAGACAACATGAAATGTCCGTAGGGACAACAGGTCAAGATTGTCGGCATTAGTAACAAGATCAGGTAACATGTCAAGCTGTGGTACATCATGTCATGTCAGGTGGTGTACATGTATCAAGTCATGTCAAGTAGTGCACAAGTATCAAGTGGGTGCTCATAATCAAACTGTAATAAGTATGGGTGCACAAAATCAAGTATGGGGTACTAATATAACAATAAAATGGAATAATGTGACATGGTATGCAAATCGATATAAAATCAATGATATAGATGCACGATTATCGATTAGGGTTACATTTATAGTTCCAATACTAATTAGGATGCACTATATTAAACATGGGGTGTTAATATCACATTATTATGTATTCATGTGATCTATAGATGCAGTTATATATATATTAAATGAGATGGATGCAAACGGGTATCCGAAAACAGTAAAACTGTAAAATGGTAATGTGGGATGTACAACTAAGTAATATGAGATGTAAATATTCCATTGGGTACGGTATATTGTAATATAGTATGTTACAAGATAGGTTTGCATGTGCTAGATGTAAAGTAACACGTACGGATGCAGACGGATGTCAAAAAAACTGTAAAAGTAAACATGGGGTGCATAATTTGAAATACCAGTATTATATTTATTAAAATAGATATATATAAAGTAATGTAGCATGTAGCAAGATAAACTTGCCTAGACGGATCAAGAAACTGATATGTACGGTACGTTCGACGTCGGCAAAAAGTCGCGACGCACGCACAGCACATGAAATGGGTCCAAGTAACGCACGAGGGTGATCACGTGGGTAAGGTACGCTGTCTGGATCGTCGGCGTCGATCCCGACTCCGGCGAATGTGGTTGTGGTGTGCTGTGGATTCAGGGAGATGAGATGGTGTCGAGGGGATGATCGGAGCTCCGACGATGGGGTTTGGTTGTTAGGGTTCTGTGGTTTTAGGGTTTGGGCTCGGGTTTTGTTGGCTGGGGTTGCAGGGGTTGGTGTAAGAGGGAGAATGCAGAGGAAAGGGAGAGAAGGAGAATGGTGTGATGGAGGCGAGGTGAAGAGGATTGTCGGCAGTGAGGTGCTCTGTGGGTTGAGGAGTTGCAGGAGGTGCTCGGGAATGGGTGAAGAAGGAGAAGAATATGACGAGGAAGAAGTGAAGGAGATGGTAGAGGCTCGGTTGAGGCCGAAAGATTGAGGAGTGAGGAGTTTAGGGTTAGGGTTTGAGGTGAGGTGAAGAGCTGTGATGGGTTCTCGCCAAGGAAGCTCGCGGGGTTTTAAAAAAAGAGAGAAGAGAGGAAAAGAAGGAGGGAAAGAAGGGAGGTGACGAGATCGCGGCGCGGTGACCACATCCGAGAAGCCCACAGTAACAACGAGACGAGAGAGAAAGAAGAGAGAGAGAGAGAGAAGAGATCTGCGCGAGAGGAGAGAGATAGGAAGAGAGCGAGAGGAGAGAGAGAGAGGAGGAGAAAGAAATTTGGAGTGTAGCGGGGAGAGAGAAAGAGAGAAGAGACTGCGAGATAGAGAGAGGGAGTGGTGTGGGGCCCAGAGTCAGAGAGAGAGTTGAGTTTGTTAAAGGAGTTAGGATTTTAATTTAGAAAATATTTTAGTTAGTTTATTAAAAGATTTTAGTTGTTAAGAAATTTAAACGGTT
Organism: Agapanthus africanus; assembly: GCA_030015575.1. NCBI lineage: Eukaryota > Viridiplantae > Streptophyta > Magnoliopsida > Asparagales > Amaryllidaceae > Agapanthus > Agapanthus africanus. Next base: position 447,365,559 of record CM057349.1, read on the forward strand.
AAATTAAATTTAATATTATATTAAATAAATTTGAATTTTGGTGGGATACAAAAATATTCCAAAACGCGCCGGGTTGGGTCTAAAAATTTAGTTTTAAAATATGAAAAATATATGCGATGTCCAAATTTCAAAATGAAAGCTCAGATAACGAAAATGCATACCCCCAAGAACGGATGCACGTACGTGCGCATAGCCATCCAAATACGCCCGTCTCACTGAACGGGACGAGAACAAGATTCGCGGGTGTTACTACGGGGTTAGGGGTATCAGGCAGGCCATGCAATATATTTTAAAAATATTTTATATGACTTAAAATATTATATGGTAAAAGATGCAATGTCAGAAAAATGCTAGTATGCAGTATTCATGAAAGTGCACATGTCTATGTAACAAGTCAAGATAATTCATAAATATGAATCAAACAAGTTTCCAGCAAGCGGGTCGGATCGAATGCAATACTAATGTGAAATACCATTCGTACCCAAAACACGATAAATCAAGAAAATACCAAAAATAAGCAAATACGATAACTGGAACTGGTATAAATGAACTAGGTGTTACACCCACTGAGTGGGTTTCCTTCCCCATGTGAGGGGGAAGCTCCCACTTGGTGTTAGGAATATATATGCCCTAGAGGTCATTTTTGTACATTGATGTATATTATAGTGGATGTTTGTACATATATATAGATGACTTTCTTACTCGACATGATAGTATGCTATCTGGTTACTCTTTATCTTAACATGATGATTGGTATTCTTATACTGTCTTTCTCTTACATGTTGATAAAGCCCTTAGGATATGTGCTTGACTACCAGGACTATGATGTGGATCATACTACTGGGACCAGGGTAGTCCAAAAGCACATCTTTCAATTGTTCCTAGTCGAGAGGATATCGAGACAGGGCATCGATATTCCAGAGTAGATTAGTGTGTACGTTTCTTGACCTTGTATGGGGGAGATGGTTGATCCCATAGCCATTAGAGTTTGACATCAAATATTGTACACATGTGCTCATTAGAGAATGGTTACACCGAGCAGGACTCGCCGAGAACTCCTAGATGGTTATATACCTATCGTCAGATAGTAGTTCTCTGGTGACACTGGTACAGATTAGTCTGTAGACCCGAGATCGTCATAGTATCTTGTGTGATTCCCACTGCGCTTTGATTTCCTCCCTATCACGGCTCAAAGGAGTCGTGCAAACAAATGGATTTTGGGTACAATCCCGAATCATATGGAGACAGTGAGCGATAGGAGGGGTTTCGTCTCTCTCGGTATAGGGAGTTGATGTTGCGCTATACTTGATTGGCTATAACTGCAAAATCTCTGGCCAGGATTTCTGAGATTTACTGATAAGAGTTATCAGTAGTTTCTCGAATTGTTATGAGCCACACATCAGCATGACTTATCAAGTTACTGGGGTCTGACGTTTACCACCCCTAGACTTCATATGCGACATATCAGACGAAAAGACCGGACTGTACGGTAAGTTTTACTTATAGGCTTCATGGGAGTTTGGACAAGCTTGCTTGTTGATCTTCTGATCGCTCAATATCTGGGTAGCCGTTACATCCAACTAGTACCGCTGACGGCTTGTGGGTGACTGATGTGATCATCACCTACTGCTGGCGTATTGACGAGTCTTTAGAGTCCCACACAGAAACTTCCTGGTACAAGCGAAACGAAATAGAGCACATATGTTGACATGTGCGGGGCCCTGATTAAATACGAGTATGTGATACCGTATTCTAATCTGGCAGTTATTTGTTATCGGTTAGTTTATATGTGATATAACCGGATTGTCGAATCAAGTGTTGACTTGATAATGCGATATACAGATTAATGATATTAGTCGGTTATATGTGATATAACCGGATTATTAAATCAAGTGTTGATTTAATAATATGATATATATTTATATTTGATATAATTATATATTAACTAATATTATTAGCTCACTAATTATTTTCATAATATATATATATATATATATATATATATATATATATATATATATATATATAATGAAGCATGGCTTGGATTTTCTATTTTTTGGAAAATAGAAAATGAGGTGTAAATGGGGAGATATTTTGGTTATGGGTGATGCATGGGCTTTATTATTTCTTTATTACTCTTGACTCACTGTTCAAGCATGGTTGCAATTTCTTATTGTATTTTTATTCCATACTTGAATAAGTGAGGGCAAGAGGTGAGCCATTACACACTTGGGTTTTTTCCTAGCACATTTGCCTTAGCCATTTTGAGAGCTCATCTCCTTCAAGCTCTCTTGCTCTCTCCATCTTCTACCTCCTACACAAAACCCTAATCCTCACATGAGATGTGAATCATAGGGTTTTGTATAAATCTAGTGAGCAAATAAAACCCCTACTACACCATCCTAAACTAGATTAGCACTTTTGCTTATGATGTTATCTTCACTAAAGAGTTTAGTGAAGAGATAGCTTGGACTAGTGGAGCATCGGATGAATCATCTTCGGCACGAAGGTGTAACACCTTAGAATGCGATTAGTGTTAATTAAGCGATATTGCGGGTTTTTAAGGAAAAGTTTACCAAATCGGTTTCCTCACATTTTATAATAATCAATTAATATTTTATTATTATTTGTTATGCCTTGCACACACTTGTGCATGTTAATGTGAGGGTTAGTTAGTGTTAATCTTGTTAAGTGGCCATGACACCTTAAGCTAATCCATGCCTTAATTTAACCTTGCCTTAGATATTTTGTGAGAGAGATATTTCCTTGTTTTGGCTTGAGGGAGGTGGCTAGTGTTTCCCCTAATCAGAGAAAAGCTCTGTTTTAAAATTCAAAAAATAAAACTTGAAGCAACGCTTCAGATTCAGCGCTAGACGCGCTGCGTGCCACGTGTCAAACACAGGTGCGCTAGCGCTAGGTGCACTGCGCCCTAGGAAGCGCACCCCCAATCAGAGCAAAACTCTGTTTTAAAATTCAAAATTTAAAAAGTTGAAGCAACGCTTCAGATCCAGCGCTAGGCGCGCTGCGCGCCACGTGTCAAACACAGGTGCGCTAGTGCAGGCTGCGCTGCGTTCTGAGCTGTGCGCCATATGTCAAACGTAGGTGCGCTAGCGCAAGGTGCGCTAGCGCTGGAATTAAAAATTCCCCACTGTTAGATCAAGAGATCTAATAATGATAAATCATTAATTAATCAGAATTAAAATTCTGTTATAAAAAGATCTTTCCAATCTTGTTAAAAACAAGAAGATTGCCTTCTATAAAACAGAAACCCTAGGATCAAAGATCCAACGGTGGGGAAACATCCCCAAATCAATCAGAGAAAGATCTGTCTAACTGATTTAACAAATCAATTTGCCCTATATAAAGACCCCAAGACTTTAAGTCTGATAGAGAGAAACCCCCCTACAAACTTTGAGAAAACAAAAAGAAAGAAGAGCAAGCTCTTAGTAAAAGAAGATTGTTTCTTCAAGGTAAAGAATGTGTCATGCCCCGCTTCCCAAAATACGGAATACGAGGGGTTGACAAGGCCAGCCATGCTCCTACGGTCAAGGAAATATCCTGCCGTAGTCACACTTCGGCTTCTAGCTTTACGTGCTAATCAGTAAATAATGCGCAGGAAATGAGAAATGCAGTAACTGAAACAAATCAAATACAAGAAACTGACCTGATAGAGGTAAAAAGAGTATAACTCTGGATAGCTGATCAAGATGTTCGCGATGTACGTCTAGTCCTGGTCCAGGCTAGATCCACTCCTCACACTGAGCAAGCATACTCAGGTCGTCAGAGCGACACAATAGCGATATAATATATAGATACAAGTGACAACTCGAACAGTGATAATAGATATATTTAATAGTAAATCAAGACGGTATCGATATGAACATGCAGTAACCAATGAAGTGTCTAATAGATCAGGTGAACAGTAAAAGCAGTAAACTAGCATGACAGGTATGTCAACACAGTAAGTAATGTATATCAATGTCATTATCCCTATCAGTCTCTAAGTCTCAATGTACAGGTCACAAAGCCTATCGTCAGTCCAAGTGTAAGAGTCAACCACTCGCGAGTGTCCTCCACCCAAGGGTAGGACCCAAGGGCAAGGGACCACGGGCCCAACATGTAACTCACGGTAATAATCATGTACCATGTAAATCTCCATATATCTTCATATATATAAGCCGGCATGGGACTCCCAAGATTATGTTGAACTCACACTCAAACTAGCCCGCACCCTGTGGTCTACATCAAACGCTAACCATAAGCTCAAATACCAGTCGGTCTGTGACACGTCTGCACGAGAACTGGAGACAGGATCTCCATCAAGCACGTCCCGACTAATACCCAAGATAAATGGCAGTGTCTGGTGCCTTATCTGTGACACCCATGCAAGAGCTTCCATAAGTGTCCCATACCACTTATAGTCACACGTACATGCGTCCCACAGACGTCGACAATGCAATAGAATAATAAGGTTCGCTGATTGTGTACAAGTACGTGTCACTTTCACTTATTCACTTATGCACGAACACTAACGTACTTGCCACAATCATCACTAATACCTACCACTGGTTAATGCACATGATCACTACGTTATCAATGCAATGACATAAGTATGATATGATGAGGAAACAGTATATAAAGCATGATTAAAATATTATGAATCAGTATTCTACCACTTGCAATATTTATCATAAATAAAACGTGTACAGTTTACCGTAACGATAAAAGGGAAATAAATAGTATGATTAATTATCTAACCAGCGAATTTGGTTTCACAACAATCGGATTTCAGGATCATTAGTTATGGCCATTTCATTTTAAGCATTCGCGGCTGGAAATCCGGTTTCAGAATCGGAAGTCCGTTTCGCAACGCAATTTAATCCCAGTTGGGATTAGATTTTAGCGACGCTACAGTTGAATGAAATCTAGAGTTTTCAGTAATGTTTTCAACGCAATAGACGGATTCTCAATCGCGTCTGTACGTCAGGAGATATACACTGTTCAATACTAGTATGTCAATTCTGATTTCTGTTGGGACTGTTATACGTCCCCATCTTTTAAATTACAGATTAAATAGCAAACAATGACAAAACAGAATTAAACCACTTGTGTTATCTAGCTAACAGATTCACCTTAAATAAACAGTGGAGTTCCGCAATCTACAAGTTAATAAAACAGGGTGGTACCCATTACGGGACAGTGAACAACAACTAGAGTCGCTCTGGACTGCAGTCCAGAGTCGCACTCCGAACCAAATATTTTCACAATTTAAGTACAAAAATCATTATAAACTTGCATAGGATTATAGTTCATTGAGTCGGCTTCGATTTAAGCCCTCGAACGCATCATTCCAGTATGTATATAATTTATGGTGATTTTAACGGTTTTCAGGTACAAGAAATTTCCAGTTTTACAGGTATACTTGGGGGTATACATTTTAGTCGTTAACAGTTGTATTTTCTAATGAGATTTACACACTAGGTTTACTACCCTATGGGCTAGACCATGCAATTGAGTTCCGTCAAATCATATGAGGATTTCCATAGGGATCATGCATCGAACAGTTACGCCGTATAGTTTAACGGAAAAGTAAAATATGGAATCTATACGATTGTAATTTGTAATTAACATAAAGTAGCATGTAGCAAGTAGGGAACTTGTCTGGAGACGTTCTGGTGATACACGGCAGCGGCAACGGTGATCTCTGTAGGTGTTCGACGAAATGCCGGGGCTCGACTAGGTTGGGCTTGCGTCGCAGCTTTGCTGTTGATGCGTGGATGCTCGACGGAAGCGTGATGGAGTTGCTGGGTGTTTGTCATCGAAGAGATGTGGTGTTGGTTGGGTTGTGAGGGAAGGGAAGGTTGCAGTTGCTCGCGGTGGCTAGAGGTTAGAGGTTAGCCGGTGGTGAGCTGAAGGGACTCGGTGTGTATTGGGTTTTCTCAGGATCGAAGTCGGCGAGATGGAGTCTCAGCGATGGGGTCGGGATCGAGTTTGGTGCAGACGAGGATATACTCAGTGATGATGGGTTTCGGTTGGGGGGGGGGTGATCGACGGCGATTAGAGGTGTTGATGGTGGTGCTGTGTAGAAGAGAGGTAGGTTGAGGCTTGGGAGAAAACGAGAGAGGGAGAGATGCAGAGAGAGAAAGAGAGATCAAGAGAGAGAGAGAGAGAGAGATTGCAGAGAGAGTGAGAGAGAACAGGGAAAGAGAGAGAGAGGGTAGAGAGAACAGAGAAAGAGAGAGAGAGAGTGTAGAGAGAGAACAGAGGATGATGGCGACAATGATGATGATGATGATGATGCGGTCGACAATGGTGCGGGGGTGTCGAAGGTTGGTGAAGGCGAGGTCAGAGCTGCGGGGAGACTCGGTGACGGAGGGCGCGCAGGGGCTCGAGCTCGAATATGGTTGGGTTTGCAGGCGGGGGAAAGTGGCGATTGGGCGTTGGAGGTGGAGTGAGGTGGTCGAAGAAGGAGGGCGAGGTGGTGGACAGCGGTGCAGTGGCTGGGGCTGTAGTGGTGGAGGGGGATCGGGTTTAGAAAAGAGGGCAGCGAGAGGTTGGATGCAAGTGGAGCACGGGGCAGGCGATGGGAGGAGACGAGGGAGGTGAGGAGGTGCGAACGGTTGGGGAACGGGTCGTAGGGGAAACGCGCGCGTCGTGGGGTAACGTGCGCGAGCGTGGGCGTGGGCGAAGGAGGTGGGTCGAGCGAGCGGGAAGGGAGCAGCCGTTAGGGGAAGGAGATGAAGAGCGGGCCGGGTCGGGTTGGGTGAGGGGTGTGGGCTGTTGGGCCGGGCTTTGAAGGAAAGGAAAATAAGTTTATAAAGAAGTGGGCTACTGGGGGAATTGGGCCGGGATGGGTTTGAATTAATTTAAATAAAAGGGATGGGCTGGGTTTAAATTTTAATGAATAAAAGAAATAATAATGGAAGAGGGGGCCGGCGCTTAAAGGAAGATTTTGGGAACAATGAGATATAGTAGGGTTTGAGTTTTAGGGTTTAATGGAGTTTTTAAAATAATAAATAATTATATATAAAATTTTTTATAGGTTAAAGAGAAATACGGATATAGGCGTATATAAATGAACCGGGTATTACATCATACCACCCTTACAAAAATTTCGTCCTCGAAATTTAAAATAAACGATAAGTTGTACAAACATAAGCGAAAGCTATTATATTGCAAACTAACACATAAAGATTTACTAGAAATACGTGGATGAAGAAATTTGAAGGTATATATATGTAAGAACAACATACAAAAAGATAGGTCTAAATAGATATAAGGCAGGAATAACTATAGGGGAAACTACAAGTATACGAGAATATAGATAACAATAATGAACAATAATAATCAAGGCGTGTTCGATAAAATCGAAACCTAAATATGTGCACATATAAGTATATCAAAAGTAGCACAGCAGAAATAATAAGTATAAAGCACAACCATTTATAATAGTAACCATAGGCACAATACCCGGAAATGAAATAACGGCAATAAAGTAGTGAAAGATTTGTCGGTAGGTTGAAACATTTCAGGATAATGTATCGATCGAATAGTTCTAAAATAACTTAGAAAACTCACATAGTGAAAATAAGAAGCATGGAACGAAAATATGCGCGATGTAAGGTTGCGCTACCGAAAATAATGGAAAAGCTAGTAGTGAAGTACTTGAAATGCGTAAAACAGGGATAGTCAATAAAACACACTCTTTGATAAATACAAAATAATGAAAACCAAATTTTCGAATAATAATGTCCCTAAATATAGTTAGGGTAACAGAAAAGCACAAAAATATATAGGGCTAGCTAGGATAGGGATTACAATGGAGCGTGGCTCATATAAAAGGTCGGAGTGTGACGGATTTAGACTGAAGGTCAAAGAGATTGGGGTCGGGTCAGCACAGGAAGTAAGGGTGAGCAGCAAGGGATTACAAAGGGAAAAGAGAATGTATGGGGAGGATACGGTCGGTACATTATGTGAATCAAAAATCCGAAGAGTCAGTTATCTCGGAAATTTTACTATCAATTTCCCCTCCCAGAAGGATCTCAAACGAAGCACAGACGAAGGCTGAAGGGTGGACCACTAAAAAGATCGGGTGCGGTACTTTTTTTTAAATCTAAGTAAGGGTCGGAACAGCCCAAGGTATAGGGGTGGACAGTGAGAGGTCTCAAGAGAAAATGACGGTATAGGGGTAAAGTCACCGCATCAAGTGAAACAGTGAACAAAAGATTTGCGAACTCAGAAGGTTTGTTTCATTCAAGAAAATTCGAAACAAAGCACTCTCGAAAAACGAAGGTGGCCCTAACTATACATAAATTTATTTGGCCAGAGAAGACAACATCTAAAAATCCCGTCAGTCGCGGTTGTGGAGGTTCAGCAGGTTGCGGTAGGCTCGCGCGCTCAGGTAGGGGCGTCCATTCCCATATCGCCTTGCAGGGATCGCCATTGGGAGTTCTTCCACAGCAGGGTCTTGTTCTTCTGGTCCTTCTTCCTCGGCTGGAGCTGCTTCATCAAGACCTGCTTCCATGTGATTCTCTTCTTCTGGATTCTCTTCCATGGGATTTTCCTCCACTGGATTTCCTTCTATCGAGTCTTCCTCGGGATCTTCCTCTATCGGATTCTCTTCAGGGTCTCCTTCCTCTTCGTCGGAATCACCTATCATGTCAACCTCTGGGGCGGCGGCTCCATCGTCCTCGGAATCGCTGATTCCGAAGATGACCTGAGGACCGTTGATCTCATCGTCAGAACTCATCATCGTGCGGTCTAAGGAAACGCATGACTGTGCATCCTCATCTAGATGCGGCGCTGCTCCAGGGTGGGCCATGGCCTGAAAAGAAAGAGTCATGATCAGACAGTGGAACACATCAAGAAAATAGCTAAGGGTACGGAGTATAGGAAAATATGCGGTGGGCAGAAACTGAAAATCAGAATTAAAAATTGCTATGGTAATGAATAGTACAAATAAGGGGGAAAGCAAGGGAATGATACATAAGTTACGATTCAAAGTTTTTATTGCATTCAACTAAAAGTTCGACGGATACAAGATTTTAAATGAAAGGAAACTTTACAAAAGGGGTAACAACATTATTATTGAAAGCAGAAAACATAATAATTCTTCTTCGATTACTAGGCCGCTGCATTCTCGTCACGCGAGTTGAATCCTGCGCTGGGTCCGTCTTATCCTCGAAGTTCGAACTACGCAATAATCATCACTTAGCAGAAGTGGAGAGTGTGGACGGGTCTCCTCCTTGTAGCTCTTTCCTTTTTGGGCAACCGTTGATGAGGTGTTCGCTGGATCCGCAAATCAGACATTTCCCCTGGGCGCGGCGACAATCCCTCTGAAGATGTCCTGGCCTCTTACAGTACCCACAACATTGGGTCTTATGCTGCTTCTATCACGAGGAAACAAATGAGCGCTTCATCTTCTTCTCTTTTCCTCGTCTAACAGGGATCCCTTTACGATTGGAAACTCCCGCTGGTGTCTGATTCATCTGCCTTCTTAGTCATTCAGCTATCAAGTCGTTCGTTCGCTCCTGGGCTTCCTTCAGACCTTGTAGTACACTCAGAATCTCAATGGTCTGATTCTGGGGAGTGGAGATAGAGGAAGAGTCGTTGGAAGACATGATCCTGAAACAATGATTTTGAGGACGATATAAGGCACAAGCTATAAGAATCAAAATATAATATGGATTGGGCAAGGAATCAAGAATATCGGGTGTGATGGAATTCATTACAAGTGGAAATCAACTGTAGAGCTCTAAGTCACTTAAACAGAATGCGGTAGTGTAACCATGATGTAGTTCACAATTACAACCATGTAACTTTGCCAAGTCACCTGAAACCCTAGCGAATGAATAGCAGAACACACAATGTGAATATGGATCAAGAATGACAAGTTTACAACCTAGACCGAGGAATGTCTTAGATTGTCAAGCTATACACGGAAAACTGCAATCCCAATCGAAGCAAAACCTGGTCTCTGATACCAACTAAACCATGTCACGCCCCGCTTCCCAAAATACGGAATACGAGGGGTTGACAAGGCCAGCCATGCTCCTACGGTCAAGAAAATATCCCGCCGTAGTCACACTTCGGCTTCTAGCTTTACGTGGTAATCAGTAAATAATGCGCAGGAAATGAGAAATGCAGTAACTGAAACAAATCAAATACAAGAAACTGACCTGATAGAGGTAAAAAGAGTATAACTCTGGATAGCTGATCAAGATGTCCGCGATGTACGTCTAGTCCTGGTCCAGGCTAGATCCACTCCTCACACTGAGCATGCATACTCAGGTCGTCAGAGCGACACAATAGCAATATAATATATAGATACAAGTGACAACTCGAACAGTGATAATAGATATATTTAACAGTAAATCAAGACGGTATCGATATGAACATGCAGTAACCAATGAAGTGTCTAATAGATCAGGTGAACAGTAAAAGCAGTAAACTAGCATGACAGGTATGTCAACATAGTAAGTAATGTATATCAATACCATTATCCCTATCGGTCTCTAAGTCTCAATGTACAGGTCACTAAGCCTATCGTCAGTCCAAGTGTGAGAGTCAACTACTCGCGAGTGTCCTCCACCCAAAGGTAGGACCCAAGGGCAAGGGACCACGGGCCTAACATTTAACTCACGATAATAATCATGTACCCTATAAATCTCCATATATCTCCATATATATAAGCCGGCATGGGACTCCCGAGATTATGTTGAACTCACACTCAAACTACCCCACACCCCATGATCTACATCAAACGCTAACCATAACCTCAAATACCAGTCGGTCTGTGACAAGTCTGCACGAGAACTGGAGACAGGATCTCCATCAAGCACGTCCCGACTAATACCCAAGATAAATGGCAGTGTCTGGTGTCTTATCTGTGACACCCATGCAAGAGCTTCCATAAGTGTCCCATACCACTTATAGTCACACGTACACGCGTCCCACAGACGTCGATAATGCAATAGAATAATAAGATTCGCTGATTGTATACAAATACGTGTCACTTTCACTTATTCACTTATGCACAAACACTAACGTACTTACCACAATCATCATTAATACTTACCACTGGTTAATGCACATGATCACTACGTTATCAATGCAATGACAAAAGTATGATATGATGAGGAAACAGTATATAAAGCATGATTAAAATATTATGAATCAGTATTCTACCACTTGCAATATTTATCATAAATAAAAAGTGTACAGTTTAGCGAAACGATAAAAGGGGAATAAATAGTATGATTAATTATCTAACCAGTGAATTTGGTTTCACAACAATCGGGTTTCAGGATCATTAGTTATGGCCATTTCATTTTAAGCGTTCGCGGCTGGAAATCCGGTTTCAGAATCGGAAGTCCGTTTCGCAACGCAATTTAATCCAAGTTGGGATCAGATTTTAGCAATGCTACAGTTGAATGAAATCTAGATTTTTCAGTAATGTTTTCAACGCAATAGACAGATTCTCAATCGCGTCTGTACGTCAGGAGATATACACTGTTCAATACTAGTATGTCAATTCTGATTTCTGTTGGGACTGTTAAACGTCCCCATCTTTTAAATTACAGATTAAATAGCAACCGATGACGAAACAGAATTAAACCACTTGTGTTATCTAGCTAACAGATTCACCTTAAATAAACAGCGAGTTCCGCAATCTACAAGTTAAGGAAACAGGGTGTTACCCATTACGGGACAATGAACAACAACTAGAGTCGCTCTGGACTGCAGTCCAGAGTCGCACTCCGAACCAAATATTGTCATAATTTAAGTTCAGAAATCATTAGAAACTTACATAGGATTATAGTTCGTCGAGTCATCTTCGATTTAAGCCCTCGAACGCATCATTCCAGTATGTATATAATTTATGGTGATTTTAACGGTTTTCAGGTACAAGAAATTTCCAGTTTTACAGGTATACTTGGGGGTATACATTTTAGTCGTTAACAGTCGTATTTTCCAATGAGATTTACACACTAGGTTCACTACCCTACGGGCCAGACCATGCAATTGAGTTCCGTCAAATCAGATGAGGATTTCCATAGGGATCATGCATCGAACAGTTACGCCGTATAGTTTAACGGAAAAGTAAAATATGGAATCTATACGATTGTAATTTGTAATTAACATAAAGTAGCATGTAGCAAGTAGGGAACTTGCCTGGAGACGTTCTGGTGATGCACGGCAGCGGCAACGGCGATCTCTGTAGGTGTTCGACGAAATGCCGGGGCTCGACTAGGCTTGGGCTAGCGTCGCAGCTTTGCTGTTGATGCGTGGATGCTCGACGGAAGCGTGATGGAGCTGCTGGGTGTTCGTCATCGAAAAGATGCGGTGTTGGTGGGGTTGTGAGGGAAGGGAAGGTTGCAGTTGCTCGCGGTGGCTAGAGGTTAGAGGTTAGACGGTGGTGAGCTGAAGGGACTCGGTGTGTATTGGGTTTTCTCGGGATCGAAGTCGGCGAGATGGAGTCTCAGCGATGGGGTCGGGATCGAGTTTGGTGCAGACGAGGATATACTCAGTGATGATGGGTTTCGGTTGGGGGGGTGATCGACGGCGATTGGAGGTGTTGATGGTGGTGCTGTGTAGAAGAGAGGCAGGTTGAAGCTTGGGAGAAAACGAGAGAGGGTGAGATGCAGAGAGAGAAAGAGAGATCAATAGAGGGGGGAGAGAGAGAGAGAGAGAGAGAGAGAGAGAGAGAGAGAGAGATTGCAGAGAGAGTGAGAGAGAACAGGGAAAGAGAGAGAGAGGGTAGAGAGAACAGAGAAAGAGAGAGAACCGAGGATGATGGCGACAATGATGATGATGATGATGCGGTCGACGATGGTGCGGGGGTATCGAAGGTTGGTGAAGGCGAGGTCGGAGCTGCGGGGAGACTCGGTGACGGAGGGCGCGCAGGGGTTCGAGCTCGAATATGGTTGGGTTTGCAGGTGAGGGAAAGTGGCAATTGGGCGCTGGAGGTGGAGTGAGGTGGTCGAAGAAGGAGGGCGAGGTGGTGGACAGCGGTGCAGTGGCTGGGACTGTAGTGGTGGAGGGGGATCGGGTTTAGAAAAGAGGGCAGCGAGAGGTTGGATGCAAGTGGTGTTGGAGATAGTGCCCTCAGAGTCAATTATTAGGTCACAGGTACGTGATTGTAATGATTGAGGGAGGACCTATCCCGGTAGGACAGTCTCACTCGAGATGATAG